>CM066225.1:10428301-11628301 GCA_033675125.1 Athetis lepigone
TCTCGATCGCACAATAGGGTTTGCAGAATCAGTATTTATGGATCTTAGTGCGGGTAAAAATTACGGTTTATAAAATTTAACGGCTATCTTACTTGATAAATTAGAAGCTGATCATTGACGAGCTGCCGGGGTATAGTTCTAATAGTTACTGCGGCCCCGGAAGATACAGCTAGGGCAACCAAGGAACAAGGGTGAGTTTGACACTCCCTCCCGCCCCGCCTTGGGCGGGAGAAGTCATTTGATGATTTCCAATCCATAAAAAATATATTATTAATTAAAGAGCTCAAATCTTAATTCTTTAGAATAATTTATACTGTGCTTAAAAGTTCGTTAGACGTTATAATCTTTAAAAACTTGTCATGCCTTTCTTGTTAAGGTTACAGACAAAAAACAGCAGACATGTTTATTGATAGAGACTAATAATTTAAATGCTTTATTGGTTATTATTTTTAAAAGGTGTGTTAGTCTTTGTGTGAACCAAACGGTTTAAAGAAATATTAGTGAAAGGAAAATTAACGATGTTCTTAAATGGGCTAATCAACGCTTTCTTCATAATATTAAAATGAGCATCGGAACCAACACGAAAGAATCTTTTTAAAACACTGTTATTAACATCACCTCTAACTATTTAATAAATTCTAGCAAGTGTATAAAGCCTACTTCTAATTGTAGTGTCGCGACGTATCGATATGAAATTGTGCCATCTCACTGATCTAATGATGAATTCGGATAGTAGACAACTGAACTCCATAGAGTAACATAAACGGATTGTACCTTTTCTAGGTTGACTTTATTATGACCTATGCCTATGGTTCATCTGAATTGTAACAAGTAAACTACAGTGAGTCTCGATACCCACATTTATAGAACTAGAAACCTTATGAGTGAAAATATTTGAGTATAAAATAATATCGACCCTATAGATACTAAGGCCAAAGGCAGCTTTAACATTGTGTTTAAAAAATCTTTGGTTTGAGTTCGATCGCCCTACGCTACGCATTTAGAGTTTATATAGGGTCAATAATATTATTTTACTTTCTAGTGCAGTACTTAGCACCTGTGTGTTCTTTTAGTTTTATTTTTATTTGAAGCTTTATTGGTCTAAAATCTGTAAGATACATAATATTTATTATCATGAAAAAGAAACAGTAGCAAAAATGTCAACCACTTACCTCATCTAAAAATAAGTATTAACGTATTTAAGTAGGTACCTAGAGATATTCAATTTCACAACATTATCTATCATTTCTTTGAGCCGAAAGGGATTCTAAGCAACGCTTTCATCCCAATAGTAATCGATCATACATAAGTGTGTTATACATGGCAACATTAATCATATTTATTGTGTAATGTTACTACTTTGACTTTGCTAAATAATGTCCCAATCATTCGAAATGATAAACACATTTAACTATAACGACAACCTCCCATTACTTATGTAACCAAATTAATAGAAATTTATGGCAAAATCATTAAGTATTGACATGAATAAATTGAATTTAGATTAGTAATTTGTGGTTCTTCGATAATTTATTAGACAGATTAATGGCATACTATTGATTATATTAAAGATAGTAATTTCAAAATGCACAAACTGTTGTAATGTATTTTCCAGTTCATAATAATTTGAAAGCTTCATAAAAATCTAATAAAAATAATCGAATTGTAATCGAATTCAATCACGAAATCTCTATCCTAATCGGATCAGTGCGGTTGGGAGCGGTCTTTGAGAAAATCGCTGACATACAAACATACTTGCGGATCAAATACATAACTCCTTTTTTTGAAGTCAGTCATAAATGGTACTTTACATAATCAAAATCGTACTAGTTTACTTTTTTTTTGTTTACTCTACACAATTATAAGTTAAAGGGAAACATATAAATATACAAAAACCTACATATATACAGAGAGAACGCCAAAACTGTCTCAAAAGAAGGAAATGAAGTGAAATCCTGCACATATCCTAAACAAAGGCTTTGCTAAACGACGCCACCCACACTAGTGAAAGTTACATTAAAATCAGTTCAACAGTTACCGAGTTTGTACTTAATTAAGCATCTCCTATTCGTAAAGTCGCATCAACCGGGCTTTGTTTCGCTCGAGTAAAACACATTATACACAATCTCGTTAGGATTACATCACGGTTACGTAAACGTTTTGACAAGCCTACGTCGTGTCATCTCTATTAATATATCATACAGGGATGTAACAAGGCAACTGGGCCCCTGGTGCGAAATACAGAGCAGAAAGGCATACACAGAAGGTCTAATGATTGCATATTCGTTCGAATTGGTCAGGTCAGAGGGGCCCAGATGCATTGCGCCGTCTGACATACATGGGCCCCTGTAACTACGGGGCCCTAAACGACGACGGCACTAGTTACGGTTCTGACTTCATGTAGATTTAAAACCAACCTACTACGACCTCTGTAATCTTCAAAAGCAAATACCACCTGCTTGACAATCTAAGGTCATCTTAAAGTAGTACAGATGCGTCTACGTTCGTGGGAAAAACGTATGACATAGTAAATATAACTATGTATAATATACGTTTTATGCAGATATAACAGATACAGGTTAGTCGGCTATACACGTTTTTCCAATTAGATTTCATAATTGCTGGAGCTCAACCTAACGAGGTAGACTTAGTTATGTATTCGCTGATTTATGTCTAAGCAATTTATCAGACTTAGTTTATGTTGAACCACACCTTTATTACAATAAAAGTAAAATCTATTTTGCAATACAATTGAGGTAAATTTACATAAACATAAATAAAGGCAAAGTGATAACAATGCGACTGTTTGTTAAATTCGCACGTCCTTAAATGTCACTTTTTGTAAATAGCCCCCGGGTTATTGATCTGTCCGTAAGAAAGAAATAAAAAACAACGTAACAAAGTTTTGTATGGTATAGTATAGTACGTATTAAGTTACAAACTTATGGATATAATTCGTTATCCATCTTAGCATTGCACGGTGTTACATATCTGAAATCCTCTGTCCGCTTTTATTTACTGTATGGAAATACATGAATTTAAATGTCGTGATGGGCCCTAGGCAAGTACCGATGTGACTTTTTCAATTTATATGTACTTTCTAAAGTTTATCTTGAACATTACTGACATGACGTGCCTCAGAAAGCACGCAGAGCCGTTGCTTCCGGTTGTCATTTGTAGAACTTTGACATTACGGGTACTCAGAAGCCAGAAAATCTGGCTAACCTAACTTCGGTTAAGCCACGATACCCCTTGGGATATCGTAGCGCCTAGCAGTGACTAGGTTGTGGAGGTCTGATAGGCAGTCGCTTTACGTAAATCTATGGTATCCAGCTGACTGCTGTTAGTCTGGAAGCTGACCGCTGATTAGAAAAAGGCTAGGTGATGATGTAAAATGCATGTAAGATACACCTAATCCTTTGCTTCTGGTATGGCAACGCCTCTGCGAAGCCTTTAATATAACAAATAGGCTGTAGTGAGCACATTACACAAGATAGGCTGTTCGTTTGTTTGTTAAATGGCAAACGATGTTAAGAAAACTTTATTTTTCTACGCCAAAACCCACATTAACTCATTAACCTTATTCCGTAGTTTGACACTGAGAACAACAAACCTTCACAATTCGCGAAATTACGTGGGTTAATTCGGCTCATAGGGTCATGTCAACCTCGACATTGCCGACAGTTGCCGAGGATTGCCGAGGAATGCCGAGGACTGTCGCGTCGTAAGCGCGTGTCGCGAATATAGACAATACGCGAATTAACTACGGTTCAATGCCATTGTATGCACTTGCAGAAGCTTTTCATTCATTGTTTATCTTTCATTCAGCATTATAATGAGCTATGCGCAGTTTTAAGTTAGGATACGTAATAGGTATCTGCTTTGAATACGAAGTATGATATCAAAATATACAAGAGTAATAAAAACTTTTTAATATAAAAGTCTTAATATTAATATTATATTAGCAATAAATGTTAATATTAATAAATGTTAATATTAGCAAATCCCGGTGGGGGGGGGGGGGTTGGGCTGTTTTTTCTAAATTCTGTTCTTAGTGCGCCTTTATGTCATAAAAAGAAAATTTCACGTTAGAAACGTGCTTCAGTAGTTTCGGCTTTTCCTTACTAACGAAAGGCGTATCTGTTATAATGGTACTTAAAGATTAAAATAATAATAAATAAACATTACTAAACTCGTACTTTGACTAAGCTCGTAGACAAAAACCAGAACATACCTAATTAAACCTGCCAAAGTGAAATCAGTATATTTACCTCTACACCATAGCTTTTTTTGCAATGCAATTAATGGAAATAAATATTTGTTACCTAATAGCTACTCGCCATAGCTGCGCAAGGTGGTACAATTATTTGAAAAACTCGTGTTTTCTCTACTATACATAATATGCATGTATTATAATAACCTAACCTTCACTTTATAAACAAAAACCACATCAAAATTCGGAGCGAAAAGATACAAAATAAATAAACATGACTAAGCTTCCCTTATTTCTGTCACTATCAATTGTCAAATTAAGAGTGATAGAGAGCAGAACACAGCCAACGTACAAGCTAAGTAAAGTTTAATTATTTCGGCTACAATTTCTCTTAGAAATTCAACAGTAAGTAAATATTTTATTACAGGATGACTAATGTGATTGACTCAACCAAGAAACCCTTGAACAGAAACCATGAAATTCGCCAACACTTGCATAATATCGACTATGGAGATTTTTCCTTGATTTGCGATTAAATCTTTTTGAGAAAACATTCCCAGGTGTGTCACTATACGCAGTAACTAAGCTTGTAGTCAGCTGTTTCTAGGAATTATGGTAATTACAGACTTAGTAACAACTACTAATGTGTCAAGGGTACCGTTTATTTTTTATTCCGTATTAATAAATGCTGCAATTAGTGGTCTAAAAGATAACTATTAAATATCTAGTTCAAGTCTAGTTAAATACTAGGTAAGAAACTGTGTGGAAAAATTGTCATGACTCATTTAATTAAAAAATACCAACCTAATGCGTGTCAGACTCACAAAGAAAAGATTCTGTTTTTAAAGGGTTTACTGAAAGCTTTAAGTAAAAAACTATTTATCAAAGACCAGCCTCTCACATATCAAAAGAGATCTTAGTTTATTTTTAGTTTAGTCCGTTTACCCTTTTACCGTTAAAAAACCACAACGTTTGCCTTAAGATATTTCAATTGTTCCATTTCAGAATATCGCACCTGAAGAGTGACCACAAGCCTATTCTGTCCTTCCGTCCGTACCTCCGATTATACGAGAATAGGGAAGATGCAATATTTTTATTTTTGTTTTGATTTTAAAGAATTCCATGTAAAATAGACCACTAATGTATTAAAAAGTTAAAATGTTGTAATTTATTGTAAAAAAAGCGGTTTTAAATTGACAGTTTAAACTTCCGTGCGAAAACGGACCAATAGTTCCGATGACGTCACTGCAGCGACACTGTGTCTCTGGTTGTATTGTTCTTCTCTAATTTTTATAAGTTTTTACTATTTTTCGCCATTCCAGATACTTTTATTGCTAAAATTTGAAAATAAACTATCAATCAACATCTCGTGGTCATAATAATACCGCATGAAAGCATGTATGCAATGCTTTTTTATGCAAAAAAACATGTTGACTCATGTTGATATCTCCAACACCAGTCGGGGTTATAAACTTTGTATCAGATAGTTTTGGTGGCTGAACTACTGATTTTAAATATTTGAAGAATCTGGATTTATGGAATCTTTACCTCCTGGACCTTGTATCATGGCAGACAGCGGCTTCAAGCATATCGAAGGTGTGTTATTTCAGTTGATTAGACCATTAGTGAACAGCACTAAGAAAAGCTCAAAAGATGAAGCAGGTACTACAGTTGAAGAAAATTGCATGCCTTCGAAATCATATTCAAAGAGTCATTAGAAGACTGCGCGAATTTCTTTTCTAAAGCTAATTTTATTCCTACAAAACCAATTACAAAACTATTTTATTTCTGTTTACCTACTTTGACAACTAACTGCGGGGGTGCGTTCCAAAAAGGGTTAGAATTACACGGAGTAGCGCGAAAGTTACTCTAAAGCGTTCCGCTGGCTTATTAGATTACCTATGAAACAGCAATCAGCAATATTTGCGCAGTGATCGCACGATCACCACGCGATTAATCGCTTAATGTCAAAAAAATCGTATTATGTATGAATCGATTGCTAATCGCTTGCTGATTTTTCTAATGCACTTATTGCTACGATGACGATAAAGTAGCAATCGCTGGAACTAATAAAATATCACCTTAAATAAAAAATAAATAACTTTGCTCTTAAAAACCATACTAAATACGAAACCGCATGCATGTTTTAGTTAATTTGCTCCACAGAGGCAGCACTATCACTAGATTGCTATTTGATTTGACGCATTTTGAATTGACGTTTGAGAAGCAAATATTGCGCAATTATCGCGATCGCTCGGCTTCTGCAAGATACGTAATCCCGGTGCCGAAATGAGCCGAGTGAAACCGAGGTTAACCGAACTAATAAGAAATAGAATAGAATAGAGGTTAACCGAACAATCCCTCGACAGCTACCCGAGCAGTATTTTGGAACGCTTTCGGTAGTGTAATTTTCGCACTGATAAGTGCCATTTCTCACCCTTGGCTGAGCGTCGTTTAAAATTACCTGACATATGTCATAATCATATATGCGCCAATGTTGAAGTTTGATGTTGAAGAATGGATTTACTAAAGTAGAAACGAACAGGTAGTACTTATTTATTTGCAAAATATGCCTTAAAAACACGATTGTCCTTCTTTCCAATAGAGAGAAATGGTTATGTAGACAGCGTCAACTGTCATCATACGACCCTAACCATCATGACCCTAACCCGTTCCAAAACAGTAAATCGCTCTGTAGCGTTCAAAAACAGGAAAGCCGTTCTCTTTCTTTCGTAGTTTCTATAGTACGATTTTTAATTCGAGTCAGAAAAATGACAAGTGCAACTGTCACTGATACCAAAAAGGGTGACCCGCTACAATAGTGATGTTCCGCAATCGATAGACTTAGACATTTAGTCATGCTTTGTTTTATTAGGTACCAAAGCGTTTTAATATTGTAAATATTGAATACATACCATCTTAAGTAAAACAATTTTAGAAATATGGACCTTACCAAAAACAAATAATGTAACAGTGTTTTAATGTAATATTAAATTACCTACCATGTATGTCTTCTATTTAATAACCGTAAATTACATGTAATATTTTTTTTATATTATCAAAGGCAATTGAATTTAAAAAGATCTCGATTAAGACTTCATTGTAAAAACTCGATTGTATCACATCACTATTTATTTGGAACTAAAAACCTGCAACACTGGAATTGTCATTTTTCTGACTTGAATTAAAAATCGTACTATAACCTCTTTTCAATTTTCGAGTGAATTCTTCGCACGTTTTGGAACGTGCCAGTGACGTCATTCCAGTCGCTCAACGCTGATTGGTGTTTTAAATTACGTTTTATTTCATGTAATTTTAAATTCATATTTTATTGATAAAAATAAACATTATGCAAAAAAAAAAGTTGCAGAGGCCCTTCTTTTACATTTTTTCAACATTTTATTAATAAATTTTCAATAAATACTATGTTTGCATCTTCCCTATTGCAATTTTTACTGAGTAAGTATGAGCTTCTTGCAATATAACAACAGTGTGCAAGTTCCACCTCCACTTCACAGCTTTTTCTTAAGTAAGATATTCCAGCAAATCAAACACTTACTCAAAATTCATTCAAATCATAGAAATCTATTGCGTCAATAGGATGAATAGGAAAAGGTGTTCCGTTATGGATAGATTGTCAGTAAATTATTTGCACGTGCTTGACCATCGTTTCTTTTAAACCTCCAAAAAAACGTAATCATCAAACTAAATATAAAACAAAGTCTGCCGCCGCGTCTGTCTGTTCGCGATAAACTTAAAAACCACATAGGTATCCAATTTCCACACCATTTTCACAAATAGATAGCGTTATTAATAAGGAAGTTCTAGCTGTTATAATTCATGTATACTGCAGTAGGGACAAGGCGACCATTTCATAGATTTGTGACACCCGTGCGAAGCTGCGGTGGATCGCTAGTATGACAATAATTACTTTAATTATCTCACATTGATGATCGCGGCGGTGCGCATGAGTGGTTGAGCAGTAAAAACCAAGACGAGGTCATCGCGGTCACCGCGCGACCGTCCTCTGAAGGTCAACATAGGTCTCAGTGTCACCAGGAAAACTATGCACCTAATAGGCAATAAAGATGCGCGGTGTGTGTGGTAAGGTAGTTTGTTTGTTTTATTCATCATGATAATAATAGATAGTCTACGTCTTTATACACACATCAAAAGTGTCTAGGGATATTTCAATTAAACCTAAATTACTAAAAATCTATTAACTTTTTGTTAAAACATGTACACATTAAAATAAACCTTGTCTATTTAATCTGATAATAAACTTTTAGATAAAGTTAAATTAAAAAAAAACTTAGAAGAAGAGGAAAAACTCAACAAAATTTCAATTTAACTTTATTTTTGAAATTTCAAAACCTAAACAACAAAACAATTTTTTTTTTATAAAAATTGTTGAAAACTTAAAATTAATAATTCGTGGATCCACCTAAGACTCTCCTGACACATCTGGAGCGGTTCTGTATACTCAAAAAAAGAGTGTCAATATCCTGTTGTGGAGTACTGTCCCAAATCCTGCTAAGATGCAAGAAAAGCTGGTTTTGATGCACAATATCAACAGGGAAAATCCTACGATCTCTTCTCTGAAGCATATTCCTGGCATGCTCAATAGGATTTAAGTCAGGGGATTGTGCAGGCCGGTCTAAAGCTTGGATAACATGCTGTTGTAACCAACTTGTAACGATACGCGCCGTATGTGGACGGGCATTGTCGTGCATTAGCTGGAAATTTTGTCCCATTTGCTGTCTGTGGGGCAAGATTACAGGCTCTAGCACCTCATCTCGGTATTTTCGAGCAGTCATATTGCCTTGTATCCAAACGAGGTCCGTTCTACCGCCGAGACGAATTCCTGCCCAAACCATAATCGTGCCACCTTAATATGCATGAACTTGTTGTGGGTGCTGCAGTCGATTCCAACGTCCAGGTTTTCTCCAAACGCGTACTCTTCGCGAATCAGGATGAAATCCAAACCTAGATTCATCAGTGAAAAGCACAAGTGACCATTGAGAATGGTTCCAGTTTTCGTGTGCAATAGCCCATTGTAATCTTCTTCCTCGATTACCTCTCCTTAGTGCTGATACCCAAAATGGCCTACGAGCACGTAGATTGACTTCATGCAGTCGCCTTCTCAAAGTTTGACCGCTTACCAGCAAACCATACTCTCTCTGTAGCCTTTGAACCAATTGCATCGCCGCTGCATTTAGTTGACTTTGTGCAGCATTTACTATGAATCGGTCCTGTACATGTGTTGTAATGCGTTGAGGTCCTCGGTGCCGTTCCACCACTTCCTCCGTGACACGATAACATGACCAAAGCCTGGATATAACGCTCTGACTGGTCTTCATGGCTTCAGAAACGGCAATTATGGGACAGTATTCCACAACAGGATATTGACACCCTTGTTTTGAGTATGCAGAACCGCTGCAGATGTGTCAGGAGAGTCTTAGGTGGATCCACGGAATATTAATTTTAAGTTTTCAAGAATTTTTATAAAAAAAATTGTTTTTTTGTTAGAGTTTTGATGTTTCAAAAATAAAGTTAAGATTGAAATTTTGTTTGAGTTTTTCCTCTTCTTCTAAGTTTTTTTTTAAATTTAACTTTATCTAAAAGTTTATTATCAGATTAAATAGTCTATTAAACAAGGTTTATTTTAATGTGTAATAAATAATATAACCTATAATAAAAATTATTGTATTAGATTTTGATTCTAAACAAACTAATTTCAGGTTTTGGGTTATTTCATTAACACATTGTATATTTACTTGTCAGTATTTTATATATTTTTTTAAACGTTGTCCTACACTGTGATTTTCTCTTGCATCGTAGGTACATTTGACCTGTAGGTTGAAACTGAACCCCAACACGCAGCACAGCAGTCAATCGGCGGAAGCGACGCCTGGGTGTCACCACTGCAGTAACGGTCGCCTGGAGGACACGGTCGAGCACACAGTAGAGGTGTGCCGCGCATGGGCGGAGCATCGACGTGTCCTCGTAGAGGCGATCGGCGGCGGTGACCTCTCGCGCCCGGCGCTGGTTCAGGCCATGCTCCGGGGCGAGACGGAATGGGATGCCGTCGCCTCCTTCTGCGAAGCGGTTATGCTAGTGAAGGAAGCGGCGGCGCGCGAGAGGCAACGACGAGCCTCTCGCCCCGGACTAAGACCCAGGCGAAGACGTCGAGAGTCGCAAGACGACTACCGGCCACCGTAGGCGCGGTTCTGCGGATGGCGAGCGATGGGTAGCTCGCCACCCGGCTAGGACCAGGACCGCGTAGACGGCGCGTTTTGTTCCACGCGCGCCTCAAAGAGAAGGAGTCAGCACAGGAAGGGGCCCAACAGGGCCAACGCCTGCCGGGGTTGCGGAATGTTTATAGTGGTTACCGTGACCCTGGAACATAAAGGGCAATCGAAGGAACATGAGTGGGTTTTAGTCAGTAAGAGTCTGACACGCCCTCCCGTCGCACCCAGGACGGGAGCAGTCATTGGATGATTTCCCACTCACCAAAAAAAAAAAAAAAAAGGTAAGATAACCACAAAATTTCAAGAGTGATAAAATGAACTAGGTATATCTTCTCTATAATTTACCCAAGCATAGGCCAATTAAAGACAAACTAACATAAAAAATATTTCTCAAACCATAACTGATGTTTCAAATATTTGCGTGGCATCATAATGTTTGTATATACTTTGCTGCTAAGAGCCGAAATTACTAAAACAAAACAGACAGTTCCTCTAAAAACGTCAGCCATTATTTTTAAAAGGAAATTCTTGCGGTCAACCGTCATCACGCATAAATAGACACGTCTCGTAGTCTGTATTCATAGTTTAGGAACTGATTACTGCGTCAAAAATTATGCAAGACTATACATAATTAATTACAATCAGAACATCGATTTTCGGAACTTCTTGTTGATCATTAAAGATACCATCGGGTTGTGCAATTAAAATTAATTTCGCATTTGAATCATTAATCAAAGGACTGTAGGCAATTTGTTAGCGAATAATTTTATAGTGATGTCTTAATTTGTTTTTTTTTTTTCGTATATTTATATCTTCAAGTACGTAAACGAAGTTTTTGCCCGACAGAAAGCTAATACAATTTGTAGATTCCTGCTAGGAATATAAACAAAAGAATTATTCTATTTTACAACTTTTAGTTCGACATTTCAAACCGCGAGCGACGCCTCCGCTAGCGCAACTCACAAGGCAAACCGGAACCGCCAGCCCATTAATGAAATCGACGGTACTTCGGCAAGGTATAATACATTCTCTCCTTAGTAACGAGCCGTTGCAAGCAATGCTAGGGTTCTTACCAGTAAATAATCAGCTAGCTGCTAACATCGGCCGTACGAGGAATGCGCTCAAATGCGTCCGCGACGACGCCCCGAGCACCGGAGGAACGGCTCCGATCACAGCATTTTAAAACTCGAACGGTAAATTAGGAATTCTAAGTTTGCGGTAGTTGGAGGAAATATAGTGATTTTTTACTGCTTGTGCGTACACCGATGTCGTTCAAGGACAACCGTCTTGAGGAAACATTGACTTTGATGTCTTAAATCGCCACACGACTTGAGTAAGCAAGGGTGGTCATCGCTTGACATTCTCTGTAATAGAGGCCTTGCCTCAACGTCGACAATCATATAAGGCTGTACTATTTTATATAACATTGAGCATTTTCTATTTGCAATAGATGGCCGCTTTATTCCGACAAATGCCATATTTGGAGAACGGTTCTAATCTTTAAAAATGCAGCGTGAGCGAAACTGATATTGTACCGTTTTGGCAAAACTATGCCTATAAAAAGGTTTTCCTTTTACGGTAGAAAATCCTATAAATAAGCGATAAGTAAATGAACAATATCAGGTATTAGTTGTTTGTTCATAAGTGATAATTATGAGTCCAGTCATTATTAGCGTGTCTCGTCTAAACACGTCTTGAATCAAAACATTTTTTGAATGTCGATGACTTGTGTCGTATGAGTGTTCCATGAGTGTTCTCTAGCAAGTTGTCAAATGAATGATGAGATTACTCTTTCAATTCTACAGGAAAATACTCGCTACCTGCGCATAGTTATAAATAGTTCGTACACAAAACTAACGAAATCGGTATACTTAGAAATGTACTTTAGATATTACGATCCTGTATATTAATCTATTGCAATCGTGGCGCGTTCACAATTGAATTTCTGGCATGAAACAATCGATACTTACTTTGATTACAGGTAAAACCAACAGGCACGATAACAATCCCATCAAAATCAACAGTACTATTCCATTAAATAATTATTTTTTATGTACTGTTAGTCTGTTTCAATAATCTCGCCTCACACGTTAAAAAATTATGTTCTAATAACTTAGTTCAGCCGCATTCACAGCATGACAACCTAATGCGTTTATAAGAACTTATTTCCTCCAACTGGCTAAGTAAAGAAACACAGCTTAGTATGACATAGTTTCTAAGAAAACGATTGCTTATCATGCACGGATGTGACTAACATAAATCCTGTCCGAGTTTTTACGATTATTAGTCTTACTTCGTAGTCTTGTACACAACACCACATGTTCTGTTGTGTCAAGTCCTGGCACACGACTATCGGTGTTATCTCCTGGAAAATACAGATTAATGTTGTCTGAAACTTTCCGGTTTGATTAGCGTTGTTGACAGCGGTATCAAAGTTACGAGGTAAAGAAAAACTGTACCTTCGATCGTTTGGTATTATCGGAATATTCAAACAACAGAGCAGTCTAATTAAATATTCAAGAGCAGCTATGTACTCACCTATACAAATATATGACGCATATTTTTAGCGATTTGGTCCGAGACAATCTATAAAAAATGCTATGTAAATAAAGGTCACCATTTATGGATTGTTTTGATTGGGTATTAACTGTCTTGGATTTTTATTATTGGTAATGCAAAAGGATTATCTACATGATTTGTTATTCGAACCGATTTAAACTGACCTGCCTACTTTATCTTACCTTAATTACGATCCCAACACTTTTAATAATTAACGCGCATATGTGTAGGTCAGCCTTATTTATCTCGAAATTCAGGCACCAGAAAGAAAAGAAAAATTTAATTACCAAAGTGATCTTGATCGCACGATCTTGACTTCGCACCTAATGTCAAAGATCAATGATCTGAAATAAGCATTATTTTATTATCTGTGTAACAATACATATCAGTGTGATCGACAAAGATGCGCCCACGCACTTCTAACAAACAAACCGTGGCTATTATACTTCAATCTAATATAATAACGCCTACAGAAATGTTTTGTGTCCCTTTTTTTGTAAGTATATGACTAATAATTATGTCGAGACGTATAAAAATAATAGTTGTATAATAATAATGGCGTATGTTCGTGATTATTATGTTACTGTAATGGGTCATTTATGCATCTAATGTTTGCTGGGTTTATGATATGTTGCGAAAAGTTATATGGTTTTTCGTGGATATGACCTCAGGTCTTAACGATCAAGGAGTGACTGTACTATTAAGCGTAGCCTGTGCCAACAACGCAATAAAATAGTGCAATCAAAATCATACAATATCGGTTGTAACCTGGTATAGTGTATTTTTTAAAATTACTTATTGACCTAAATATGACTAGACACTATCCCATATTTATTAAAACAAGTAATAATGCTTTTTTTTTTTGGTGAGTGGGAAATCATCAACGTAATAATGGTATTATTTAATCTAAATCTTGGGTAGATTTAGACCACTTTATATTTGTCCAGGGGTTTAGACGACCTGTCTACAACAGCAAACTACGAACTACTCAAACAGACACCTTCCCTCATACAATTGGGCACAAATAGTTGTCAACGTCATTAGCACATAGCATGCGTATGCGCAGGGACAATGGCCGACACGGATAACGCAACGGTTACAGCTGATTGGTATTGGTCTGTTTCCTGTGCGTGCGTTAAGATCCTAAAACGATGTGCTACTAATATTATAAATGTTAAAGTTTGTATGTCTGTGTGTGTGTGTGTGTGTGAATGTTTATTACTCTTGCACGCAAAAACTACTGAACGGATTTTGATGAAACTTCATGGTAATATAGCTTATACGTATAAGATATAAGCTATATAACATCACGCTATGTCCTTCGGGAGCGGAGCAATAATAGGGACAGTTATTAATATTTACAGAGTGAGTTCATTGTTTTGACGTCACAGAGCAGAGCAGTGAATGAGCGGTTGACTGCTGCACTGCTTGTCGCGTGTTGCATTCCCGTATATTTGTATAACCTACAGGTATTTGTTTCCAGTCGGTTGATCGTGTAAGTGAGCTTATAAGTATGTAATCACGATACAGGATAAATTACACGTGCTGAGCACCGGTTTAAAAAAAAAACGATAATCGAGTAAAATCGACACGATTGTATCACTTAACATTTCGTAACGTGCAATTGAATTTCTCCTAGATTTTTTTAGCAAATGTTTATTCACAAAAACTGGACTAGGTCGACTCGATTACAGTATCCATAATCGAGTACAATATCGATACGTCTTTCAGTACCCTTTTTTTGGTGAGTGGGAAATCATCAAATGACTTTTCCCGCCCTGGGCGGGGCGGGAGGTCGTGTCAGACTTTTACTGACTGAAACCCACTCATGTTCCTTCGGTTGCCCTTTATGTTCCGGGGCCACGGTAACTACTACGGCTAATAAGTCGGATTGGTATGTTTCCTGCGCCCGCGCCGCAGGGCCGCGATATCCGTAGTACGCGCTGACGAAAGCCTTAGCAGTACCTTTAATTGACTTTGTAATTGATCAGCCCGAATGTTTGCTAGCCAATTGAGACAATAAACACTTATATGGGTATATTGCTGTGTTTACAGGTTTTATTATAAACTAAACTGCTAAATACTGTAATATACGAAATCTCTTCTTTTATCATTTTTTTCTGCCCCGTTAGGGTCGTAAATACGACTGACTGCGATAGGTTCTTAGATTCGGTTTACAAGTTAAGCAAAAAGTATTATATCCCATTTATTTTATACTATTAAATTCAATTACATTTGACTACCGTGACAGGAATTCGGTCTAGAGAGTATTATGTATTAATTTATATTTTAATTACGCTATGCCACGTTTATATCATTATATTCTAAGTAATGTATCTTACTAACTTATAAATTGAGTTTTATTCAATCCCTATAAATAACCTACATTACTACTCTTCATTCAACGCTTCTCAATCTATAAATATTTAATTACTACTATATTCAATGGCTTACTCATAAATGTAAATGTGTTTACATATAAATACTGAACGTTAACGCTTCTTAAATGGTATGAATGGCAATTAGTAGGAAAATGAAGTAGTGTGGTATCCGTATTAGTAATATAGACGCATAAAGGTTTGCATGTATTAATGTTCTTAGAAGATGTTTCATCTATATCCTTATGTCTACTTAATGACGACTTTTGTCAGAAATAGCACTCTGTAACAGTCACAAAAACAGAATCATTCTTTTTTTGAAAACGTACTGTGTGTAGCTTAGCTTTCTAAACACTGGTGAAATAGGGTTTTTAGCACTTATACGTTTACTGCTTTATAGCCTAAAGAGTAGATGATCTAGCATGGAGTAATAATTTGTATTTAAGGCCAGATAAGTTTTGTCTAAAGAGTATGTTTGACGTTTGACAGCTTTTGTATTGGAAATATGTCAAATCGTCATATTTAATCCTTTTATTTTTGGTGAGTAAATCATCAAATGACTGCTCCCGTCCTGGGTGCGGCGGGAGGGCGTATCAGACTTTTACTGACTAAAACCCACTCATGTTCCTTCGATTGCCCTTTATGTTCTAAGGTCACGGTAACTATTATAAACATTCCCAGATCTCAGATAGAAGTTAACTGATGATTGAAAAAACAGTCCTTAGGGAACTTATGTGAGATAAGTTGAGTTGTCATCCCTTACATAGGATGACACCTAAGCTCGTCAACGGCTTTTAGAGTTTTTTTTTTTATATTCTAATCTTCAAAAAATATTCTTCAAGAATATAATTTTCTTGTCACTTATTTATTAGTCATTATCCTAACTCTCAAAACACTACCTATATGTTACATGTTACGTTATTTACGTATATCTTGTTATAATTAACAAATTAATTAATTTCCTGACATACATGAATTCCCACTTAATCGACTCGCTAATAAACAATCTGATTAATTCGCAGTAATTCCACCCAACGCTTTAGGAAACAAACATTAACATAATCACATACACACAATGTGAAGGCATTATGGTAATATTTCCACCTAACCTGGCGCCCAGACCGGCACCTACGTCGCCGAGCATTATGTCTCACATACCATCCACTTCGTCGTTATGTCATTCTTAAATAGATAACGAAAATGGAGGCAGAAAACGTTCGGCGAAAATGCGTCAGTACTCCATATTCATATATCTACACTCTACAGCTATTGTGTACAAATAAAGGGTGTCCAGCGGACATTTTTCAACTTTAAACTGCAATTATCGAAATAATAGCGGGGTGAGGTGAGCGGGAGGGGTATCATTGAAAGCGCGGTACTTGCGGATTTGTTAGTAGCCATGAGTCACTGGACAGGAGCGCACCGCTCGTTCGCGGTTGAGCAATATCTAAAGAATGGTGAATCGTTGGTACTCATTTTAATATTCGGCGTTTAAGTGATGGACCAAGCACGCAACTTATTTGGTCGTGGGTACAAAGGTTCAGGCAAGAAGGGACAACGCTCAACAGAACTCCTCCAGGGCCTTCAACATCGGCAGCAACGCCCAAACGTGTGTCTGAAGTTCGAAATGAAATCATTAGGAATTCACGCAAGTCGATTAGGAAAATTGCAGCCTCCACAGGAATCAAAAAGTCAACAGTGCATGTTAATTTGCAGAAGAAATTAAGGCTCCATCCATTCAAAATGCAAATTGTTCAGGGTCTAAAGGAAAGCGACTATCCTTTGCGAGAAACCTTTAGACTATGCTTTCGAACCCCTACCACGTTGGGAAACATTTTGTTTAATGATGAAGCACATTTCCACATTGATGGATATGTAAATAAACAGAATATGAGATACTGGTGCCCAAACAACCCAAGAAAACGCCACCAGAAACGTTTACATTGCTTGAAAACCACAGTTTGGTGTGCCATTTCGGCTAGCGGTGTAATTGGGCCCTATTTTTTTTACCAAGGAGAAACAGTCACTGCTCCGGTGTATTGCCGTATGATAGACAAATTTCTGATACCGCAATTGCAGCTGTATTCAGGTTACAGCAATAGGGCACAATTTCAGTAAGAAGGTGCCACTCCGCATACAGCTAGAGTGTCGATGGAAGAGTTAAGAACAATTTTTCCAAATAAACTGATTAGCAAGTACGGAGACATCTCATGGCCACCCAGGTCGCCCGACCCCACGCCCTGCGACTTTTTTCTATGGGGTTACCTTCAATTAAAAGTTTATGAGAGCAATCCTCGGACAATTCAAGCCCTGCAGGCCAATATTCGCCGTGAAATTCAAAGCATTACTCCAGAGCTTTGCCGTCGAGTAATTGCAAATGTAAGGGTTCGACTACAGGAGTGCGTACAAAAAAACGGTCATCATTTAGATGATATAGTGTTTAAAAAATGAAATCCGCAATAATGTAGTACATTTAGTTTCAATAAAAATAAATAAAATCCATGTAGTTTTTTTTATGTGAAATTTCAAAGTTGAAAATTTTCCACTGGACACCCTTTATGTATGTAACACATGACATCAACTACAACGTATTGTGCACCATCATGTAAATGTGCGCCACAATTTAATATAATTATCTACCTCAACATATGTAATTGATACCATCTTCACACCGCAAAAAATATGTAAAGACTCATAATAGCGCGCAACTATCACATATATAATTAAGTAGTTACAAACCTCTGTTTAGAAAAAAAAACACACGTAAACTTCACAAATTACACCACAAAACGGCAGCACAGTTTTACAACTTTCAGTCACTACACTGAAAACAATGAAAATTATTCACAGATTTGTAAAATGGAGTTACACAAACTAGGGTAATGATGGCACTAACATTCCGACACGTTTGGTTAATTGTTTTACGCTTAGCAAGGACTTTTCATTCAGAAAAATGTGTTAAACGTATTGGTGGAAATCGATGGTGTTGATCGATCGCACACGCGGTCGCGAGCGAGAGGGAGACACTACACTATGACACCGGCGGTATCGCGCCTCGTGGACTGCGCAAGAGTGGGGGCCGCGAGGACCAACATGGAAAACTGCGTGGACGCAGCCTTAACAGTGACGGATTGAGGTACGCGCGGCCCGTGGCGTAGCATAACGTATTAGCTACGAGCCCGGAAAATTGGGTATGAAATTGTAGAGGTTTTCTTAATCATGTCTTCTTTTTTTACTACTGTGGGACTAAATATTAAAGTAGAATGATTATTTGTACTTTTAAGACGTTTTTTTTTTTGTAATATGTTACTGAGTATTTTTAAAACCGTTTTGGCAGATTTGGACTAAGCCAAAAACTATTTATATCTCATGAGAGGATTATTCCAAAATTGGAAATTTTAACTGTCAACTGTAACTAAATGTTCAAATTGGCCTAATTTCATGTTAAAACCAACTAATATTTCATTTTAATAATGCTTATAAATGCACCTTGAGCATCTCATCCCTCTTTTGTTACCCGACCAGAAGGACCAAAAGCTTAGTTTCCGTGGGCTTACAAACTTTTGTTGTTCTGTTAATCCGGCCCTGGTTTACAACTTTAATATCTTATTTAAATTAACCGACGACGGTGTTTCGCATTAAGTATTGCTATGGGGAACAATCTGGTTATTCTACATTTAAAACCGGTTTTGGTTAAATTCGTCTTAATGATTTTTGCTTTACCTGTGATGCTCGAATTAACAGCGCTAATTTTGTATAACAAAATCAATTTATCTCATATCTTAAAACTTTTAGTACTTTAAAGGCACGATGATATGTATGAATTACATCTATAGGCTGACTGGTAATTAGTGTACGATACTTAAACATTGTGCTCATGATAACCAACAACTAATTACCAGTCATCCTATATTTATTACAATCAAAGTACGAACTTCGCAAAAATGCAATACTGTTGAGCTGAACTTCAAAACCATTATCGGTTTTAATCAAAATGAGAGACATGACGAGAGTACAAATTAGGACGCACACACACGCCAAAAAATCATTACTGGTTCAGGATGCTGCCTGCGATTGACTCAGCAAAAATGTTGTTTTACCTTACAATAACGTCCTGAAAAAAACGTCGTCTTGCCTTAAAATTGAAGCTTTAAACGCAAGTGCGCAATGCCCTTTATCATATTTATTAGTAGCAATGTTAGCTTCCTGATTAAGAAATAACATAACGTAGTAACACAATATTGAAAAACTGGTTAATGGTACTATTTACTAAATAATTTTCAAACGTTTCCAACACAAACAAATCTCGAATTAACTATACGGTAAACTTTACTGTGATTTCTTAGAGCTAGAACTGTTAATAAGAACGTTAAACATTGCTAATACGGATGTTGATTCTTTTAATCTTAACATTAGCGATGATTATTCTGCTTTTGACATACATACTGAGTTATTAGTTTCTTTTGTTATTACAGACTTAGTTTTTTATATAAATCCTAAAAATTAGAACGTACTACTTAAAGTTTTTAGCACAATATTTTGAAAAAAAAAACACCATAACTACACAAGGAATATATTGACAGGTATTGCACTAAGTATAAATGGATTCCCCCGAAAGGATAGTAAACTTTATGATCACATTTAATACCACCTGCATTATCTGCATATTTCCTTTAACCCTTTTTTTTTTGTAGAAGAAAAATACAGATCATAGAAAAACTTGGAAGTTCGAATTGACGCATAGTGTCTGATTCATTCGTATAACAATACAATACTTAGAAAATTTGTCGGCTAAATAACACTAAATTCATAATGGGCACCTGTTTTAGTAAACGAAAGTAAGCACTCTACAACACCCACATTTCGCCATTATTATCTTGTAAACTGCTCCCAAAAGCCCCTATAATTCATATTAACGCCAAACATTGTCATAAGCTTACCTGTAATACTCGCCTTTATTAAGACAATCTATTATAGAGTAGGAAACTTGCAAAAGAGGTACATTTAAGACGGTCCGGTGGGAGGGACGACTGCCCACCGTACTTGTTTATCACCGGCCCCAGATGCATGCCAATGAGGCGTGGGCGCACTTCTGCATAAACATTACCAGCTATGTCATAATCCAAGTCGCCAACACTATAGTTATACTTTGCCCTATCGACTTGTCTAAATATAGTTGTACACTTAGCTTAGTTGTTACGATTATGTTTTTATTTGGAATGCGTGCTTTTAAAAGGTTCTGTTTGTGTTTCGCCTATTTTTATACAATGTAATATTTTTGAACAATGTATGTTTTTTATACTTTAGGTCATCCATATTAGTTGTTCTTAAATTATATCTTAGAAAGAATTAGTAATTCTTCTAAGATATTATAATTCTTAGAAAGAATTAGTATGGTCTCTACCACTACTCCTAACCTAACCTTAAATTATAATGTAGAAATATTATTTAAGTAATTTACTGGATAAAATGATTATACATACTTATTATCAAACTTCTAGATTGTTATAAACCCTTCCACAAGGACTAAGTATTTCACATTAGAAAAGAACTGAGATAAAACTCAAATCAATGTAAAAATAAACACAATCCAATAAACAATACAAATTATCTATAGATACGATTTGCTGGAACTGCAAATAATGTTTAATTTACTGTTATGAATTCATAAACAGTGTATTCAATTTTATATTCATATCAGGGGAATTTTGTATGCAGCAACGATATCACTTCCAAAAGGATTCTGTTATGCGAGGAGTATAGGAATTTATTGATGAAAATGTTATAAAGTCGATGTGAATTTCGAAGTAGGTGTCTGCTAAATTGGCGTCTAACGTCCGCCTACACAACAAAATAAAATTGCAATGCATACGAATACCATTCTATATATCGAATTATACTGCGTGCTTATATTTTAAACGTTTTCCGGGGTAGACAATCTTCGAGCTAATAGCAATATCAAATTTCTGGGTACCGTTTTGCAGTATTCATCAAGTTGGTCTTTTACAGCCCACTATCAAACACAGGACACTAATAGGAGATTTAGTGGCTTTTCCGGACCTCTATCTTGGTGGCATGGTAATATTCATCAGTATTAGTAACGTATGTATTCATCCTTTTCCGAGAAACAAACCAACGTGAAATCCGCTGCCGAGCCTAGCCTTTATTATTATACCTATGTAGCATTCAGCATTCAAAGCGGAGTTTTTCGAATAGCCACATAAACGTTCCATGACAAAATAACCTAACACAAACATCCATTAAACAGAGTAGCAAATAATCACTGAACTGAGTCAGCGATCATTTTGTTTTGTTGTGGTCCTTTTACTAGTCCTACAAATGGACATCAGGCATATCTTGATGGACTGTAACTAAGCGATAAGCTTGAGAAAACATTTCATTTGCAATTCCGAGACATGTGACGTGTATTTGTGTCTTCCTTACAGATTATGGCAATCTGCCGACAAACGCTGACGACGCCGAATGTTTTCATACTTTGTGAAGATGTAAATAAATACACATTTACATTATCTTGTTTTGATGTCTCAGTAAGTGAATTTGGAAATAATCCTCTTTCTAGGAAATAGAAGGATGTTATATAATACGAAGAATATAATCAATGCCAGGGACGTGGATCAAAGGACCATTTTTTCTTTCTATCTAGAGGTCTTGTTAACTTACCATTTGCATGAAAAACATATTGAACATTATGATAACCCTTTAACGCATCAATGCGCAAGGAACACGCACCATCGCACAAATCGATTATTGAGGACGCGTAGGTATCTATTGCTTACTAATAAAGCAGAATTAATAAGACACGCAAACTTGCTTTGCAAATTCGTATGAAGTATACAAAGCTGATCTTAATACAGTGTTCTAAAGCCAAAAGGCATTCTCTAACTGATTGCCTTAGTAATTGGTGCTATGTTAGTAGCAAGAACTTCTTGTTGAACATCGCAACAGAATTATTCAAATACTTTCCTTTGAGAGTATGAATTGTATATGTATAATAGTATGAAACCCAATTTTTAAACCCGTAAAACCCATCAGGTTTATTTTGTACAAATTGCCCCGGGGTATAACTGTTTTAAGAATACTAGTAAATGTATTATTCATGTCTAAATTTATTTTTCTCTCCCAAAACATTCGTCACTTGTCTTACGAAATTAGGGTAACCGCTACACAATGTTTTAACCCGAATATAAATACCGTCATCCTTACTGTAACATGTTTAGAATACGGTACATGAAACATATAATGCGACAGTATTAATGACTGCTTTAGTTTTAGAAGGACATAATGATTTCCTGCGACTATAAATCTTAAAAAGGTATTCAGTTAATTGACCTCAATAGGCGGGTTGTCTATTGTTTGCCCGAAGATTATATGCCATAATCATCGTTTTCCCGAATTTCATTTACCCGAATTTCATTTGCCCGAATGTTTCATTTGCCCTAAAAGACATATGACATACTTTTAATTGCCCGAATTTTAGATACCATAAGATACGAATGCCATAAGTATTGTTTGCCATATTTTTATGTGCCATAATAATTGTTAGACATAATATTTAAATGGCATAATATTTAAATGACATAACAAGTATTAGACAAATATTTAAGCCCCGTAATGGTTTTTTTTCTGTGCATGGTTGATGGTGGGCTAGGTCGACGGAGCCCCGCTTCGCGGGGCTCCTACTTTTGTGTGGTTTATAAAAAAATAACCACGAAGGGGATGGCGGGGTCTATTCGCTCGCTTCGCTCGCTCACACGACCCCGCCATCCCCTTCTAACCTAACCTGTCGGAGTCGGGGTGCCCTAAAGTCCCAATTGCATCCAATTTCTCTGGATATAAACAACCGTTACACACCCGATGTCGATGGCAAATTATGTTATGGCATATCATAATTATGGCATCTGATAATTAGGACATGTGATAATTAGGGCTTACAATGATTATGGCAAATGATGTTATGGCAAGTGACTTTATGGGAAACAATGATTCTGGCACGTGACTATTATGGCAAATGAGAGTAGGGCAAATGAGTATTATGTCGTATGATATTATGGCTGTTGACTATTATGGCAAATGATATTAGGGCAAATAAAATTCGGGTAAACGGCGGTATACCCAATAGGCGACGTTTCTCAAATAGAAGCATTTAATTAAGGGCTTTGAAGACCGTACCTAGTGAAGATTACGCTCAAAGTTCTGAATAGATTGGGATTGTATTATCACAATTTTCGTCATCCTTCTGTCTTCAATCTCATTTAATTGTGCAATATGTCTTTGGTAAAATACGGTTAATAGATGAGGGCTGAATCAGATGCATGAAACCCATGAGGTATCATGCATCTGATTCAGCCCTCATCTATTAACCGTATTTTTAACACTAGTGCTACATTTGTAAATATTTGGTTGAACTGGAACTGCCCTAATATAATTTTAGTTGATTTTCTTCGACGAGTACATTTAGTATTGATATAAATAAAAAATAATTATAAAACTAAATAAAAATGTGCGAATCGAGTATTTGTAATTTAAAATAATAAAATTATAAACAAGTTGCTTTATCAATTTGCAAAACCCTATGATGACGTACGCAACCAGATTACACATTCTAGGTGGCAAATATTGTTTTTTTTTAGTCGGGCGCTACGATTGAGCGGAAAGATGGAAACCGAAGAACCAAATAACCAAAGGTCTCGGCAGCGTCTGTCTGTCTCTTCTTCACACCTAAACCACTAAACCGATACGAATGAAATTTGGTACAGATATAGTCTGGGACCCGAGGAAGGACCGGAACGGGAACTATTATTCCACGCGGACGAAGTCGCAGGCAAAAGCTAGTTTCTAATAAACCTTTGGCTCACACAAATGTACTCCTACAATCAAAAAGAGTAAACATTTTTTCCGGTGTATGACCATTTTGAATATAATTTGTGCTTGGTAACGACAACGTCTGACGAATAATTGGACGTGGGTCGCGTTTTTGTCTATGCTCAGATAATATTAGACATGCTTGTAAGTAGATTGTATGTGGCTGGCACATTATTGCCAGACATCATATTTTTATGTAGGTATAAATTAGGTTTTTATAACTGCAATATTGCAGTTGATTTTTGCAACGTGAAACCTTCCATTGTTTCGATGATGTTTTGAATATTGTGTTTGTGTCAGCTCCCAGATTTTACTCAAAAATTTATTGTATCTCAACGCAGTGTTATATGCTTTACTTAAAGGTATCATAAGGCGTTCTAATATTGTCCATGCGAGAGTCTAATTTTCCCTTACGGTGCCACACCTAAACTGCTAAACCAATTTGGATGATTTTGAGATTGGTCCTTGGAGGAGGACATTTCTCTTAATCCACGATTTAGCCGATAAGCTCTCATAAATCAACTACAAAAAGCGTGAAGGTACCCAAACAGGATGCTTATAACTTAAAGCTAATAACTACTCTATCCTTATCTGTCAAATATCTTTAAATACATCTAATAAAACCGTTTCGAAATGCTCCAACATCCTCCACTAGAAGCCATGTCTATAATTATGAGACAATCTCAAAAATAAAATATATCAGTTGTATAAATATAAATATATCTTTGCGTGAAGTTTAGGCCCTGCGCAGACGGCACACTTTTTGTGCGATCGAGTCTGCGGCGCACAAAAAGTCTGCATGGCGCGCAAAAAGTCGGTCGCAGATTTCTCAGACTCAACGCACACGACGCACATCGTCGATCATTTTGTCCAGTATTATCTATGTTGCCGACTAAAGTGTGCGCCGCACGGTGGGCTGAAAATCGGCTTTCATAGACTTAGGGATTTCAATTTGCAAGTGCTTGTTTTTATGCCGGATATCGCTTCTATTAGTCATTACTATGTACAAAAATGACACCCGAGTTAGTTCTACCCAAAAACGAAGGAAATATAATTTTTTTACGAAAAATTTGTATGAAGCTAGTATGAAAAATCGAATTATCTCCTAAACGGCATGTTTAACCGTAATATCCTTGGAGATGGTCATAGTGCTAATTATTTATGATTTTTTGGTTGGCAATTGGACGAAAAATTTAATGCCGTTTTTTTTTTAAAAATCGTCAAAATATTTTTATTTGTTTTTACGTATGAAACGATTCCTTTTGGTGTTTATGTTGAAGAACACGGACTTTTAACTACACATAACATAAAATAGCATCACTCCTATATTTCCGAAGGAGTTGGCAGAGGTTTATAGTACACCCACACGTAGCCAACTATGTTTGAGCTAGATATTTATCAGCACAAAATGAGTTTTAAAACTTTTCATACAACCAAATTACCAATTGTCTTCTAATGAGTCCAAAAAGAAGTGATTAAGTAACTACACTGATTAGGTCTTCTAATGAGTCTTAATAGGTGATTTAATGATTTTCAATATCTCACGACAATGGATTATATTTAACATTTCCTGATAAGTAAGCTAATTTGTTAATTAGCAGTGCTATGAGTTCTAAGAATAGTTAGTGACAATTATAGATTTTCATTAGCTAATGAGGAGATAACTAATGAGGGTAGTTACCTAATTATTGTCGTTTTGCAATAAAAGGGCTAAAGTTTTGTTTTATAATTTAATTTGTTCACAACTGTGTAACTGCTAACACTAAATCTGCGACTATAAAATCTTAAAATGGAAAGTTTAATCACCAATTTAGACTTGTTTGTTCTTCTACGAAGTGAGAGTACTTCATTTGATCATGAAGTATTGTTTAGTGCAGTTGTATCCCGCATAGGCGATTGCCTGTCTGACGAAGATTATGTTGTTCTCAAGAATTTTGTCGGAGATTTACGCGAGCCGCTTTACAAAGGTGGGGGAAATCCAACCGATTCCTTGATAATTTCAGGAGAAAGTACGAGAATTGGTTGGGAGCAAATATTGATTGGCCGAGTTTTGTGCAAACTTTAGTTAATCAAGAACCAAGTGTTGATGAGATACCAAGAGCGCCCTCAGTCTCTCCAGAACCGTCGACATCAACGTCCATTGGAACAATGACGAAAAGATCCCGTAAACCATTCGAAGACCTGGGAAGTAAACAAAAAAAGAGAAGATCTGATGAACACACAGGCGAAGGTTCCAGTGAATTGGCATATGCAGCTGCAGCACGTTTAAAAGAAGAAGGGCATGGAGATATCGCCTCTGTCATCGAATACATGATGAAAAATCCTGAAGCAGCCGCTAAATTAAATGAAACGCTTAAGAAACCAGCGAAAACAATCATATTTACGCCAGAAAAGGCGCTTGGATTGCTTCTTTCGCTAAAACTCTCAAAGTGGCAATATATTACGTTGCGTGAGGCTGCCATTCGAGAAGGTGCTAAAGATATTTATCCATCTTACTATAAAGTGCAACAAACTAAGCTTGATTGCTACCCTCCGAAGCAATCAGTGACAGTTACTGATTCATCGGCTAGGATTACACTTCAAGCTTTACTTGATATCACGGTTACAAGAATCCTTCAAAGCCTTTCTAACGAAGAGCATAACAAGCAGTTGAAGCTGATATCCAAGTGGGGATTTGACGGTGCTTCTAACCAAAGCCGATACAAGCAGAAAATTGAGGGTGAGGAAGATGATTCAAGCATTTTCATGACCTCCTTGGTGCCACTAAAACTGACAGATGGAGACAACATTTTATGGACGAACCCAAAACCATGCTCAGTTTTGTATTGTCGTCCAGTTCAGTTTACTTTTGTAAAGGAGAGTGAAGCAGTTGTCCTTGGGCTAAAAAACAAATGGATGAAGAAATTGAGGCCCTTATCCCCACAGAGTGCAATAATAATAATAGGGTGACTCATCAACTAATGATGACGATGATCGACGCTAAAGTCTGTACTTACCTTTCTGAAGCTAGATCAAATGCATCGTGCTACCTGTGCTTAGCAAAGCCTACAGAAATGAACCGCTTAGATGCTGTAACATCAAAAATTGTGTGTTCGGACCTGTATGAGTTTGGCTTGTCATCCCTACACGCCCGTATAAATTGTATGGAATGTCTGTTACACATTGCATACAAACTGGACTTCAAACGGTGGGCAGCGAGAAGTGATGAGCACAAAGAAATGCTACAGACAAGAAAAAAAATAATTCAAAATAAATTCAAAGATGAGCTCAATCTGTTGATTGATATAGTAAAACAAGGCTCGGGAACCACCAATGACGGGAATACTGCAAGAAAATTCTTTGAGTTTTCTAATAAAACCGCAGCTATAACCGGTTTGGATGAAGACCTCATCAAAAGATTTGCTGTAATTTTACAAGCAATTACATCTGGAGAGCAGATCGATATAATAAAATTTAGAGATTATGCTCGCAAAACAGCAGAAAAGTACGTATTACTATACGACTGGTTCTACATGTCGTCAACCGTTCATAAGTTACTAATCCATGGGGCTGACATAATCGAGAAAAATAATATTGTGCCGATTGGGACTCTCTCGGAAGAAGCCTCAGAGTCTCGAAACAAAGATTTTAGGAGGTTTCGAGAACATCATTCGCGGAAAAGAAGCAGGCAGGATTCCAATCAAGACATTTTAAATATGCTTGTTGTTTCTTCGGACCCTTTGCTAAGTGCACAAAGGCCTAAGTTAGATGCCAAGAAAAAGCAGAGCTTTTTTGCTGAAACTCTCGACTTAATTCAATTTCAGGAAACTGAGTTCGAATTTTTGGATATATCCAATCTGGATGCTGACTCAGAATTGGAGTTTGACAACGAGAGTGATAAGGAAAATTTGTAAAAAAAGATATATATGTACATATTTGTAAATTTGTATTTGAGTGTGTTTGGGTTTTTTTGTAATATTTAATGATATGTTTTATTTTTTTTATTTATTTTACTTTATTTTACGAATGCTTAGTATTAATTCCTTAAATTAACTTATTTTGTATAAAATATAACTTCATAATGTTACTTCAATATAAATCTTTTTTTATTTAAATTAATATAAATGTGTCAAAAACAGCAATTTTTTTATTTTATTTTTCTTGTTTCGTGTGTTCTTAATATTTGGGTTAATAACATATCGAACTTTTTAACTTAGACACTAAAAGGGATCGTTTTACATGTAAAAATAAATAAAAATATTTTGACGATTTTTTAAAAAAAAACGGCATTAAATTTTTCGTCCTATCGCCAACCAAAAAATCATAAATAATTAGCACTATGACCATCTCCAAGGATATTACGGTTAAACATGCCGTTTAGGAGATAATTCGATTTTTCATACTAGCTTCATACAAATTTTTCGTAAAAAAATTATATTTCCTTCGTTTTTGGGTAGAATTAACTCGGGTGTCATTTTTGTACATAGTAATGACTAATAGAAGCGATATCCGGCATAAAAACAAGCACTTGCAAATTGAAATCCCTAAGTCTATGAAAGCCGATTTTCAGCCCACCGTGCGCCGTCTGCGTTAGCGCGCGTTGAAGCATACGTTCAATTTTTTTCACACACTTTTTGTGCGGAGCGGCGCGCGCCACGGCGCGGTGCGGTCTGCCCGAATTACACGGATTTTTTGTGCGTCGGACTTTTTGCGCGTCGTGTGCGTTACTGCATATAATTGCATAGGTTCTATTTTCACAGACTAAAAGTGCGTCACGGATAGTCTGTCGTCTGCGCAGGGCCTTATATAAACGCCCACGGATGGCCTGAGGGTCGAGTCTAGTCGATTGAAAGCAATAACTTATAATTTCTTGGTTTATTAAACTTTTGTATTAATCATAGCCAAAGTTAAAACAGTTATTATACTCTGTGATCAATGATAAGCATTTACAATATAACTTTTTGATTATAATAACTCTATAAATATCTTGATATTTATTGAGGTACAAGATAGTCGCCAGATCTAAATAATTAATCCGAAACTGAAGACAATAAGAAAATTCGTTGAATATTTCGGACAAAATAAAATGAGAGGTTACGGGCAATATTTGCAGTAATTAAAAAACAATAACACGAAATAAATAGTAATAAATAAATAAATAGTAACACGCGTGCGTATCTTCGTGCGTTTAATCGACTGATTTTCTATTTAATTTATATAATTTATTGTTTCTCGAGCTAAAATAATCCAATTTTGTGCTTCAGGTTTGAAATGAGTCTGGTTTAAATTATTTTTAATTCTTATTAAACGAAAATAAGAGCCAATTGCAACCAAAAAAAGTAACAAACAAATCATTTTACGGTTTCGTGTGAATCAACCAAAAAGCTCACTAAAAAGCCTGATGTCTGTTTTGTAAGATAATTATATTGTCAAAAATCCTCATACACTTATTATTGCCAGATACTCTGCGGGACACAAGTTAAACCAGACGCTTTAATGTTCCGAATGTCAACTGTACTAAATTGCTTCACAGTGTGCCAACCATCTTACAAGTTAACCCTTTTACACCGCGACCTTCACGAGTACACGAAAATTCAGTTATTGTCGATTGGCACTCAAATAAAAATACAAAATTTTAATACGCCCGTTTCGTGTGAATTTTCAGTTGTGGTATATGTTATGCGAGATAATTTTATTTTTAAAATCCGCATATTTTTTTACCAGGCACCTGCTCTACGGGAAACAACTTAAGCTAGACGCTTTAAGTTGTGTAGTTCCAAGGTGTCACCTGTACAAAATTGTTTCTATGTCAACAATGTTACGAGTTAACCCTCTTACACCGTGGCCTTCACAAGTGCAAGTTACGATAGTTTAGGTAACAGACGAAATGTCAGAAGCACGGTAATGTTTACATTACGTATTGTCTTAGTGACCTGTCACACTTTTGTTATTTGATGTACACTGTAGTGTGCGAATTGCGATTTTTTTTTCGTTAGTAGTGTCAAGATTATATTTCTGGTATTGCAAAAAAAAATTTAGAAAGATACTTTAGCAGAGTGGTAAGGTGTAAATAGGTACTAGCTATAATCAAATAAATACTTAAAAAATAGATATCCCTGTAAAAAGTCTGTGTGACAGCTAACATCTGCATAACACGTATCAATTTTAATTAATACGCATTATATCTAGACTACTTAAGTCATAGATGAATCAAGATATCCACACAAAAAATCAAACTAGGAGCTTTATTTTTCTAAAGATTTTTATGTATAACTGCTTGCGTCTTTGTTAACTGTTCAGGCCCCTTATCGTGACGTTCAATACCCTTTCTCGACAAATAAGCTAAAAATCCATCACTAAAAGCATAATTCAATTGAAACAAGGAGTTCCTGAGATTAGCGCGTTCAACTAAACCAACAAACAAACTCTCCAGGTTATGAATATTAGTATAGATACCGAATCAACTTTAACGACCACGTGTTAATTTTATGTTTACTCATGTCCTTGCAATACCAAATAGAGAGACGCGAGGTGTTTAATTTGGACAAGACGAACGAAATCCCGCCAAATAAGATATCGAAATAACCGTACTCAAAATAATTGACAAGGCTTTTAGCTTACATAATCTAATAATTTATACTAATTTCCATGCTTATTAGTCGGTTATTAATTACACTTACGAAAAATAAGACATACGTATTTTGGGTTTATTACCATTTCGATCCTAATTTGCAACATTATTAGTGTTGTTGCAAAAAGTAACTAACATACTTGGGCATTACAAGAAATTCTCTAATTTATTTAGGCAGTTCAAGGAAAATCATATCGAGCATTAGATTGGTAATACATTCTCAAAGCAAGTAGTAAATATATATTGGTTATGCGACTTCAGTAGGTAGCTGTGTAGGCCCAGGCACGCAGCCAAAGAGGCATACAATTGTCAAGTTTTCAATATTACTCTTAGTGCCGAAAATTGGCATTAGTCTTAAATATGCTAACACAAATGAAAATATCCCACACGACCCCCAAGTCGCCTTCGATCTGTGTGCCATAAAATTGTTCAAGAACAAATACCACACAGAAGACTTACATCTTCTTCCATCGCGGTGACTGCCAAATTCTAATATTGTTCTATTTAAGGACGATCTTATAACAAGATTGAACATGACATGGCTAATTTAGCTACTCTTTAATATAGAACTAAAATTAATAATGTTTAAGTTTTTAAAGATGTAAATTCCAATAATAGGCCCAGCATCGACACTCAAAAATGTTGATAAAATATTCAAACTAATTCACTAAAACCAGTGTTGTAAGACCAGATAATCATTATAATACAAAATATGTAACTTAACTACCTCATGAATGAACAGGTTTCAACGCTTAATGATACCTTTACCAAATCTCTAATCATAGCCTTCGAATCCACTGCGCAAACATTTTGCTTTTACATAACAATTAGGACAATCTACCTATTAAGTGCTATTATTCGGTGCGATAACCGTCACTTCTAAGTTCTTGGAGAGGTAAGTAAAGGAAATCTCGTCAAAGCACGACTTTCAAAGATTTTTAGCTCCACAGGGGCATAGATTTTGTCATTAAGGAAATGTCCAAGTCCTCTCACCCAAATTAAAATTTCAACTTCAACTTGTATATTTGTTATGGCAATCCACCGAATTTTCGGTGATTTCAAACTGGACATTGGTATGTCCAGTTTGAAAATAATATTTCAGTTTAAATGACAATTGTACGGTTTTTAAATTATAGTATGGAGATCATGCACGTGTTCTTATAACCAAGAACACGAGATGACTCCCCAAATTAAAACGTTTATTGATGAAATAACTTCTTCCATTCCAACCTATCATGCTATCACTTACTCCTTTCTCCTTAATCATCATTCTTCACACAGTCCATCCATTTTTACTTCGGTCTTCCTCTCCCCTTCTTGATAAATAACTGAATGGAAATCGTTAAACGCAAATAAGGTCTTCTACAAAATCTGACAATCACTGTAAACGTAATCGTGATACCCTGTAACTGGGTACTGAACGATTATTAAGATGTCGCTTCACTTAAAACAATGGTATTCAGCTGGATCCGGTTAGACTGGAAGCTGACCCTAATATAGTTGGGAAACGGCTAGGAAGATGATAATGACCTAATAATAGATTTTTTTATTGGAGAGCTGAGGCACTTCAATTAAAAATCTATCATTATAAAGACCCACCCTTCACTGGCACTTCTCTTAACAACCGTCTTTGCAACAAATACTATTTCAATATTCCAATGACAATAACACACATAATAATTACAGGTTAGTATAATCTCTAACTACTACCTTTCATCGAGTCCGTTGAGCAAATACTCTGTGCTACTTTGACATAATGATTAGAGCAAACCGTCCATTATGTACAACTGGTAATATATTCTAACAAGGTTTAGAGCCGTTATCGTTAACTTGAGCTTTGGCACAATCACTGTAATCACAGGTTTTCTGTTTGTTAATGTAGTTATCTCAAAAAATAGCTGTGTTGTTAACTATTTTGATTTACAGAAACCTATTGATTAATTTTATTAGAATTAAGTTATTTGTTTTAGTTATTAGATTAAGACGTCATCTACAACTGATCTTGATTTTGGATTACATAATCTGTACTAATATTATAAATGCGAAAGTAACTCTGTCTATCTGTTTATCTATCTGTCTGTCTCTTTTTCACGCCTAAACCACTGAACCGATTTGAATGAAATTTTGTACAGATATAGTCTGGGACCCGAGAAAGGACATAGGATAGTTTCATCCCGGAAATCCCCCGGGAACGGAGACTATATATTAATCCACGCGGAAGAAGTCGCGGGCAAAAGCTAGTCTAAAATAATCTCTAAAGTTTGCCTAGAAGCGTCTATCTTCTGTAATACAATCCCGTAACCTTACCTCCTTTTGTCGAGGTGTAGTGACACCTTTATCAAGCGGCTTGTGGTTCAAGTGATTGTTGAGGGTCCAAAGGCTACATGGTAGATCACCGATGTATTGGGTCGACCAGATTAGGTCCGCAATAGAAGAACCCTTCCACGAATGCACCAAAAGCATCAGTACGCGATGTCAAGGGTGCCACTACTCTTCAAATAACGACATCCACCACTCTGTCGAAAGTGTAGTGACAGAGAAAAATAAGAATCTTTAAAAAAATACTTACAAATTGGCCTCCATAACGTCCGTAGAACTTCTCATTTGAATAAAAAAGAAACTTGGTCAATAATTCCCATAGCAAAGAAGCAGAAACATTTAAAGTTACTGAGTCATTAAAAATGTAATTGTTATTAACAGAACTAGTAGCCTATTCGTGAGACTTCAATCATATACCGAAATTATTTCACATTATTTGACGTAGGACCACGAGGTTATTAAAGGAAATTGATACCGATTAGTTTAAGCTACGAAATTAATTGAGCTATCAATCAATGTTTAAAATCAATAAAAAAAACTAGCATGCAGGCACTATGAGAATCAACGGATATTAGTGAAATCCTAGTATGATTTATTCCGTTGGTTCAAGGAAAAAAACTTAAATATTACACGTTAGGTGTTTTTGAGCGTGCATGTTTTATGAAACATTTAATGGCTATGTGTACACAGTCATTTAATAATTTTATTTACCTTGATAATAATTCACCAAAATCCAAATTGGATACAAACTAATATGGGTTGCTAATAAATAATTACATATTAATAGAAGGCCAGCCTATGATTCAGTATAATTTATAATCGAGGTTTCATTTTCCATAATATTTATTAGATTTGGAAACTAAATATGTACTTTGTTCTCATAAAATTGAAAGCATATATGGGGCTATATTTGGAACTTTGTACTGCATTTGAAGTGCTGTCAAATATGTCAATCGCCCTACTTAATTTGGCAAAACCTTGCGGTTCACCCACGTCTTTATATTAAGGCGTTTCCAGACTGCTGTAATGTAACACACTATAAAATAATTTGCCGCATTGACGCTTTGTTCGTGCGCATATAGTGTGCTCGGTTCGTGCTCGCATGTCGCCACACATTGAGAATTATGTTACATTGCATGTTACATTACAGCAGTCTGGTCACGCCTTTAGGTTGGCCATTTTAACAAAGACTGGCTAGCAATTGTTTTCACAAAGTATGAGACAAGTAAACTTTCACGTGCATTACATTTATTGTTATTTCAATCCTAAAACCAAGGTGTTCCAAAATATAGAAGAGTTTATGTCAATACTAAAGTGTCCAAGTGTGAATTTAAGTCTCTTTTGTATTTTTTGGGTCCATTGTGACTGTTTAATAAAAATTTAACAATGTAGGTTTATTATTGTTCATTTTTTGTTAATCAATAATACAATTTCAAATTTATGACAATACAACAAATATAATTTTCATATTAGTATCGTTAAACAGCTAGGTAGTCCATTTGTAAGTTATACATTCCAAAGTCAAGTTACAAGTAATTTACAGCTCAGCTATTTAAATTACGAAATTCATTGCCCTACTTTTATCGTCAATTTTAACTAATAGCACGCCGATATGCATACATAATTTATAATCGCTCGATTGGTTCCCAACCTTAGGGCCGTTGCAACCTGTTAAGGCCTAATTGCTACCTTGTATTCATAAACGTTCATTTAGCCACCGTGTACCTACATGAAGAAACTGGGCTACTGAAATAACTCACATAATTCACGCTTTCCAATTAGTTTAATATATCGGTACTTAGGTTAATCAGGAAGTAGAAGATTGCTCTGAAAGCCAAAGGTGTATTAAAACAACGACAGCTGGAAAACAAGGTTGCATTGCATTTTGAAGAAAAGTGAATCATACTGAATAATGTCCTCTTGCTTCTCAGGGTGACTATGGGGAACAGATTCCTTAAGAAACGCCTATTTATAATATTAATTAATAACAAATAATGAGTTATCTTGTTGACCGATGACGAAAAGAATTATATCGTTCAGCAGAATATTTAATCCTAATTTAATACATCAATACCTATTGTCTGATACCTAAAACGTATCACTGTCTAAAAATAAACCTCTTACCAACATCTTAAAACTTTTTCTATAGAATTATAAATGATTCTAAGAATATTTAAGGTTAACTTCTAAGTAAATTCGTCAAATTATTTTCAGCGTTAATTTTAACACTTTGTGGCAATAGCAACTATTAAGACATCGGAATTCAACGAGAGAAATCCAAGAAAAGCTAACGAATTTATTATCCAACAAAACATTTAAATTGCGAAGTGCAACAGCCGTACTAGTCTCTGACAAGGCATTTAAATTCACTGAAACAACTTTAGCTTCGAATATTAATTTTGAAACGGACTAGAACCGACTTTACCAACGTTTTACTAGGCTATTAATTATTCAATTACCAAATCAAACGTCTGATTAAATGTATAATAACTTAGTTTTAAGTATTTCATTGAATTAGGGACTGTAGTAACATTACACCGTAACCAGACTAGTCTGGAGGTGCGTGGGTCGTCGCCCAAGCAACTTTATACAGACAGACAAAATTAAGAGCATTCAGACAAATTCCTACCCTCTTATCTTTGATCGAGTTTCGTATAAATTATAATAAACATCGTTAAGCCGGTACTTCGTTACGTAGGACGTGAATACTAATCAGGTTGGCACAAAATATTGCAATATTTAAACTATTTGCTAATATCCGTTTGAGGGTTTAACTATAGTAAAATATTACCTATTGCTTATTTTGATCGTGTAACGCAATATTAATATTTGATTTAATATAACTAATTTACATTTTATTGCTATGTTCATATATACAGCAGCCACGACTAATGGCCAAGGGATGGGCAGTAATGGTTTCTCACTAATTTCGACCAAATTAGAATATTCCAATTTTGATCAAGATTTAAAAAAATGTAAGATTTGGATCTAGAAAAAGATTACGAAGTAATCTCACAAAAATAAACGTATGCAGTTAGCATTAGCAAAACAAAAACGCAACACTTATAACCCCGCCCCAAACAATTGACAGTCAGACAAACAAATATGAACACCTTATAAATGTATGACAATGATCTCATTACTCCCACACGCATGAACAAGTTATTGTAACAGAGGCGATGGCCTACAACAGGAGTCCTTAACTAAGCTGTGAACATGTAGTCATGCCGAAAACACGGCGCACTACGAGTTTTCCTTAAATGGTGCACTCTGCACTAGGCCGTCGAACGAAGGTCAATGTCGCCGTCCAAAAATGGTAAAGGCCATTTAGAATAGCAATTGACAGTTGCCTTAAGATGTGACAAAGCGGAAACCTGGGACAATAAAATGAATAACCTTTTAAAATGTGTTTTTGACATGCTGAAGCAAAGTAAGCAAGAATTAACAAAAATGTTCAATCATTTCTGTTTTACCTGCCTTTACTAGAATTTCGTTCCATGGACTTTAAATACAGGTATGGGAGAATAGGTTACAATGTAATTAGCCGAAGCACAGAGTAGAGCTATCAAGCTCAAGAGTTAAAAAAAAGTTAAATCATCATCATCCTCCCACCGTCTTTCCATGAAATTTTTGCATTGACTTAATGTCTATCGCTGTTTCTGACCTAAGTCTATCAGAAGAATATTCATCTGTTTAACGATCTATGTGTAAACATCTTATATTAATTTAATTCCATCCAAAGGTTGTCTGGAAGAAATTGCTTTTTAGCGATAAGGCCGCCTATTGTACTCTTGCATATTTGTTTGTGTTGTCCTTTACTGTTTTTGTCCTATTGGTGTACAATAAAGAATATTCTATCTATCTATCTATCTATATTCTGTTGATAGCTGTTCAATGTCACAAAACACGTCGCAGAAGATAAAACATGGCCCGATGCGCGTGGGCAGTCTTTGTGTGCAAATTGGGAACAACTTGTGGCAGAAAAATATTATAAACGTTAGTCATTACAACCGGTAGTTCTACTCGATTATCTTTTGACATATACAATAGGTAATGCTAATATGATATTTACTGCAAAATATTGATCTGTTCCACCAATAAAAAATATAATTTATTTGTTTGGCTTAGCGCCTCGTCTACGACGAAGTCTACCTCGTGTTAAAATCTACGAAAGTTTTTCATGCATATCATAATATAATGATTCACAAATTATAGTGTATTCTTAATTTGATCTCCAGTTAATTTCTCTGTCAGATATAATTTAATTACTATCTACGGGAGCCATACTCAAATCACTGTTAAAACTTTATTACCTTGAATCCACAGATGTTTATTAAACGTCCTTTTACCCTCATCTATATGTAGTATACTCTGATATAACAACATGACAATAAAGTTCTATCTCCACTCGACACGTCTACAAATTCTTCCCCTCCGCACAAATGAGACTGTTTATTCGCACTTACGTCGCATGAAGTAGCAACATAACATAATTACATAAACAGCGTGGGACACAACACGACGGGTGCTATCTTCACAATTATGTGCGTATTATTGTTCTCTTCGACACTCCCACATTGCCAAGTTTATGGCCGAAAGTTTATGATGTTGTTCTGCAATGTTGTTGCAGAAGGTTCAACGGTGCATTTGTCATCGCTTTCTAGCACGTGGCGGAATTAATTAGCTACTCTTCTGTCTGCTTTCGAGCCTCAGGAGACAGCTGAGATAGGTGTCTACTTTAGTTAGCAAGGCTACTGATTGTCGAAGGAACCCTTGGTAACATCACAAGAAAACGCTAAATGTACATATTCTACATAAATTCTGTCTAGAAAGCGATATATGAACTGTCAATTTCCATTACCATGCCACTATGACAGGTCTACGAGAAACCCATTTTGTAGCAGTTGAAAGTTTTTGAGAGTAGACCTTCTAATTTTTTTTGGCGTTGAACCACATTAAGTATGTAGTTAATTATTACAGATTTCGTCGAACTGCTCCAATGTACAAATTAAGGAACCAGTGATACTCAATGAGATACTCGGTTGTTTTACACGCAATTGTTTGTCTACCAGTAATAATAATAATAATAAAAAAAAAAAGTGGCAACACCTGATGTCATCACGCCTGGTTTTTAGAGTCCAAGTTTTTACAATTCAATAAATATATTAACATTATTCATATCTAAAATAGCCGCAGTTTAAAGAAATCGCAATAACATTTTATTTCAAACCTCAATAAGAAAAATATAAATATACAATGATTTTACCAAGAAAAAGGAAGAAAGGTATTGGTGACATATGTCACCAATACAACAACAATGAAAACTGAATAAAATGGACTAAAACCAAGCTAAAACCATAACGAAGATGATAACTAGAGCCGCTTCAAGACGTAATGCACACCCAACACCTCCGGACCCGCCGCTCAGCTCCGCCTCGCCGCCGCCGGAATCCAGCCCCACCGTGAGCGCTGTGACACCGGCCGTGGCAGTTGCGTCGAGCTCGAGCGACGAGTACTTCTCTCCGCCGACGTCGCCACCACCTGTGCGTCGGCGGGGAGGTCGCCGGCCGCCGGGGGGCTTGGGACTTCGAGGCCCATCGGCCTCTGATAGGGTCCCCGCTCCCGGTAGAAGTGCGCGCATGAAATGGACACAGCCATTAAATGAAAATGTGATGCGCGCATACTTTGGGGCTACAGAGGGGGGAAGTAACCTGACTGCGTACCGTGGTCGGATGCTTTCTCTGTTTCAGGTGCTTGAGCCGGCTGTCAATGTTACGGCCCAACGACTGTCGGATCAGGTGCGTGTCATCCAGCGTAATCATATGTTGGATGACTCTGTGCTTGATCGACTACGCCTTGAGTCACAGATATATCTTGTCCCGCCTGTCGCACCAGTGGATGCGGTCGTTGTGCAGCCGCAAAATTTAGGTAGTGGCATGCCACGACCGCCCAGCGCTGATGTGATGGATGATGGTGAGGCTATATCTGTGAGTACCCAGTGTAATGATAAATTGAGGAGTGCTTTGGAGTGTGCGTTTCGGGAATATCGCTCTACACCGCCTGAACTTAGGCCACGACTGCCGCGTTTGCCCATGCACAAGAAAAATAGAGCGCTGGTGTGTGCTCTGGATTCGCTGCTGACAAGCTATTTTGATGGCAGCGAAGACCTCGCTGATACCCACTCAATTTTGTACTGCGCAGCTGTAGCAGCGTGTCGTGTGGCTCACGTCAAATTTCCCAGTAGTGACGGAGCCACACGACCTAAACCTGCTGTCCCAGCGTGGCAGTGCAGAATTGAGCATCGTATTGGTGAGGCTAGAGCACTCATCGGCAAGCTCATCTGCTTCAGGGAGGGCAATACACGCCCTAGAGTGATGCGTTTTGTGAGGCGGGCGTTTTCGGGGACTGACATTAGTCCCCAAGATTTTATAGCCCACATCACAGAGCGTATCGACTTCCTGAAGCAGAAGATCTTTGCATGGGCAAACCGTATTCGTCGGTACAAGCGAAGAGTGGAGCGCTATACTCTGAATCGCACATTCCGGAGCGATGAGAGGTGGGTGTACAGGGCTTGGGAACGACCAGACCAAGGTGTGATTGACACACGCCTTCCGGATGATGATGCTATGAGTTCATTCTGGCGCGGCATCTGGTCGGTGCCTGTCAGTCACACTGAGGGCGACTGGATTCGGGAGGTTGAGCGAACCTGTGATCTAATACCAGAAATGGGGGCTATTACCATCAGCCCCCAAGATGTAGCTTGTGCAGTTCGTCCGTTACCTAACTGGAAATCTCCGGGTCCGGACGGGCTGCACAATTTTTGGATAAAATGGTTCCTTAGATCACATGTTCGCTTGGCATCCCAGTTCCAGTCAGCCTTAGAGTCTGGATCGTTACCCCAATTCTTAACAACTGGAGTCACCCACCTGCTCCATAAAGCAGGTAGTACCACGGAACCCAAGAATTATAGACCAATAACTTGTCTTCCCACGGTCTATAAAGTTCTTACATCCATTCCATCCTGCCTCTCAAAATGGATGTAGGAAAGGGTCTCGTGGTACCAAGGAGCTTCTCCTCATTGATATGGCTATCAGTCAGCAGGTTCGTCGTTCTCGAAAGAACCTGTCGACATGTTGGATAGATTATAAGAAGGCCTACGACTCGGTGCCACATACATGGCTCATGAGGGTGCTGGAGTTGTACAAAGTAGATGCAACTCTGCGCACCTTCTTGGTGTCGTGTATGGGGCAATGGAGGACGGTCCTTCGCTATCCAGGATGTCGGCAGATCCGAGAGAGCGGCCAAACCATAAAGATCGAGCGAGGTATATTTCAGGGCGATAGTCTGAGTCCGCTGTGGTTCTGTTTGGCCCTGAACCCTTTAAGCACATTGTTGGAGGGTTCAGGGCTAGGCTATCGATTGCGAAGAGGTGGCCAGGTCATATCTCATCTCCTTTACATGGATGATCTGAAACTCTTTGCCCCCACCGATTTGCAACTGATGAAGCTACTGAAAGTAACAGAAACTTTCAGTAGCGCCATCAGGATGGAATTTGGTGTGGACAAATGTGCAGTCATGCATGTAAAGCGAGGGGAGATTGTGGAATCCGATGGGTCTCAACTCTCGGATTCCATACACCTTAGGTCCCTCTCCGCAACCGAAACTTACAAATATTTGGGTATGTCGGAAGCGTTAGGCATCAATGCTGCCGACATGAAACAGGCGTTGAGGGAGCGCTTCTTTGGCCGCCTGAATAAAGTACTAAATAGTGTTTTATCAGGCGGAAATAAGGTGCGCGCCTTCAACGGTTGGGTCATGCCGGTTTTGATGTACTCTTTCGGCATACTCAAATGGACTCAGACTGAACTAGACGCCTTGGATAGGAGGGTCCGCGGTCTACTGACTGCAAACCGGATGCATCACCCACGGTCGTCGGTGATGAGGCTGTATATCCCACGGAAGTGTGGTGGTCGAGGTTTCTTAAACGCTAAGACTCTGCACAACCGTGAGATATGCAATCTCAGGGAGTATTTCCTATCGGCCACCGTGGGGATGCATCGGGATGTAGTTTCGGTGGACAAGGGCCTCACCCCGCTCTCCTTAGCGAGCGAGAACTGGCGCAAACCTGTGATACTGGACACTAACGACCGCAGGACTGTATGGCAGAACAAAGAGCTTCACGGACGCTTTTATCGGGTCCTACATGGGCCCGATGTAGATTTCCTGGCGTCCGTATCCTGGCTGCGTTTCGGTGACCTCTTTGGGGAAACCGAAGGTTTTGTCTGTGCGATAATGGACGAAGTTATGATGACGAACAACTACCGGAAATACATTGTGAAGGACGGCACGGTTGACATATGTCGGGCATGCCACCGTCCCGGGGAATCAATCCGTCACATTATTTCTGGGTGTTCTAATCTGGCTAACGGAGACTATTTGCACAGACACAACCTTGTAGCCAGGATAATTCATCAGCAACTTGCTCTGAAATACAATCTTGTGGAATCGGAAGTACCGTACTACAGGTATGTGCCCGACCCAGTTCTTGAGAATAGCCATATCACATTATACTGGGATCGATCTATTATCACAGACAGGACTATTGTTGCCAATAAGCCTGACATTGTGGTAATAGATCGATTAGAGCGTCGGGCAATGATTGTTGACATAGCCGTTCCGCATGACGAGAACCTCGTGAAAGCCGAGAAGGATAAGCAGTCCAAATACCTTGACTTGGCTCGCGAGGTTGTCGACATGTGGGACGTAGATTCAGCAGTCATTGTGCCGATAGTCGTGACGGTCAATGGCGTAATAGCAAAGAGCCTCGATCAACACCTAAGGAGGCTCTCGCTAGGCAGCTGGATCAAGGGCCTGATACAGAAGGCGGTACTCCTGGGCACGGCGCGCATTGTCCGGCGATTCCTCTCTCTGGAGCCCTGACCATCGGTAGCTTGGACCCTGTTCCCGATGCCGGTGGGCTACTATTTTTTATATTTTTAAATGTTTTTATTATTTTATAACAATATTTAAAAATGTAATTTATAAGTGTCTAAATATAATAAATGGAATAATAATAATACTACGGCAACACCAAACGTCATCTGTCACGTTTTTTTATTCCCAAGATTTTTCATTGCAAAAAATATATAGAAAATATCCACAAATTAAATAATATCACGAACAAATCCAGAAACAATAAATACATATAAAACCTTAATAGTTTTACCAGAAAACAAAATGAATTTACCCAAAAATACGAAAACTGGAATCGGTGACACACGTCACCTAATTCAACACAATAAAAATAAATATAAAATGGAATAAAACTAAATAACAAGATGATGACAAGAGCCGCAACTAGAAAAACAGCACGCCCAACACCTCCGGGCCCGTCGCTCAGCTCCGCCTCGCCGCCGCCGGAATCCAGCCCCACCGTGAGCGCTGTGACACCGGCCGTGGCAGTTGCGTCGAGCTCGAGCGACGAGTACTTCTCTCCGCCGACGTCGCCACCACCTGTTCGTCGGCGGGGAGGTCGCCGGCCGCCGGGGGGCTTGGGACTTCGAGGCCCATCGGCCTCTGATAGGGTCCCCGCTCCCGGTGGAAGTGCGCGCATGAAATGGACCCAGTCCATTAATGAAAATGTTATGCGCGCATACTTTGGGGCTACAGAGGGGGGAAGTAACCTGACTGCGTACCGTGGTCGGATGCTCTCTCTGTTCCAGGTGCTTGAACCGGCTGTCAATGCTACGGCTCAGCGACTGTCGGATCAGGTGCGTGTCATCCAGCGTAATCATATGTTGGATGATACGGTGCTTGATCGACTACGTCTCGAGTCACGGAGTAGTCCTGTCACGCCTGCTTCGCCAGTGGATGCGGTCGCCGTGCAGCCGCAAAATTTAGGTAGTGGTTTGCCGCGACCGCTCTGCGCTGGTGGGATGGATGATGATAGGCCTATATCCGTGAGTACCCAGTTCAGTGATAAATTGAGGAGTGCTTTGGAATGTGCGTGCCGGGAATATCGCTCTACACCGCCCGAGCTTAGACCGCGATTACCTCGTATGCCCATGCACAAGAAAAACATGGCGCTGGTGTGTGCTTTGGATTCGCTGCTGTCAAGTTATTTTGATAGCAGCGAAGACCTCGCTGATACCCACTCGATTCTGTATTGCGCAGCTGTAGCAGCGTGTCGTGTGGCTAACGTCAAATTTCCCAATAATGACGTAGCCACACGACCAAAATCAGCTGTACCAACGTGGCAGTGCAGAATCGAGCGCCGTATTGGTGAGGCTAGAGCACTCATCGGCAAGCTTATCTGCTTCAGGGAGGGCAATACACGCCCTAGAGTGATGCGCTTTGTGAGGCGGGCTTTCTCGGGGACTAACATTAGTCCCCAAGATTATTTGGCCGGCGTCACAGAGCGTATCGACTTCCTGAAGCAGAAGATCTGTGCGTGGGCAAAACCGTATTCGTCGGTACAGGCGGAGAGTTGAGCGGTACACTCAGAATCGCACATTCCAGAGCAACGAAAGGTGGGTTTACAGGGCTTGGGAGCGACCGGACCAAGGTGTGGCCGATGTGCGCCTGCCGGATGATGACGCTATGTCTTCGTTCTGGCGCAGCATCTGGTCGGTGCCCGTCGGTCATGCTGAGGGCGACTGGATTCGGGATGTTGAGCGAGCGTGCGAGCCAATACCAGAAATGGGGGCAATTACTATCGGCCCCCAAGACGTAGCTTGTGCAGTCCGTTCCTTACCTAATTGGAAATCTCCAGGACCGGATGGGCTGCACAACTACTGGATCAAATGGCTTCACAGTTCGCACGTTTGCTTAGCGTCTCAGTTCCAGTCAGCCTTAGAGTCTGGATCGTTGCCCCAGTTTCTGACAACTGGAATAACCCACCTGCTCCATAAATCAGGTAGTACCATGGAACCCAAAAACTATAGACCGATTACGTGTTTACCGACGGTTTATAAGGTTCTTGCATCCATTTTGAGAGGTAAAATTAACAACCATATTGAGAATAATTCTATCATGTCTGCCTCTCAGAATGGATGTAGGACAGGGTCCCGTGGTACTAAGGAGCTGCTCCTCATTGATATGGCCATTAGTCAGCAAGTTCGCCGTTCTCGGAAGAATTTGTCGACATGCTGGATAGATTACAAGAAGGCCTATGACTCTGTGCCGCATACATGGCTCATGAGGGTGCTAGAGCTGTACAAAGTAGATGCAACTCTGCGCACCTTCCTGGAGTCGTGTATGGGGCAATGGAGGACGGTCCTTCACTATCCAGGGTGTCGGCACATTCGAGAGAATAGCGAACCGATAAGGATCGAGCGAGGCATATTTCAGGGCGATAGTCTGAGTCCATTGTGGTTCTGTTTGGCCCTGAACCCTCTAAGCACATTGCTGGAGGGTTCAGGTCTAGGCTATCGGTTGCGCAGAGGCGGTCAGGTAATATCTCATCTCCTTTACATGGATGATCTGAAACTCTTTGCCCCCACCGATTTACAACTGATGAAGCTACTGAAGGTAACAGAAACTTTCAGTAGCGCCATCAGGATGGAATTTGGTGTCGACAAATGTGCAGTCATGCATGTAAAGCGAGGGGAGATTGTGGAATCCGCGGGAACTCAACTTTCGGATTCCATACAACTTAGGTCTCTCTGTTCAACCGAAACCTACAAATATTTGGGTATGTCGGAAGCGTTGGGCATCAATGCTGCCGACATGAAACAAACGCTGAGGGAGCGCTTTTTTGGCCGCCTGAATAAAGTTCTGAAAAGTCTTTTATCAGGCGGGAATAAGGTGCGCGCCTTCAACGGTTGGGTCATGCCGGTTCTGATGTACTCTTTCGGCATACTCAAATGGACTCAGACCGAACTAGACGCCTTGGATAGGAGGGTCCGTAGTCTACTGACTGCAAACCGGATGCATCACCCACGGTCGTCGGTGATGAGGTTGTATATCCCACGGAAGTGCGGTGGTCGAGGTTTCTTAAACGCCAAGACCCTGCACAACCGTGAGATATGCAGTCTCAGGGAGTATTTCCTATCGGCTACCGTGGGGATGCATCGGGATGTAGTTTCGGTGGACAAGGCTTCACCCCGCTCTCCTTAGCGAGCGAGAACTGGCGCAAACCTGTGGTACTGGACACTAACGACCGCAGGACTGTATGGCAGAGCAAGGAGCTTCACGGACGCTTTTACCGGGTCCTACATGGGCCCGATGTAGATTTCCTAGCGTCCGTCTCTTGGCTGCGTTTCGGTGACCTCTTTGGAGAAACCGAAGGTTTTGTCTGTGCAATAATGGACGAAGTTATGATGACTAAAAACTACCGGAAATATATTGTGAAGGACGGTACGGTTGACATCTGTCGGGCATGCCACCGTCCCGGAGAATCGATACGTCACATTATTTCTGGGTGTTCTAGTCTGGCTAACGGAGACTATTTGCACAGACACAATCTTGTAGCCAGGATTATTCATCAGCAACTTGCTCTGAAATACAGTCTTGTGGATTCGGAGGTGCCATACTACAGGTATGTGCCCGACCCAGTTCTTGATAATGGCGATATCACACTGTACTGGGATCGATCTGTTATCACCGACAGGACTATTGTTGCCAATAAACCTGATATAGTGGTAATAGATCGATTAGAGCGTCGCGCAATGATTGTTGATATTGCTGTCCCGCATGACGAGAACCTCGTGAAGGCTGAGAAAGATAAGCAGAACAAATATCTTGACTTAGCTCGCGAGGTTGTTGACATGTGGGATGTGGATTCAGCAATCATTGTGCCGATAGTCGTGACGGCCAACGGCGTAATAGCGAAGAGCCTCGACCAACATCTGAGGAGGCTCTCGTTGGGCAGCTGGATCAAGGATCTGGTGCAGAAAGCAGTACTCCTGGACACGGCGCGCATTGTCCGGAGGTTCCTCTCTCTAGAGCCCTGACCACCGGTAGCTTGGACCCTGTTCCCGATGCCGGTGGGCTACTATTTTTTATATTTTTAAATGTTTTTTTTATATTGATATTTAAAAATGTAAATTATATGTTACACGATTAAATGAATGGAATAATAATAAATAATAATAAATTTCTTTATTGCCATAAAAACAGGTTACAGATAAGTGAGACCCTGGCTCAAGAGCTAGGTTAGAGAACCTGTGTTTCAGGAGCCAGATGTACATAATACTTACATTATGCGGTTATATCAGATGTAAGATACAGAAAATACAACATCATTTCATGGTGATAGTAGCGCTTTAATAATAAATCTTTGTTAAAAACTAGCCATAGCGGTTTCATCCGCGTTTTTGATTACTGCTTCGCACCCGTAGGTCGTTTCTCGATAAATGGGCTATTCAACACAAAAATGTATTGCAATTCGGACCCGTTCCAGGTTCCTGAGATTAGTGCGTTCAACTAAACAAACTTTTTAGCTTTTAATATTAGTATACCTAGATTAATAAAATAGAAGTTTCACGTACGACCGACGCCAAAACGTGTCTGCAAAAACACAGTAAATGATCTCGTCGGAAAACGTTCAAAAGCTCGCAGCGGTGACTCCGTCATACTTGAACAATGTCAAATACCTCATGTTCGCTACTTGCGCGTAATCAGTGGCTTTTAATCGGCCCGTTTGGCCCATCATGGCCATCATCCAGGCGACAGCTGTATCTGATCGTCTGCAAACAAAGCCCGCGTCCTCGCGTAAGGTCGTTACCACTGACAGACCATACGTCTTGTCACTGTATTGTCGTTTTTGCAGAAGACAGAAAAGAATCAATTTGCTTAACAAATGACGAGGGATGTAGATTGTGAGTTGGTGAATTTATGCTGTATAAAAACTTGATTCATTTAATTATAGATAACCATACTGACATATTTGAATAGTACCTACCTTAGTGGATATACTATTTAAATATCTATATTTTTTCTATTCCTACAGAAAACTTGCAGAATGGAAAATTTCGAATAATGTGCAATCAAAGCAAAACAACAATCCCCAGTTGTTTGGCGTTGTTAAAGAAGCAAAACGACGGGGAGCTGCTTTGCTTCTTAATCCCTAAAGTTATGTTTAGTTTTACACACCTTGTTTTTAACATTAAATTATGCATTAGGCATGATGAAACTTCAGACAAGGAGCAATGAAAATAATTTTTTACATTTTAGTGAACGGTGCAACCGTGCACGTAAGTACAATTTTCGTAGTTAGGAAGCACCCTGTACCTACTTTTTTTCAAAAGGTACCTACTTAATTAGTTGTCAGGGGAAGTCACCATGACACCATGTTATCTACCCCTACTTTATGCCACGATCAAGCGAGCTATTCACGTAAACTACACAGGACACTAAAAGGATTTTACTGTGATCGTTACGGTCATTACGTCACCAAGGCATGTAAGTACTACTTAGGTACGTAGTAAAGCTCAACAAGGAAATGTCTGCTCAGACACTAAAGGGATAATAGTACTTCCTTTTAAGACTGCCAACATTAAAATCTCTCGCATTAACCGGAGGTTATGGGTGACCAAAGCGGTATAAAACTAACCTACTCAATCTAGCATAATAAACGCCTTGATTTTCTCGCATTGCGTCGACTTTTTTATTACCACGGCGCACGGTGGGCTGAAAATCGGCTTTCATAGACTTTTTTTTTTTTTTTTTTTGGTGAGTGGGAAATCATCCAATGACTGCTCCCGTCCTGGGTGCGACGGGAGGGCGTGTCAGACTCTTACTGACTAAAACCCACTCATGTTCCTTCGATTGCCCTTTATGTTCCAGGGTCACGGTAACCACTATAAACATTCCGCAACCCCGGCAGGCGTTGGCCCTGTTGGGCCCCTTCCTGTGCTGACTCCTTCTCTTTGAGGCGCGCGTGGAACAAAACGCGCCGTCTACGCGGTCCTGGTCCTAGCCGGGCGGCGAGCTACCCATAGCTCGCCATCCGCAGAACCGCGCCTACGGTGGCCGGTAGTCGTCTTGCGACTCTCGACGTCTTCGCCTGGGTCTTAGTCCGGGGCGAGAGGCTCGTCGTTGCCTCTCGCGCGCCGCCGCTTCCTTCACTAGCATAACTGCTTCGCAGAAGGAGGCGACGGCATCCCATTCCGTCTCGCCCCGAAGCATGGCCTGAACCAGCGCCGGGCGCGAGAGGTCACCGCCGCCGATCGCCTCTACGAGGACACGTCGATGGTCCGCCCATGCGCGGCACACCTCCACCGTGTGCTCGACCGTGTCCTCCAGGCGACCGTTACTGCAGTGGTGACACCCAGGCGTCGCTTCCGCCCGAATCCGACACAGGAACCTCCCGAACTGACCATGTCCGGTGAGGACCTGCGTCAAGCGAAACGTGAGAGTGCCATGACGCCTCTCCAGCCACTCCTCAAAGAGGGGTCTTACCGCCGCTATAACGGCGTGCCCAGCACTAGGTTGCGACAGTCGTTGTCTCCATTCCGCCATGAGATCTCGCCGGAGCTCCGTGAGCCGTGCCGCGATAACCCGCGGCATCGGGACTTCACCCCGGCGTTGCACTTCCACGCGCCACTCGTACGTGTGTGCAAGGACTGTTGCCTCCAGATCCCACGGCGGAACGCCGGCAAGGAGGCATGCCGCCTCACAGGAGACCGTGCGGTATCCCCGCACCATGCGAATGGCGATGACCCTCTGGGACGCCCTCAGAAGTCGGGCCGGAGCCGCGGCTAGATTGGGCGCCCACACCGGAGCGCCGTAGAGGGCCATGGACCGCACGATCCCCGTGTAGAGCCTCCGGCAGGAGGCGTTTGGGCCACCGAGATTGGGCAGGAGCCGCTTGAGGGCAGCTCCGGCCTTCGCCAGTTTGGGGCCCAAACGTCGGAAGTGCTCCGTAAAGTTCCATCGGTTGTCGAGGACAAGTCCCAGGTACTTTATCGTCGACTCGACACCGATGTGAACCCCTCCTACCGTTATCTGAGACCCCGGAGGTGGCCGGTGCCGAGGGCCATGAAAACACATGGCCTCGGACTTGTGCAGGGCCACCTCAAGTCCCAGTTGCTTTCATAGACTTAGGGATTTCAATTTGCAAGTGCTTGTTTTTATGCCGGATATCGCTTCTATTAGTCATTACTATGTACAAAAATGACACCCGAGTTAATTCTACCCAAAAACGAAGGAAATATAATTTTTTTACGAAAAATTTGTATGAAGCTAGTATGAAAAATCGAATTATCTCCTAAACGGCATGTTTAACCGTAATATCCTTGGAGATGGTCATAGTGCTAATTATTTATGATTTTTTGGTTGGCGATAGGACGAAAAATTTAATGCCGTTTTTTTTTAAAAAATCGTCAAAATATTTTTATTTATTTTTACATGTAAAACGATCCCTTTTAGTGTCTAAGTTAAAAAGTTCGATATGTTATTAACCCAAATATTAAGAACACACGAAACAAGAAAAATAAAATAAAAAAATTGCTGTTTTTGACACATTTATATTAATTTAAATAAAAAAAGATTTATATTGAAGTAACATTATGAAGTTATATTTTATACAAAATAAGTTAATTTAAGGAATTAATACTAAGCATTCGTAAAATAAAGTAAAATAAATAAAAAAAATAAAACATATCATTAAATATTACAAAAAAACCCAAACACACTCAAATACAAATTTACAAATATGTACATATATATCTTTTTTACAAATTTTCCTTATCACTCTCGTTGTCAGACTCCAATTCTGAGTCAGCATCCAGATTGGATATATCCAAAAATTCGAACTCAGTTTCCTGAAATTGAATTAAGTCGAGAGTTTCAGCAAAAAAGCTCTGCTTTTTCTTGGCATCTAACTTAGGCCTTTGTGCACTTAGCAAAGGGTCCGAAGAAACAACAAGCATATTTAAAATGTCTTGATTGGAATCCTGCCTGCTTCTTTTCCGCGAATGATGTTCTCGAAACCTCCTAAAATCTTTGTTTCGAGACTCTGAGGCTTCTTCCGAGAGAGTCCCAATCGGCACAATATTATTTTTCTCGATTATGTCAGCCCCATGGATTAGTAACTTATGAACGGTTGACGACATGTAGAACCAGTCGTATAGTAATACGTACTTTTCTGCTGTTTTGCGAGCATAATCTCTAAATTTTATTATATCGATCTGCTCTCCAGATGTAATTGCTTGTAAAATTAATGAAAATCTTTGATGAGGTCTTCATCCAAACCGGTTATAGCTGCGGTTTTATTAGAAAACTCAAAGAATTTTCTTGCAGTATTCCCGTCATTGGTGGTTCCCGAGCCTTGTTTTACTATATCAATCAACAGATTGAGCTCATCTTTGAATTTATTTTGAATTATTTTTTTTCTTGTCTGTAGCATTTCTTTGTGCTCATCACTTCTCGCTGCCCACCGTTTGAAGTCCAGTTTGTATGCAATGTGTAACAGACATTCCATACAATTTATACGGGCGTGTAGGGATGACAAGCCAAACTCATACAGGTCCGAACACACAATTTTTGATGTTACAGCATCTAAGCGGTTCATTTCTGTAGGCTTTGCTAAGCACAGGTAGCACGATGCATTTGATCTAGCTTCAGAAAGGTAAGTACAGACTTTAGCGTCGATCATCGTCATCATTAGTTGATGAGTCACCCTATTATTATTATTGCACTCTGTGGGGATAAGGGCCTCAATTTCTTCATCCATTTGTTTTTTCAGCCCAAGGACAACTGCTTCACTCTCCTTTACAAAAGTAAACTGAACTGGACGACAATACAAAACTGAGCATGGTTTTGGGTTCGTCCATAAAATGTTGTCTCCATCTGTCAGTTTTAGTGGCACCAAGGAGGTCATGAAAATGCTTGAATCATCTTCCTCACCCTCAATTTTCTGCTTGTATCGGCTTTGGTTAGAAGCACCGTCAAATCCCCACTTGGATATCAGCTTCAACTGCTTGTTATGCTATTCGTTAGAAAGGCTTTGAAGGATTCTTGTAACCGTGATATCAAGTAAAGCTTGAAGTGTAATCCTAGCCGATGAATCAGTAACTGTCACTGATTGCTTCGGAGGGTAGCAATCAAGCTTAGTTTGTTGCACTTTATAGTAAGATGGATAAATATCTTTAGCACCTTCTCGAATGGCAGCCTCACGCAACGTAATATATTGCCACTTTGAGAGTTTTAGCGAAAGAAGCAATCCAAGCGCCTTTTCTGGCGTAAATATGATTGTTTTCGCTGGTTTCTTAAGCGTTTCATTTAATTTAGCGGCTGCTTCAGGATTTTTCATCATGTATTCGATGACAGAGGCGATATCTCCATGCCCTTCTTCTTTTAAACGTGCTGCAGCTGCATATGCCAATTCACTGGAACCTTCGCCTGTGTGTTCATCAGATCTTCTCTTTTTTTGTTTACTTCCCAGGTCTTCGAATGGTTTACGGGATCTTTTCGTCATTGTTCCAATGGACGTTGATGTCGACGGTTCTGGAGAGACTGAGGGCGCTCTTGGTATCTCATCAACACTTGGTTCTTGATTAACTAAAGTTTGCACAAAACTCGGCCAATCAATATTTGCTCCCAACCAATTCTCGTACTTTCTCCTGAAATTATCAAGGAATCGGTTGGATTTCCCCCACCTTTGTAAAGCGGCTCGCGTAAATCTCCGACAAAATTCTTTGAGAACAACATAATCTTCGTCAGACAGGCAATCGCCTATGCGGGATACAACTGCACTAAACAATACTTCATGATCAAATGAAGTACTCTCACTTCGTAGAAGAACAAACAAGTCTAAATTGGTGATTAAACTTTCCATTTTAAGATTTTATAGTCGCAGATTTAGTGTTAGCAGTTACACAGTTGTGAACAAATTAAATTATAAAACAAAACTTTAGCCCTTTTATTGCAAAACGACAATAATTAGGTAACTACCCTCATTAGTTATCTCCTCATTAGCTAATGAAAATCTATAATTGTCACTAACTATTCTTAGAACTCATAGCACTGCTAATTAACAAATTAGCTTACTTATCAGGAAATGTTAAATATAATCCATTGTCGTGAGATATTGAAAATCATTAAATCACCTATTAAGACTCATTAGAAGACCTAATCAGTGTAGTTACTTAATCACTTCTTTTTGGACTCATTAGAAGACAATTGGTAATTTGGTTGTATGAAAAGTTTTAAAACTCATTTTGTGCTGATAAATATCTAGCTCAAACATAGTTGGCTACGTGTGGGTGTACTATAAACCTCTGCCAACTCCTTCGGAAATATAGGAGTGATGCTATTTTATGTTATGTGTAGTTAAAAGTCCGTGTTCTTCAACATAAACACCAAAAGGAATCGTTTCATACGTAAAAACAAATAAAAATATTTTGACGATTTTTAAAAAAAAAACGGCATTAAATTTTTCGTCCAATTGCCAACCAAAAAATCATAAATAATTAGCACTATGACCATCTCCAAGGATATTACGGTTAAACATGCCGTTTAGGAGATAATTCGATTTTTCATACTAGCTTCATACAAATTTTTCGTAAAAAAATTATATTTCCTTCGTTTTTGGGTAGAATTAACTCGGGTGTCATTTTTGTACATAGTAATGACTAATAGAAGCGATATCCGGCATAAAAACAAGCACTTGCAAATTGAAATCCCTAAGTCTATGAAAGCCGATTTTCAGCCCACCGTGCGGCGTCTGTGGAGTGCAGTAAAAGTACTTACTCTACTTTCATACCTAGACGACTTTTGTTGTTTTTTAGGATACGGAGATATGAGTGAGTATATTTAACAAGCGTATACGCAGTAGATACGTAGCTAGTTAAGCGCAACCGTTTTGTCTAGCCCTTGATAAAGCTTGTGTTTCGGCCGGTGTGTTTCCTAGCTCCGGTCGAAAAAGGAATTTCTTTAATATTAATATTTTTGAGAGCTTGTTCATATGATAGTTTTAAGCTAATTTTGTAAGGTCGAAATAAAAAAAAATTCATTCTTAGCTTTATTTTTTACGTTGAGAATAAATACTTAATAGTAAAATTTCTGTTTCGACCGGAGCGGGTATATTTCAGCGGCTGAAAAATATATAATTGTAACATTACTGAGAACGTAATACACAAAGCACATAATAGCACCATCTATTGTAAAATTTTGTTGCATCCTCTCAACAACAGATGGCGTTGTTACATGGTTAAAACTTCTATCTATTCGCCATCAGATGGAGCTGCGAACATGTTTACACAAAGGTTAGAGTTTGTCTTCGTCCTACTAATTACTTTGACCTCTAGAAATTAAATAAAAATATTTAATTGTCTCATCTGTAGTCTACCCTTTTTAGCTTGTTGGAAATTAAAGCATGGTTAGAAAATTCGTACAAAGTACTGTTTGAACAAAGTCCAAAGGTCGCCTTCACCTTCTCGGGGCAAGTCGCCCACTTGTAAAAAAATAAACATAATTAGAAAAAATAATAAATCAGTGAAAGTTTGAAAGACGGAGCCAGCACGAATAGCAACGCAATTCCTTTGTCATGGGACTTAAGATTATGGCGAAATGAAGCCAACTATAATGTGACTATTGAAGGCAGTTAACTTTATGCCCTTTTGGATATACCATTTATGAAACTGGGAATGAATGACACGGTTAAAAAAGACAGAAAAATAAACAAGACACAGAATTCTTGCCGAGTCAACTACATTCTTTAGGCGAGCTGAAAAGAATTCTTGATTTCATACATACTGTACTGCACCTAACCCCATCTAACTAAATATCGGCTGTCTAGAATTACATATTATTATGACCCGGAATTACTGTACCATTCGTAATTTATTATGAATGCCTGTTGTGCTAAATAATAGTGAAAGTAAGACCAACGCTCACGTGTAGTGTCTATATGAGAAACCTATTAAGCCAGACTAAGTAGTATGTAACTATGTACTAACCCGACGTCAGTAGTGCGACGGATTAAAGTAATTACGGTAGAGATTCGTTCAGTAGAAGTACCATAAATACATTTTTCTTAAATCCTACGCGTTTTTCGTTAGTTTGACTTCTTATACTTACCAAAATCGGAAAAGTATTCAAAGTACGACTTCAAAATAACTATATTTGTTTTTATAATATAAATTAGTTATTAGCTGTCCGTGGTTTTACGCGCGTTATGTTAGATTTTTGGTTACCGCTCCGGTCCCGTAAGCCACAGAATGATGTTATAATAATATGGCCTATGTGTTTTTCTGATGTATAAATAAATAAAATAAATAAATAAATAAATATCTTAGGACAACTCACACACGGTCATCTGATCCCAAGCTAAGCAGAGCTTGTGTTATGGTAACCAGACAACTGATATACATACTTATATACTTTATAAATACATACATATTATAGATAAATTACACCCAGACACAGAACAAACAATCATGCTCGTCACACAAAGTTTGTCCTGGGTATAAAATATACATAAAGTCATTTAAGCAAACTCATCCCATTACATTAGTATTATGGTTTACAGCTATTATTCACAGCTACAAGTCTCATGTTAACTTAAATTAAATTAAGGGCTAAACCCGGATAAACAAGATAAACTTCGCGAAGAAATACGTTCAGTCAGAGGATTCACACAAACGAAACCTCAAAGCATGTTTGAAGTAAGACATGGCACGTAGTTCCGACCAATGTGAGGAGAACTGATAGAGACCACATTGTAGGTGGTTATGCTATTCCTAAATAAAGGGGTAAGATTGACTACTTACATTTGGATATAATTATTATAATATGTGAACTGATTCGCCTTCAAATATTTATTTCTGTGTATTAGATTGATGTAAAGGCACCAAACGAATATTTGTCGTCGATCTTTGACAGGTTTGTAAAATCTTATTGAAATCTGATCGTTCAAAGTAGAGCAAAATCGAGCACAAAAGAGTCGGTTACATAAAAGCATACAGGAGAAACTAATAAAAGCGTGGTAAAAATAGTGATCTGGCTCTATCGTCACCAGGTTATGACACCCAAGCCAATGGTTCTAAAGGATTCAAAGTGAGGAACCTCAGGATGAGTGCCATATCCAAGACAACTCCCTTCTGTATTTGGTTTCTAAACCACCTGAAGAGCGATAAAAGCAATTTTTATTATTATTTGCCTGCGTCGTACTATTTGTGTATATATACTACTTAAGAAAAAAGTTTACAAGACAACCACCGTTCATCACTACACATCATAAGACAATTGACTTCCTTCACACATCATTTATCTGTTATTTTAATTTTTATGCGAATTATTTCATTCGCTACCCCAAAAGACAAAGAGATTGGCTTCTGTAACACAGTTCTCTGAACAAAATCAGATGTCAGGTTCTTAAGTCTTTTTTTTTGGCAGTGTGTAATCATCAAATGACTTCTCCCGTTCGTGTCAGACTTTTACTGACTATAACTGTAGTAACTATTAAGTAATCTGTGCTATAACCCACTCATGTTTCTTCAGTTGCCATTTATGTTCCGGGGTCACGGTAACTATTAAACATTCCGCAACAAGGGACTTTGGGTCTAGTGTTTTTTTTTTTAATATTTTTTGCGGATATCCCTATTTATTACCTGCCTGCCCAGCCTACTCAATGCCTGTACAAAATAATTCAAAAAAAAGACAAAGGCTCCTAATAACATTATAACATTAATTACAAAACAACAACACAGTCACTAAACAGAATCACAAACAACGCCAATGTATTAAAAGCTACCTCTCTAGAAATTTGCCAACCGAATTCGAAAATCAGTTTCTATTTCAGCCACTTTTATCCAGAAGTGACACCTACGAGCACGGTCTCGGTTGAATGTGACCGCAGATTTGGCCAAAGCTTTAAGTTATGCAGACCACGAACGAGCACAAACTGCCGTGGAAATAAATGCGACCTCTTTACGAGAAGCGGCAGGCGTTTAGTTTTTTTTTTGTGACTGAAGTTTTTAGTTGCCGGTAACTATTTAGTACACCAAATAGGTAGGTTTGTTCTGAAAAATGTGTGTTGTGGTAGGCAATTTGTTTTTTTTAAGTACCGATAATTATGTAAATATTATATGACTTTACAAGCCTCTGCTGCTTCTGCCTCTCTCAGTTAAGCATAATAATAAATAATCTTAGCCACAATATTGTACTACTGCAGGACAAATACCTCTTCTCATGCAGAAAAGGCACGAGCACGAGCCATGAGCATTGACCACCCCGCTTCCTGCAGGAGGGTTAATATTATTAAAAAAATAACATTTTATGAGACCATAGAGCTTGTAATCAAAGGTTTTTTCTTAACCACAATCTGCTAAACCGTAACTGTCTTTTAATTCCATCCCATTCAAAAATTAAGAAACATTATTCGTTAACGTGTACATAACATCAAATAGGTACATATAGGAAAGAACGTACTGCCAAATTGTAATCATCAAACTCAATATTTTCCTGTTAGCGGAACGTAGTTGAGCGAAGTCGCAAGCTAAAGTTGTACCGAACGTAAACACTATATTCCGCACATCGGATATTCAACGCGCGGTTGAGTGCATTTTGTTACCTAAGTTGTATTTTACTTTTCCCGCTGACGACGTACTGGTATTTCAATGTAGAAAGTTGAATCACTTACAGATAAACATTGAAATAAAATACTTAGGAAGTTAACAGTTCAGTGTTTATTAACAATAACAAATGCTTATTATTATAATAGGAATGTCATTGGCTGTTACATAATTTAATATTTTATGCGGTAACTATTTAGTACTTATATTAAAACAACAATAATATTGCACAAAACCAATCAAAGTTAAACATTTTTGTTCTTCTTGTTCTTAGTCACGGCCTTTATTTTCGAGTACGTCAGGACGACAAGGCCGCAGTTTACAATGTAGGTGGAAACACAGACAACACACAGGTCGCGTAGGACAAAAGCCAGAAGGTATGCCAGGTACACACACATTGGTATTGAAGTTGTAGCGAGCACAAATAGAATACGGGTCACCATCAGTTCGTCGAATGTTGCTGAAATAAACAAGGATTGGTTTAGTTGTTAGTGTACCGCTATCTGGACTAGATGATGAAAGTCGTGAGAAATACATTTTAACGTAATAACCGGCTGAGAGTCTAGTGCAAATACAGAAAATGAAATATTGAATGAGCAGTCGGTTGTGCTTGGTTTATTTAGGTCTCCTTACATCTTACTACGTTTTACCACTACTTAAATTAAGATTAAGTACATCATTATAACTATTCGTTGCCTTACCAACATAGAGACAAAAACATTGACCATTTGTCATAATAATACTCATAGTAAGTAATTTATTCGTTACTTAGCAGCAATGATCCTACACATAGAGAATCATAATTACAAATTTCTATGCTATAACAATATTTAATGGGTCATAAAATCAAATCAAGCATAGAGCAATTACAATGACAGATTATGACCACTCAACACAACAGAAGAGATCAAACAAAGCGGCTGTGGCTTATTTCAATATCAGACTGAAATAACACAATGCCCACTACAATTCCAAGCATTTACGAGCGTGTTTCACGGAATTAACATTTTAGCGAAGCAATAAAAGCTCACGCGAACCCTCTAAATATTCAAATAGAGAAACATTTTATTGTTATAGTATAGACTTTATGCCATTGGGAATGTTAAATAATTCAAATTCAACTTTCTTATTCGATTAATGCCCTCGATTGATTGAAGAAACTGACTAATTAACTTTAGATAATTATAAAAGAACTTAAGCACTTCCTAACTAAATCCTAATTAAACACACGTCGAATTAAGTTGCGTATTATTATCAGTTACCGCAACACTATTAACATGGATGATAAAATGGAACTAACTAGCTGAAACTGGTGTGAATTGGAATTTTCCCTAAGCCACGCAAACATTTTGCACTTCCCAGGAGTGTGTACCAATGTTAGCCTATTACGATAACAGTTATTCACAGCTCGTGAGCTACCAAATAAGCTTAGAGTGAGCACAAACGCGGGGTTTCGCAATATTTTTCTCTAAAGTCACGAAGTCGGCAAGGCAACCACGAACCGCATTGATGTGCGAATTACACGCCGCTGGGGACCGCCGCGTCGCCGACAATGCATCGTAAACATCGTTAATCGTAGTGCTATTATCAATTATTGACATCGCGATTTAATCACCTAATTATCACATCAGTCATTAATTCAATAGCTCCAACTGTGGAAACACAGTTTATGTAACTTTTGCGATTAACAGCCAACCGTATCTCAACTCTATTAGGACTTCACTAACGTCAACTCTTGTATAAGGATGTCAGGATGTCATCATTATTTATTTAATTGACGGATTTCTTCTTTTCAATATAAATGTCAAGTTTACTGGCGACTCCATTTGTGAACATCGTAAAAGTTGATAGCATTTAATTTTTATTGGTTTCGGTTAGATCTGAAGAAAAACGACTGCATTAATGTCCTTCAGATATCTCACGCAGATGTTTAAAAGAGTGGGTTAACGTCGTTAACTTTACTACAGTTTTATTGTGAAATTCTGCGAAAAAAAATCGGGTCGGATAGCTCAATAAACGTAGGTAATTATTAGTTTTTATACTTACTTAAAAATATTAGGATACAGTAGAAGATAATTCCGTACACTGGATTAGGTATCCTAAATGGTGACTCTTTTGGTATCAATCCAAAACCTTTTGAGTATCTGAAATTAAATGAGGATAGGTTAGATAGTGTCATCTTGCATTCAGTATTCTCTGTCCACTGTTTCGCTATTATTATTATCTCTCCTTATTATTTGTCACATAATCATGTGTTTTATCCTTTCAGTTCCTCATCACTTGCCCTCAAAAGTAAACAGATCTCATTCATCCTTTCTGTTACCTAAATCATTGTCGAAGTGCACATAAAATTATCTACTTATTTTCCCTTTCTTGTCAATCCAAAATCCACGTAATTGAAGTACTGGAATATTTAATCAAATTCCAATTCTTTATTATTATTATATTACTGATGTATGTGTACTATATCACCTTGGTAACTTAATAAAGACCGACGTTTTCCTTATTCCCAAATATTTCCGTAAGCTAGCCACAGTTACCTATTTACAAGTTGATTATGAACAGTCATTGAACCAATTAAATATTCCAAAGAAACATGTATGTAACTAAAGCATTTACTTTACTTGTATATTTATAAAATTAATCATCCTCTATTATATTCACAGTAAGGAACAGAACAGTAAAACAATACACCTTATATTATAATATACCTACATAAATATAGTACTCTATTCATTGCGTGACGATTAAATGGAACTAATTGCTGATTAATTATTTATCAGGCTTAGATGTCCGTTTATAAGTATTTATTCTTTGTTTTAATCTGCTTAATTCTAATAAGTGCCATTTTTGTTTTGTATGTACATAAAGAATATCTAAAGATCTTTGAACTTTTTGGAGACCCCAAATCTACTTTTTTTGGAATCAAAGCTCATGTGTTAGAAACGTCATTTACGTACCTAAGCTATGCATGCATGCATGTATGAATTACCATCTATAATTATTATATGTGCAGACAATCATTTAAACCTTCGAACACACGTAATTCGATACACAATAGAAAGACAATAGCAGCGCGATAGCCGGCTGTCGCTTGGTCGTCGAAAGGTTATGGTGATCCTCTCCTAGCTGATTATTTCACAATATCATCTTACATAGGTCGCCCAAACCTGACAGCTGAATACAGCAGTAACTAATCTTCAACTGATCCCTCTCAGACTTACTCTGAGCTTAAATTATTTATTTATTTATTGATTTATCATTTATTTCAGGTAACAAAGACCCATAAAATTACAACCTAACAGACTAACATACATACATATTTATCTTATTTTAAAACTTACGTATAAGTCAGTGGCCTTATGCCGTACCTTGAGTTTCTGAATTATTTCTCTCTGAGACTCTATGAAAGAGCCCGGATCTTTCAAGATATTCATATAAGTATAAACAAAAATATATCATTGATTCATTTATTCTATCCTTATCCACTGGTAATGGTTCTAAGTATTTTAACTTACTCTGAAGAAAGAACTCGGGAACATTTAGCGTGTTCCGAGATATCGCAGAATGCAGTATACCCTGGACGTGCCTCCACAGCCATCTCCACGTACAGAGCGTAAGTAGACAACAATATGCCAGCAATACAAGTCAGCACAATGAGACGGTTGACGCGCTTCGGCTCCATGATTATATACCTAGAAAAATAAAATAACACATGTATCTAAGGTGAATGACACATCTACAATACTTCTAATACACGTGATTCGAGAAAGTCTATATAGCAGCGCGACAGCCGGCTGTCTGTTGGCCGTCAAGATGTTGGGGATTTTTTTTCCATATCGGATCCTAAATAGAACAACAAACCTATAGGTATTCTTTATAGATTTGTTTTTGCTGTATACGCGTTATATTAGGTCTTTTATTGCTACGCTCCTAAGCGTAATAGCGTTATGTGAGTGTTTACGTGTTATTAATTTGAGGTAAGTATGTGCTTTATTACTTTAAAGTTTCAACAGTATCCGTTCAGTAGATTTTGCGAGAAAGAGTAACAAACACCTCCACAAACGTTCACATTTCTACTATTAGTGGGCTGCCTGCCGGGGTCGCGGAATGTTTATAATAATTACCGTGACCCCGGAACATAAAGGGCAACCGAAGGAACATGAGTGGGTTTTAGTCAGTAAAAGTCTGACACGCCCTACCGCCGCGCCCAGGACGGGAGCAGTCATTTGATGATTTCCCACTCCCCAAAAAAAAGTAGGATAGGAAAAACAGAAGTGCTTAAAGAAGCAAGTAATACTTATTTTGGAGAAGATTCAATGAAATACATCTGTAAGGAAAGAGCAAGCAAAAAATAAATGAATGGCGTGAAGCCAGAGACAAAAAAACGATTAGTCGGTTAAAGGATGCAGCTTTTTACAGTATACACTTGTAAAATAATAAAAAAATATGAATTAGAATTCCTCACCTTTTACCTACCTAATTATTTATATTAACGATATAGGCCAAATTTATTTTAAAAGGGGAAGGCTGCCTCAACAAAAAGCAACAGCAGTAAAAAAAAGAAAATAAAAGAGCGCAGTTTAGTCCTAGGTCCGTTTCGCCACCCCATCGTGTACACACGGCATTATAGCAGTACGGAAAAAAAATAAAAACAAAATAAACAATGCAAGCACCGTCTGAGGTCTACCGTTTTATTCGTACAGAAACCACTAAAGCATTAAACACTAATTATGTTACCACTCGAAAAGCTGACTACAAAACGTTTTTAAAACATAATAACGTACATGAATTATACATAATAAAATTTTGCAAGGCAACTAAAGAACTCGTTTTTTATAAATAACACGACTATTTTTTACACGATAAGACATACCTAATTATGTAATTATCAACAACGTTTTTAATAAACCGACATTCACGAACTCTGGCCGGCTGGCAAGTTGAAGGCACATAATTATGAACACAAAACATTTATTGATCAACACATACCTTACTGAGCAAACGTATTGGACACAAAATCAATGTTCAAATACGCTAAGAATAGATAACTTTTGATATTACAACATTACTGTTAATTTATGTTTGCGTAAACACTGACATATCGACAACAATCTAAATAGAGTCTTTAATTGATAAGTGATAATGATAACACACGAGTTCCTTTCATAATATCTCGAGCTCAACTGGATCTATGACACCGTTTTCTTATGATTAAGTAGGTAAATTTATTCACACGCTTCAAAGTCAAACGTACTGTTATGAACTTTAGCCGACGCAAACTGGTTACAATAAAAAGTTATGAAGATTAATTTAGATATGGCGTTAAATAAAAAAAGGTTTAATACGAAAGTTATAAATGCGAGTCTGTCGATTTGTATGTCTGCCTGTTACGGTGCGTACACCTTATGTTATAAAACATTTTATATTTTTTAAACTTTATTTCAGCAATGTAGTTAGGTACTTTTTAATCTCCGACTTCTTAAGGTTGACATTTTAATTGACATTCACGCGGACTAAGTCTCGGGAAAAAGCTTAGATTAAAATAAATCCTTACTAATAATATTATAAATGCGAAAGTAACTCTGTCTGTCTGTCTGTTACCTTTTCACGCCAAAATCACTGAACCAATTTGAATGAAATTTGGTACAGGTATAGTTTGGGACCCGAGAAAGAACATAGGATAGTTTTCATCCCGGAAATCCTCCGGGAACGGGAACTATTAACCACGCGGACGAAGTCGCGGGCAAAAGCTAGTAAATAATATGGTTAATATTTAAATAAATAATTATTAAGGTTACCCATGCCTAAAAGTTATAACGAATTCAATAAAGTTTATAGCAAAGATGTAATTGTAGCACACCATTTGCAAAATCTAGTGTCCGACCTAAAGGTGACTTACAGCCGAAACCAAACCAAAACCGAATTTTTGGCAGCGTTCTCAGTTTCGGCGGAAACATATTTAAATGCATAATACAGGTAAATGAAATTAAAAAATATATATAGCTTTTGGCGCCGCGCTCCCGCACCAACACCAAGACTTGGGTCTTAGAGTTTTGGGGCAGGCGCGCCTAAAGTTTCATCCGATTTTTTGGCCGAAACCGATTTTTTTGTCAGTCACTAAAAAAACTTAACACCTAGCCCTCTACCACCTACCTACCTGCATGGACTGATGCTATAAAATTTATTATTAATTAAACCAGGTATTAACGCGAAAAATTATTATTTGCTGAGCTGTGACATCGCATCCTCAGCCTGCTTGCGACCTCGACATATGCAACCAGGTGGAAACGTCAAGCCTTCCAAGGTATTTAAATAATATTTTTTCGCGTTAATACCCGGTTTAATTAATAATATGTTGTGAAACGCGAAAGTTTAAAAGTTGCTATAAAATTTAATAAATGTTATTCATTTATTAATTTTTGCAGTTGTTTATTCACTTAAATCTATAAAAGATAAAATCTTAAATATTTGAGCAACGTTATAAGAAAAAGAATTTAAATTGCACCTTATGGAAAAATTAAGTAGAAAAGACTATGTCACGGATGATTTTACAGTAAATTACAGGATCGGTTTCACAGTACTTCAATATTTATGAGCACTTATCTTTAGCTACCGTCACCGTCACGCAACATAATAACGTGCACCAATAAATAATCGCCATACGTGTGATGTCTGACAGTCTCATAATTATTAGGTGTGTAAGTATAAGTTACAAGTTACAACGAAACTTATGTTTTCTAGAAACCTCTGAAAAATGAATCTAATCTACACGACTATAAAGAGAACTCAATAAAAATGTGAAGATACCGGATAAAAGTGGGGACGCGACGGTTGTAGTTCATTCAAGTCTGAATTGCACCTTGAGCTGATTAAAATTAACAAAAAATTATAAGAACTCAATATTTGAGGTGAATTATAATAAATAATAATACCAGCCTATAACTGTCCCACTTCAGGGTAAATGCCTCTTCTCATTCAGAGAAGGTACGAGCATTAATCACCACGCTTGCTCAAGGCGGAATAGGCGGATTGGCGATTTCGGACTTTTATTCACAACAAGTCCTGGTTTACTCACGATGTTTTCCTTTACCGATGTCTGTGATGTCCAAGATAAACTAAAGTAAAATAACTTTTTAAGAATTTAATAAAGTTCTTATGAGTAAATTAAACAAGAGCGAGTTGGGCTCGCGCACGATGGGATCCATACCATAACAGACAAAAAGTTTCTTGTATGGGAAACCTAAATAAAACCCTAAAAAATATTTTTATATTGTGTTTTCAGTATTTGTTGTTGCCTCTAGCGGCAACAGAAATACATCATTTGTGTAAGTTTCAACAGTCTAACTATTGCGTTTCTTGAGATATAGCCTGCGAAGACAGACAGCAAAATTCTTAGTAATGGGGTCCCGTTTTTACTATTCTGGTACGGAATCCTAAAAAGAACGCATTTTAAAGATAGGTAGACAAGCAAAAGTAAGTACGTAAGTACCAACGTTGCAGTTGGTGTTTCTTTTCGGTGAAGAATTGAACAGTGAACAGGTATTTACCTAACTAAGCTATTCCAAGAACATCATGACTACATAATTATTCAGAACATCAAGCTGACACCTACCAGTGTCTTTAACATATTATTCAGTTCAGTAAGCGGGATTAAATAAACAACTGTTTAGTATTATCTGAATAATCAACACCTTATGAAAATTTTAACCCGCCAAAAAAAAATACTAACGTCAATAAAAATAAATACTCATATTTAGGTATTTAGGTCATTTAAACATTGATAGAAAATTTGAAAATATACAAAAGAATTCGACTAAGTACTTCAGGCTCTTTAACATTTCAATTATTATTGCCTTCTAGTAAAAATAACTCCTATAGTACATGGTATTTTTTTTATTGTGAACGCATCCAAGACGCGTCCATTATAATTACCGAAACGTCAAAACGACACATGCCAAAACTTATTTAATTTAATTTTTAAATAGCTCTTTTCATTTTAAATTTCAAAAAGTTTGCTATAACACAGTTAACGTCGGATATAAATATTGTTAAACAGTGTTTTTAAAGTATAAAAAATAGGAAATCAAAAACATTTTGTACCACAGATTATGAATAGTTGGAAAACTTCTATTACAATCCAAACAAATTCGTTCACGAAATGCCAACATGAAAGATCGAAATAAGACATATCCTTATTACTATGGATTGCAGCATCTAGTAAAGGAACTGTCGAATATACGAGAGAAATACCAATTAATTCATAAATACATTATTATGACACTATTTGATTCATGTAAACACTTGCAAAATATCAACGATTTAAAATTAATATTTGTGCCGAAAAAAGAGACAACCTTACCGGTTAGAGGAGTAAGACCAAGCGCCACATTGCCAATGACGCCCAGTATCGCGGAATGTTCGTGCATTAGGTTGGCAGCACTGCTTTTAGTTCACCATCGCGACCGCAACGGAGCGTTGGCGTCGTGTAACACCTTTCATTGTATTGACTATTGACTGATTCTGAACACAGAGAATAATGTATAAAGTTAATTTATCGTTTTATTGTCTTAGTTCTTGTTAAAATATATAGTAGTATGTTTTAGTTTAAGTGGAATAATGCCTCCGTTTACGTGAATGTGAAAGAAAGCAGCCCGTGGAGTGCTACGCGGCCATTTTACTTGCAATGCGGCAACGGTGTACGATCCGCCATTGGAAACGGCCAGTGTCTTTTTCTGTGTGCAAGATTTGTATTTCGTTGAATAACGCGGCGTAGAATCAACGGATAACCATGTGTGATAAAAGTGTAGTGCGGACTTTAGTGTAGTGAAGCACGGTGGTCGGGTGTTTCGAATAATGTGTGAACGATGGAAAACGAAGTGAAGCAGCGCAATCAGAGAAACAGGCGAAGGGAGCGGGCACAGCGCATGCAAGCACAGCGAGAGAGCAAAGTTAAGGATGGAGACAGCGGCGAGGACGAGTCTCCTACGAGAGAGAAGCCGCCTCGTCCTCCTGCCAGGAGAAAGAAGTCGCGGGAGCCGCTGGGAGAAGAGGACATCATCGATGGTTTCGCCATAATGGCTTTTCGCACATATGAAGATCTCGAGGTGAGTACATAATGACCTGAAAAGCTTTGTACCTACCTTTCCTATTTGGGAACAGTTTACTCTTTGTTATCAAAGCGACTAGCACTAGATTTGTATATTTTAAGATATTGCCTTGTGTTTTGCCTATCCATACCTACCAATTATATACCGTAAAAGAGCCACTAAAGGTTGTTTACATTTGCATATAATAACCTACAACCTTGCAATTATCGTCTATATTTATTTTATATGCCTATCAAAAATTTGATAATTATCTGGTAACGTGATGACGACATCTATATTGTCGTCATGTCATTGCTGCTACCAAAATGGGTAGATTTTCTAGAAAATTATAATCTACAGAACAGAAACTAGGATGTTCAGTCTTCTAGTAACCTATTATAAAAAAACGGCGCTCTGTAATCGCTTTGGACGTCGCCTCGGAAGTGCATTGACCCATCGAATGAACCCTGCGTGTAAAAAGTAGATAGTGAAATTTAGTTGTTATTTACGTAAATGAAAGTAGATCTTTTTATACTTGGATAAAAATAAAACCTGTATTCATGAAGTGTTGTATTATCTATAGTTACAAGTATTTAGCGGTATGTGTATTATGTAGTGAGCAGCTGACTGTCGGCGGGCGCGCCTGTCGGATCGCGGAGCGCCGTTCTCGCAAGCGAGGTGCAGCCGCGGTCTCCCACAAAGTGTAAATTTGGTCTAAGTGGCTTTCGCTCGTTTGTGCTCATTTATCGCGCCGTCCTCGAATGGCAATATGTTGTGTACGTTGAAGTCTCGTATGTGCACAATAAAACTACATTCCCCGCTATCGTTTTAAATTATGGCGACAGGCTTGCCGTTTGTGGCTCGTTGGAGCGGCGCGCGCGTATATTATAGGCCCGAACAGGTTCCTTTGCTCCTATTTAATTCACCACATGTGGTGTGCAATGCTAATATGCAATTTCTACTTACAATAGCTGTAAAGTAAATTCTGGTACATAGAATGAATAGGTACTTACCGTACGTACCTACCTATCTGCTGTAGATTATCTTGCAACTTATCATGAGTGTACTCATAAATAGCTGCACAACTCTACAACAAAACTATTTTTGTATACCTAAATTGTCATTAATGTCATGAAATACAAATTACACGATTTTACTACGTACGATTTTTACTAAAAAGACTTATTGTTATTAGAAATGACGATTTAGAACGACGATTGATTGACGATTTTACAAATGAATTAGTAGGTACCTCAGTGGCCGTAAGTTTTTTATACATCAAAAAAGTTAATTCATGCTGTAACCAATAAATATCTATCACAGGTACCTAATTATGTCTAGGTTTATGTAAAGTAGGTAATTGACTACATAATGGCGTATTAAGTTTATTACTCACGAATCATAAACCTACTACCTATGTTAAGTAAGACGTGGTTTTCCGTGACATTTACTTATTTCGTGTAGGTACTTAAATTATGTAACACAGGTGTCAGTAGGTATTACTTACTTTACGTACGCAATATGTTGAAAGTAGTAGGTTGGTACGTTAAGAACTTAGATAAATAAACATACAAAGTTGATACTGTATCAACTGTTCAGCCAAGCATGTTTAATTGTTAAACTCTGGCCAAAACATGCCATGTTTATACATTATAATCGCAAAACTAATTTATTTACATAGGTACTTCGACTTTATACCGGTCGCACGATAACATATATTTTCTAAAGGTAGGCACACTTAATTGATATTCGAGTTTGAGGTCTGAATTCATAAATGTAAAGCTTATTTCATGATACACAATTTAATTAGGTATATGATAATAACAACTCATAATATGACTAAAGTTATTCAGTGTCTTGGTAATAAACTCAATTCTGTACGAAAACTCAACGAAAAACAAAGGTAAAGGAGTACCTAATTAAACTGTTATTTTAAGTAGGTACCTACTTAGGTAGGTACGAGTCCACGTTGTATTAATTTTAGACGCTCTAACATCACATTTTGATGTAAAGGTGCATTATGCTTGAAAAGGCCCTAATTTGTTGCTAATTTATTTAATTCGCCATTTTTAACTCTTTACTTGAATACATTCCAGGAATTCTATAATTAAAATCTACAATATTGATGGTCTATCAATTATCATTTTTAATCAATTTATTATCGTCAAGATAATCAATAATTAATTTGCCGTATTAAAACTTATCTACATCTGTTGATAGAGTTCAGAACCTACACCTAATTTGCAATTTGCGTTACAATTTTGTATCACAATGAAATAAAATGAAATCTTATTTACCTACCTGGTTAAAATTCCTTTTGATAACCAAAGTATCTAAATCTATAAAAAAAAAACTCTATGTGTAATGTATTTTGTAGCCTTTTTACATATCAATTTTTAGTTTCTAAGTTTAAGTTGTAGTTATGGTGGATCAAAATACAGTTAATCGGATCAAAACACAGTCGAGCGTGACGATGTCGTCCGACGCCTGTTGAGTGACGATCGACTCTTGAATATCAACAATTACTTGGGCGTTAACTTATTATTTTCCCACGGTATAAGTCTACAGACGTCAAATCGTTACAAATATTGAAAAAAGCTTGACTTATGTATCGAATTCCCATTTCGTCATTGTTATTTGTAAACAATAGATTTTGTAACAATAAGTACCTACAAAAGCCACTAATAGGATTTCAATAAGACATTTTTCGTTACAAAGTGAGTTAAGAATTTGATTAAGTTTTGACAGTACAATATTGAGTACCGTATCGGGAAAATAAACATATCTGCCCGCGGCCTTAAGAAAGATAAATTTTACACCGATAACAAATGTACAACCATGGTAAACCTAGATGTAATGTTTTTTTGTCGCAAACAAGACATACTAGATAATATTTAGGTAAGTTACCAATATCAAACAATGCAAAAAAAGATTGTTAAAATCTAATTTAAAGTTTGACAATGTCCGTCTACCTGATAGCGATCGAGAAAAATTGGATAGGGCATGAAGAAGTTAGCGGGCGTGAAATATCGTAGACATCGGATTTACCGAGGGAAACCTGCTTGGAATTAATTTTCTTCGCAGTTTTATATTGAAAAATGTTCTCATCTCAACTGTTTTTAGTTTGAAAACATAATAATTTATTAGAACATGGTATTACGTTGGTAGTTGTAATCTTTGTTACTCTTTGTAAACATGTAATACCTTACTTTCATCCATTTAAATTAATATCCTATTTGTAAATTGAAAACTTGTGTTTAAACTTTGCAACGCAATCACGACTTTACACTTAAGCAATAGGTAAAATATTACTGCTACTGCTTTCTTAGTAAATCACCTAGTAATAAACTAATCTTGCGAGAATTTTGCCACAGCTGACAAATGGTCTACTTATTTAATTTATATTCGTAATCTTCCTCATTATCTCTTAAGCTTTTCTAAAGTAGTATCTAGTATCTACCCACTCCAAAAAAAATTGGGTCATACCTACGTAAACAGATAATTTAAGTAAATAATATTTTTTTACTGAAATGCAAAAAAATTAGGGGACAAACCTGATATCTATAGCGTTTATATGTATAGCTTATAGATAGAATTTCGAAGAACTCGCTAAGCTTCACGTGGGCGACTCAATAAAATGCGACGATAAAGGGAATTAGGAAGTTAAACGCACAAATCGCATAAATGCAGTCTGATAAGACAACATATTTTTGTACAAAATCAATATCACTCGACTTAAAAGACAAACCACAACGGCCGGGAGCGCCGATGTCTCGGGACACCGGCATCGGCAGACGATACCCCTTTGACCCATCCCCTTGTAGAATTCCCCTGAGTACAATGTTAGCACGTTGTGACATAAATACTTACCTGAGTAAACTTTAAACTACATCGTTTCGCCTTTATTGCCTCTCAATGAAACCACGTTTTAGCTTTTATTTAGGCCAATTTGATTTGTGATTCGAGTGCAAAGTATAGTGATGTAAGATTATTCGTTTTGTTTGTACTTCGTAACAAGCCAAATAGCTATGTCACAGTTTAACGATCCATACAGTTGTAAAACGAATGTACTTGCATAGAGCAACGGCGGGGATCTCGAGGGGAAGTGGGCGGCGCGGATCGCTGCCCGCGAGTGCGCGTAGTTGGCGGGCCAAACTCTGGGGCTAACGCATCCGTGTAAATCGCGAGCAAGTTTTCAAGAATCATTGAATAAACTAATTATAATGGTGCACACTTCTTGTTCTGTGTACGGATGTACCTCGACAACGAGACACAATAAGGATTTAAGATTTCATAGATTTCCCCGTGACGCGAGGTAAGTTTATTCTTATAAATTCGTATTAAACAGGTACCTACCTACTAATATTTATTTTGTATAAACTAATAATACCCGTCGTGTTTATAGTTACGTATATAATTATAGTAGGTACGAGTAAAGTTAAGTTATACACGTATTCGTATACGTTATATTATTACAATCGGAAAAACATTTCAATCGGCATCATTTATATTTCGTATTGTAGGTATATACGCTTTGCGAACGGGCTATCTCAGGCACTTGGGCAGTTAGGTTATTTATTTATACAAAAGTAAAAAAAATTAAAACCTGACTACGAAAAAACCCGGAAAAAACAATAAGCAAAGGTACCTAACAGTCTGTTTCCAGGTTATGACCGTAGTCGCATGCCGCTGTGACCTGTATTTTTTTCTTCTAAAGCTTGTATCTCGAAAACGGTGTGTCCTATCGCAAAAATAATGAAAAATTTGCCCCCCTTTATAAAACCACCAGCCGCGTAATTCTCACATGTAGGTAATAATATGCCATAATCATCATTTTCCCGAATTTCATTTGCCCGAATGTTTCATTTGCCCTAAAAGACATATGACATACTTTTAATTGCCCGAATTTTAGATACCATAAGATACGAATGCCATAAGTATTGTTTGCCATAATTTTATGTGCCATAATAATTATTAGACATAATATTTAAATGGCATAATATTTAAATGGCATAACAATTATTAGACAAATATTTAAGCCCCGTAATGGTTTTTTTTTTCTGTGCATGGTTGATGGTGGGCTAGGTCGACGGAGCCCCGCTTCGCGGGGCTCCTACTTCTGTGTGGTTTATAAAAAAATAACCACGAAGGGGATGGCGGGGTCTATTCGCTCGCTTCGCTCGCTCACACGACCCCGCCATCCCCTTCTAACCTAACCTGTCCGAGTCGGGGTGCCCTAAAGTCCCAATTGCATCCAATTTCTCTTGATATAAACAACCGTTATACACCCGATGTCGATGGCAAATTATGTTATGGCATATCATAATTATGGCATGTGATAATTAGGACATGTGATAATTATGGCTTACAATGATTATGGCAAATGATGTTATGGTAAGTGACTTTATGGGAAACAATGATTCTGGCACGTGACTATTATGGCAAATGAGAGTAGGGCAAATGAGTATTATGTCGTATGATATTATGGCTGTTGACTATTATGGCAAATGAAATTAGGGCAAATAAAATTCGGGTAAACGGCGGTATACCGTTTTCCAACTGTATGGATCGTAAAACTGTGGCTATGTTGTGTACCTACGCAATGAATAGGCTGCTTAGTTTCGTAAACACAGCCTGCCCATTCATACTTTATAACGAACACGCATTGCTATAGCTGTCGAAATAACGAACTAAGTAATAATAAATGAATGCTTCTTTGATACATTATGCAAATTATTTTCTAAGATAATTATTGGCCTCGTGACTATTGCAAAGACTGCAGAACCTAACGTGGGTAGCTACTTAACGCGGCTGTAGGTGGATAGTAAATTGTACAAATTGAACCGGACCAACGATGACCCGACGTTGCGGGAATTCTCGACCTTGACCGTAAGTAGGTAGTTGAACAGATAATACGTTGATTGTTACCAGATACTTGACCTGTAATTGAGAAGGCAAATAATAACATTCCATAATTATTACAATGTCGGTTATTAGGTATATTTATTTATTATGCGACAGTTGAAGAGGTGTTCATTTTCTTACATAATACAACCTACATTTCGGACAGTGAAGCTTTAGGTAAGGCAATTATTATATTCATTAAATTAAAGATAATAATAATAAGATAATTTTGCCATACTTTGTTTTTAGCAGCAACTTTTTAATATTTTGCCATTTTGCCATAATACTTACACCACTAACGTATTTATAATAAAATTAATTTCTATAATTGGGGTACCTATGTTATGTTTATACAAAAGGTAAAGTTTATAATTATGATATTCCCTATTATGAAATAGGTATTTGTATGTTATTAATTTACCACGCCACAATTAACGCCATGCCTTGTTTGCTATTCAATTCATAAATAAAGTACCTAGGTTAGTTCGGTTCGTCTAGAGGTGAATCAACAGTATACATACAAAGTTGCACTTACCGATTATTGATGTTCGTAATATTTATTGTCTTGTCTCTTATATGCAGCCTCCATCTCTCCCCACTACACGGGTAGTTTCCGTGCATCTGGCAGCAATAGTTATTTACTTGCGAAAGATCTCGGCTGCCGAGGAAAATCTACGTTCCTTTGATGGCGACGATAAGTTGTTTAACTTGTGTAAAGTTTTATTCAACTGTACTTAATTGAATAAATCATAAATCTTAATTGAAAAATCATATAAATGTTGGTATTAAACCTTCGCACACGTGATTTGAGACACAATAGAAAGATAATAGCAGCCCGACATCCGGCTGTCGTTTGGTCGTTGAAAGGTTAATGTATGATTTTTTATTTCTTATTGGCCTAGATAAGATAGTTTTGAACCAGTACTTACTAAATAAGAGTGTAATACCTACATAGAAACACATAGGTAACAAACTATTATTTCAGAGCCACTTACGGTCCAAAATAAAATTAGTATTATGCCATTGGATGGATTGCATTAATAGATAATTAATTAACAACAAATAAATGAGAGATCTCGGGTCAAACCATGTCATTGTGTGTTTAATCGACGGAACAAAAAAGAGGTTCTCAGTATCGACACATATTTTTTGTCAATGTAAAATAATTATCATAAACCATTAACATAAATAAATATCAATCAATTATTCGAGTATCAGACAAACTGATAGCAGTGACAAACTTTTAATTTGAACGTTAATAAGCATTAAAATAAAATAGTACATCTGTCCCTAAGCCTTTTACTTACTACAACACCAGCTTTATATGTATACCAGTATGATAGCACAACACAATCCTAATCGATACTGTATTCTATTTTAATTGCCTGTTACGTAAACAATGTAAAACGAACAAATGCAACAAAGAAACTACTCGAAAGAATTTTATTACGATCCTATATTTTGGTTACGTGCTCCCATTCGTAGGTAGTTTTTGCGAATATAAAAATAAACTACAAAATATTTCACATTTCCACATCCAACAATAAACGCAAACAAAATCCAAAAATGCATTCACAAATTCACGGTAGGTACGCTATGACTATGTGATGTGAAAACTGTCGTTTCATTGTTTTCGCTTTATGAAACATAAAACAGCAGAAAATTGCGAACAGATTAACATTTCATTTAAATGTCAAATGATATTTTCCAAGAAACCTGAGAACCAGATCAAAGGAAAAAAAAACGTCGTTCAATCCAGATTTTAATGGTAATGTATTACCCACTCAAGAGACTCGTTATAAGATGTGCCAAGTGCCCCAAGTGGCAAGAATCGCGATGTCGGTGAAGACTTGGAGAGTGGCGCCGACGTCAGGAGATATTCGGCGGCGGGCGGCTGCGGGGCGGTCGCGACGTATCTCGGCGATCTGCCCGCGATCGACCGTGCAGCCTCTCGGCCATCGCGATCTAATAGTCTGAAGAGAGTCGCAAGGGCCAATGCAAAGTGAATATGTCGCTCAGGCTACCGCTACTTGTGAAGCTACTTGACTACGCCGAGTAGTGCTCTCAGGGCTCCCCTTATCTGATTTAGCGCTTTATATGCGTAACTTCATGCTATTTCTAATTTGTAAACTCTTTGCAATTTAAACCTATTAATGTAGAATGACTCATGATCGGAATTCATAACGTTTTTTATTTTAGCTTTCTGCACACCTTCATAATATAAATTTGGAAGTGTCTAACTCTAATCTCATTCCACTTCAGTCGCCTAATATGTTCAAAAATGGATAAAAAGTTCTCTTTTCTTATAATCCACACTAATATTATAAATGGGAAAGTGTGTCTGTCTGTCTGTCTGTCGGTCTGTCTGTTTGTCTTTTTTCACGGCAAAACGGAGCGATGAATTGACGTGATTTTTTGAGTGGAGATAGTTGAAGGGATGGAGAGTAACATAGGCTACTTTTTGTCTCTTTCTAACGCGAGCGAAGCCGCGGGCAAAAGCTAGTATTAATATAAAGATAAAGCAATAACATACATTTTATTGTGCAACTAGCTTCTCCATTTTTAATTGATATTCTACTTGGTTTCGTTAACACTTTCTTATGTCATTCCTACAATAGAATAGTAAATTGCTTTTGGTCCAGAGCTTTGCTTGGCTTTTGAAAGCTCGTTAGTAATAATATCATTGGGTTCGCTTTCTCACAATTAATATACCAACTATTAACTACATTACAAATGTCTATTAGATAAAGTGTTATTATAATGTAGGTACCTCGAATATGAATTTCTCTTTAATAAAATAATTCATTCTGTTATTTATTGATTATGTATACCGTGTATTATCGTACAGTATATGTCATAATATAAACATTAGTAACATAAATTACTCCATTATCGCCTAATACACGTCAGCTAGAGCAAATGTTTACCGAGCAGTTGTTAGCTTGCGACGGTGTCGGTCGAGAGCGGACGTGTCTCGCTCCGTCTGATTCAGCTGATAAACGGTGAAACGTCTAAGATATTGCTTTTGATATAGGTAGAAGGCATTGTTGTTATTGTATATGTTTCGAGTATTTGCCAGCGACTGTTCTCACGATGTCAAGAATAGAATTTCCTAAAAAAATAGTTAATATTGTCGTTTGCTAACTTCCATTACGTCTAGGGCTAGCATACATATTTCCAAAAATCCTTTGTTATTGAATACTTGCGTCACAAAATTAAGCTACAGTCCAGTTTCATATTTCCAGCTTCAGTTTAGGATCTGTGTTGATGAATCAGTAAGTCAGGGCATCTCTCTTTATGTAGAGAAGAGGGACGCATAATAATGAAGCATTGTCCGTGAGGTTTGTATGACAATATCAAGTCGCTTTACCATCACAATCGAACCCACAGTTACATAAACAATCTGTGTCGTTATTTACCGTCAAGGTATTAAATCTAATGTTTTTAGGACTGTCGGAAATTATTAATATTACTTAACAGCTTGTAACACAACTAATAATGTTCAAAAGTAAAATAATTACGGCTGTAAAACAAAACACACTGGAATTCCTATTTAAAACAGGAAGCAAAGATGTTAATTATGTCATACCGAGTCATAAACCACGGATCTTATTAAACACAATGTTACACAGTATTACTTTATATGAAAACTAGTCTTTATTCCCGGGACATTTGAGCGTGCGGCAGTTGACAAGTCGGGGTAATCGGTTCGTGGCACGCGACATACATTTACAAACATTTCGATTACATCCCTATTCCCTTCATATTTGTTTTCACGGGCTACTATTTTGCCCCATTCAATTATACAGCTATCGGGCTTTCTGTTTCACTCGCGACTCACAATAATCATACTTACTGTTATGTTATTTATTTTATTACCAATAAAATAATTTTCTTTGTATTTTTTTTGTTTTAGGATTTGTTTTTACCGATATAGTTTTTTTTTATAATCATAGTATATTATATATCGCACACCTAGATCTAAACTAAGACAACTCAAAAAAGGTAATATTTCAGGAGACGAAAAAAACGTGTTACTGTTATTTTTTGTATGGGAAGGTATACAATTTAAATTTATTTTAAATGCTAAATAGGTTCTCAATTGTCACTGTAAATAAATTGGGGCTAAGATTTAATCCTTTTTCCTTATAATTGCTGTTTTTTGAGTTGTTACACTTTAGGGGGGTGACGTTGTATAAAAAATAAACCACATTTAGACTTGAAACAGTTTTTGTTAACCATTTTGAGTAGACCTTGAAATATGAAATAAATAATTCTTCAAAAAAACTGTTCTAAACGAGTTATTAAACATAAATTATCAAGGAAATATCACAATAATCCATTACTGTTTCATTTACCATTATACATTAATGTATTATTAAGTGAATTATTTATACTTAATGCTTTTTACGGATAACAATATTGAATCTCCAAAGTTAAAGGAACAGAAAAATTAGACATTATAACTGTCTCTTATTATTAAAAATAGCTTATTTACAAATATAAAACAAAACTTTTATCTAATGTGAGGCTATAAATCACAAAATATAAGCCTAGAAATATTAAAATAAAATAAAGCAAGAAAAAAGTTGCTGTCAATTTCCCATAAACTTCTTTATGCCTATTAGGAACTGTTTCAAGAGGTACGAGTATTTCTTTTCCTTTATGTTATGTTATGATATAATTTGGATTAGATATTAGACTTTAAGCACTTGTGAAATATAAGCAACTTTTTCAATTTCTTCGCTGTGGCTAGGTTTGGTCCGCACGGTAGTGTTTATTGGCCTATTTTCTTAATTTTTTTGTACTTCTGTATTTGCAGAAATTGCTGACTCTTGCTCATTTAATGTTAATAGGTTCTCTTTATGCCGTTCTTTTATAATATTGACAAGAAAACGGCCTCGTTTCATTTTTTCTCTAAAAAGAAAAAAGTGACTATTGTAAGTATTACTTGTCCAACAATAGTAAGTTAACTTAAAAAACTCTTTTAAAATCAAGCGCCTGATAGTTTTAATAAAAACGGTATAAGTTTAAAACAGAAATTTAAATTTAGTGCATTATTTTTTAAGCGTATTAAGTAAAAGACCACAATTTGTATTGGAAAAAATTAAAATAAATATATTTCAACAAAAGTAGGTTAACTATAAATTTACTTATTGATCCACCGAAACAAAGTCAAGTTAAAATAGTTACACAATATTTACGTACTTTATCAAACAAAACTGGAACAAGTCAAAAAGTCTTGAAGTAAAGTGTCAGAGCAATTCAACTACACTGTAACAACTCAAATCAACTCTCTTATATATTTCCAACAAATTGTAACAATTCGAAATATCCGTGTTTTCGTTCAAGTGAATACGTACTTTACCTATGACTAGCGAAGGTCAACTGACAATACATTTGTTTAGGTGGCAGGGGTTGACAATCGTTGATTCAACAAAAGAAAGCTAATCCCATCTATCGACGTGTTTATGAAACTTTTATAGAATCTGTTATGTTGGATAGTTGCGTATGATTACCGAGCATTCGAATATAAGGATAACTAAAAATTCACGATTTTTGAGTTGTCTTAGTTTTGATCTAGGTGTGCGATATAATAATCGTACTAAACGCATGTTAAGTGTTATCGTTTACCTGAGTTTGCATTAAGTACATTCTAAATGATCATTTAATCGTCATCTTGATGTAGTTTCCTATAGTAATACGTTTACCTGCCACCTACAATGCCAAAACCCAATAGAAATAGTTCTTTTGTTGAGAGTTTTTGTTAGATTTTTTGTAAAGCTCCCTGCTCAATTATTTTTTTCTCTTGGCTTCGGCGTACTTCTTTTAACAATAATTGTTTTTAAATATTGTTCAAATCCGGCAGAAAGTTTTTTTACAACCCACTTATTTCAATTGTGGCATGGATGTGCGTTAGTTTTTCTAAACACTAGAAAGTGTGTATTAAAAAAAATAATCTGATATATTATGAATGCAAGGCTTTTTCTAGAACCAACGATTATTATGTGAATGAAATGACTAAGATCGACGATTAAAATAATAAAAAGGACATTTACTTAATTGAATGTCAGCAATTACTGTGGAACTAATTATTGGCAGTTAATTACCTGCGGTCGACACTGCTTGTGGATAATTTAAATTATTACTACAGGCAGATTAATTTACTGATGAAAATATTGTTACACAGGGCGAGTCAAGTAGGTCACTATCTATAACTGTGTTGGCTCAGCAGAAACGTTTCAAGTGCCCGCTGACCTTTTATGACTTTTAAACCTCTCAGTAGTTGTTCGAACTCTATTTTTATAGTTCTTAATAAATACTTCAGTTTTATTCGACTTCACTTTTACATCTATAAATAACTTGAAATGAATAAAAGTCAACACAGAAAATAATGGCCGGTGACTATATGTTTCTCGTATTCATAAGAAGGCAAAGCAACCACTTAATGTTTAGTTTTAAAGGTTAAATAGTTTACGCTTTCAAGGCTCGGGTTCATGTAAACCATAAAATTACATCTTGTTCAACCTATTAGAAAAGTGGTATAATCGTTCATTATCACGCAGCTCAGTATCTAATCCGCGCCGTGCTACCACGCCGCCGGCTTGTCTGATGACTTAATTAATGACCCGCCGTGTCGCTGTTAATTAAACAGCTCAGGCAAATTGAAGCTCATGCCTGTGCCCGCGGCTGCTACCAGATTAAAAACAAAATGCAATTTGGTGCGCACCACGCGACCAGGACTAAGTGTGATTAACGCACAAGGCCGCAAATATCGTCATTAAAGAATGGACATTACTTTATTGTCGTCAATATTTAAAAATATCTTTTTTTATTAGCTTAATCTTAATACCGGTGACACCTACTTCACCTAAAAACACGTTCAAATATTTAAACAAGATTAATTAATTATACACTAGTGACCAGCTTAAATTACACGTTTGTAAATCATTTACGACTGATGTTATAGAGCTACAGTTGTTATGACTGATGATATTGTCGGTTAATTGAATTAACCTACACTTTATTGCTGACAGATTTGATTATGTAGTTAGTAGTAAATCAGAAAATACCTGCATTACCTTAATTAACTCATAACCGCTTATAAACTCTTATAAAAGGAAAGCCTGATAAATAGAATAGCAAATAAATAACAATGGCGACTCATGCCGTCTGTTTACCGAGGTAGGTAATTGAGCATGTAGTGAACATTACCAGTCTCATCTCCGAATATAATTTCGAATTTAGCCAACGGAAAATAATTGTGAGAGGTAGGTAATTTCTACTGTGCGGCTGACAGGTTATTTGTGAACACAAACAAGCATAATTTAATTACGTTATTATATTAGTACAAAAATTGAAACTAAAATACACATTGTTTAAATACCTCGTTTTGATGGAGCAATTGGATTTCAATTTCATAGATAAAATCAACCTAAATGGTTGATTTCAAGCTAACCTTTCAACGATCAAGCGACAGCCGGCTGTCGCGCTGGAATAGTCTTTCTATTGTGTCTCGAATCACGGGTGTTCGAAGGTTTAGGTACTAACAAGTCAGGTGAAATGTAATAGATAGTCATAAATTTACACATTGCTTTTTACTTCAATATTAACACTACAGTCGAAATGATAAATTAAAAACTATTTCCCACGATAGTCGTAATTATTTATTGTTTCTCATACTATCCACATAATGATCTAATATCTCAAACTAAAGGCTTCTTATTGAAAATAAATCAAAAGCTTAATCATATTTAAAATCTGCAGTTATTCAACGGCCGCTTCATTAATTATTATTGGGAATTTATTAACTGATTATATTCCAACAACTAGTTTTTGTTAAATATTCGATACGAGTGGCTTAATTAATGCAATAATATATTCATGAGTCGAACGTAACAAATTACTATAACTGCCCATTCTGATGTTATTATTTCTTTATAAATGTTGTATCAGTACTGTCACATAAGTGATTAATATGTTGTCGGTAAGCAATTACAGCAAATTACCGTTGTTGACGAGCCGTGCGCCGAGGTGTGACCGCATAGTCGCGCACTGGTGTAGTAGGCGATTACCTTGCGGCCTACGGGCCTACTCAGTTATTGACCGATGCTAATTATTTCACTGCGTCTTGTAAACACACGACGCGACGTTGACACAATGTTAACATGTTAATTACTGAATCACGACACCAATGGAGCTAATTTGTTATTTTAACGTTTAATAAGTAGCTAGCACGGCAACAATCTGAACAAGGGTTAGGTTTCAGTGTAAATTGAAACTGTGATGTTGGATCTGGATTCCAGCTGCCTTTCCCACGGGGAGCAACGCCGTCGGCAGAAAAATAGCTCGCCCGATTTCTGTGAATTCGTGATACCTTTTTTATGAAGCTGAAATGAATTGTATAAAATCTTTTGTGGAAGTCACAAAGTTCTCGAGAGAATTTTGCTTTCGTCGCGGTTCTGAAGAGATTTATTCCTTGTAAAATGAAGTGTATTCCTCCTTTTTATTATCTTGTGTGGGCAATTGAGTTTACTTTACCACCATATATTATTTTTCTTAATGTTAGCCTTAAATTCCTTGCTCTTTTAAATACATCAATAAATATTGTTTTTAAGCATGTTATATCTATAAATAATTAAATATTCATAACGACGCTTATGAGCTGTTAAAATGTTTTTTAGAGACAGCAAATTTATTCTTTTCTTATTAACGGCTACCGCAATAGTTATGTTAAATACGTCATTAATACAAATGGTGTAAGCTATCACCTGTGGATGTGGAGCGTGTAGTTTATTATTATTTATTCACATTGGGTGGTCACACACGTGTCGTCCGCACGAGCCACATCATATCATAGCTAGATACTCAACTCTGTACCGCTTGTCTTGTTCCCGTCCTGAAAGCTGACTAAACACTCTCACACCAATTTACCACACACCCTCGAGCTATTTAATCGAGGGTGAAGGGGTTACGCGTGTACTATTGTTAATTCGCTCTAAGAGCTTTGCCTTTGTGTTGTTTGGGTACAAACCGTTAACCCGTACAACTAAACTAAGTATTATGGCAAGTCTATTTCGTGTTGTGTTCGTGTTGGGGTTTATCAGTCGACGGTCTCAAAAATCTTTTGAGTACTTTGTGTAATCAAGAAAGGTACTGTGGTTAGGAATATTTAGGAGTAGTTGAATTAAGAAATACCTAGTTTAGTTTAGTTAGAACCTAGCTAGGTTCTACCTAAACATAAAATACCTTTTATAATTAGTTTGTTTGCAAAACTGCTTTACTATAGGCGAACAGAACTCAATAAGTAACAATACAACGCAACTGTTACCGTTATGACCATGAATGATCCCTTTGATTTTTTTCTCATCAAATCAGCACCCCAACGTGAAACGAGTCACCCTCGCATGGCCGGCCGATCGAATATTTCGTGTCATTCAAAAATATGTCAGTGGGACCCCTTATTGTGTCACCGCCCGCCCCGCCGCCGCCAAACATAATCTCCCCTACAAATTGTTAAAACACGGTAGCACGTGTTACTCCAACACATTTCACTTCGTGATTTTTGTATGAATAAAAAAAAGATTTCCGTTTCTGTATTTACATAAGAAATCTGCACCGAGATTACGACGAGTATTTCATTTGTTTGATACGCACAGCTTTATGTTTTCTGTTATCTCTTGATATTGGTGTGATGTTATTGTTATCATTGCATTTATAGATAACTAATTTAAGTGTTGCGATATGAATTACTGTGAAATAGATAAACCGTGTGAAAGTAAATTAGGTTAGAAAAATAATGACATTATCTTTAGCAAAAACATGTAATATTTATCATATTTTCTTAGAATTTGTAAACCGAGCCGTTTGTTGTATGCCGCTAAGAAGTGAGAATTGAGTGAGAGGAAATACAGAAGATGTCAACATTCAATTTTCGTTCTGTGGCACGTTTGATTGATATGTTATAGGCAATGTGTATAATCCGGCATTCTATAGAATGCCTAGGCTTTGTATATATTGCCTAAAACGTTCAGGCAATGTATATAATACGATTTATTTCATAGATTGCCTAGGTATTGTATAAAATACCCAAAGCGCATCAGGCAATGTGTATAATGAACGACCACGAGAAGGAGACACGTGTTTCTATTAATTCATTATGTCATTTCTATTATTACTTTTGATAATTAAATGGTAAATAATATTTCTCACACTTGACTACATATTTTTTATACCTACATATGAAACTTTTTAGAAGATTTTTAATTTATATTATTTAGAGTAATGTTTGTGTTAAATTAAAGTTTAATAATGTTGATTTTAAATGGTATAAATCAAACTTTACCTAAGTTTTTTTTAAATACTTAATATGTTTTTACTTTGATAACGTAGCGCATAGATTTTGTGTCGATTACTGAACATGTGAAGATATTTTAGAAAATAATTGTTTTTGTTATTAAGTACTTACCTACAAGTAACTTGATTGCTATTTTCATATTACTCTATTATAGTTTGTTCAAAGATGTTACCTAAGATTTTATTTCCTTTCAAATTATAATTATGTTACCTACAGTTTATTAAAAGTACAATAAAAGCTTATTTTAAATAAAAACTGTTGTTTTTTTTCGTATCATGATCAAATTTCCATAATCAAGTGGTAAGAAATGAACCAGGGCGACTTTCTGCTGAATTTTTTTGGTACGTTGTAAATGTAAATGTTTATCCGAAGGCAACTGCTATGTGAGAAACGCTCTCTACGCAAAAACTCGTATGTACATGCAAACCAACAGAACACATGTCTTATCGGTGTATGCTAATAGAAGTTGAAATTAGGATTAGCTCTCAAAAGATCAGTACATAACTAACAAAATCATAGAGAAGAAAAATCGATTACATACATTGCCTGTGCTTTAACAGGCATTCTATACAATGCCTAGGTATTTTATACATTTCCTAGGTAAAGTGTAAAATAGTTTAAACATTGAACATCATTTCATACATTGCCTGAACGACCCCGGCATTCTATACATTTCCTAGGTATTGTATAGAATGCCTGCATTGTACACATTGCCTATAACAGATACATATTTGTGATCAAAGGGCGAAACCTACACGAACCGCGTAAGTTGCGCCGAAAGTGTCGCCTAAACGTTTTCATACATATAAGTAATTTGAATACGGTTCGTAGTTTCATGGTTCCATAGAATTCCAAAAAATACGTTTCAAGATTATTGGAACAGGTAAAGAAGAAACTATCTAGAAAACCTTGAACAAAACTCTAAATAAAATAAGAAATAGCTTAAAATAACAGCAATATTTATCGTAGTATAAATGTTATGGTGAGTTGCCCCAAATGTTCGGATTATGTACATTGCTAGGTTTATTTTTTCGCGCTGCGTAACTTCACTTTACTTTGACTACTGTGGTAAAAAAAAAATATCTAAGAAACATCTGCATACACCTACAAATTTAATGGATCCATAACAGCTGCAAAAATACAATGTTTACAGTTACGCAAACGACATAATAAAAAGCTATCATAGTCGTAAACTTGCAGTAGTTTTCTCAAGTCGTAACTAAGAAGTGGAATACCTAGTCAACATACTACATACATAGACACCTACTTGCTCTAAGGCGTATGAGAACTTGATTATAAAGTGGCCCATTTAACTTAGACGTGAAAATCTGTACGCTACTTACTAAGTAGAAGTACAGAGTCCTCCATATACTAACATTTTGATGCCTCGTTGAGCACAACGAGCTCCCGACTTGTTATAGTTATTTTATTACGTAAGTTATTATAAAGCCCTCGTCTTATCCATACTAATATTATAAATGGGAAAGTGTGTCTGTCTGTCGGTCTGTCTGTCTGTCTGTCTGTCTGTCTGTTTGTCTTTCTTTCACGGCAAAACGGAGCGACGGATTGACGTATTTTTTTAAGTGGAGATAGTTGAAGGGATGGAGAGTAACATAGGCTACTTTTTGTCTCTTTCTAACGCGAGCGAAGCCGCGGGCAGAAGCTAGTAAATAATATAAGAGCGCACATGTTAACTCATGTTACGAATTTTCAAAACATCTTTATAAATAATTTATGTGTGTGTTTGTTAACAGGCTGCTGTAAAATGCGCTTCCTCTCCTCGCACAAATGCCCTGTCGACCAAACCTCGTTTACCTTTGGCGGCGCTGGCGGCCGACCCTGGGCGAAACCATCCGCCCAACAACGTCAACTCTCATGTAAGTAACACCCATTATCTAGTCTTAGACTTGATATGTATGTCAAACAAATGTGGCAGATTGCTGTCATCCTACTACTGAATTAATGGTGTGCAAACGAGTTAAATTTAGAACTATAGTAGAACTATTTAATGCATGTGTTGTTTGTGTTTGTTTTCAATCGTTTCGTAGACATAACAAAGTACATCACTTTGAATTTTAATGTGATTCATGCGAATAGCGACAAATTTAAATGCTGTAATTCACTCCCATAACAAAGTAAAAAGCTTTGTTAACCGTGATCGTTCATGTTCTTACATCCGCACCTAAGTTAAATGTGTCTGGTGATCTCACACGTCTAAATGCAGCGAATCTAAATCTGTAAGCCATCGAGCGTGCCTCTTCCGGGATCCGCTTTCTCGCCAAACTCATAAAACGTATGCAAACTGCCAATCGACTTGTCATCGCACCTCCTCAACACATCGTCAAGATGGCTTTTAAGTTTTAACCAACATCTGCAAATTGCATACTTTGTTTGTTTCTCTTAAATAGTTTGCGAAATCATCAAACATTGAATTGACGCAACAGTAAACTTGGTTAACTACAATACTACTTATTGCATAGAGAAATTAGCATGTACGTTTTTTAAATAAGTAAAGAGATGAGGTATTTATTTTGATTTTGTGATAGTTCTGCTGGCACAAATTTCTATCTAAAAAGAAAAAAACTGTATCAGTTTCAATTATTAGCCCCCTTGATCGCATACACAAATTCGCATCAGAAAGAATCTATTAAAAAAATTAAAGCCAATTTATTTCTGATACTGATTGCAGACCTTCGTTTCCAATTATTATAAATTGGTGGTGTATAATTAAAAAGCTTTTTGATCTAATAAACTGTTAGGTAATATTAAACTGGTAACAGGAATCAGATAATTTCTTGGAAAGTTGAAATCAAACCGAAAATAGGCATGCCAAAAATCATGGCGAAATCCATGTCGAATGCGAAATTATTTATTCATTGTGCCAGTCGGCAATGGCAGACGCTGTCCAGCCACGACACTAGCGCTCGGCTATTCAGGTAATTGACTGTTATAAAATTTTTATTAGATTCACAATTTGTAGTCAGGTTTTTGGGATTGAAATTACTGTTTATTTTGACGAATTCCCGTGTTTATATCAGCTAATATTATAAACCAGTGAAATATTCAACCTGTTTGATATTCTTTTCCGGTTTGCAAGAATCGAATATTTATTTCTTCACTTGACAAAGCGTCTGCTTGAGTTCTAAATAGGTTCACATTTCTGATTCGAAAGGAGCACTCTGAGCGGAATGTGAGCAGTTTACCCTGTGTGCTCCCCCGTGAATTTCGACAGTTCGCCGACGCCAGCCAAGATATGTCGCAATCCCATCCAATTTGCCTCCCGCCGCTCGTGCTGTTGCTCGAATAAAGCGGAAAATCTTGCTCCGCAGCGCGCCGCCGACGGAATAAATTATGTCAGCTTCAATATGAAACTGTCGGAAGCGAAGGGCGCATAATAAAACGTTAAGCTTTAAGCTAATCGTTAATAAAACATGCTTAACTGAAATTAAATGCAGATTTGTAAAACGTATGGGTATTAAAAAGAAAGTCAAGCCAATATTTACAAATTCTTATATCCATAATACAGAATGGTGCAGTGCAGCAATGGTTGTTTTATTAGGAGTCTATTCGGTTGCAGTTTACCGACTATATCACGGTTTGAACAATATCTCGAGTTGAGCGGGGAATGAGCACGATCGTTTGGCACGAGCTGGGAACGCGCCGCTGCGGTGTCGGCTAATAGCTCTTCGCAGATTCAATTTGCTGTCGAATAGAATATAGCCTCCCGGTGCGCACTACGCGATCATTAAGTTACGCTCTCGTCTCCGACGACGAGCCAGTAAAATTTGCTTCAAACACCTACCACTCAAGCCAACTAGCTTCTAACTTTAATTTAATTCGCTTCTCAATTAGTTGAACAAGTAATTGACTTAATGTGACTTCTCGCAGGTTAAAAACTTATAACGTTCCAAGATTTTTAGAATTCGCTAGCTATCGTTTTGAATATTCGAATGCATGACCTATTAGTATTATTTGGAATTGGATATCTCAATTTTGAATTACGATTGGCTCCAAAACTGAATAATAATACTTATTATATTTTACATTTCACTTACTCATAGTGTACTCATATTTCAAGTTATAAAACCGGCTCATACAATTCACATAACACATAGTCCAATACACCTGTGTTTGTAAGTTAACATGAAATTGGTTGCGGCGGACATGGATTGCTTTCGACGAGAAGAGCGTCCTTATTGTGTTGTCTCCGGGAAAGCTGGCGTATCGCCACGGACGCGACACGCTGCCAATGCCAAATGTTTTTTATTCCCCCTTCTGGACGATATTACCGTTTGCTTACGTCGGTCGCCCTCACTTGCCTTATCTTAAACGACAAACGGGTCGCTTCGTCCATAGTTCAGTTCAAAGCTATTTTGTGGCTACATTTAAATGTTTTCGATTTAGTACTCACCTTTACTATGTGCTATATTTATTACTTAGCAGTATTTGTTTATTGAAATACAAATGAACATTTGAAAAATTGAAACACAAATTGTTAATGTTAAAAGCACTTAAATTATGTATTTAAAAGTCGGTTAATGATCAAATCCAATAATAATGCAATGATTTCGATTGAAATAAGCCACGCTCACGATCATTAAATACTGCAATGGAATTGTTACCTTTATTTACGAAACGCTTTGAATGATTTTATTGGTAAATGATGTCTTTATTGAACTTTAAATGTATTTGTACAATGGTTCACAAATTAACAATTCGTAATAACCAGTGAACCGTTGGTAATTTAATAAATAATGTCATGAATATGATGCCCGTTAATTTATGTTTGCCCACCCCGCTGATTTTATTAATTAACTAGATGAAAACCCGGCTTCGCTCGGGTGAAATGTGACTCATAATACTATACCTCTAGATACAAAATGTAGGTAGATATTTCTGTAGTTATTAGTTCTTAAGGAATATTAAAGGCAAGCAAGGCATAGATTCGTATAGCTTTGGTCATTGTGTTTAATAAATATAGTAAATAAAAACTGCAATAGTTTTACATAAATAATTTTTATTTTAAATCAACTAACATAAACATTATGATCGTCCTCAACCACAGCGTCAGAACTCTCGTAAATTTTAAGTAGACCGGGGATTTTCTCGACAACTTGGTCGTTCAATTGAAAACAATCATCGTTTTTAGGAGTAAGTATAGCTTTCATTGAATAACTTTTATAATCATTTATGTTAAGGGAAACACCAAAAATATGGTCTTCAATTGATTTATCTACAATGCATCGCAGAGGCAGTTCAATATGGTCGTCACCATCTTCATTATCTGATCCATCGCCTACCGTTAATACCCATTTAGCAAACTCCAAATCATCGTGAGCTCTCATATTATGAGCCAATTGGAGTTGAGTAAAGGTTTGCCACATTGAAAAGTGCTTAATTGAAGTATTTATAATATTATTTCGTGACCCATTACTACAACTGGTAAAATCTGACGAAAATCTCCTGCGAATAATAAAGTTTTGCCTCCAAAAGGTAATTTATTTTTCATTATATCTTGAAGGAGTCGATCAACTACAACAATATCATGACCTTTAGTCATGGGTGCTTCATCCCAAATGATTAAATGAGTTTCCTTCAATAACTTAGCGGCTGGTGAGCCTAACGACATAATATGAGACGTAGAATCTACATCTGAATTAATTGGAATTTTAAATCGCGAGTGAGCTGTTGTACCACCATCTAACAGAGTTGCTGCAATACCAGAAAACGCTATGGGCAGGCATATTTTGTTTTCAGATCTTAAAATATGTAAAATAGTTGTAAATATAAAAGTTTTCCAGTTCCTCCTGGGCCGTCAAGGTAAAACAGCTTTTTCTCTGTGGGATTATTCACAGCATCTAGTATTGTATCGACCACATATTTTTGTTCGGAGTTCAATTTTTGGTATTTTTCATAGCCATTTGCTTTTTCATGTTCACAGTCATAAACGGAATCAGATAAGAAAGCATCATTTACACTAATATCGGGCTCTGGAAGTCCGAAATCTGTCAGACTCTTTCCGTGGAGTTTTAATGCTTCATCAATTTCTTGTAAAGCCAGCTGTTTGGATAATATTTCAGGGCGTGATCTTGTAAAGTCTTCGATAAAATGTGATACAAACTTTTCCCAAAGAGCGTTAGGATCAGTTACTTCACAAAATACGCAAATTAACGCAAACAGCTGTCGTAATTGCCGAGGAAGTTTAAAACCGATTGCTTCATCCAAACATCTTTCCCATTTTTGATCGTCAAAAAGGAGCCCCCTTGCTTAAGCAGCTTCTCGAAATGAGTTGTAAATAATATTTTCATAAGTTCTAACTTCTCTGAAGCAAGTCGGCCCTTTGACGTGATGAAGATAATATCGTTCCCGGTCAGAAAAGGAATAATTATACATTCTTGCAATTACTTTATCTGCCGCTGACTGAGATATTCGTGGTTGCCACTGTCCATGGATAAATCTGAAATGTGTCGGAATTTCAGTGTAAAGATATTGTCGAGCACTTTCTTTGGTTCTGTTTAGTTCAAAAAATGCTAATAATGTTGATTTTTCTGCTGATCTAGCTGCTGCTTCATGAACATTCAGATCTGTAAATACGACAGTTTGTTGGTTTTCCAAATGAACACCTAACTGTATAATTGTGTGACTCATTTTGTGCATTGAAAATTCAAATATTCGCCAAACTGCTTCAGGAGTTGAAACATACCTGGTATCAATATAAGTCTTAATTTCATCATGGTGTTTCATTTCATTGCTTGATGTCGATTGATCACTGGACTCCTGTGGCGCTACTGTGATTTGTATCTTTGCTCGGTCATGACCTTTATAAATATATTTATTTATATATTTCACTCTTTTGACACTTGAACAAATTTCCACATTTATGTGAGCATTAAATTTTTTACATAGATAGGTATTGTAAGGCACCACCCATCTGTTATCACACTCGAAATCCTTCTTTTTTATTGTTCTTCCGTCGTCTCTTCTTCTTAACCTCCATTTTGGGTACCATCTCTAGTTTCTCCGCAAAATGTCTTTGGATAGTTTTTAGAACATTTAGAGGCAGTTCCATCATTTTCTATGCAGGGTGAATTCATATATCCAGGGCCACATAGCCCATGGATCATATTTTTTGACACAGTCTGGAATAATTCCTGTTCTTTATCTGGATCAGGTATTTCTGCACACACAAATTTATAATAATCTTCTGATGACCTTGGTTTATCTTCATTTCTTAGAATAATAAGCATATGAGCATGTGGAAGCCCATGTTTCTGAAATTCAATGGTGTAAAACTACGCACTCGGTATTCCAAAAATATGTTTCCTTGTAATGTCATCTAAAAGTTCCTCCAATTTAAGTTTAAAAATTCTGGCAATTAAATCGGGCCTATGTTCTTTTAATAATATTATAAAGAGGAAATATTTGTATGTATTTTTGTTTGTTAGTCTTTCACGCATTACCTACTGAACGGATTTTGATGAAACTTTACAGAATATTACAGAATTATCGCCTATGTCTTATTAGTTATTATTAATCAGAATAAGACATAGGTGATAATTTGTGCAGTTTATTCAACAGTGATGTTTGATTACTTGTGTTTTTCTATGAGCCGATGAGACGATTGAATAAGATTCGGTACATCATATAGTCTGGGACCCAAGAAAGGACATAGGGTAGTTTTCGTCCCGGAAATCCCCCGGGAACGGAAATGAAGTCGCGGGCAAAAGCTAGTATAAAATAAATTAAGATAAACCCAATCTATAATATAAGTACTTTATTTACACAACAAAAATGAAAGAAATGGTTATTCGGTTATTCGTTTTGTAATTGGTATCCCAGTTCGTTTAGCGCATTGACTATGGTAGTGATCGTCACATAAGGCAAGTCAAACGTCTTTAGGCGGCTCATGTGAATCTGACACCAAGGCTACTGCCTTCTTCATCGGCCTTCTGCAATAATTCGTCGCATAGTATTAGTAGTACACGCTTAGTACACGCCCCTGTAATAAGCCAAAGTTATATGTTACGCAATATATATATACATATGATAAACTCATATAAATGGATATTATCAATGATATTTTAAGTAAAAAAGTATAGATAGGTTATATGCAGTCAAGAAGTGGCACATTAAAAGTTTGCCAATTGGCAAACATGATACTGAGTATTGCGTTGATATTTGACGTTTATCTCTTTTTCACTCGCACTACTTCAATCCTGTCATCCTACTTTGACGTGTAATGTATGTGTGCGTTAGTGTGCCGTTTTTGAAGATAGAATTTCGTTTGGGTAACCTATCTACGCCTTTTTTACTTAAAATATCATTGGATATTATGAAACAAAGTACATATCAACTTTAGCGGCTCATACTAACCAGTCAACGCAAGCTAAGCACGCGGTCTAAAATCGAAAATTGCATGTAACACCTTCTTCTTTACAGATTTATCAGTACACATTATAAACAGTGCTTCTGGATTGTAACCGCGGTGGTTTCTTAGTCATTCTTTCACTTTTTACTAAAGATTTCATGAAAATAACAAATGTAAACAAACAAACGTAATGTCACTTGACAGATGATGACATGACAACAATACCAAAAATCATTATTTGTTTTACTTTTTTTTTGTCATGAGTTACTGGTACACATATAGGTATGGTCGGAATAATATACTTTTTTGACGCGACAACGTGTTGATTGGCGAGACGTATTTGAGAGATAATTACTGTCTACTCAAAATGTCGACTGCGGTTTGTCCGTCAGTGTCATTACTCAAAATTTAATGAATTAATAAAACGAAATAATCTGCGTAATCCGAATTTTGCGGATATATGTTGTCGACTCGAAATCGATATTTTTTTATGTTTTGTTATTCAGGTAATGTTTCAATCGAGTCTACCGTACCCCTTGACGAAATTATTAATATAGATTATAAATCACTACAGTTAAAATAAACATTTACATTTTTATTGTATTTTACATAAATTACGTTTGGAAAAATGTCTGCCTCGTTCGTTGTATTTGTAGCTTCCACCAGTGCTGAGCGTAAGATCCTGGGTTTGAACCTCGGATTGGGTGTAGTTGATGGGTTTTTCAATAGTAACCCGGAGTTAGTAAGGTGGTGGAGTGACACCCAGTGCCTCGTAAGGTACTGGCAGGCTGGGCGTGTTGAAAACGTGTTAGGCTTCCCAAGGTAAATATTAAAAGCTCCAATTAGTTGGTTCCTACCTGCTATTTTACTTACTACGAATACATAGTTAGAAAGCGTAATGATACTTTAAATTGCATCTCAACAACTCTGGGAACCATTTCCATAAAGGTCTTCTGTTAGAACATGTTTTACAACTGTATAAACTTTCAACATACCAGTGTTCTGTCTGACGAAAAGACGGCGTGATTTGTTCTGAGAACTTAAGCCCCAGTCGAAATAAAACGTCAAACAAGTTTATTTAATGCATAACAACGCTACTCTACAGCTAAAAATTATGTTAGCAACCTGGCATTGAATATTAACACTATGGAAAATATTTTGTTAACTAAAATGTCTTTGATATTTACACTTTTATTATATTGTAAGTATTAACTAGTCTGTACTTCATTACTTTAATGTGCAATTAAATACTGTGTTTCTTGTCGTTTAACGAGTCATTTTATTTGCGATGTCTTTTGTTTCGCTGTTTGTGAAAGGAAAGAAACTACTTTCATGCCTTGCCTAACACTTGCCGAGTATAAAAACAATGTGGGCAACTGATGTGGCTTAGCTACAAAAACTTGAAATAGCCCATTATTTTCGTGTACGTGTATTTCAATAGGCCGATGTAAGGCCCGCGGCACTCTGGAAATATTAATTCAATTACCATATCTATTGGGCCGGCTTGCCGCACTATATGAATTCCACAACGAACGGTCTCACGCAAAATTCCATTTTCAAATATCAGGCTGACGCTGCTTGATATTGGCGTCATATCTGATTGGTTCGCTGTGATAGAATGCGCGGTGATACGCCTAATCCATGTGTTTTTGCTGAAACTCGACCTATATTTGAAGCTTAACATTAATCGTGTTTTGACATATTTGATTGTAAATATTTGTGACTATCGCCAAAATTGTTATATTGTATTTTTATAACTAAAATCTCACTGTTTGTGTAACTGTCGCAGAGTTGTATAAAACTGCACAAGTGACATTCCCAGTCCACGTTTAGGTTAGGTTAAATGGTAAACTTGTCTATTTTGTAACTGTAGAGGTTTTGTTAAATATATGGCAATGTATAATAATAACAGATGTTTTGTACAACAGCTTATCATATGGTTGATTCAGTCAGTATGCGGCATAATTATGATTTTTGTAATAACGTTACTATTTAATTTTCTACATATTATTATATCATAAGAAAACATACCAACAACCAAATTTTATTTTATTAATGTTTAGTGAAAAGCTTTGTTACTCGTTTGCTTTTTATTATTGTTACTTTACACAATTTGCTAAAACTGGTCTAAAATGCCAGTGGGCGCTGCATAATGAGCGCGGTAGTCTGTGGTGCGGAATAGTGTTTTACCGACGAAACGAGAGCTGAGAGGTGTAACGTGCTGCCACATAAATAAATAAATTATGCAATACGTCACTTAACTGCACCATACTATGGTACTTCGGCAGAGATACCTCCAACTCTCATAGTAAGCACATGCTGTAGTGCATCTCCAATAGTCACAGTCTGGCTTTGGATCATTTGTAATAATAGGCTTAAATTTGGCGGATTTATTCTTCGATACTAGGATACAATTTTCAAGCGGTTTGCTCGTTCACTCTAGATATTTTTTTGCGGAAATTAAATATAAAAATAAAAAAATGGCAAAGCAAAAAAAACAGTTAGAATCGAACTGTTTTTCATGTCGCTATCACCACATCAATATCAACTAGTGGAATCACCTTTCCATATTTAAAACAAAAACTACACGTTTTCATTACGGCATTTTACTACCAAATGGTTGCCATAAAATAAATAACAGGACGTAAATTAAACAAACCGGTTGGCAGCGGTAGCAATATGATACTTCCACCCGGAGGGATTTCATTACATATGAATTACCATCTGACATCCAGTATTAAGCTGAACCCGAGAGTGCATATCCACTGGAGTGTCTGTTCATGAAAAATGTAATTGAATGATTTATCTCGTTGGTCACGTTTCGCCGCCATATGGACTTCTCATGAATAAGTAATGTTCGGCTGCGGTCGTTGTTTCAATTAGCGGTTGTGTCGACGGTCGGGCACGACTGCTTCCCGCAAGCCTGCCACAGAGAAGAGCACTATCGCAGGAAACAAAACTTTTGTTTTGTAGTTGCAGTGTGCAGTTTCTACGAATGACTACTGAGCGGTGCATATAACATTTAAACTCAAGTTTATTATTTTCATAGACGATTATAAAGATCATTTACAAGTAAAAATAAACGAATCACAATTGCCATAAATATTTACCTTGTTACTTTTTTTGCTGTCAGTGACTGATGACTTGGTCACATATTGATCTTACATTGTATACATACATAAATTAAATTTATCTTTACATATTCATTTCATTGTTTATCGCAGTTTCCTTTAATAATTTGTCCTCGTCTTTCCGTGTCTGTTTAGTTTTTTTACCTATTTAAAAAACTTTATGCACATGTAAAAAAAGCAATGCGCAACGGTGGACTTAATGCCTTAGGCATTATCTACCCTTCCAGTCTACCTTAGGTTGATGCAGAAACAAAACAAGGCAGGCTTATTACTCTTCTTCAGTATGAAATTATTGAAGAATCTCTGTTCATGTTTATTTTCATTATCTAGCTTCACGATCACTCTCTTGTACACACATACCAAAGCGTAATCTATAGATCATAAAACATAATATTTATCTTAATTTTATATCGGCACAATTAAGATAAACAAAAAGCTTTTACAGAAGCGACTGGCATCAAATCAAGGTCTATTAAGTAAACAGCAACAAAACTCGACATTATGTACAAGCTCGAACAAACCTCATGAATAGGAGTGGAAGTTCCGTGTTATTCCTATAATTGGGGCGTACGATAATGAGCGAAAGTAATTATGTGGCGACATCCCCCGTTACATCTACGAAAGACACGACCCATTCAGGGATTAGAGGGATCTCGCTCGCCTACGACGGATTAAATTGATATGTGCGACGCTGCTTAACTCGTTTTATGTAAAGGGTCGGAAAGCAATCCCTTTTATTAGAAGTGGAGACATAATCTTGCGCGCGTATGTCTTTTTGTTGTCTATTATGGGAGCCAATAAACGACTCGACTTTTATTGTTTTTGTCATTTTCATAACCCATTCGAGAAGGGTTCTTTTGTTATCTGTTTTACATAGTATTTTGATAATCATATTTTTAACTCTTTTTTATGGGTTGTTAATCTTTTGATATACTATTGTTTAAGGCTTGTATTTGTTAGCACTTTTAAATTTCATGAATAAGTAAGTACTGCAATACATTGCATATCGGCACTTGGAAAAAATATGTAATTTAATATTATAAGCAAGGTTATAAACATAACCCAAAGCAACGCAAAATTAAAATGAACTTTAAATTAATAATTTAATAAACCAAAATTAAAAACCTACAAACCTGATAATATTCTAAACCAATACCTATTAACTTTTGATTGCACTTTAATTGCCTTATATTAGTACATTGAAATGTCAATATATGCAAAGATCGTATGTATCTTTACGGCTTTGGGAATTTTATGGGAATGGGGGAGCTGATGATTCTATTTCTTGGTTAATAAAAAGCAACAGTTAATCTCCCCTTTTAAATATAATGTCTATTGTCACTGGAAACCATAAATTTTGCAGTTTGTTCAATTATTTTGTAAGCTTTAATAGATGTTTATGTTTATATATACATATAAAAACTCGTTTTTATTTTAGATATTTTTATTGTTCTTAGAAAGCTTGAGAACGCGAATTCCTTCAATATAAAGTTTTTGTTCCGGTCGACGACCGTTCCCGGAAATGGTGTCGTTTACATAAACCTAAACCGGCCGCCCGCCGCGAGTAATGGCCTCTGCACTTGTACGGCTCAGAATACCACTTGAATTGCAATGCACTTTGTAATTCATTACAATTTTTGCTTACAAATTATTATAATTATGCATTTTGTACTTCAAACTCTGATATACAATGATCATAATAAAGAAAATGGATAAGATTACATTAGAAAAAGCTGTTCGCATGAATCTCTAGATATCTTATTTCACTCACTTGCACTAACTCCATTCTAGTTCAGATGTAATTTAAAAACTCCTAATTAAAGCATGACAATATTATTACATAACAATTTATGTAAGGATTCCTATATCCGCCTACGGTTTCTAGAGTTGTGCAACGATTTTGGTTAGGCATTCATTAAATAAGCCATGATCTACCGATTACTTAATAGCTGACATAGTTTAGAACGAAAATAGTACTTACCAATGTAAGCGAATTTTACAAACAAATTATTGTATGAATAAGAAATTAAATTAAAACTTAACAATCCGTAAAGTTATATAATGATTTGGAAGTTCATTGCGAAAGGGTCGTCGAAGTTATCCATTTACGGAGAGTTATACTCGTTTATTTTCTTTTAGCAGTCCTGTACTGCGTTCGTCGCTGAGCATCATAGTCGCTTCCCCCGCTTGAACGAGCGCCTTTCGAACCCTACCGTAAAATAGACGCGAAATGTGATAAATGGAAAACTCTTTTTATTGTCGGGGCCCGGGGCACGTTACGTTATGGGCCGGCTCCACTCATCCCGCCCGCACCCTCGCTTTCCCGGCCCGTCTTATCAAGTTTTCTTATATCCTAGTTACCGCTCAATTTTGTGAGCCTTATATAAAAAGCTTTTCCTCTGCTCCCCTCTTTGCAAAAGAATTGCTCTTAAGGTATCTGTCTGTACACGAGCCTCAATCACATAAGTGTGTAAGAGAGCTTATGATTTTCTTGTCCTGTTGAGTGCGGGCCTGATATTGAAATTGACCCTGCATTTGTTTTATTCAGGGTATTACGCTGCTTCAAGACGCTGGTACGTCGGATGACAGTGGACGGGCATCAGAAAGACTAACGGGTAGTTCTGTGGCGCCTCGCGATCCCGATTCTTCCCGTGACCGTCTTAGTGACGTAAGTATTTTAATCTTACATCACTTTACGCCCTAGTACCCATTACCAAAAGCAAGTCGTGTCTTAGTGCATAGAACCTTCAGCAATGAACTCTCTGCAAAGCTCTTTCGTATTATTATTATTCTATCAACGAAATTCACTTATGAAATTCTAACCGAAATCATTTACATCCTGTTCGTTCTATACTCTGCCACAAATATCGTAAATTTGTGTCGTGCTTTATAATAAGAACACGTTGACTTTCAATGAGGTGCATGTACGAATTCACTTAGTGTTGTGACTGTAATGCGTGTTAGATCGTGAAATACAAAGTATAAATGTCTTCTATTTTTTTTGCATACTTTCTCGTCTCTCCTGTTACTATAATTGGTCATATCAAAAGATCACAAATCTATGTTTAGATCAACGCTTTTTTTCTTTGTTTGCATTGTACTTTGAAAGCATTGTGGCTAAATCGAGTGTTAGGAGAGACGGGACAAATTTCACCACCCCCTAGTCACTCCAATCCACTCATATGTTCGCTTTCTCTCTCCTGCCTACAGGCCAGTAGCCGCTGTAGTTCCGGAAAAGGCTATATCGTGAGTATTATCAATGTTGTCCGTTTGCTGTGTAGAACTCTCTATATGATTTTTCTTCTATTTCACCACGCACGACTCAGTAGATCCCTTGCTGCATGCATGTTTGTTAGTTTGAAGTAGAAATTAGTACTTAGATATGGTTTATACAGAATATGAAAATTTACATTTAATAAAAAAAAATTAAATACATATCATAATTGTCATTATGAATGAATATCTATCATGACATTAAAGTAAAGACGCAGAAATTAATAAGGTCTGTGAATAAATTGAATGAATTAAAGTCGAAATCACCCTTGTCTGTTAGAAAAGACATGTAATGGCTATAATTCTCTATTACTGTGTGCAAATTTACCCAGATCACGCAACACACATAGACCCTGTTCGATATTCGGCGCGTATCGCAGCTAAATCACGAGATTTGTCGAGGCGGTGCCGTTCCGTACTACATAACATTACCTGCGCTCGTCCTGAATACTTCATGTTCTGTATTTATTTGAAATTGTAATATCTCAGCCTGATCCCTTGTTGTTTCCCCCGGCGCGTGAACTTACCTCATAAATAACGCGTAACGTATTCGTCGATTTATGTTACGATAATAGTCTTCTTCTCCCATATGAATTGGACTTTTCCGAGATTGTTTAATGGTAATGTGTAGAATACGTTCATCTTCTGCCAAACATTTCAGTACGATCATTATGTTCTGCGAACAGCAATAAACATGCTACTTTAAAAAAAATCACCTCATTATTTTAAGCAGACTATTTGCATACTTCAAATTCTAAGCAATTTGTTTTAATATACCTACTGTTTAGAATAAATTGCACGCTTGGTTTAGGTGTGACTTTATTCTTAGATAACAAATGATTTATATCTTGTGGCAAGAATTATGCTGGCAGCTTTCAGATAATTACGGCTTTGTTCATCAGCTGCGGATTGTAGTAACAATGTATCTTAATAAAATCAACAGGCATGATTAGCTCTAAGTCAACCCATTTATTTTGAATGACCACATCTTTTACTCATTACTTTTTTCTCCTTTTGCAGTGTGATAGCGAAGGCGACGATGACAAGGCAAGTACTATATTAATATTACTTTTCAAAACTTCGCAGTTAATGTTTCTAAGCGATATTTACGAATCGCGTAAATTAATTAAACCAGTCTTCAACTCCTTGACTCTTTGAGAGTTGGAAAAGTTGAAACAGAGCGTTGGAAATAAATGTCCGTGTAATGTAAGTGGCGAAGTTGCTCGTTCCCGGTTTATTACCCGGTCGGACTTGCCAGTACACAGTGATTAATCTCGCGGGGCGGAATGCCACGCTCTAAGCACCTGTTTACAAAATTGTTTAGTTGGATTGTGGTTAATGAATTGGACCTGATTTCTTAACGTTTTATACTTGTAAAGAAAATAAAGAATTACCACTAAATAAATAAGTAAATACATTGGTTTGCCGAGGTATTAAGTATTTTAAAGAGCTTATTAAATGTGCGTAGTGCAAGAATTTCGCTTTGTAGCCGGACTGTACAAGTGTACATGCTTCAGGGCTTAACTAACTCGTCAACAGGTTGTGAAATGCTAGTCAAAAGCGAGCAGAGTTTGAGCGCTCTCCGACGCGTGTCGACGTGGCAAAGGGCGCTGATTACGAGCCGTCGCTCTGTTCAGTAATTACTAGATTGGCGTAGTCTTGAAGTGCCCGTAATTAAATACATTACACCGCCTTTAGCGGTACTAACTACTAGCAGAACAGTTGCGCTTTAACGTTTCATGTTATTTATACTAAACCTGTGGAAAATTATGCTACGATATACATAATATTTACGAGACTAAGTGGCCCTGAAATTCGTGGATTAACATATTATTTTAAACTCTGTGAGTTAGAATTTAAAGTGCACATGCGATTTAAATTACTTGATAATATCTGCAGTAAGAAAATAAAACTGCAATTTTATGTTTAGTTTATGTATCTATCATACATGCAACCATTTCTTTCTAACAAAGCTTAAAGTAACTTGAAACTTTATCGATGTCTTGACACTCAATCGGGTTAAGAAAAAAAAGCCCAACTCTTAAAACAATCTGACAGCAGTCGTGCAAATCCGAAAGCTTTAAAAGACTGACACCATTGTTCGAGCAGCCGCAACCCCGACTCGTCCGTTCCCCTTAATCTAATTATCTGGCCGCTTCGTTGCCTGCCTCGGCCGAAACACCCCACCCTCAATTTTCTCAGGAGAACTAAGTATAAGTGTTTTATTAGGCAATCCATCCCTTATTGTATAATGAAATCTCGGTTTTGCGTAAGCTACTCGTTGTTGCTAACTAGTACTCGAATGAAATCGTTACAAATACGTCAGTTTTAGTTTGACGACGGAATAATACATCATCACCACGTAATCAAAAGACGTCTGGACATGGGTCAAAATCTCAGCCATCGCTCCATCCAAAGTGTGTGTTTAGTTTCACATTGTCCTAACTCACGGGAGTCAGCAGAATTCCTCCTCCTCCTTCTCCATTGACACTCTTCGGCCACGATGACTTCCGAAACCTAAGATATGTCTCTTCTTATAAATTCTGCCACTTCGCTGTTGCTGTAAAGTCAGTTCTGTATAAATCAAGAACTTGTATCTTTATAAGCTATACCAAAATTAAAGTGCCAAAAAAAGGAGAAAGAACCGGCAGGTATCTCAGTAATATTGCACTACTACTAGACTACGATGCAATAATGCAATAAGGTTAAATAATAATCCCCTTGTTGTCAAACATAATCGAATATTAAGTTGAATGGCACAATAATGGCAGTAAATGGATATCTGAAGAGGAAATCAGACTCTAGTCTGGGTTGTGCCGTAGTCGATTAATTAAATTATCCCGTGAAGTTGACAGCGCTGAGCACATCGCTCGGAGCATCGCAAGTTGGAAGTGATGTGTAGGTGAGAGCGGGTGCCGTGGTAGCGCGTGCCTGCCATTGCTCGCTACACTTAGCTAGAGAGCGCCACTAACTCGATCCGATTCCACTTGGGCTATTTGCACTCCGAGTTCAATTATGCCTCCACTTTGATATGCAAATCCGGTCGCGTTTGGCTAATTACGTAGACGCTTCCGTAACATCATTTCAAACGTCAACTTACTGTACATTACCTGCGTTTCGCAGACGTGTGCGTACTATTGGAAAGAGATATATTTTATAATTTATTTATTATATAATACGCTTATTTTAGTGTCATACCCAATAGTTCAGACTGTTGTTGTAAAGGTTTGAGGTAATCACTTAAGAAGATGATGATTACCTAATATTTAAAAAGTAACCTTAGCTGCCAGTGCAGTGGCTGTTCATATCTATTTAATTTCTTTTTAAACTTTTCTGGCAGCAATGGAGAGATTATGAATATATCTTGAACATAATCCGGACCAACTCTCCGAGTTCGGTAAACTCGGTTATTAGCTTAGTAGGAACAGGAGCCGCCAACTAGCTATGCAAGCGGTATACCGGCCCGCCCCTTCACAACCACAATCCGTTGGATTGCGCAGTCGAAACTTGCCGTTTACAGCTAATGTAACAAACAATAACCAATGTACATTGTTATAATGTTGACCAAGTATTTTAAGATATAGAATAATGTCCGCACTATTTCAACCTACAGATTTTACGCTGTCCTTCTACTTGACAAATAGAAGGTTAGATCTGTGTCGCAGTCTGTGCTTAAGCTCATCATCATTCATCAGGTGAGCATATCACTTCTGGTCGATTTAAGCGGGCGGCGGTCTCAGTGTGGTGGGTAATCTGTGCGTACATATAGCCTTAAGGGGAGGCTGCCTAGCTTTGGCACATTAATAAGCTCATGAATACTGATCGGATTCCACCAGCCTTAAGTGCTATTAACTCTAATCTCGTTTGTATTTATATCCATTGATAGAAACAAACGAGATTTAATGAACATTTCTCATAAAAAAGCACTTTTATTATTCCTATTCGGTAGGAAGTTGAAACATTTATTTCTTTTATGCTGCATTGGGTGCCACTTGGCAAAACTTTCCTTACGCAAAGCTGCCTCAGTTAATTGAAAGAGCTTCTTTCGTTTGGTGTAATATTTTACGGCACGGTCTGTGCCTCGTTGCGGTAACAGCAAAACGGTCTCGCTCCGACACACCAGTTTTCTTTAGTGCTCTCTCCTTGGGCGGCCGCTTACGACTCCTTTTAGAACTCGTTTTAGAAGCAACAAGAAAATAATTTAATCTACTCCACGAAATCGAAACATAAATTTGTTTTCAACATTATCTTAATCGCTACTTCTCTTTTATCATCTTTCAGCGTTGGCTTATTTCTTAAAATTCTTTTACTTTCATTTCCCTTGCGAAGAATGCCCTTAGAGTTTTTCAAATCAGCAATTACGGTGAAAATTTGATTTGAATTGCGGCGAAATTGTGTTGGCTGTTCTAAATTAGGATTCCATTCTGGGAATAATTCCTTTTTAAACGTTTGATAACATTTTAAATTACAACGTTTAATGTTTATTAGATAGGTAGTGTGTGTTCATAAGAAAAACATGTAGATATATTGTTGAGTGCACTAGTAGGCCGAGAGTGGTGTAGTCACATGTACCGCAATAAATCGGCCGCACCCACGGCGACGGCGTTGCGGCACGCGAGATAAGGGTCACCGCAACACCATTAAGTACTACAATGTCACAGTTCCGCCGCTCAACTACATAAACCCCGTACCACCCACTACACACCCTATGACTTACTAGCATTAGGTACTAACATTTCATCCATCAACAAGCAACCAACATTTGCAACCCAGTGTTGTTTATACAACTGTAATAATTATAATAAACTACATAACTACGTGATTAACATAATGTTTCTAGAATGTTCTACTTTTGTCTTGTAAACGAGCATAAAGTGAAAGAACAAATTGCGAGTTTCCCCAGTATTTTCCTCGCTCGGAAAAATATATGTTTTATTAAAGCTCGGCATTTCCGAGAGCGCGGCAACCCTCGGGGCGAGGGTGGGCTGGCCCGGGGGGATGAGTTCGGCGGCGCGCCAGTGTATAACAGACAGTAGAGGGATATAAAACATATTTACGCGCCTATAAAGTACTCTCGTACGCTCGCTCTCCACCATTTTCTTTTGTTCCTCGCTCGCAGCCAATGATAATGCTTTCTCCCGTTCGGTTAAACTTATTTCTCTGCCGTCTTATCTGGCTTTTCTTCGGCACTTTTATTTATAACCGAAGTGGTGAAATGTAACAACGTGAAGTAAACGATTTTGGTTTCAGTTTGCTTTTTGACATGTTGTTTTTTGTTCGAGATTTATTTATGTTGCGTGGGTGTTTTTGTTAAGTTTTTTTGTTTGTACAACGGTCGAGTTTTTTTTTCGCATTGGCCATTCATGTTGTACATTTAATACACACCTCAAGCATTATGTTACATGCTTTATTTTAACCGAAGCTAATTTTCTTTGGTCATTTGTCAGTGGATATCTAATAGGCCGTTACTAATAGCTTTGTTGTTCTTAGTAAACACTAACTATTTCCTTATAGATAAAAGTATGTTAAAGTTGACTTAAAGGAAAGTATAAAGCACCCTTAAGCTATTCAGAACAACCAGGACGGAAACCAGAGTGTTAACAGCAAAGCGAGGAGCGTCTTAATCTTGCGCTACAGTACGGCTAGAACAGAACCCCTTGCGTAGGTGAGAGGGTGTAATAACAAGAGTCGCCCGTTCCCCGCCAGCCACCCTACACGCCCGCAGGCTCACCCGCTCACAAAGTTCTACGGAGATTCCTATTACTCCGTCGTGCTCCAGTCTAACCAGCTTGACTTAGATAAAGAGTTTACTTGCACCGATTTAAACTGTGCCTTAAACTCGTAGTCATTACTAATTTTCATTCATATCGAATGGTAAAAACACGTACTTAAATAGCACCAAAACGTTGGCAATTTTTTGGGTTTAATAAAAAAAAACTAAAATCTATTTAAAATAAAATACGTCTAAATTACATTTTGAAGGCTTACATTTAGAAATAATTCTTGCAAGAGAAAGCGAAAAACATTGTTGCTACTTTCGAAACGTGTAGGACAAAGAGGCGTCGTCAAAGGGCCGTAATCATCCGTAGGCAGGCGAGTGTTAGCACTCGACGCCGAGGTCGGGATATCTCTCGACGGATCAGCGGCTCACTCGGGATGCACTCTGCGATTCCGTTTGTCACTGCACCCGACTGCGGTCTGAGCTCCCGCTCTGATAAACGCATGTCAACGTGCTTTGAATGCGGAGCGCATTTAACCACTGACGCCGGATAGAAGCTTACTGCGTACGGTATAATTCAACGCTATTAGTGATGTCGCAATGTTGAGATTGGTGTTACATAATTTAATATTTAACTTCATCAAATAGTCAAGCTAATAATGTACTTGCTCATTACCTCTACGCCATTACAGACAGAAACTCATCTTATTGATTAAGCAGGTCTGTACCCAAACCATATCTTAATTACGAAATAATTATATATGTATATTTTTATATGTATAATTATATAATAATTTCCATATTTATTATGCCAGCAGTTTTTTCGATTGTCCTTTAGATTAATTTAATAGAAAATGTTGATCCGACTTCCTACTAATATTATAAATGTGAAAGTTTATACGTGTGTGTGTGGATATTTGTTATTCTTTCACGCTAAAATTACATAACATCACGCTATGACTTCGGGAGCGGAGCAGTAACCAAAAACTGAACATAACGCTGGTGAAACCGAGGGGCCTAGCTAGCGCTAGTATCTAATAACGAACCCCATAGAATTGATACCTTCTGTTTTTTAAAGTCGGTTAACAAAATGAATAGTAATAAATACTAGTAGTTATTTCAAACAAACAATCACAAATTGATCCGTTACGTATTAAAAGTAGTCAGTAAATTGTCGTGAAATGTAACAAAGTATCTCACAGCGATATGTTGCTCAGATAAGCCGCTCGGCTATTTTGCACGTTGTCGTGTGTCGACCCGACCCGGGCGTAATTAGCAGGCCGCAAAGTTCGCCGGAATGTTACACGAACGATACACGAGCACCCCATGAGCCCGACTAACACTGAACACACACAATGCATATAATTGCTGCCGTACGTTTATACAACTCCCTTGGAACCGATGGACTTTGTGTTGTTACTTTGTTTGTATTGGATCTCTATCCAATACAAACAAAGTAACAACACAAAGTCAAAAATTGTGCAAAGCCTCTGCTTTGCTTCACATTCTCGTACTTCCTTTAGGTACCTACCTGATGCAACTAAAAGTTCTTCTAACTGCAAATATAAATTGCATCTAATAAAATCTACAATTCACATTACAAGTATATTAAGATAAAGCTCACTTTATTTATGAAGTGGTTATATCTTATTCTAATAAATAGTAAGTAACTAATAAATACTACTAAGTGTTTAAAGCTTTCGAAAAGATAACACTTAACGGTTCAAGTCTCAACAGTCGTTATTTCTGTCGTAAATAGCTCTGGATCGTTAGTGACCAGAGGAACCGGGAAACAAACATGTTGCGGCGGCGACAATGTGATAAAGCAAAGACACCGTCCCGTCGGACTAACCGTTCCACTATTAATAATTTCCTTACTTTACAACGGTGCTGATTCTTTTGTTCACGAACTAAACTAAATTTAAGCTAAGTGCATCTTTCTCTTTCCATTTCGTTAAGAAAAGGACAGAAGATACATTTCAGTGTAATCCTGTCAAATTAGACAGCGCCTGAAGTAAATCGACGTACTTTTAGTGGCCATGTTTTTACTATGGAGTGTCTAAATTTGACAGCTCTAAACTTATATCTTACTAGCTTTTGCCCGCGACTTCGTCCGCGTGGAATAATAGTTCCCCTTCCCAGGGGATTTCCGGGATGAAAATTATTCTATGTCCTTTCTTGGGTCCCACACTATATCTGTACCAAATTTTATTCAAATCGGTTCAATGGTTTAGGCGTGAAGAAGAGACAGACAGACAGACAGAGTTACTTTCGCATTTATAATATTAGTACGGATTTACTGTCCTTTTCTTAATGCAATGGAAAGAAAAAGACACACCGAACTTAATTCTAGTTTAGTTTGGGAACAAGGGAATCGGCACCAATACCCAATTTATAATTCGTGTGTCAAGGAATTATTATAAAGTAATCTAAGTTAGGCGACCCATAGATAGACGAGAGTGACAGGTATTTAAATTATACCGCAACGCTCCTCGCTCAGGTTTACAGATTGTATTACGTCCAAGATAAGATGGAGTCATTGAAGCGAGCTGTCGCCCGAGCTTACGAACTTGCCATGTTAATTACTTGTTATGACTTGGAATGCATTTCATATCTCAGTGGTTAGGGCCGTTAGGGGTGTTTTGTCTGCCTTGAGGATTTGCCAAATAAGTATGTTTTGTTTATACTTACTTATTGCCTGTATGTTTGTCGTATTTTTAATTAAATTGTTCACAAATTATGTGCCGATGAATTAACGATTGGCACTTTAACTTTCCTGTTTAGAGTGAGGGCACTATTCATCTAAAAATAATTCTTGTAGGCTTTAATATAGTCTACAAATTGTGCCTGCTCGTTGTCGCTGTTGCAAAGAAAAAGAAAATGTGAATTTTGCTGCCTAAAATAAATAAATCGTTTATTTATAATTCTTTACCGGATAAATTACAAACAGTCTTAAATATACAGCTTAATTCTAAGTCTTACGTTAAATGTAAAATGACACTGACTCCTCCATGTCTATTCTTAGAAACTTGAAAATTAAAGAGGTCCGTTACTATTTTTTACAGAATTTGGCATAGAAAATAATACAATCTAATAATACAATAAACGATAAAATATTATAGTATTTATGCATGCATAAGTATTTTTTGTTTGAATAAAAAGTTTGATAAAAGCATAATATTCTTTTAAAAGCAATATCCATGTTCATAATTTACTGCTTGTAAAAGTAAATATTTCATTCTTCTAAACCCATAAAAATGCTAAACAGCGTGATTATCTTGTTACAAAGTGCCAAATAGTGTTTATATTGTATTTTACCCCACGTCGGATCATAAATTATTTTCCTTATCGATGCCGACACGCCGTTATCGTCCCCATCTTACTTTTACTCGACTCCCACGCCTACGATCACGACCACCGTTTATAGTAATTTGTCGTCAAAAGCATTAATGCTTCACTTCGTTTTTTATTGATGCGGTTTATGTAGAATATAAATGCTTATTAATATCAATAGGTTCTTTATCTTAATATATGTATTTCTATGGTCTTGTTTTACAACGTCGTATAAAATATACTTGTAAGACATAATTATTATGAACTGTAAAGTACCATTCTGCGGCGCTTTAGTGTTCGTCGTGTCGGATTATTTCCCTGTTTATCGGCGAGCGAGATGCGTCGACCACTTTGTCGTTTTATACTTCGTCTGGAAGCGACTTTATGCATCGCCTCATTGCTCTTCGCCGTTTCGCTTAGTTTCCCCTCTCTATTTTCAACTCACGTTACTACGTAAATTTATTTTGAAACAAGTGATCCGCCGACAGCCTTATATGTAGAAGCTATAAATGCTATAATACAGTACACATACTAACATCGCTGCTTTTTATTTATGTTTATTTTCTCTTTGTGTTGGTTTCAGCTAAATTAAGGTTTGTGTTTTAAAATTTATTTGCTAACACAATAAGTTAAAATGCAAATGCAATGGCATTTAACAAATGGTTTTGCCATCAACATTTCCGTTTTTACCGTAAGATGTTTAACTGTAATTAAAAACGAAATGTGGTAGTTTGATACTTTAAAATGTGCTATTGTCTATCTCTATAAGAGCTTACTTGCCGCGAGCTGTCTTGCAAAAAAGATAAAATGCTTTTTATTGCGCAACGTTAAAGATAGGTGACTTAAAAAAATATAAATACATCTTCTATCAATGGCGATTAAAATTCAAAGTGACGTAAGCGCAGACGCAACTAGTCGTCGTCGTCACTTCTGAACCATCCATAATTTGATAAAATGCATTCAAGGATCCAACAATGTTATATTTAGAACAAATATCTAAATAAATCTTATAAAAAAAATATTTTGTACTTTATGCTACGAAAATTATAAATGTTAACAGTTATAACAAACTGGCATGAAAATCAATAGTTATTAATCGTTGTTGCATTCCTAATGCTAACAACCATAATATTGTTGATGGTTAGCGTCACAGTAAGTAAGTTGTATAGAATCTACAAATCAACGATAGCATTGCATGCCACAATAACATAATAAAAATAACATTGACAAAGCTGAAAAATCAATAGTCAAAATCTGTTTAATGATTTGCACAAAAACAAATACGATGGCGAAAAACTTGATGATAACACAAGCCACCCACAATTTGTCGGTGTGCCGCGCCGTTTACAAACGCTCAGAAACAAACTACATTTTTATACGGAGAGCAAACAAAATGAGTTAGTGGTGCCGTAGAGTCGCTTTTCCCTGTATTTCCAACGAGCGAGCTTGAAAATTCGCTTTAATACCTTTGTTCTACAGGGCTTTACAGCTCTCATGTTTCGCAGAAATATTTTCCGAGCGCAGGTTTACTTTACCTATGTGCGAATATTCTCTACTTCATTTTGCCCCTTTTAAATATTCTTGTTTTAACTTTTTTGCAAGTCTTGCTAGTATTGAATCGTTTAATTGCATTCCTGATTTATTGAAAGATTTATGTGCTACATATAGTTTTGTATTACAATTCCCTATTGATTTTGTAAAAATGTTTGGTTTTTCTTAATGTTTCGATTCAATTGATTCATCAATATTTCACAACAGTGATATCTGAAAGTTCATGTAATAACTTGAATCTAGTCAAATACAACCAATTCAAACAAATCTGGTTATAATAAAAAGCACAACAATTGACAAATCAGTTTGTCGAGTGTTTAAGGTATGATCGCTCCCATTGCGGAATTAAATAAAATGATAGAACCTCCCGTTTGAGTTTATTCATTACAACCCACGTCGGGTCGTCGGTGGGGGCGGCCACCCTCACTCCACTCGCTTTATGGATATAACCTCGACAAAATACCCCTAAAATTGCACTGTTTTTATTATGTTCTCTCTTTATCTCTTTTGGTTTGTTGCTCCTTTTTACGACGTTATTATTTTATTAGGGAATAAAGCAAATAATAGAGTCAACCGTGATTAACTGCTGTCTGCCTATATCGAGTCGGGTTTTAGCACTAGGCGTTATTTTAAAGTTTCAATCAGAGCAGTCTTTTCAAAATCGCTATTTTAGTAATTGACTTCGATGTCATACTAGGCTATGACATCGAAGAACAAAAATATCTACTGTATTACTGAAGTGAACACAATTCACGTGAAGAATCTTGGCTGACCCCTTGACAGATAGAAGACATAATAGCTTTTAGAGTCGCAAAATTACCAGACTGGAGTTAAATAATCATTGTTAAAACTGTCAGTGATGACACATTGAAATATCTGATACGATTTTTCTGTATCATTAAATAGAAACATTGTTTAGATGCCAAATAGTTCGCGAAAGCGATAAAACAAAGCGGCTGGCAAACGACCAAGTCGCGCAAAGCGACACGAGTGGATGGGCGCGCGATTTGCAACGCGAACACTGGTTACTAGCGTCGTCGTGAAGCCATGTCGCCTCATGCCTCGCACCGCGCACTGCTTACTTCAGATTTGCACGGATACATTTTAAATGGAGCCGCCAGATCGCAATTACACTCCCTTTGAGCTTGCGGAATGCGTTATGTATGACATTCAATTCAATTTGGCGCACAAAGCCCGCGTCGAAATTCTCTTTCTCTTTGACCGAATCCTCTTATACAACAACGCTTTGTTGGCGAAATATGTAGTTTCAAGTTAACAGCCTACGTTTTGATGATATTTGGAAATTTTATTGCATGTTGTGCATCATATGACACGCTGAATCTGTTTTACCAAATTGTATTGCATTTTGAATATTATTGTCTTAATTATAATTTCAATTGATTAATATTTCAAATCATATTGAAGAGTTTAAGCGGTGCTGCAAACTTTGTTGTCAGTGTATTGTCTGCGGAATGTCGGACGTGTCCACCTGGTTCGTGGGCGTGCACGTCTCAGCGCCTTCCTTTGAAGAACACACACATGCTTCGTGTCACACTTCTGATAAATAAACAAAACAAACACCTTGCAATGCAATCAACCTACATAACAAAGTAATACCGCTAATTGTTGTCTCCCACATACATGGCATGCCCATTGCTCGTCTTCACTCAGTCATCTTCGCACAAGATCTTTATACATACGTATGTATATGTCTGCTCACACGTTAAAATATTGTAAGAAGATCAACATCTAAATAATCTAATACGCTCTACCCCGTACGCTGCCGCTAGCAGGTACACTGTTTTTCGATACATAATCTAATTAAACTAAACGTGTTTGTGTCGAATTAAGGTAACATTTCATGTTCAAAGAAGTAAAAATATTAAAACATAATCGTATGTAAATTTAATATGGTAGGGTTAAGTCGCTGTTAATTAATTTAAGCCGAGCGAGGTGAGGCTCGATTAGCGGAATAAATTGGGCTTGCGGCGGGCACAATCCCCGGCGCAGTAAACAGCGCCGACAACAAAGGCAACTCGGCAGCGCCCCTGCGCGGAACGGCGAGCTTTTAATGCTTACTCATTATTTATTCACATCTATAACGAGATTGTCAGTGCTCCCTGTCCCCGCCCGATTCGGTACAGCTGCCCCGCTTATTTTATCTTTACTTGTAGACTCGTCTTTGCCGTATTATTTACTCTCACTCATACTTAAATAATTTTATTTTCCCTCGAGTTATAAAGTTATTACAATTTTTCTCCAAGTTCTTTCTTTCTTTAAAATTACGATCGAGTACAGAACGCTTGAATTGTAAGTACTTACGTTTCTCGTGAATACGGTACGGTTTATTGAAATATATTTTCCCGACGTTGGAAATACTGTTTTATTTACATACGTTGATATTTTCTGGAAACTCAATAGAAGGACGCGTTTGAGCAGTGCACTTTGGTGAATTTATCGTGGAGTAGCGTCATTATGTAATGCTGTTTGTAAATGTCCATCAGGAAGTCTTATTTACGAATTCTTATAATTTCATGAAGAACCATAGATGAGTTCATATGAAATGTAAAAAAAAACTTAAATTCTTACATTGATTTTGAATGATCTACCTCATTAAAAAACTCTAATATTCTTGTTTTTTAAATTAATTCATACATTACGTGACTTACACATTAAAATTGTACATAAATTACATTTGCAAACACGAAAGCCATTACTTTCCAGTTTTCAAATGTAATTCATTCACACTAAGTTTTATTCAAAAGATATGAAAAGCGGTAGAACACTTGCAAACAGCTAGATAATGCCGTCAGATACTCAACGTGGTCGTTGAAAATTTTATGTCGCCTCTCGCTGCATCCTCCGCTGCAGACCCCACCCCCGCTCTGTAATTTTACATTCTAGTGTAGAATGACTACACCCTCTTCAACGCTCCTACTACCCAGTCCTAATAGGTTGTATATGTAACGTACATTTGTAATTTTTCATGTGTTTATTTAAGTCACAAACAATGTGTAAAATGTTGATTTAAGATGTCCTTTCGATGTTTAATTTTGTAGTAAAGGAATATAATTTACTACTACTTTGCCTATCTAACGTTCATAATATAAACTGAATTACAATTCTACTACCAAAATTAGACAAAAAAATCTGCGAACCGGAGCGTAGGCGTAATAAGTTTTCTTATTTCATGAAAAATACGTTTAGAGAAAATCGGGTGACAAGGAAAATTCCGAGTAGCAAGTATTTCTTTCGTTGCTGTCGTCCTATTGTTTATCTGCTCTTATACAATGTTTTTCCTTTAGTTTAAGTATTGTTTTACTCATCTTTATTAATTTTAATAAACATTTAATTTATTTACAGTATTGTGTTACAATGCCATACAAATACAACTACAATAATGTAGTAAAAAATAATTACAATGCAATAGTATATAAATACGAAATAGTAACTATACAATAGAATAATGAAATATTTATTTGAGTCCTAAAAGAAAGTGCCGTTAATTTTAGTGGCATGTCATGCATCCTCATCGCTATTCCGATTGAGCAGATACGAGTCACATTTGTATGTCTAGTGCGTTACTTTGCATTCGCTTTGTTGTTCTGTGGAAACACTTTCAAATTTTTGCCAACGCTTTCTCTTTTACGATACTTAACAGCTTCGCAAACAACATAGTTTAACTCTAAACGAGCGATAAAGATACATCAACTTAAAACAAAGAACTAAGTAAATGAAACCTGTATAATTATTCAGCCCCGAACAGATATTTTTAACCAACATAGCATTTATACAGTGAGGGAACGATACAAAAACGCAATCCAACAATACGTTTACCGCAAATTGAATGAGGCTCGAAATAAATCCTGTGGTCGTTGTCTGACTCTCAATACCAGTACCTACCTCCCATTCGTATCTCTCACCCTTGTTTGTCGTTGTTGGGGTTTCATTCGACGAATAAAAATATCCATATTATTATGCTCGTATTGTTTTACCGATATTGTTTATTTTTTATACAACAACTGATCTTTTTATTTTAGTAAATGTGCTCTCTGTTATGATCTGAGGGAAAATGTAAAAATATTACATAAATTAGGGGTCGAGAAACGTAGCTTGATCGTTATCGAGGGCCCATTTTCGCTCCCTCGTTTAAGACCCTGCCAAATAGGGGTCCCTAAGGTTCAAGCGTCGTAAACCAGGCACTCTAGTGTATCGTAAGTGTTAATTACTTTTGTCACTCCGCAACTGGGCGGTTAACAAATCTCGTTGTATAATTCCACCGCTGAGAACTGTAATTTACATCGAGTGACGCAACATTGTTTAGATAATAAATTATTATGCCTTGAAGCGTTCTTAACGGGCGGCTAAATCGATAAGCGTCGTTTTTATTGCACCATTAACAAGCAGTGCGAGGGGCGAACTGATTTCAATCTGCTTAATCAATGCTGTATCACACTGAACGAAAACTAATTGATCTGTAAGTAAGCTGTGCTTGCTTACATCTTAAATTCTCCAAGGTCATGTAGACAATAAACATGTTTATATTTTTTATGTAAGAATGTGCATAAAAACTTCTATGGTTTGACATTTGGACGCTTCTGCTAATATCATCCATCATCTGCTTATATTATCATCATCATCATCATTGCTCGCAAATTATTGTCTATATAATATTACACATGTTTTCGCCTATTGTACAAACAAAAGAATAGATTCGCTAAATGAGTTTAATAACCGTGACAGATTGCTGGCAGCGTAATCCCTCCGGGGACCAAAACCTCCCTTGTTTTAATTCGCTGATGCAGTCACCGTTCATACAACCACACAACACCGAAAACATTGATTTTTGCGTAACAATTCATTCCAAAATGTAACTAAATTGAAAAAGACAACATTCAAATGTCAATTAAATGCGAATACCGGTTTCGGTTAAAAAAATAATATTGGATTCTGACTGAAATGTATATGTTGTTGATTTTAAAAAATCTTTACTCGTTTTTATTGCTACCGAAAGTGGGAAAACGAGAGGAAAAAATAAACAGCACGGCTGTCGGTCGCTCGCGAACGAATTTCCGGCTCACTGCCGATGCCGTTCGGGACGTTTCAATTTTACAAAATATAAACTTTTGCCCTCTGGCTCGTAACAATCGGTTCACTCCAATTTATCATGTGAAATTGAATGTTATCTAAATTTTGTTATGAGCGTATGAACAATGCACAATACTGCAACAAAAAATGACATCAATTACTGTTCTGTTAATTGAAATACTAACTTGGTATTTTGTATTATGCAGTATTGTGTAGCTTTACATCAAAACTTTTACTAGCTAATAAAGATAAAGTACACGTGATTTAAGTACACAAATACATTGAAAATAACTTAAAGGGTTACTTACTTTAGATTTCATTAGAAAACAATTTTATAACTTCCAACTTCATATCAAATCAAGACTCGCGCAGGTTTCCTTTTATCGCAGCAAATCTCGTATTTATGTCGCAGTCATCTGGTTGAATCAGCTATTCAATTGTATGGCGAGCGCGTTAACTGAATAGCGACATTTAATTGAATGACTAGGCCGAACGTTGATTGAGCAAGAGTCGCTCAACGTCCAACTAGATAGCGGATTGAAACATAGCTCTTTGAACAGAGCGGACGTAAAATCAGTCAGGTGATTGAAATTTAGTTCATTTTTTTCCCACTGCGGCGTTAGTAGTCACCAAAACAAATATGGCGTAAAACAGCTTGTGTAGATAGCACTGTCTTGATATTTTTTTGACAAAATTTATATTAAAGTGACTTATTAGTAATAAAATAGCGTGACCTCCAAATAAGATTTATTTTGCTTTAGCTTCAAAACGTATTTACGGTCTATAGTCACTCTAAGATTCGGTTAACAAGTTAATTCCGCTACTTGATCACAGATGGCGCTATTCTCAGAGGTCGCAATTATCAACTTAATTGCATTATACATACGGCTGACATTTGCGTGATCGGTCGAATTCAGCTCCTACTCGGTCAAGGCTGCACCACGTAGCATATTATAATTCTTTATCGATATCGATAGATACCCGATATTTTGATCAATTAGCATAAATAAGACTTCTTGCGAGTACTTACATTTATTTATTTGGTACACAAACCGCTGTTTAATTTAAAACAATAATTAATAGATAATTATAGATAGACAGGTAAATTTAAAATAAAATAAAAGTGCTGGTATACTTGTATATTTAAATTTTACACAATTACTGCAACGTTATGAATAATGTATTTATTGCCCTTGAAATAAAATATATTAATTGTTAGGTTTCTTATTAACTTTCGCATTATTTGTTTTATCGCCACTTCTTTTCGAAAAACTTTTAAGTAAACACAAATTATTCTTTGTATCGATATCAATCGACAAATTCAATATTCGACTTGACCACATCACTACTTGAGTAGCGCAGTTGTACTATTGTAATAAATCAATCCAAAATAAACTTTCTCGTAATGGAATAAGGTTGATTTTGACTAACTGTTCTATTAAATATTAGTAAATTGAAACAACATAAGATTTTTATTGGAAAACAGTGAAAATCATACATAACGATAATACGAAATACCTCCATTTTTAAGATTTATTCTCCTACTATCATTTTTGCTCTCTAAAACGTAACAATACGGCACAGCTAGGGAAATATGAATTTGTGGCGAGACAAGCAACTCGTCGCGATGTCAGAACGCGACTGGTATCGGTTAAAGGTGGGTACTGACCGGCGTTACGGGGCGTAATGTAACGTGTTACACCACGAGCATTCGTGCAGTCAGTACGTCGTGTTACGGGTAAACCAACGAGCAACGAGCCGCTCGTTGCTCGCTTTGAGTGCTCCACCCGGCTGTCGGTTTTTTGGCGAATCCTTTGAGTGTTACACGGTTCGGTCAGTACGCTGTTGCAAGTCGTCCCGAACGCACACGCGTCGCGAGTAATCACACGTCGTCGTTCCTCTCGTATTCTTTTCTTAAAACATGGAGTGGCACAAAGAAAAGACTGTATTTTATAGAAAAATACAGAGAAGAGGAAGTGTTGTGAAACCCAGCGCATCCAGAGCATTATAACAAACTCAAGAAAAAACGCTTGGAATAGATTGGCTTCGTTTGTCCAGTACCGTTTTTTCTTCTTCCTAATTTGGATGAAACAATTAAGTAGAATCAAAGACGCCACATCTTGAGTGAATTAACGGCGAAAGCGGAGCACAGAGTTTTGACGAGCATGTTACGCCGATTTAAAAACACAGCGTAACATGCTCGATGCGTACACGCTCGATGCGAATGTTACATTACACCTCGTAACGTTGGTCAGTACCCACCTTTAGAGTTACAACGCTTAATTGTGCCACGCGTGCCACGCCTACTTAGCACTTCCACTGTTTTCAAAGTCGGCTATATCCCATTCAACGACAACGCTAAATAAATGACGTTCAGTCAAGACGTTGAACGTTACATTAAACAACTTGACGAATTGTCCTTTAGTCATTCAATTAAATGTCGCTATTCAGTTAACACGCTAGCTATACAATCAAATGGCTGATTCAACCAGATGACTGCGACATTTATATTTATAGTCTTTGTGTGAATCGAGGTCATATTTAATTTAATCATATATCGCAATACCTGAACTAGGTATTGCACATTACTTGTGAATATTTTCGGTGAACTGCAAATCTACAATGAACAACACATCGAAAAGAAATTTGGGCATTTTGGCCGAAATGGAGTCTTTGTCGCTAAACTGAGCGCTAAAGTTGAAGAATTAAGAAAATTTATTTTTAAGAAAAGCACTTCCTAAATTGCTGCAAGTTAGCTGGTATTTGTTAGGCCGGACAACGCAGAAACAAACGTTGCATAAACAATGGCGGTGGCCGCACTGGAAGTCTGGAACACACCCCGTCTGGATGAACGTACTCGTAGGGATGAAGATAACCCCCCTAATAGGTTTTATTGTACCCTAGAAATAGACTGTTATAATTTTATTATTACAAATAATCAAACTACGATTAGTTTTCCCAAAGACTGCACAATAAATGTCTTCTGTATATCTCTATTTTATTTCAGTATTTTTTGTCACTATTTGTACAAAGAGATCCGTTCATATCGTTTTAATTTCCCCTCGGTATTATACGTTAATATTTTACGTGAGATCACAATTCCCCGCAATAATAATCTGTTCCTTTCGTTGGGGAAACTCTTACAATGTTTTTTTATATTTATAGATTATTCTTCAGAGACGGTTTCTGTAGACAAGTCGAGATTTATCTCGGTTATCCCTGCTGCTTTACTGTTTCCTTCTAAATTAAGAGGTCTTTTATACGTTTTTCTTGCTGAATAAATGATTTCAAATTAATATAGAGGGGAGGAAAGCTTTTATATTAGAGTACTTAAGTAAATTTGTTATTGTAGGTACGTAAAGAGATACCATGTTTTTATTGCAGATATAAATATGAATATAGCTATTAGTGGCCTCTGACGGTTTGTAACTATTATACAAACATAATTTTAATAACTATAATACAAATGCCCGTTATTACTAAGTATCATCTAAATTAAGTACAGTAATCTAGCCCAAAACAACAAGCCAGCTAGGAATAGGCCTAACAAAACGTCATGTGCATCATGCATGCCTGACTTTGACTTTCATGACATGTCGATATTTCTGGTACCTACTTTCTGTCTATACAGAAGAATAGTAAGTCTACATTTAATATTATCTAACAACAGTTAACAACAACATTTAAGTCAGACTTCAGATATATTATGTTTTTAATTTAGTCGAACTCGAAAAGCATGTGAAGCTGTTGTCTCGGTTGTTATTCCTAGATTTTTTGCAGTCAATACAGGTAGTCAGAATTCAGAAAGTCTGACTTGTAAGTCTAATGGAGGCCATACACGCTAGGGTTTGCATGATGGTTATAACTCTGCATGCAAAACCGACAAGCATAACCGAGTTTCATACTACACATACACGTTAGGTTTTGCATGCACCGTCTTGCCATGAACTCTTATGCAGGCCATACACGCTAGGTTTTGCATGATGGTTATAACTGTGCATGCATAACCGACAGGCAAGCCCTAGCGTGTATGTGATTAAACTGTACAGTTATCGATGCATGTACATGCAACCGAGCAAATATCAAAATTGGTATTTTATGCCGCTCGGTTATGCTCGCGCGCGAGCATAACCGAGCGTGTGTGGCGTCCGGCGAGCTTGCCTGCCGCAGTTCGCAGTTTTTAACCGACTTCAAAAAAAAGGAGGAGGTTCTCAATTCGAATGTTTGTATGTTTTTTTTTATGTTTGTTCGCGCATATCTCCGTCGTTTGCCAACCGATTTGAACAATTCTTTTTTTTGTTTGAAAGGGTAGACTTCCCAAATGGTCCCATTGCCATCAGGTCCAGAATCTGATGATGGTATCATGCCGAAATCGAGGGAACTCCTCAATTTTTTTATAGAAAAACGTAATTTTTTTTTGAAACTTACTCTAAAACGTAGTTGGGACTCTAACTAAAAAGTAAAAAATAAAAAACTTTTTCCAAAAAAAAGATAACCGACTTCAAAAACGAATAGATCAAAAATAACTATTTCGGAAGTCGGTGGCAAGGCAACACAATTCGACCGGCAGAAGAGAAGCCACCGACTTCCGAAATAGTTATTTTTGAGCTTTTCGTTTTTGAAGTCGGTTATCTTTTTTTTGGAAAAAGTTTTTATGTGAGATGAATGATTGACATGTGAGGTGAATAAGTGCCATGTGAGGTGAACGAGGGTCATATGAGGTTAATTAATGAATGTAATGAGTGTCATGAATATAAGCGTGCAAGTACATGCAATTGTATCTATCGCAGTTGGAACTTCATTCAGTGCGAACTCTTTTTCTTTTTCTGTTCTGCAGAACAAGTGTAAGGCCAAGTACGCTAACACATCGTCGTCGTCCATAATAGTTTGGTATTGGGGTCCTACACACCCCGTCACGTACCAGGTGGTCAGGAGTTCATGGCAAGACGGTGCATGCAAAACCTAACGTGTATGTGTAGTATGAAACTCGGTTATGCTTGTCGGTTTTGCATGCACAGTTATAACCATCATGCAAACCCTAGCGTGTATGCCCTCCATTAGTTGACTGACCACCTAGTACGTGACGGGGTGTGTAGGACGCCAATACCAAACTATTATGGACGACGACGATGTGTTAGCTGTACTTGGCCTTACACTTGTTTTGCAGAACAGAAAAAGAAAAAGAGTTCGCACTGAATGAAGTTCCAACTGCGATAGATACAATTGCATGCACTTGCACGCTTATTATCATGACACTCATTACATTCATTAATTAACCTCATATGACCCTCGTTCACCTCACATGGCACTTATTCACCTCACATGTCAATCATTCATCTCACATAAAAACTTTTTCCAAAAAAAGATAACCGACTTCAAAAACGAAAAGCTCAAAAATAACTATTTCGGAAGTCGGTGGCTTCACTTCTGCCGGTCGAATTGTGTTGCCTTGCCACCGACTTCCGAAATAGTTATTTTTGATCTATTCGTTTTTGAAGTCGGTTATCTTTTTTTTGGAAAAAGTTTTTTATTTTTTACTTTTTAGTTAGAGTCCCAACTACGTTTTAGAGTAAGTTTAAAAAAAAAATTACGTTTTTCTATAAAAAAATTCAGGAGTTCCTTCGATTTCGGCATGATACCATCATCAGATTCTGGACCTGATGGCAATGGGACCATTTGGGAAGTCTACCCTTTCAAACAAAAAAAAGAATTGTTCAAATCGGTTGGCAAACGACGGAGATATGCGCGAACAAACATAAAAAAAAACATACAAACATTCGAATTGAGAACCTCCTCCTTTTTTTTGAAGTCGGTTAAAAACTGCGAACTGTGGCAGGCAAGCTCGCCGGACGCCACACACGCTCGGTTATGCTCGCGCGCAAACATAACCGAGCGGCATAAAATATAAATTTTGATATTTGCTCGGTTGCATGTACATGCACGGATAACTGTACAGTTTAATCACATACACGCTAGGGCTTGCCTGTCGGTTATGCATGCACGGCTAAAACCATCATGCAAAACCTAGCGTGTATGGCCTCCATAACAGAAGAGTATCTTGTTAGTTTGTTATCCAGTAACTGGATTGTTTAGGCCTGATAGGCAGTCGATCCATGTTAAAAAATTATATTCGGCATCCGTTTAGAGACTGGTAGGTGTAGCCAACCCCAACATAGGGAAAGGGCTCGGGAGATGATGAGTTTTATGTGATCACTAATAAAAACATACAATATCGAGATGGTATCACATGGATCAGGTAGACTTCAGTCAACCACTCCACGGTGCGAAGCATGAACACAAAGAAAAGGCCTCGACTATAAAACATAAAATACATATAAATAAATTTATCAATATACAGTTGAGTTGATTATAGGTACCCTACAACGACTGCATTAATCGCAGTCGTAAAGCAATAAGTTATAAAACGAATATAAATAAATCGGTTTACGGCCGTTTTACTGCTTTTCGCGAATGTGTTATTGCTACGAACGAACGGGCGCTATGCGTTTCATAGAAATACTTACGTAGGTACCCACTACCTACCTTAGTTAGTAATAACTACTGTAGATTTAACATAGAAATTACTATATTACCATGTTTTTTTTTTTAAATTTGTATTGTATTTGAAACTAGGAACCATTCCCGGCTTCGCACTGGTGTTATAATCGGCTTTTCTCTACTATTATAATTATTTTCACGTGACAGCCGGCTGTCGGGCTGCTATTGTCTTTCTATTATGTACCGAATCAAGTAAGGTTTAAACTTCTAGTTAGAACAACCACCCTATCGGTTTAAATAAACCGCATCAAAATCTGACAATCTGTTGCGGAGTTTTAAAGATCAGCATACAAGGGGACAGACAGCGGATAGCGACTTTGTTTTATACTTATTATACCGATTTATATTTGAATACGTTACCTAAGAGATGGAAAACTAGGTGAAATTACAAATGTATGAGTATATGAAAACTCATATAAAGTGGGTTAGCAAAAAAATTGCGAATTCATATCAAGATAATGCTGATTAATCATCAATTCATCATATTAGATAAGAGCATACTAATAGTAGATTAGTAGCCAAGGGCTGTAAGGCATCAATTGCAGCCCGAGATATTTTGGCGCACGAGCGCAGCGAGGGCGCCTATAGTTCGAGGGTGCAATTGATACTTACACCCGAGCTAACTACTCTGTTTTACATCTCGATTGTGAGGTAAGTAGAAAAAAAACGGCATTACAAGAATAAAACACTTATTAGTTTTTTAACTATTGGTTTGTTAATTGCTGCTTCAGCTTCCATTTTCATTGAATCGGGAGTGCAGCTTATATCTTCATCACTTGCAGAATTCATGTTTTTTTCCGCACGTAATTATAAAAAAAACCCAAAAAACAAACAATATTTAAAGTAAAAGTTTTTCCCGCCTTTTTTCATCTTTGTTTTGTAATTATTTTTTTCAAGAACGAAATTGAGCTGCGCCGTTCGATATTTAAAATTGATGACTATTATACTCATACGAAGACAAGGCTGAATAGCAAAGCGACCTCTTTTGTCATAAGGCTGAATGCATGGTGTCCATTGCCAGTATGATGGTTAGATGTACGCAAACTTTTTGAAAGAGTGAAGAGTTTTTTTTTTATTACTTACCGCCCTAGGGCTTTACTAGCTACATTAATACCCTAGAGCGCTAATTGGTTACCTACAAGCCCCATTTGGGGGAAATAAGGACCTACTTACCGAACATGAGAGATGTAAAACTAGTTTATCCCAGCTTTCTATCAGTGAAAACATTTTTAGAATTGATAACCCATTACAAACAAAATAATAAAAATTAATATAGTTTTTTTAGGAATTCACCCCATACTAATTTTGAGCATTATTTGAGCTGTAAGTTGATATGACAAAGAGTTTGTTGGTTCGCGTTAGAAAATTTATAATTATCATGGTTTTCTAAGTTTATGTATAATGCTACTGAACACAGGTTTAACTTTATTAAACTCATTAAAATACCTATTCTAAATTTAAACATGCTAGATGAGACCGCTACTTTTCTATTAGTTGAACTAGCTGTAATACCTTAAATTATTATTATTGTAATAATTAAATTTTAGAGGTAAACTATATTTATCATTATAAATATAGTTTACCTCTAAAATTAAATTAGCTGATGTCTCTTTTGACATAATATTTTCTCCCACGCATATTGGTATCTATCGGCATTTTACATGTGTAGCAGGCAAGAAATATTCTCGAGACACGGTATGTTTGGGCGCGTGCGCGAGGCGCGGGGCGCGGGTATCAGCGGCCGACGACCGGCGGCGGCGGGCCGCGCCGCACTCTCGCCCCGCTCGCCGGGCGAACTGTTCGTCGTCTGTTCATCATCTCCTTCTTTGTCTTGCATACGATCGCGATCCATCGTTATTTTTGTTCTGCCGGACTGACACCTAGACCTGTTTTGGATACCTACCGTTCTCTGGATTTCAGTGCTAAAGGATTGCAGTGACACTAGTGGATATAAATACCATTTAAAATAATTTGTTTATATGTCAAGTGCACTAACAAAGTTTACTTCACTGATAAACAAGGTGTTTATAGAATAAAAAGTTATTGTGACAGCATTTTATAGAGTGAAAAGTGATGCTTGACTCAGTGAACTGGGCATGAAATAGGTATTAACATTAAATGGTGTGTGTTTTTATAAATCTCAAGTTTCGGATTTCACCAATAGTTAACCACAGTCACCATAGTGAGGATCAAAGATACGCCTAAGAACAATGCAGCAGGCAGCAGCAAAAAGGAAAGCAAGAAAAAAAGTAGTAAACAAAAGGCGGAAGGTAATGGATCGGTGACAGGGAATAAGAACGACAAGACAGCTTCTGCTACTGTTAAGGCGGACAAGGACGGCAAAAGACCGTCGCCGACCAAGGATGTGCCAGAACAACAGGTAAAATCCGACGACAAGGCGTCTAATACATTGAGGAAAAATTCTATAATTATATAAAATCTGTTTTATATGTATAAATTATAATTGAATGAATTATGTAAACATCTCATTCATTATTAATAAACATTTATTCATGCCAGTGTCTAGATATCGTTTATATCCATACTAATATTATAAATGGGAAAGTGTGTCTGTCTGTCTGTCTGTCTGTATGTTTGTCTTTCTTTCACGGCAAAACGGAGCGACGAATTGACGTGATTTTTTAAGTGGAGATAGTTGAAGGGATGGAGAGTAACATAGGGTACTTTTTGTCTCTTTCTAACGCGAGCGAAGCCGCGGGCGAAAGCTAGTCTTATATAAATCAAATAAGCATTTCGGATTGACTACAGATACCTAATGTATTTTTTTAATTCCCCTGAACGTCGTGCATTTGTAACGCCTTACGTGACCGGCATCGTTAACATTTACCCCACTTTGGTAAGATTAACTTGAACAATGGAAACAACCTGCTATAGAATTCATATTTAATTTACACACATATTCGCATTGAAAATCTAATGGAACGGTTATTGCGCTTGGTCACGAACTACCCAAATGTTAACTCTACATGACTTGCTTTTACTACTTTAGATTAAAGTACGTACGATTCCGGCCAAATGTTTATGGCGCTATGAATGACGTAATTACAGTAACCACTTGCCAATCAGCTGAGTCCAGTTACTTACTGTTGTTTTTTATATGAGCCTACTTAACTGGGCTATTACTTACAGCTTTAACTACTAATACAGCTTTACAATCGAAGGTCTTTTATACACTTAATGGTTTATAAATAACAGTTTACATACACAACTCAACTTTATTTATAACTCAAGAAACACTTTAATAATTAAAGTATCATCACAAAAAACAATTTGAAACTTACTTGTGTGTATAATTAAATTGTAAATTGTTCTTTGAACTGTACCAAGCAAGTCTAACAATGATCGCGTCGTTAATTCACAAAATTACAGCCAATTAGCGGACTGTAAATACAAGACTACGTATTCTGATTATAATTACAAATGTTTGTTAACAGCTATTCTTTCATAATTATTTCATTATCCAAACATACAGCTAAATTCATTTTAATATGAAATTCTCAGAAAATATATTCTATTAAATAGTGGAGTTTATTTTCTCACACTTTATTGTAATGTTTGTTTGTCGCTTGTGTAAGCCACATAAATAAAGTCGCCAACTCACCAGTGCTGTTCACAAAAAAAAACAAATTACTTTTATTCTGCTATAAGAACATTAAAGTCGTATCTGCAGTCGTGGTAATAAATACATCTATCTTTTTATTATGCATTAAATGTCACTGGAAACAAAAATTGGTATGCAGCTTAAATTCAGGTCATGAACAAACAACTCTTAGCTAAATCGACAAAATGATGCGTGATGAATACTACGCTTTCGAATTTATGTGTGAGATTTTTTTAAATATTTCTTTTATGTTAATCTTTGCAACTGCTGGTGTTGTGATGTCATCTATTTTATTTAAATATGTAATTAATTATTAGAGCTATTTTGTTTAACATGTTGAATAAAATTTGATTTTACTTTACAGAAACAACGATAAATTTCTTGCAGCACAATTATTGACCCTCGTCTGCGTGACTGTCGGTTACTATCGCGGATGCAAACGAAGTAGAAATCAAATAAAAAGCCTTTCTTGGTGATCAAGCTTACTCCATGCCAAATGTCACACACAACAGAGTAACTTTATTAGTTCCTTAAACTTATGGATAGGTCATATTAATGTCGGATCTCTAATATTTGATAACCTATGCATTCTGTCAGAAATTGGTAAAATACTATGAACTTTTTGAATTATTCATATCTATTTTGCACATCTTCAATAGCTTTACCTGACCCAAAAATAAAGTCGTTTTTTTTATTATTTTCATATAAATTAGTACGATTATTGCTAAGACAAGGACTGCATGCTAAGGCACAAACCAGGATATAGAACCGGCCGTATTTCAGTTGTATTTTACAAATCATACTACATTACATTGCCTTTTAAAGATCGCGGGGGGGTTACGGATTGGTATGACTGAACTTTGCTTAGTGAGATGAAATTCTCCTTGAATTTTAAGTCCCATCCTATTAAAAGTTTGTGAAAGTATTAGAATTCGGAATGAGGGGCGAAAAGCTATCACGCCATTTTTTCCGACTCTCCCCTTCTCCCCTCTACCAACCCTGGGTGAGGAGGAGGCGGGCAAAACGACCCCGAGGCTGGGATCGCCAGATTATGCTTCGCTGTTTTGAATTCAGAATACGAATTAATTAATTCAGAATCGTAAAGTTCATTCATATTAAAAGTTATTAACTTTTTATAAACGCTTGTGTGGGTGTGCTACGTTCCTAACATTAGCTTATTTTATTTTTATTACCTTGAGTTAATTGCTTTAACGACTCTACTAATGGAATTTGATAAGGAAAAAAAAACTAATAAAATAAAAATTTAGCAATGCAAAGAAATAACTTATAATTTTAGTTTGTGTAAATATTCTTAGTTTTATTTTGACAACGTTGACTAATGCGATCGTTTATTTTTATGGCTGATTTATTTAGAGTCGCGTGTATTTCTTTTCGGAGGTGGGCTCAACGGAACTATTATTACTTGCCGACACGACATCACTCATCGCGCTAATCGTGTTGAATTATTATTATCTTTATGTAAGTAACATGGTTTTGACAGCCGGCCAACGTGTGTCAACGTTGATGGACAGTCTGTATTTCCCAATATACGACGCGAGGTTAAAACTAAACCAATAAAATTTAATTAAAGTTACCTATTAATAGGATTTTTATTGCTGTATAACCATTCTGGTATTGGTCATTAATATTCTATTTAGACGTAGTTATTAGGTGACAGAGAATATTTTAATAGGTAGCTGGCGGTGCTTTTGAATGTGTTTATTGTGCTGAGAAGCCGGACGCGGAGCAGCCGCGCCGGGCACGACACTCGCCGCCCGCCTGGCACGCGCGGCCCATACTTGATTTATCACTCCATTGTTGCGGAGCGACGACCCACCCCCACCGGATAAGGCTAAACATTCAATTGCCGGAACGCACCCGAAACGATTTGTTCCCCCCGTACTATCGATTGACTATTATTTTCTTCCGGATGTGCCAGTGTTTAAACGGTGTTAGAAGAAAGTAAAGTGATAAGATTTGTGTAATACTTCAGGGGTCAATATTGTGGGTATTTTTGCCTTCTGTACTGTTTGTTACTCTCCAGTATTTAAATAGCAAGCTAACTGTCCTGGCCGTTTTGTCCAATTTATGAAAAAAAAATTGTAAACTGATTTCCCAATTGTTTGATAACTTTTATGTCTAAAATAAATACGACAGTTTAACACATTTCCTGCAATATTTATATATTCTGAGAGTATAACCTGACGGTTATAAATACCAGCTCTAAGTGGCCATTGTTTAACTATTCAATGCGATATTTATGTAAGTTCTAAAGCTGTAAAGTATTTCTTGGCAACATGAAATAAAACCGATTCGCATAATAGAGAATTAAATTAACTGCGGCAAATCAGATTTAAGAGACAATGCTACTTAAATTGTGTCCATCGTAAAAGGCGCGGTTAGCCAGCTAGTTTTATTGAGTCGTTCTCGGCGCTAGCTCGTAAATATCACTGGGTAATTACTTTCCATTCCCTTTAAATACTTGAAACCCGCGCCGTAAAATAAATAAACTTTTATTGTTTCAAAAATTGTTAGCATTTATTACGTTTTGTTTGAACTATATTTTTTGTAAATGAGCGAACATTAGATGTGTCAGGTCGCACTGGTCGTGTTCAACATGTTTTAATGCTTAATTATAGGATTAGAAACATTACTCGTGGTAATTTATTTGCTTTATTCTAGGCAATTTTTATTCTCGTTTTTTTAAACTTATCAATATTCTGTTTCGTTTACATTTTATTTTTATTTTAAGAAGAATATAGTATTCATAGAGTAAATTATTCCCGTTCTAGTTTTTCTAGTAATTCTAGTTGCCTAGTAAGAATCAAACGATAAACTGAAAATAGATGTTCAAATACGCCCTTGTGTTAAGTCTTATCTAACTAAGCGTTCCTAACTTGTCGTTAGCGAAAACGTGCATAAAATTACGATTTTCCGTTTCGGGGCGATGCGATGTTTCGGTTCGATTGTTTCATCCGATTACTGAGGCTTAAAGACTACCCGTTGAAAAAATAATGAACGTTTTTACATAAACCGGTCGAGTTTAAACACTGGTGAAAAAAACTACCTAAACCATTTTTTTATCATTTTCATTTAAAATCATCAGTTTGTGCTGGTTTCTCGAAGTTCCCCTTTCTAGATTGTCGTCATTATACCTACTACGCAAACCGCAATGACAAATTAGTTATTAAATACAATTGAAATTACTAAATATTTGGTACTATTTATTGGTAGCCTTTCCAATCGATTTGTATTGTATAATTGTACCTATCATACCCACTAACAAATCTATCATTAATTAGTAAAATACATTTCTAACCGCACAATTTAAACACAAGTCATCATGTGACAAGTAACACTACCTAGTAAGAATGTATTACTTAAGAATTATAAGTATATTCATGCCTTCGTTTTACTTATAATTCTCATTAGCATGTCTTTGTGTCAGACGTGATTTCATCTTCATCTAATGAATACAAAAAACCCGAAGGCGGTTATTGTGTTAGGTTTGAACAATAGGCACACATATTGTGAATACTAATCATGTCGGTACTCTGGTCATACAGAGACGCGGCCAACGGGGTCAAATTGCTTTGCCGTACTTACTTGACGTGTCTGCAGAACCAACTAGCACAGATAATACACACTAACATTTAAGTCTTACCACATACCCAAGAACTAACGATCGCTATTAAACTACATTTTGTACCAATTAATGACTAATCGGTACATTACAGACTTTACATACCTATTAATCGGATTATCAATTACGTGATTCTCTACCGAACAAAAGAAAACGGAGTAATATCTAGATTTATTGTAAATATGTAATTATTATATTTTAAATTAAACATGACGCCTAAACAAATTAAAACACGATCAGTAATTGACGGAAATTAATGATTGTTTGCCGTACAAGACTGTGAAAATACTAGAAGTGGCCAACATTATTAAGAATTTATTACCAATCATAAATAATCAACTCGTAAACAATCATTTCAGTGTTTTATGTTTTACTGGTTTTACGTAATAAGTTATTGTACAAGTCTGTTACTATTTACGTAAGTAGTGTTTGCAACTAAGTTTTCTAATTAATTTAATAGTACTTCTTCGTAGAATCGTGGTTTCAATAAAATAATAAAATATCATTGAGCAATGTGAACTAAGCGTCGATAAATTACATATCAAAAGTGTCTTCGGCATCCTGTCGCGAGTTGCCGTCTTAGCGTTAATTAACATTTTAACGGTCCGCTGTCATCAGTGGCCACTTGTTTTAATTTATTAGCGACGCTAGCACACGCGTGTCCGCCGCAACGCACAATCTCCTTTGCCAACATGTTTTCATAACAGCAGGAATACTTATCGTTTATCTAATTTTTGATCAAAATTATTTATTAAATTTTCCTCTGTTTTGTAATATTTACTTGACACATTCGTGAACGAAATTATTTAATTTTATTGAAGTATCTAAGTATACTTATTAGCTCATCTCTCGTTGATCACAAAACACCAACTCGGCCCCTTAAACCGATATCATGGTGGTCAATAAAACAGTTACACATAATAAAAAATATGTACTTGAATATCTTACGGGCATTGTTGATGAAAATGACATTTAGTTCCAACCGCGCTGTTCTTTATTTCATGATGATTCTCAAAAGATTTACCTTTATATTTTATTTCTAACATTTGTGTTATTGTATTGTTCCAGGCGAGTCCCGAAAATAGCAGAAATACTTCACCAAGGTACCACGATGCATCAATGGAAGATGTAAGTTACACTGCCTTTTGATGAACTTTATATTAAAATAGTGTAGGTAAAAAAAATAGAAAAATAACATTATTTTCATGATGGTTTCAGGCGTCGGACGCAGGCTCTCTGTTCCGAGTGGCAGGCGCAGCGGCTACAGGTGGAGGCGCCAAAAACGAGCTGGTTGCGCGGGGCGGCAGTGGCGGCGCGCTCGCCTTGTCTCGTGCGCCGGTGGGCGGCAGCGCCAGCCCCGCGCCCGCGCCGCTGCCGCAGCCCGCGCCTTCGCCCGCTCCTGCTGCCTTGCCGCCGCCCGCGTTGCCTCCGCCACCCTTTCGCGCCGACACGCCGCATCGGCCTAACGGCGCGCACATTCCTGCTCTCGACGGTCACGCTGCTACACAGATCCCGGCGCGGCCAGTGGGTGCCGCCGGCCCCGACACGCCCGAGCGGCCCGCTAGTAACAGCAAGCTTCAGCCGGGCGCGAGAGCCTCCGCAGACAGTCCTACCCCCGCCCCGCCCGCTCCGCCGGCTCCCTCCCCTCTTTTTCCCTCGCATACCGCCTACCAATCTCAGTCTCAATCGCACGCTGCCGCCGCGTTGCCCGACTACCGGCACACAAATCATGAAACGCGAACCGAGCAACCGGAACAGCCGCCAGCACCGCTGGACCTCCACACGCATCACACAGCGCACCACACGCCGCGGCCGCCGCACCTCGCGTCCAGCCCGGCGCAAGCGTCACATCCTAGTCTACAAAGCCGCGTCCCGCACTCGCAGACGCATCCAGTGATGCCCGGTCATGACGTTCGAAACCAGCCAGTCGCAGCTCAGACTCATCCCTCCGTTCCTACCTCCTTTTCGAACCGCGTCAATGGTGTGCCGCAAAGCGTAACACCACATTCGACGCCGTCTTCAATTCCGAGCTGTCTTCCGAGTCAAACTCTCACTGGACGGTCGCTCTCTCCGGCCGCGCCGACCTCTCGCCCCTACCCTACCCCGTCGATCGGGTCTAGTCACGTAAACTCCAGTATAAGTTCCAGTATTCACGGTCACTCTATAGCTTACCAGAGTCAGTCGAGTTTACAGAAACATTCCGTTCAACCTGTGTATGCTAACCGACCTTCTCACCTTACACCCTTCAGCATATCCAATCACATTTCATCCAGTCATATTCAGCCTTCTTCCGCGATTCAGCCTCCAGTCCCTCATATGAACCATCCAATAAACAGTCATTCCGTAACGAGCCTATCCAGTCATCTTCCTGTTGTCAACCCCAGTTCCTTAGCGACGTCAACGCCAAATCATATTGGTCCTCCGTCTACTTTAGCCTCTATTACAAGTACCACGATGTCTTCTTTTACCCCCAGCCTTAAATCTCATCCGGGTCTTAACATACCGCAACAACCGACTTCTGTTGCCGCGCCCATATCTTCTCATTTACCGAGTAGTCATGTGGATGCATTAACCACGTCAAGTGGTACGCCCACAAACGTGACCCCGGTGTCGACGAGTAGCAGTAACCACCCTCTTGCACTTCCCGTCGTGGATTCGAGGCAAGCTCCAATACTGTCTTGCGATTTGCCTGCCCGTACAGAAAGTCCAATCGTATCCTCAACCCTGGCTTCCAATAGTTATCCGCCTCCGGCGGTGTACTCCGGGTCGTCGTACCCGCCGCTGTACACTCCATATGCCGCCACAATGCAACACAGTCCTTACCTACCACCCGCTGCAGCTTCGCCGAGGAACTCAGCCGACACGGTATGTAACTATTTACTAATATGTCTTTGTTACTGTTGGAACTAAAAGTCCAACTCAAAAAATTATTTACTGGTAGCTATAACGTGAACATAGATTGTGATATAGTCAGATATAACAATGCGCCCGGTATAGTCGATTTTACTATAAACGACTAGCTGTAGCCTCCATCGCTTATTATGGTCGCAGGCGAAGTAGTTTTTTCTATGGGAACGAAATACTTACGATAAGGCGAAATTATGAGGTCAACTTAAAAGCTGAGGTACTCAACGTACCCTTTGTCTCAGTTCTGATTTTTCTCGATCTGTAAGCCAAGTTTTTATATAAATCTGTTCTGTTTTTTTATGTGATTGAGTAAGAAACAAACATCTTAATTTTTTTTACATTGTCATTTAGGTAGGTACAACTCGTTGCCGTAATTATAGAGAAAACGTCATCCGTATAATGACCTTGCTTAAATTAAATGGTATTCCTCGCGTTTTCAGAGAACTAGTTTATCTGCATCACCTTTAGTAGCACCGAAAACACCAAAGGGCGTGCGTCCTCACACGCCGGGCTCCACGGGTGCGGCCGGCGCGGCGCTGTCGTACTCTCCGCGCGGACACAGCCCCAACAGGGAACGCGAAAGTTTCAGGTAAGCAACGCACACGTCATTATTAACACCAGGTAAAAACGAACTTATGGCACAGACTATCACATTCAAAAAATAAAATCTAAATAGCTTGTATTTTCGTGGATTTGGGTTGATTTCTCCAACCGGGACAACGCCGTACGCCGGAGATCGTGCTAAGTCCGAAATTTGTTGGATACACCTTCAAGTTACGGTAAGTTTAAGTTTACATGTTACGTGTTGTTAGTACTGACTTCATTCTGTGAGCGTTTCGTACTATCACACGTTTGAACAAAACATTATCTCACACAACGATGGCGATTGATTCCAGCAGCAACATCAGCAGTCTGTCTCGTAGCACGCCGGCGTCGTCGGCTGCGTCGTTGCCGCCGCTCGCGCCATCGCTCGTCGCTCCGCTCGCCGCTCCACTGGCCACACCGTTAGCTGCCCCGTTGCCGGTAAAACTCCTCAATATTTTTATCACATCAATTTGAAAAGTCATTCAAGAGGGATTCTCCTCTATCCATTTTCTTTTATCAAAAATTTTAGTTACTTAAATTTCTTAACCGAAAACAAAGCATGCGACAAGCTTGCTACGTCATTGTGGCAATATTAACGCTGACTATATTAGTTTTATTTATACTTTAAAGGTTCGGACAGAAAGACATGAACTGTATAAACCTCAGGGTCCCCTGCCGGTGTCGCTGGCGGGCCCGCTGCCGGCGCCGCTGTCGCTGGCGCCGCCGCTGGGCGCGGGGCTGGCGCCCGGCCTGGCGCCCCCGCTGTCGGCGCCCCTGGCGGCGCCCACGCCCACGCCGGCCGCGCCCACGGCGCCGCACCTCACGCACTCGCTGGCGCCCGTGCCCACCGTGCCCAGCATCAGCTCCAGCGCCAAGCCGCCCGCGCACTGGGGAGTGACGTGAGTACATGTTATTTATGAGGCTTATCTTGCGTTATTTTTGACTACACAAGGCGATGGGCCAGTATTCAATGACTACCCAAATTTTCAGAGATGATCCGGATTATATAATATTTTCGATAATGTGTAAAATAAAAAAAAATACGCCTGAGTCTGGCGATTCATAGCATTGTCAAATTTACGTGGTTTTCTAGGTGTTTGAATGAAATAATATCTTAACCGCCCACATTCTCAGCTTTTTACTAATGTGCAGAAATATAAACAAAGATAATAAATAAAATTGTTTTATCAGACTTAATTAGCGATCCGCCCTGACTTCGCTCTGCTATGTGCTTGTATTACACAAATACCACTTTTCGCAAGACATTCTCAAAATTATAGTGAGAACATATTAAAATTCGTTGCTTGATTCAGAAGAAGTTACTAACCAACACGGAAATTTAGAATTTCATAGAAAACAGACCCTCTTCAATGCTTTTCCTAGTTCGTAATCCACTGATCAAGCATAATCCATGAATTGCTCTGTATATATGTCTAATTACGACTGTCGTGTACTTCCAGCAGGCCGACGGGTGCGGAGCGTCCGTCCGGCTTCGCGCCCGCTCCACCGCTGTTCGGTGCGCCGCTGCCGCCGCCTAACCCCAACCCATTCTCCGCAGAATCGCTCTTTCAAAGCAGTAAGTATATCTACAACATAAAAATGAAATTTCAATAAACTGATTTAGAATTAATGGAAGATAGGTTGCTGCTGAATGTAATTTTACAGTTTTTTTTTATAAAAAGTGAAAATAAGGCATTGTTCACACCAAACGTATTGTCAGATGGTGACTGTGCGCGGAAAGTTCAGAATGTACGTACAAAATTCTGAACTTGCCATCAGCTATATACTACACATCTAGCCAGCTGTCACAATCAGCAGTGAATCGGCCTACGACGTTTGTAGTCCGTCAATACGTTTGGTGTATACAATGCCTGACACTTCAAGGATAACTTTGTACACAACCTAAGTACTTTCTAAAATTCATTGCGCCTTGCATAAGCGGGTTACGTACGACAAAAATCACCATATAATCGTACCCAATAATGTTAACTTGCAGTAGTGACTCTTTTCGACGACCCAGCGACAGCCGGCTATCGGGCTGCTGTCTTTCTATTATGTCTCAAATCACGTGTGTTCGATGGTTTAAAGTGGTTGTTGGACATGTAGAGGGGTGCTTTTCAGGCCCGGGCGCAGACCTGCTGCGGCGCGAGCTGGACAACCGGTTCCTGGCGGCGGCGGGCGCCGTGTCGGCCGTGCGCACCGAGATGCACCACCACCAGCACCAGCACCAGCACACGCACGTGCACCAGCACCCGCCGCACGCGCCGCCGCACCCGCACCAGCTGCTCGTGCCGCACGCGCCGCACGCGCCTCTCGTACGTATACACATATAAGCCGGTTCATTAAAGAAAGGAATCTTAAATGGCATCATATACTTGCGTTGACAGATAGTACAGTCTGCATATAAAATTTCAAGTTGAAGTTTTTTTTTCAAGTCGAAAATTTTTATATGTTTTCATCGGAAACAGTGCCTACTTTTACCACAATAACGAACAAATGTTGATGGTACACGCGCGAGTGAGTACAGACGGCACTAGTGTGCGAGCGAGAGAACATGATAAGCGCCGCCATTTTAGATTCCTTTCTTTAATGAACCAGGTTATACCTCTGCTATGCCCGACGGGGCCAAATTGACAATTGTTCATGTATTTTGTACAACACCTAATTGCACATTAAAACACAAGCTCCACTCACCACGCCACTGACACACCAGACAGACACCCTATAAGTACACACGCGCACCGCTAGAAATACTCATGCCAAATGACGGACGAAAATATAACGCACTCGCAAATTGGAACTTGTCTTCTGACGGACTAAAAGATGCGCACACTCACAAATACCGTCGTATTAAAGAAAGAAAGAAAACACATTTATTCTGGACACACACAGACACACACACATTAAAAACAATAACAATAAACAGACAAAGCTTACAAAATATAGCCTGTGCGAGGCCAGAAAAGGCACATACCTCAGCATGTAGCTGCGTCAGAGAGACGCAGCGCTGGTATTCTGGCAGGGCCTAAAGTGTCGTCACGGGCAGCCACGCAAGGTATAAGAATAATATAATAGTAATAATAAATAAATTAATAAAATAAAAAAAAACAATATGATAAGTAAAACAGAAACGAAAAAAAAATACATATATTGCCACACTCAAACCGCGAAGCTCAAAAGCCAGGTGTCCATGACAAAAAAGCTGTGCGTGTCTATTATAGTCCTACAAATGGAACTTATGGATGGCACAACAATATATTATCTATAAACAATATGGCGTATGCGCACTCAGCGCATATTTTTGACTGTCAGTATTACATCTACTGCGCGGTTCTGCGGATAGCGAACGATGGGTAGCTCGCCGCCCGGCTAGGACCAGGACCGCGTCGACGGCGCGTTAGTGTTCCAAGCGCGCCTCAAAGAGAAGTCAGCACATGAAGGGGCCCAACAGGGCCAACGCCTGCTTGGGTTGCGGAATGTTTATAATAGTTATCGTGACCCTGGAACATAAAGGGCAATCGAAGGAACATGCGTGGGTTTTAGTCAGTAAGAGTCTGACACGCCCTCCTGCCGCACCCAGGACGGGAGCAGTCATTGGATGATTTCCCACTCACAAAAAAAGTATTACATATACTGACAGTCGAAAATATGCGCGGACTCGCAGATACCTTCGTATTTACTGACAGGACAAAAAATGCACGGATTCACGACAGGCGAAAATATGTACGCACCCACAAAAACGTATATAGTACGTTTTTAATTCGAGTCAGAAAAATTACATTTCCAGTGATGAGTGTTTTTAGTCCCAAATAAATAGTGATGTGGCACAATCGAGTTTTTAAAATTAAATATTTGTCGAGAATATTTTTTTTATTCAGTATCAAATTGCCTTTAATTATAAAAAAAATATTACATGTAATTTACGGTAATTAAATAGAAGACATACACGGTAGGTAATTTAATATTACATAAAACACTGTTATGTTATTTGTTTTTGGTAAGGTCCATATTTCTAAAACTGTTTTATTTAAGACGGTATGTATTCAATATTAACAATAAAAAAACGCTTTGGTACCTAATAAAACAAAGCATGACTAAATGTCTAAGTCTATCGATTGCGGAACATCACTATTGTAGCGGGTCACCCTTTTTGGTATCATTGACATTTGCACTTGTCATTTTTCTGACTCGAATTAAAAATCGTACTATTGGTACAATGATGACCTACCCTACTGACGAACAAAAATATGCATAGACTCTCAGATCGTACATATCTAATGAAGTACTGATGGACGGAAAGTTGCACTCTTTCGCAAACACCTACATACCTACTGAGGCGCGCTTCTGCTAATACGCATGTATACCTGCCAAACATAAAATATGCACGGACTCGCGATGCGCGTGCGCCTGCTCACAAATACGTACATAACTACTGATACACTTCGCACGTCTGACCCACTTTTAAAAAGGAGAAGTTTATATCGATTTCATAATTTTTTTTTTCATTTCGTAGGAATATTTCAGAATTGATCATTTGTATTAATTGTATTAATTTTGTTAAGATCCTGATGTAATCTATGTAGATCTTAAGAGATAGACAACGAAACTCTTCAATAACTATGCACAATATTGTGATTAAGGATCAAAGACTGTGATCTACTGGTCATGGACTTCATAGACATTCTACAAACAGTATACAGATACACATTACACACACCGTAAGGGCCCTCGCCCACGGCGACTTTTTGTAGCGATGCAGTCGCGCGTTTAGCAAACGCGCGACTGCATCACTTCTAACGCGTGTTAGTCGCATTTGCAACGCGCTACTGCATCGCGATTGTATCGATACAAACGCGCGACCGCGTCGCGCTACTAACGCGCTACTATTGTATTTCTGCGTGTCAACTCTGGTTTTACAATGGAAAGCAATTCACAAAACGTCGAATATGACATTCTATAACAACTTTTGAATTTAAGATCATAATTTTTGAGTTGTTTGAATGTTGTTACATGATGTCCACAAAGTAATCTCTGGATATTAAATGGATGCATCCAATATTCGCTGCTTCCGTTGCCTACGCTTTGGCTGCTTACGTAAAAGCAGCACCAAAGACAACGTGACTAATGTTGCCTCAACGGAGTCCATCTTGCAACTGTAGATCCAAGGTGTTTTTGTATCGTAACTGCATCGCGACCGAATCGCGTTTGCATCGCGACCGAATCGCGTTTGCATCGCGACTGAATCTGGTCCCGTGGGCGCGGGCACACAGCTAGCGACTGCTTCGCGTCTGTATCGATGCTACGCGCGAGAGCATCGCGACTGCATCGCTACAAAAAGTCGCCCGTGGGCGAGGGCCCAAAAAGGAGGAGTATACATAGTAAAACATTTGCTGATTAGGTTATTTAGTGTTACCATAATATAGGCAACAGAAAGTAAAAAATAAGAAACTTTAAAAAATAACGCTTACTTTAATAAAAAAAAACTAAACATACAACATACTGAACTTTGGAAATTAAAACTATTTTTCCTTTAAAACTAGAATGCGTTTTTTTTGTAAAGTAGTTTATTTACTACTTTTTAGTGCCTATTTACAGTCATCTTCAAGATAGTCATTTTTCTAGGAAAAAAAGATTATTATTGATATCTACCAAGATGCTATTGTTGATATGTTGTACTAATATTTTACTGTTTTCAATCGTTTCAGTTCAAGGATGTGAGCAAAATGTCATCGTTGTACCGCAGCGGCATCGGTCTCGGTTACCCTTATTCATCGAGTCTTCTACACCCCACCGGCCCTTACGTGCCTCCCGCGCCGCTTACCACATATGCTCCTAAGGTAAATTGTCATTGGTATTAATCATTATAATTCTGTACATTTAAAATGTAATAAGATTAAAGCAAGTTAAATAAATTTATTTCATAATAACTACACTATCATTCATAATGCATGCATATTTTCAAACTTGATTTAATTGTTTTATCTCTGGATCACTTTCTGTCTAATTAAACCTTTAAACCTTACTACATGTCTGTAGTATTATAGATTAATATTATACAATCTTAACCTAACTTTTTTAATGTAGCCTTCAAAATCTTTCTCATGCCATAATAATTCATTTCATAAAATTTCTTGAAATACTTGCTTACGCTTAATTTACGTTTATTTGCTCCAATCATTAACCCTGCATCGCATAATGTTAACAGCCCGTAGTGTCAGCCGCAAGCGACTCCGCCTCTAAACCACCACCACGTCCCGCTGTCGCGGTAGGTTTCCTTCTTAGCACTACATTACATATTTTATGCATGCACCATATACTATATAATACTTGTCGAACTCGACCTGCTCGCACGCCACGGCGGTAAAGACTAATGCCCTTACTAATAATCACTGTGTAAAGTTATGCAATGATTATTCATTGCATAACTTGCCTGTGTATAACCATTCATTTTTTGACGTATAAACCTGTCATAACTTTATGCAGCGTTTATTAGTAAAGCGCAAATGCTTTAAATATTAATTAATAGTCCTATGGCAATTTGTTATCATCCCATCTTTATTAAACAGAAAACGGGAAAATGGAACGCGATGCACGTGAGGATCGCTTGGGAGATCTACAACCATCAACAAAAAGAGAAGACCGGCGGCGGCGCCGTGCCGGGCGGCGGCGACAAGGACAAGTTGCGCGCCTTCCCCGCGCCCGCGCCCCCGCCGCCCACCTACCGCTCGCCCTACGAGCTGCCGCCCGCGCCCTACCTGCCGCACCACCCGCACCTAGGTACGCTCCGCCGCTACGAGCCCGGCCTGCCCGCGCCCGCGCCCGCCGCCTCTCACCGAGCTGTGCGCGTTTCAGGCGTGTCACCCTTCGGCCGGTACGGGCCCGGCGCCTACCCCGGCGCGCCGCCCTTCGGCCTCACGGCGTACGGCCGCGACCTGGCGCTGTCCGGCTCGCTGCACGGCGTGCACCACGCGCCGCCGCTGGGCTCGCTGCACGACGCCTGGCGCGCCGTGCGCCCGCCCGCGCCGCAGGCCGCCGCCGAAGCGCGCCGCGAGCACGACGAGCGCGAGCGGGCGCGGCGCGAGCGCGACGAGCGCGAGCGGCGGGAGCGCGACGAACGCGAGCGGCGGAAGGCGCGCGAGCAGCGCGACCAGCGGGACCGCGAACTGGAGCGCGCGCGCGCCCGCTCGCCTCTGCGGAACGGTGCACCCGAAGCCATCAAGGACGAGCGCAAGGAGCCGCAGCGCCACCCGCCGCCCTCGCTGCCCGCGTACCCGCCGCCGCCGCCGTGGGACCCGTACCGCACGTTCGACCCGCTGCAGCACATGCGGTTCGCGCCGCTCGTGGAGGCGGCCATCCGCGCCGAGGAAGACCGCGCTAAGATGCTGAGCGCGTACGCGCACCACCAGCAGCTGAAGTCGTCGCCGCTGCTGCACCGCGCGCTGCCGCCGCACGCGCCGCTGCCGCCGCTGGGCGCGCACGCGGCGCTGGGCGGTCACGGCCCGCTGAGCTCGCACGCGCCGCTGGCGCCGCTAGCCCCGCTGGCGCCGCCGATGGCGCCGCTCGCGCCGCTCGACCTGCTCAAGAAGGAGGAGCCGCGATGATAGCGATGCGGCGCAACCGCCGTGTCGCCGAGTGTGTACATAGAGTAGCGTAAACGACGTCGCAAGTGAGAGTACGAGTAATTTAATGTATATCGTTTCGCATTATCGGTTTAGAGAATTATTTATTGTAACGTCGCTTACAGAAGACGGTTGTCGGTCCGTCGCCCGCCTCGCCGTATGGGACAGTGTCGTGGGCGAGGCGGACATAGCGAATGGAGAGGGTGGTGCGAGCGTGCACGCTTTCTCGACATGTGCAATATTGGACGAGAACACGCGGCGCTCGTCGCCGCCGGCCTGTACACTACTGCTTGTTTATTTACATGAAAATATCTATCGAGTTGTTATTGTGACCATTATTAGTTAATTATACATGAAAATTGCTGATTATTGTAAAGGATAGGATTATCGGAATCGCTATCGATATAATTATACATATTTATATATACTTATAAATAAACTGTAAATATTAGTATGTAAATTAGCGTTAAAATATAGAATTGGTTTATTTAACGTCATACAAAAGAAAATCCCATAAATTATTATTGCATCGGGAGTTTAATTTACACTTCCGTTAAAAATCTCAATGGTTTTTCAATTGTACCAGTGGAGTTTTATTTATTTATTTATACTCCTATTAGTGAACACAATTTCAGGTATAGCAGTTATTTCATTTTAATGCATTTAAAATATGTGATATTATTGTATTGTGAAATACATTTTGTCTGACTTCAAAGTAGTGTCTATTCTCAGGTATCTAGATGTAACAGTAATACAATAATTGTCGGATTTGTATTAGTTATCATGAATCATGTTTTTTTTATTCCCAATTGTATTTATGAACAAGCAAAACATTTGAAAGTAGTTGTTCAGTGACCTTATCATGACTTATATGACATATAAACTTTTAAGTGCCATTGAATCAATATTAAAAGAGGCATTGAGTCAGACAAAAATGAATTTAGGGTCTGTAATTACAGATTCATCTGACAGTTTGTGTTCTTAAAATCTCAAGAATGACTCAGAATTGTTATTATAGTTTATTCAAAATCATTCTGTATACTAAAAAGTAAATGAAAGCTTGGTGCGATTCAGAAAATACCATTAAAACTTTTGATTTTTATACCAATCAGATTTTTTTATATCCTATCCTCCGCCTATATTCCAAATTCTAAGAAAGGTCGGCAACAAAAGTAAGTGCTACTGCCCACAGAGGCGTAGCTTATCCGTCATTACACGCTTGGCGTTTAGTATACGCCTGCTTTTGTACGCAGGGCATTCGGTTATTTGCCCGAACTTGAAAGCGAACGTCAGACATCGTCGGGTTGCTAATAAAGCCGGATGATGTGTTCACACGGGATCTAGATACTAGGCTCGCATGAAAATAAGATTCGGCAAAACGTGGCTCTGTGTGTATGTGCCGTATGTTAGGATTAGTTTCCAACCTAACCTGCTGCAGCTGCATACCAGCGTTTTAATTGAAGCGATCTGCTAGATCTTCCCAATCCAGTTACATGGGAACACGATACCCCTTGGTCTGGTCATACTTTCTGACTTCTGACGACTCGTACCTACCTAACGACAAAGTTCTACGAATGACGTTCGTGACCAAAGGCTATCCGTGCTTTCAGAAGCACGAGGTGTCAGCACAGAGTACATTATTATACAAGGTGTATTTTTTGTCTTGCTCAACCCGCTAGGAGATGATTCTACCCATGAAAACAAACAACTTTTATTATGGAACCAACTCTGAAATCGCGAAAAAATATCAGCTGTTTCTATGAAAAGTTCATTGCCCTCCCGACCATAATGTATGAAACAGCTGATATTTTTTTTATTATTGTAGAAGGACTATGCACAGGTCAAATAATTATTTAACCTTTTGACTTTCACGTCTGTAACGATTGGATTTTTTACCCCAAGCGACAAATTCATTCTTTACACTAATAAACATACAAAACAACACTTTAATTCTAGATTTTTCACCAAGGGAGTGAGAGAAGGCACGAGCACGAGCATTGATCAGTACGCTTTCTCAAGACGGATTGGCGATTTCGGACTTAATCTATACTGATACTAAAAAGATTTGCATGTATTTGTTTGTTACTCTTTCACGCAAAAAAATACTAAACGGATTTTGATGAAATATAGTTTATATATGTCACCGGAAAATAACAAGATCCGTAAGTTTATCAATCTACTAGGAAGTTTATAAACTTTCGTAAGATTCTAAACGGGAGATAAATTGTAATATTTTACGTCCACATTTTCGTAAATTGATAAACTTACTGAACTCACTTGTAAAATAATAAGTAAGCAGTAACCAAACGTTACGCGCGATCTGATTGGTTGACTGTCACGTGTCACTTCTCCTTCCTCGCGGCCGCCATTGTTGTTCGCAACGGAACATAAATAAACCAGTTTGTTTTTATTAGTTTTAAATGTTGAACTGTGTTGCAACTCAAAGAAAACTCAACTCACTACATCCGTGCCAAAGAGGAACCAGGCATTGTTGCTTCCAATTTATAGTTTGTCTAGTCTGATTATACCAGTCTTTGGACACAAGCATTGCCACTATGAACATTGACCAATCAGAGAGCAGTGTGTTATTTTACGTATTTCAAAGATGCGTATATTTAAAAGAGTTTCTGTGATTGGTCGAACCATTTAAAATCTTACGAATAGATATCCGTTAGTTTATAAATTTACCGTATGACGTCGGAAATTGATAAATTTACCAAAATCTCCCGTTTAGAATCTTACGAAAGTTTATAAACTTCCTAGTAGATTGATAAACCTACGGATCTTGTTATTTTCCGGTGACATATACATCATAATACAACATAATTTATTTTTAATGAGGGTGAAACCGCGGGGGACAGCAAGTACGTCCAGATTTCCTCACGATGTTTTCCTTCACCGAAGTCTGTGATGTCCAATATAAACTTTAGAGTAAGTAAGTACATATGAATTGAAAAAGTCACATTGGTACATGGCAGAATCCGAACTATGAGAAGTGGGCGCCTTGCCTTAACCACTTAGGTCATCACGACAATCTTCAAAAACTATATCTCAATGGACTTAAGAACTGGCATAGGTATGGCGGGCACAGGTGAGAGCTGTATTTTGTGAGATATTACTCGAAACAGCTAAAAGGCCTACAGGGCCTAAAGCCCGGTTTCCACCGCGAGCTGAACGGACCCAACGCTTGACTTCGTTCGCAAGCGGAAACTGCAAATAACAAATAGTCAAACAAAAAACAACAAATAGTCGAATAATAATTAATAATAAATGTATTAATAAACAATTATATATTAATTATAATTTTGTTGGTGGAAATACAAGTATGCAGTGGAAACCGGGCTTTTACTTACAACCAGTACCAGGACTGTCCTTTTCCGTTCTCATTTTTTGTGTACGATAACGACCACTAAACGACACTAGGTACCGTTCGTTTTGTTCTCGCTGCCGAAGGATAGTCACGATACTCCCTTTAAATTACAGCGCAACTACGGAAGCAAACATCATTAACAAAATCGGTTTATAATTTCATTAGAAACTCGGGTAACTTCTTTTTAGGGTTCCGTAGTCAACTAGGAACCCTTATAGTTTCGCCATGTCTGTCTGTCCGTCTGTCTGATTGTCTGTCTGTCCGTCCTCGCTTAATCTCTGTGACCGTTAGCACTAGAAAGCTGAAATTTGGTACCAATATGTATATCAATCACGCCGACAAAGTGGTTAAATAAAAATTCGAAATAAATGTTTTATTAAGGTAGCCCGGGAAGTGTTTTTTTTTTTTTAATTTCAACCCTGTTGTATATTTTTGGATCGGTATTTAAAAATGAATAAGTAGGAGTTTACTTAAATCATTTTTTTAATAATTTCAATCTCAAGAAATATAGAAACATTTATTTATTATCAGGCCTAAAGTAAAAGATTATCTTCTGTCCTTTTCTGAATGAAATGGAAAGAAAAAGATGTACTGAATTTAAATTTAGTTTAGTTCGTGAACAAGGGAATCAGCACTTTATATACCTACTGCGGCAAACGCAGTATACGCAATAAAATGTGTTATAGCTAATACAAACTTAAATACAGAGAAAGCCATAACTCCAATGGTTATCGCCGATTTCGTGAATGACAAATATCGCGGCGGATGCACCAGACAAAAGTACCCTAGTTATATCTTTCAGACTGTGATCTAATCATTTTTTGTGTTAACTCCACACTAAGTCGGCGGCTTTTGTTCTGCTTGTGAATGTTTCACATTGCCACCGACTTCCGTTTAAGTACCGTCAAATGTGGCAACTTGACATACAATGAGCAACTTGCCCATTAGTGGTCTTTACGAAGAAAACCTCTTCGCGTATAGAATTTAAAAAAGAATTACATGCAATTTTAACAGTAGTAGGTTTTTATATTTACCACTAGCAACATATTCTTTTTCCACTGTTGTAACACTGTCGGTTAAAAAAATATGGCGTTTCGAAGTCAAATGTAGACAAGACGTTTTTTTGCTAGTGTGTGAAAATTGTGTTTATAGTGCTTAAACTGTTGATCTCAGGTGAGTAAAATTTTGATATATTCTGAAGCAAATACCGTAGATTTATTATTGGTTGTTAAATATCGGTTTTTAGTTCAATCAACCGAAATATTTGCTTTGGTCATGTTAGTTGAGGTTAGGTCAAGTTGCCATTACCAGCAAAGTGGCATCTTGACCTATGCCTAGGGTTGACACATTATGTTGACACGAAATTAAACATTTTATTCCCTGAGGGCGGGAAGTGAGTCACGGACAAATAGGTTTTTTTTTCTATGTATGTACCCTTATTTTTTAATCAGTACACGTGAATATGTAGCAAAAAAAAATATAGGTGTTATTTTTATATAAGACATTTGATTTTTAATAAATAATATATATTATTTCAAAATTTGTTTTTGTGACAGCCCTATACGATGCGAATGATTTGTATGGAAATTGTTTTGAATCCTATGGCAACTTGACCTACTAGCCAGTATTACCAGTTATTAGGCTGTCTGTAATTCGGAAAGGAATACCATATTTAAAAATACGTAAAATATGGCAAATTGACCTAAAACATAAAATAATCTATGAGAAATGACGTTCAGGTCAAGATGCCAAATAACCGTCAATTTGACCTCGGTTAAATTTCTTTGTCTATATCGCCAATTTCAAGGTGTTTCAAAGAAATCGATAATTATTATGAACTAGGAACTTATTGTTATCACAAACAGATCATAAGATATAAAAAAAAACTATAGGTATCAAAGTTATTTGATAAATTCGAAAAAAATGTGGTCAAGTTGCCACATTTGACGGTAATTTTTCTGTTTTTAGTTTTTGGAAGCGGTTCTTTTAATTTTTTTTATTTCTATTTTTACAGAGAGTTCTATTTTTGAAGTTGGTTCATATACCAAAATCTGCAAATAATGTAAAAAATAACAGTTAAAACCGGTTTAGAATAGACTAGCTTCTGCCCGCGGCTTCGCTCGCGTTAGAAAGAGACAAAAAGCAGCCTATGTTACTCTCCATCCCTTCAACTATCTCCACTTAAAAAATCACGTCAATTCGTCGCTCCGTTTTGCCGTGAAAGAAAGACAAACATACAGACAGACAGACACACTTTCCCATTTATAATATTATTAGTAATTAGTGTGGATTCAATCAATATTCTAAATAAACCAATCGATAATCTTGCTATGGGGTGAATATCAATCATTCACTTTTGTACTTGATATGATTGCTGAATGCCTATGCCTTCTATTCTGGATTTAAATTAAACCATGATGATGCTTGTACTAGAGCATTTATTACTGCAACTGAGGGTAAAATTTACATAAATATAAAATCATCTACTATTGATTGAGTTCATTTATTTCCTGTACCATACTTGAACTGTTTTCATTCGTTTTACTTTCTTTTGTAATTGAAGTACTCCATAGAGTAAAGCTTCAGCTGTTGGTGGACATCCAGGTACATAAATGTCAACTGGAACTATACGGTCACAGCCTCTGTAATTAAAATTTAGATAATATTAATTAACCACAACTATAGGTTTGCTTTAAAATAAGATACAAGAATATAGCTGGCAATGCTGCCAGCCTCTTGGGCACCGGTTGACAGCGATGCAGAGGAGTTTTTTGATGCCATTTTATTTTAATTCTAGTTTTATTAATTTAATTTTATTTTCAATATTGTGTATTTTGATTAAATAAAAATATACTTTCAAAAATAATATAAAGTTTTAGAATATAGTCAGTTACTTTATTATTACATCTAGTTGTACCTATATCACATGAAGTACTAAGTTTGGTCTTAGCAGCTGTTCCTATTCCTACTATTCACTTGATTAACCTCTTGTAAGGGGTTATTAATATAACAATTAAAAAGTTATTTTGTCTCGCGTATATATGCGCTTCCAGAAGTCAAAATGTTAATGGCCGTTCACAATAATTTTTGTCTTGGAGGATTTCAAATCTTTAGTAACCTAATCCACCAATAGATAGGTTATTAGAAATGGCCATAGGAAGGGTAAATATACAACTATATGAAAATGCGTCATTGCAGGTGATAGTTAATGCTTATGTATAGGCATAGATACATATAATATTAGTAAATAAATATAATATATAATATTAGTAAATAATAAACCTATAAATAATTATAGTAAATAACAGTCTTAAATGTTACTTTTAAATTAAACGGACAGTCAACGTTCGAGCGGTAACAAATAAGTATGACTCATCACTAAGTTGTTTGTTACCGCCTATAAAAGCCCCTGCGCCGACCGATCTGGGTCATTCTTGTTTGAGACGTTGAACGGTGCGGAGCTCTCCGAGATTGTATATAAGTTAAGTATAACTTCTTGTGTATTGTAATAATGTTACCTATGAATATAAATTTAGATTATGACTATATTTTAGATTATGTACTATATTTTAGATTATGACTATATTTTGTGTATTATGTACATTGTGTGGTTTAAATGATGTAACCGAATAATTGTAATATTTAATCGAGTTTAAAAGAGTGTTCATGGAGTTTCTTGCTGGCTCTTCTCCATTGGAACCTACTCTTTTGGAACCAGCAAATAGCTTTTCGTTTGATTGAATAAATAATTTTAAATTTTACTTAAAGTTTATTTTATTTTAAAAATGTGTTAAAAATGTAGTATTTAGAAATATTATTGATGATAAACTGCCTTTGTTTCATATAGAAGGTCTAGTTTTAATGACAACTTAACCTATAACCAAAACTGGTTTAAAATACAATAAATGCTTTCCGCATAATTTGCTTTTATGTTTAAAATATTTAACCCTCCCTTATACTAATCTAACATCAGAAGTGGGATAACCCATAGGCCCAATATCACGATTCTAATACTTATAATTCTATGTTTAAGGATGGATGCTGAGACAACTGGAAATCTTCTTATGGCTACCCGAGACGCTGCTTAACAACATCAGCAGAAGGATGTTGACATCGTTTCTCTGCTGTTCGGTGCGGATGAAAATGTTTGCGGATCGAAAAGTTGGTGTAATAGCATCGAGATACTTCGTGCTGATTTGAGGTGTGTGAAACTCCAGTGTCGAGATGGCAGCTTAAGCCGGTAAGGTGTGTAAGGTTTGTGTGTAATAATAGTTTTAAATTGTCAGAATAATGTTACAATAGGTCTTAAATTTATGTCCATATTATTCTACCGTTTTCGGTGTACAAATACTGATTACTGCCTACGGATTATATAAATACAGTGTACGGATTATATGTAGTGGTCGATATCATTGATACTTATCCGCAAAAAGAAAGTAGTCCAAAAACTTTGCAGGGCATTGTGCTATTTAATGTTTACTATAAATATCATAAATGATGATTATTTGTTCAAAATATAAGAATATTATTACAGGAAGGTATTAGGCCCAGCGTGGCAAAGATAATTGATTAAATAAACTTCCCTAGCAAGTGAGGCAGTTTATAGGTCTAGATAGCTACTTCCGATAACTTATTTCCAATTTCGTAAAAAAAAATAACGTGAAATAAGAATAGGAAATCGAACAAGATGCGGCAAACAAAATAGTTTTAGAACATTTATCTAGTCCATCTGAACGTGTCAAAAATGATTTCAAAAGTATACTATTTATGCGGCTTTGAAATCTAAAATCAGTTTTCGCACGGTCAGCGAGCCGGTCACCTATAAACTTGTTTACGTCTTAAATTTACACTTAGCCACTATTTTTTTTTGTCTCTTTCTAAAAAAAATTGTTTAGTAGGTACTGTCCAAATAATCTTTTTGTTAAATTTTCAGAAAGTGAATTATTGTTACTTTAAGATTGCCTAGTCTCAAAATTTTTAAGATTCCGCCAGAACCGACGATGACATTTGTCATAAAAAGGAAATAATCAAAGAATTTTATGGAGAAAAAAAAATTGTAGTCGTTTATGTCGACCACTAAATACGTCCTATTTAAACTGTCACATCAAATAAAGTACTAATAATTTAATAAATGACTTGTCACATATTCTCACATAAAACATAGCCTGTCTATGTATTAAAAAAAAAACAACACGTATATACGTTTTACCCATTTATTATTCCGATTAACAATCATTTCAATCTGTATATAACGATTATCATCGCATAAAAACAAATATATTAAACCTTAAAGGTTTTATGGACTAAAAGGTCAGGTATCCAAGTGCGAAAAGCCAGGTCAACAAAAAGTTCTGGTTCAACAGTCCAGGTAGACGTAAATGATAGAAAAATCGGAGTCCGGATAAAGCAATAAACACAAAACTCCAATAAAATCACGGAATCACTTTGTCGCCATTATTAATTTGATATTTTATTTGACAATTCGACAGTTACTCGATGTCCAAGTTTAACTTTTGCGTTGCCGACATTATAGTTACATTTATTAGATTAACGGTATCGATGTATAAATTTTGAATTATTGAATCAATAAAAATATGATTATATACAGAAATAAAAGTATTAGCTGTTTATTATTTTAAATAAAAATCGAGTTACGAGTAGCTTCTTACATTGTAGGAAGTAATATTAATTTGAGTAGGTACCTTCTTATGATAATATTTTTGGCATAGTTTTGAAAGTGGAATTTCGTACAGATATCATTATATTTTGGTTATAATATTTCTAATTGAAAATTGTGTTACTATTTACAATTCCTAACAACGGCGTACTTCTATAGATTTTATTTATATTTTGTAATTCATAGTTTTTTTATGAATATTCATAAATAGTCCAGTATATCGCTCGCTACCGTGGTTAAATCATTTTCCTTTAATTTTTTTTCTGTAACTTTCTTAGAACCCCCATGACTAACACTGATGGTAGGGGTTTTTCAAGTTCATACTTTTTAAATTTTATATATAATCTATATAAAGGATAACAAATAGATTAATCACGTGAAAGTCATTTTATCATTCCTACATCAATATCTTGCTCTTATCAAACTCAATACTAGTTCCAAAATAATCAATTGTTTTACAAAATAAGACCCGTGTGAGCTAAAAATTTCCAAATTTAGCCTTATTAAAATATTGCACAATGAAACTCGTCAGATTGGCCAAGCGGATCAATTATTTATTTTCATCATTATGGAAGGGACAACAGTCGATTAATACCACAATAATTCAGAGTTCTACAGGCTTCACATCGATTAGTGTATTAATAGGCTGTAATGCTAATATCCTCTCAACCCAAGCCCATTTGAATGAAGTTAATAATGTGTCCGGAGATAACGTAGACATAAGCGTAGATCGTGAACTAGCGTATAGGTTTGCGTACCGAGGCAAATAAATTCAAAACTTGATTTGATACATTAGGTACGGCGGAATAATAAGATTTTTGCAGTTGATACGGTATATATAAGACTAGATTTAAAGATTCTTACGAAATATCTTTAGTCCTTCCCAATGACCATTACACTCTCAAAGGTCAAGGCAATGTAAAGAATGTTATTGTAGTAAAACAAAACTTACGATATTGGCCAAGAGAGTTGGTTGATAAAAACAATGCTGTCGAACATACTATTTAAAAGGATATAGTAATGCAGATAAGTTGCGATTATTTAATTATTCAATGATAATATTATGATTATAAAAGCTTTATAATGTAACTTTATAATGTGATTTATAAACTTTATGATGTTCTGTATTAAGGTCTTTTTTACAACCTATGTTCTTTCATAAATAAAATGTTGTTAAAACATATACATGTAGCGACTCGGTAACTGCGAATTGCTGAATCGTATCTTTGAGTAAGGTATAGAACGCGAGCGGACGGCTCGCCAGTCGCCTACTGAACACCGCCCTGCCTCGACACTTACCTCGACACCCGACACGTGTATTAACTATAGTTAGTGTTAACAAACTATTGTGGAATTGAAATATAAAGACATTTAATTTAGTAAATCATCCTTTTCTTTATTCATCATACCGGACCATAGAACACGCACAACACTGGTGACCCCGACGTGATCGAAATTACGTTTAAGAATCAGAGTAGGCGGCTCAAAAAGTGTCGAGGCAGGGGCAGACAGCCGCGTGGCGCAAAGTACAACGTAACCTGTAAAGTGAGGTTACATAGCAACGTGCGCGCATAAGATCCCGAGATAAGCCTGCAACGGTACCCGGTGCTTCAGGAGCAGTTCCAGCAACAGCGGCAGAGTCCATCGAAGAGTCCGTGGGCGATCGCACTACACGTGGTGCCCAAGAAGAACGGACAAAGTAGACCCTGTGGTGACTATCGTGCACTCAACGCGATCACGAAGTCGGACAGGTATCGAATTCAAGACTTCAGGACTTCACATATGCGCTGTCAGGTACCGATGAAGAAACATTTAGGCGCACAAGGCAGTTATTGTATATTAGCGAATTCACGAGCGACATACAATACGTCAACGGAAACGATAACGCAGTTGCTGACGCGGCTATCGACTTCGACAAAGTCGCACGGGCACAGGAAGCAGACGGCAGATTGGAACTATTTGGAACATAAACAGAGGATACATAGACACCACGCAGGTTCAAGTAGTAACAGGACAGCAGTTAAGAAGCAAACTGAACTACTTCGGATAGTACTCATTATCATCGCCGTAATATTGGGCATACTATTATGCTACGCCATCAAGATCCCGCCGCGGGATATGTCCAGTGAGTGGAGTGAAGTGAAATGTGCAAAAGCAATTCGGTAAAATTAGAGTGTTTTAGAGTTTCGGCAAAATTAGTGTGTTAAAATTAGAGAGTTTAAGTTGTGTATGAGCCAATGTGGGCGATAAATGTGTAACAATAGGCAGCATACTGTGGGAATGCTGATAAGTATAGAATATATATGATACAAAAATAAATTCTATTTAACTTTTCCTTCAGAGACTGCTAGAGTATATCCATGCTAGAACCAATAAGTCACATTGTGAATGAGTGAAAAATATTGACTTGACTTGAATTTGACTTTAAGTTTTATCAGTCCGAGTACCGCTGGTCGGCCTACTATTTGGTGTCAATTATCTCACAGGCAGCGGGTGAATGTGATTGACATGACTATGTAGTTGGCATTACTCCATAATTTTATCAGTCCGAGTACCGCTGGTCGGCCTTCTATTTGGTGTCAATTATCTCACAAGCAGCGGGTGAATGTGATTGACATGACTATGTAGTTGGCATTACTCCATAATTTTATCATTCTGAGTACCGCTGGTCGGCCTTCTATTTGGTGTCAATTATCTCACAAGCAGCGGGTGAATGTGATTGACATGACTATGTAGTTGGCATTACTCAATAATTTTATCAGTCCAATAACCGCTGGTCGGCCTTCTATTTGGTGTCGATTGTCTCACCAGCAGCGGGTGAATGTGATCGACATGTCTATGTAGTTGGCAAGCATACTCTGTTACCTATTTGAACCATATCTATGCAAATGTTTGACTCGACTTGGTTTGACCTGACTCGACCTGAATAAAATTTAAAAAAAAAAAGAGAAAAAAAAATATAATGGTCTTTGTTTTGTGTCATGTATATGTTCATTAATCAATAGCATCTGCCTAGACTAACATAGGAACACAATACTTCGAGGACGAAGTACTGTCAGTATGGCCGTGATAGTTAATGCTTATGTATAGGCATAGATACATATAATATTAGTAAATAAATATAATATATAATATTAGTAAATAATAAACCTATAAATAATTATAGTAAATAACAGTCTTAAATGTTACTTTTAAATTAAACGGACAGTCAACGTTCGAGCGGTAACAAATAAGTATGACTCATCACTAAGTTGTTTGTTACCGCCTATAAAAGCCCCTGCGCCGACCGATCTGGGTCATTCTTGTTTGAGACGTTGAACGGTGCGGAGCTCTCCGAGATTGTATATAAGTTAAGTTAAGTATAACTTCTTGTGTATTGTGATAATGTTACCTATGAATATAAATTTAGATTATGACTATATTTTAGATATTTTAGATTATGTACTATATTTTAGATTATGACTATATTTTGTGTATTATGTACATTGTGTGGTTTAAATGATGTAACCGAATAATTGTAATATTTAATCGAGTTTAAAAGAGTGTTCATGGAGTTTCTTGCTGGCTCTTCTCCATTGGAACCTACTATTTTGGAACCAGCAAATAGCTTTTCGTTTAATTGAATAAATAATTTTAAATTTTACTTAAAGTTTATTTTATTTTAAAAATGTGTTAAAAATGTAGTATTTAGAAATATTATTGATGATAAACTGCCTTTGTTTCATATAGAAGGTCTAGTTTTAATGACAACTTAACCTATAACCAAAACTGGTTTAAAATACAATAAATGCTTTCCGCATAATTTGCTTTTATGTTTAAAATATTTAACCCTCCCTTATACTAATCTAACACAGGCAACAGCTCCATTTATAAAAGTATGATGCTGCTACTAATAATTTATTACTAGCTTTTGCCCGCGACTTCGTCCGCGTGGAATAATTGTTCCCGTTTCTGGGGGATTTCCGGAATGAAAACTAACCTATGTCCTTTCTCGGGTCCCAGACTATATCTGTACCAAATTTCATTCAAATCGGTTCAGTGGTTTAGGCGTGAAGAAGAGACAGACAGACAGACAGACAGAAAGACAGACAGACAGACAGAGTTACTTTCACATTTATAATATTATATAGTATATATATAGTATATAGTAAAAGTAAATAGTAAAAGTAAATATAGTAAATAGCAAATATAGTAAATAAAATAGTAAATAGTAAAAGTAAGGATGTTAAGCTCTACTTGCTTTAACTAATCGTCAATGATGGGATAAGTGTAAGTAATATAATAAATAGATTTATCCCTCACCTTACAACTGAGTAAGAGTAATGGTAGTAACCACCACCATTTGCACAGCTGCCCATAGAAATGACCCAACGTGGATCAGGCATTTGATCATAGACTTTTCTCAAGGCAGGTGCCATTTTGTTCGTCAAAGTTCCAGCTACAATCATGACATCAGACTGCCTGGGAGACGCACGGAAAACCACTCCATACCTTGAAAAAAAAATAGTATTTGAAATGAATGAAAAATAGAATGTACTGAACATTTTGTGACAGTATTTTATTGAATAACCCTTAACCCTTTAAGGATTAAGCAATAAACAAATTGGCAGCAGAAATTTCACTACTACCCCCAAAAAGAAAAACGTACAAGCAAAGATTATAAAATTTTATTTTTTCAAGTAGTAGGAAATTTACCCAAGAACATAAATAACCAAACTTGTTCATATGACGATAACGAAATGGGATACCCCAATGGCCGGCTGTCAATTGGTTGTCAAGAGGTTAACACAGTTTAACAAAATTGTTGGCCTGGTTCTTTCAAGTTTAAAATGTTACATTTGAAAGTGAAATTCAAGATCTTTTTCTTGAAAAGACATATTTTGAGACATTAGCAGCTCAACAGCCATCTGTTGCTTGATTGTTGAAAGATTAATTTGTACTAGTTCAATTTGTTTTTCTATTTTGATTAGACTAGGTTAGGGTTTAAAACGCTAGTGTAGATACCTGTCCATGTCGTAGCGCGGAGCAGCGATGTGCATCATCTCCACTGCACAACAGGCCAGGCCAAATGTCATGGGCCATATTGAGCCCTTCCTTCCCCAATTCAATAAGTCGTCAAGCCTAGCCACTGCCATCTCAGCCATGTTGGTAGCATCTTGAAACGGAGAGTATGGTCGTGTTTCATTTGGGTTGGGAGCTGGTAGATGAGTTTGTCTTATCTGATCTACGATGGGCGCAAAACCTCCTTTTTTAACAACAGACAAAAGCGTTGAAGGAGCTGTAGCTCCTAAAGCTTTAAGAGCCTGCATCTTGCCTGAAAAATACATCAACACATCACATTTTATTGTCACTAAAAAATCAACAAAGCATTTTTCTTTGAATTTGTATAGACAGTGCACTTACAATATTAATGCATTAATCAACTATAATTAGAATATAAATACGCAATTACACTTAAAACTAGGATCGAAAAATCTTTACATGTAGTTGTCAATTTTACGTAATTTACGGTGCATTCACAAAGATAACAGCGATACAATTGACATAATGGAAAAATATTTCAGATTTTCAGTATAAATAATCAAAGTCCCAGCACAAAAAAAAATGATTTTTAGTTTTGTAGATGCAAACATGTTAAATAAGATCTTTTGATACTCATATTAAAATTTCAGGTTTAAAACACTTTCTTTAATTTTAAAACTTGAGCTATCTTCGTAAACAAAACGTGTAATGTTAAAACTCTGTTCAGCCAGGTTCAGCCCAAGGAACATAGGTATTTGCTCTAGGGAGGTTCAGCCCCTACCACACAGATGCGTTATTATCAGTTGAAATAAAGTGAACGCAGACTTGGCCGCACCGCACGCGCCGCAGTCCCCGCAGTCATCGCATTTTCGTTGTTATCGTTTCAGGGTCTGCGGCAACTGCGACGCGGGTAGGTGTGCGAGGTGGCATAGAACTTCATATAAAGAATTAGAATGCGAAGACTGCGGCGCGTGCGGTGCGGCCAAGTCTGCGCTCACCTTTACTTTCTTCGTGGTAATTATAATATTCCCCGGTTCATTGCACATAATTGCGATAATTATCACAGCAGTGTGTTTGTAGCCGTCCTAAAACTCTTGCTGATGTTACTTGGCGCATTTGGCAAAATATTCTTTATCTATGCTTCTCCGGAAGTATGGCATATTTTTCTTAGGGGTGTGTTCCTAAAAGGGTAAGAATTACACGGAGTAGTGCGAAAGTTAATCTAGAGCGTTCCGAAATGAGCCGAGTGAAACCGAGGGTAACCGAACAATTACTCGACAGCTACCCGAGCAGTATTTTGGAACGCTTTCGGTAGAGTAATTTTCGCACTGACAAGTGCGATTTCTCACCCTTGGCTGAGCGTCGTTAAATATTACCTGACATAATGTCAAAATCATATATGCGCCAATGTTGAAGTTTGATGTTGAAGAATGGATTTACTAAAGTAGAAACGAACAGGTAGTACTTATTTATTTGCAAAATATGCTTAAAAACACAATTTTCCTTCTTTGCAATAGAGATAAAAGGTTATGTTGACAGTGTCATCATACGATCCTACCCTAACCCGTTCCAAAACAGTAAATCGCTCTGTAGGGTTCAAAAACAGTATAGCCGTTCTCTTTCTTTCGTTGTTTCTATCTCTTTTTAATTTTCGAGTGAATTATTCGCACGTTTTGGAACGCACCCTAGGATTTATTTTATTACCTATATTATTCATCTGTGGTCAGTCATGTGTCTGTCACTGTCTGTCAGTTCAGTGACATTGAATAATTTAGAATTTTAAACTTGTTTGCTGCCCATCGTATTATAAATTCGTAAAAGGTTTTTGCTGATTATCTTTTTAATTTGTCTGCAAAGATGTCCAAAGTAAGTTAGCCATTTAACTATAAAAATTCTGTCAATAATATTTTTAGTTTTCTAGATATTTATATTGTTTCAGGATAAGAAATGGTTCAAACCAATGTTTGATTTTGATGACGAAGAAAAACCATCAAAAAAGTTCAAAAAGGAAACACCAAAGACTCAGGATATACCAGACGACATAAAAACAATCGATCGTGAGGTACATTATTTGTAAATGGGAGCAAAATTGGTGAGATTTAAAAGCTCTGTTTATTTTTTCATCTGTTCTCTCATTTTGTTTATTTCAAGGTATTGGATTCAAACACTGGCAAGAAACAAGTAATTATAACAGATCATAAACATTGGATGAAAACGTTTGAACCAGTTAACATAGAGGATTTAGCTGTTCACACTAAGAAGGTGCAAGAGGTAGAGCAATGGGTGAAGACTGTGAGCAGTAACAACAACAGTGATATGCTGTTAATGACTGGGCCTGTTGGTTGCGGTAAAACCATCACTTTACGGGTTATAGCAGCCAAGTACAATGTTAGAATAACTGAATGGATAACACCTGTAGATATTGACATTCCATCTGAAAACGGTAAACTGTCTTTTCATTTTTACTGTTTTGACGTGACAACGTCTTAAATTAGGTTGCGGCTGGGAGTCACTTATGAAAAAGTGTAACGCTCGGTAACGTTACGATGAGTCACCGAACGAGAGAGAGGCCCGCCGAATGCCTTGCGTCTCTCTCCCACTCAACTATGATCGGTAAAAGACGTTGTCACGTAAAATCTTCGCCCGTAAAACCGACTTTACAGGCAACCATTTTTTTTTTTTATTACAGAAAGACTTCCTTTAAAGTCATGATTTTCATTTACAGGAGAATATGAATTTAAACAAAGACAATCTGTCAGATTTTTGGATTTTATATTAAATGCTGCCAATTTTACATCTCTGCTAGATGATAATAGTAAGAAAATAGTATTGGTAGAAGATTTTCCAAATACCTTTTTGAGAACACCCTCAGAATTTACAGAAGTATTACAGTAAGTTATTGTTTTTCTGATTATAATTATGGTTTCCGACTTGTTAGGCCAGTCTGCTGACAATGCATGATAAAGAAAGTAGATCTTCCATAATGGAAAGAGGCAAGACCAGAGATTTTTGTTCCTAAAGCTATATTTGTTATAAAAATTATAAATTCTTTTGATTTCAGACAATACAGACAAAGGGCTAAATCACCCATAGTATTTATATGTTCGGAATCACATACAGATAACAAAAATTCTGCTTCAAACATCTTCACACCAGGTTTAAAAGAGCAGTTCAACATACACCATATTTCGTAAGTACTTACGAACATAGACTTTAGTCATCCTTACGCTTCATGTATATAGTAATTTAGATACAGTAAATGAGTAGTTTAACTAAGTAGCTGTTATATTTTAGGTTCAACAGTGTTGCACCAACTAATTTGAAAGCAGCTCTAAAACGAGTAGCAAATATAATAAATACGAAGCACACCACAGTTTATAACTCTCCCACAGCTGATGTGATAGAATGTGTAGTCAACTCCTCAGCCGGAGATGTGAGATCTGCAGTATTAAATTTACATTTTGCATGCTTGAAAGGTAATTCTTATCTTACTAACTTCCTCATCAGTAAAGAACAAATAGTAACATTATGAATATAGTATAGAATATACATTGTTCCTAATCAATGCTCGTTTTAGGAGGATCAAAACGAAACATGGACACAAGTTTAGTGGAAGGAAAAGAAACGAAAAGTAAGACTACAAGGAAGAAAAAGCAGTCATCTAGTAAATTTATGTCTCTAGGAAAAGATCAAACAGTTAGCATCTTACATGGAGTTGGCAGAGTTTTAAATCCCAAAGGTACTTTATATTTTTAATCAACCCACTATGGGTATGTCTCAATTAGAGCTTACTGAATAGAACTTGGCGTAAAGTGAGTTATCTCCGTCATTGTGAACAGTAAGCAATTAATATATCTCTTTTATTGGAACAGGATCTAGCTAGATGATTTAAACTACTAAGTTTCTTGAGGAAGAAAATATTTAACTTAGGTACTCGTTTTCATGCTGGCAGGGTGCAACATGTGTCCAATGAAGGTTCACATCTGGTTCATGGAAGGTTCACTCTTAAATCTTATCTGATTTCAGTAATAGAAACAGAAAATGGCAGCAAAAAGTTATCACATTCTCCTGAGGCCATAATTGAACAGTTCATAAGTCAACCTATTTCATTTGTAAACTTTCTGGAAGAAAACTACTTGCCTCATTTCTCAAATATTGATCACGTCGACAAGGCTGCTTCGGCTCTCAGCGACGCAGATTTTATGCTTGCAGAATGGAGGGTAGGCTTTTTGATATAATTTTACTTATGTAAACTAGTTTAGATACTGTAAACTTTCAATATTATAATTAATCATGAAAAATTATTTCAGGAGAAAATGTGTCAAGAATATGGTTTGTACACTGCTGTCGCCAGTTTGATGCTTGCGAATAAAGCGCCTGTATCGGCATGGAATCCAGTGAGAGGTCCAAAAAGTATGAAGATACAATATCCGTAAGTAGATAGTGTAAAAGAAAAATATATCAACCCCTTTGTGCATTTAATAATAACTTATTTATTTGTTGTAGGTCTGTAAGAGAGCTCCGATTGTTAGAAGAAAACCATTTATACAAAGGAAAAATCTTAGTTTCTGATTACCAAACATATTGTAAAATAATAGCAAATAAAATTGGAACTTGATACTTTATCAGATGTGTAGTTTTTTTTTTTGCTAATTGCAAGTTATTTAGTTTATAAATTTTGTACATATTGATTGTAAGTAACTATACAATAATCCTACTATTTGTTAATTTCATTCCAAGTGTTATTACAATCTTCCCCATATTTTCTGATTCTGGCCAAATTGTTAACTTCACTTAGTGTTTTGGCGGAATGGCGATTCTAGGTGACCCATTTACTGAAGTAAAAAGACACTCGAAGGTTGTAAGATCTCAGTGTTTTATCTGGTAACAGACAACTAGATAACTAGACTAATAAATAAAATTCATGAAGATTGTTACAATATTATTATTCGGAAATTCATAATAAGAGATGATACATTTTGAATGGTAGAACAAGTTTTCTACTTGGCATTGGAAACAGGATCTTTGGATCTGGGAATAAAAAATTGCTGATTACTAATACAATTTATTAGCAAAAGTCAGGGTTCCTCAGATTTTACAAATGCATTAATATTATATAACACTTCACACTTTTTAATGTCATATTTTGTTACAGTTCACCTGCATTGATCACTCACTCAGTTGTTTCCATTTTGCAAGCTTTTACAACAAGAAAAACCTCGTTAAACTTTATTGAAATAACGGTGCAAAGTCAAAAGACACAAATACTTACCTGTGCCTTAAATCGCCATTATTATAACAAGTCTACAATACAACATAATATTGGAATGGACCATAAAGTAGATTCATACTTACCTCAGGTGTTATTTCTGGAACATGTATTAATGTTGGTTAAACTTTGCAAGTCTCCCAAAATTAGATAGGTCAACACATCTGTTGTTTGTTAGTGTATTGCATGCATAATGACGGGGCTGTGTGTATGTATGTGTGTATATTTGTGGAGGATTTATCGGGAGGATGAGGAGGAGGACCTGGAGCGGCGGCGGCGCGGGGCCGCGCGGGGCGAGCGCGAGCGCGAGCGGCGCCGGCGCGGCGGCGAGCGGCGCCGGGGCAGGGGGCTGCGGCGCCGGTACCTGCACAACACAAATAAATATCAAATTAGTTTTACACTATTTGCTTTTGCCCGCGACTTTGTCGTGAAAGCCGATTATTGCGTACATCCTTTTCCAAGGTCCAATCTATCTCTATACCAAACTAGTTATATTCTCGAGGATCACTTGTGTTAAGTTTTAATAGTTATAAGAATCTGATCGAGTTTTATAAATTGGCGAGTTTTAACCAGACAAAAATCGTGTCTGCGGTGGTGTGGAACCAGCAGGTATTGAATATGGTGACCATGTCTTCAACTTATTTTTTACATAAAACATTTAAACTATTCTGATTTAACATTAGCAATACTAACCGAGGAGGCGAGTGTCGTCGAGGCGGGGCGTGTCTGGGAGGCGGCGGGCGCGGGGAGGGGCGACGAGGACGTGTCGGTATCAACACCGGCGCCGCTGTTATTTCCTGACCGTCGATTTGACCTACAGTAATAAAAGTTTGTATGCTTTTAAATTGTATTTGTAAATAAAATGTTGCAGAGTACTCAAATAAAAAAAGCAGTTTCTTTTTCCTAGTCAGTCTTGTAAGTTGCGCTAAAATAAACAAAATTAATCGTAATTTATTTACCTCCATCCATGTGTTTCATTGCATTTTCTGCCTCATCAGCATTACTGAATTCAACATAAGCATATCCCCGTCCATTATGGGGATGTAATCTGTCCATGGGAAATTCAACAGCTTTCACTGTACCATAGGTTGAGAATATCTCGTGAACATGATCTCTAGAGACATTCAAAGTCAAACGGCCAATATGGATTCTTGTGGGGCGTGGCGGCGGGGAACGCTCGCGCTTCTTGCGCCCAGGAGACCTGGAAAGATACCATAAGCAATTTATCAATTGCTCTGAAGACAACACAGGATGAAATTGACAATTGAAATGACTTCCTCACCTATCATGTTTCTCCTTACTTTTACCCTTATCATTAGATGAGGGTGCCGCTAGTTTCTTCTTATCAAGTGGAGATCTGTCTCTTACTTTATCTCTGTCTGGTTCACGGCGATCCTTCACGGGACTCTTGTTAGGGGAAGTTCTGCAACAGGTGACCAAGAGTTTTTTTAAGTGATTTCTCAACAGACATGCGAAGCAAGTACTCTAGGTCAGCAGACCATAAACATAATAAAATGTAATTCATATTAATTGGCAAAGTTATCAATCTACAAAATATGTAATTAAATAAATTATATTGGTTATAATATGATATTTAGAATAAGGAATGCAGACAAAATAAAACCGTTACAGGCTGCTTACTGCTGTCAAGTAAAATTTTATATGTATTATATGATTGTTATTGTAATGAAATTATTTATTATTCAAGTAGGATCTAAAAACCACTTTTACAAGACATATTTTATATAAACTAGCTGGAGCCAGCATTTCCTAACTGACACAAGGGCGGATCCAGCTTTGGCACCAGGGGGGGGTCACAAGTCACATAGTCACATGACAAGAAGTTACAATTTAATTTTGTTTATAGTAGGTATGGGTAATAAGTAGGTACTTTGTTATTGTATGTAAATACTATACCTCAAAATACATAAGTCTATTCAAGCCCGACAGCCGGCTGTCGCTTGGCCGTCGAAAGGTTATAAAACAACCAAAAAAAAATCTTTCCCCTGAAACGCGTTATCACTTGCATCTACTTTAATGGGTACGTTTTGTTGGAAGTGGAAAAGCGCCCCAGTGGTGGTCGGGGGCATTTGCCATAGACCCCGTGCCTCTAAGGGGCCTCGCGCCTCAGACGGGTGCCTCTCTGAGGCGCCCGATAGAAAGAAAAAGACACACACGGCTGCTTTATTATGGCAGTTTGATAAATCAGTGACTTTTTTTTATAATTATTTTGGCTCGTCTGTATCTTCATAATTTTGAGTAATTCCGAATGATGGGTGTTCAAAACTCTCTAAATAATCGTTTCTTTCAATAAAGACCTCTTTACCATATCAGCCCATTGCCGTCAATTGCTGAACGTAGACCTTCCCCGCCTTCCCCAGAAAGCTACAGCCTTCCCAGTCTTGGGCAGCTCGCATCCACAAGTTGCTCGCCACCTTCTGTAAATCATTGGTCCAGTGTGGTGATGGTCATCACCATTCGTTCTTGAAGAGGTCTCCACGCTAAAACATGTCTAGTCCACCATCGTCTGTCCTTCTGCAGAATGGCCGGTTTACTTCCATTTGATCATACTGACTCTACGAGTAATGCCGGTGATGCTTGTTCTCTAGATTGTTCTCGTTTCAGCTACATGAGTTATTACCTGTCGTACACATTAAAGATCTCAGGGTTAAAGGATTGTGCGGAATGGAGACAGCGACTGTCGCAACCTAGGGCTGGGCATGCCGCAATAGCGGGTAAGAGCCTTCTTTGAGGAGTGGCTGGTTGAGGAGTGGCTGGAGACGCGTCACGGCGCTCTCACGGATCGCTTGACACAGGTCAACGGACATGGTCAGTTCGGGAAGTTCCGGTGTCGAATTCGGGCGGAAGTGACGCCTAGGTGTCACCACTGCATTAACGGTCGCCTGGAGGACACGTCGAGCACACGGTTGAGGTGTGCCCCGCTTGGGCAAGCCATAGCCGTGTCCTCGCAGAGGCGATCGGCGGTGGTGACCTCTCGCGCCCTGCGCTGGTTCAGGCCATGCTCCGGGGCGAGACTGAATGGGAAGCCGTCGCCTCCTTCTGCGAAACAGTTATGCTGGTGAAGGAAGTGGCGGCGCGCGCGAGGCAGCGTCAAACCTCGCACCCCGGACAGGGAACCAGGCGTAGACGTCGAGAGTCGCAAGATGACTAGTGACCACTATAGGTGCGGGTCTGCGAACAGCGAGTGAAGGGTAGCTCGCCACCCGGCTAGGACCAGGCACGCGCGCCTCTATGAGCAGTCAGCACGAGAAGAGGCCCAACAGAGCCAACTCCTGCCGGGGTTGCGGAACAGTTATAATAGTTACCATGACCCCGGCACATGGGCACAACATAAGGGCAACCGAAGGAACATGAGTGGGTTTTAGTCAGTAAAAATCCGCCCCGCCCAAGACTGGAGAAGTCATTTGATGATTTTCCACTCACCAAAAAAAGGTTAAAAGATTGTGCAATTGAAAATTCAAAGATTAAACGCAATATTCTGAATGCTCTTGCCCAGCCTAAGAGTATTTTTATGTTGGCCTCCTTCTTGAAGTTTCTTACATCAACTCGAGAGTAGCGCCATTTTCACATACGGGAAACAGGGCCATCTACACGACTTTGGTTCCATCCAAGTTCATCCCAAAGCACCCTTTGAGGGTCTGCCATGTCATCCATAAACCGATGTGAGATACATTGACCGTCGATATTTTGGCCATGGTCCTCCAAAGCGTTGGTAAAACTTGAGATTTTAGTATAATCTTCAGATTATATTAAGCTCAAGATGGGTGGCGCAGGACCGATGCTTGTAAAAATCTTTGGGGGAGACCTTTGTCTAGCAGTGGACGTCTATCTGCTGATATTAATCTCAAGTTTTATGAGTTATTAACTCCCTGTCTTACCTTCCGACGGAGTTGGAGTGGTTTTGGGCACTGTTCTTGCACTTAGATGTTCATTGTTGTGGTCTCGTACAGAGATTTCAACACTTCGATATAATTATAAGCTCATCTTTCAAATCGATCTCCCTAGCCTTTTCTTCAGGTTTGGGAACAAGACACAGTTGCAGATGGTTAATTGTAGAGCCTTCTCTTGGTTTTGGTTATAATTAGATTCTAAAATTCACTTTTTACAGTCCTTTACCAGGAGTCATAAATGATAGTAGCAAATAAAAAAAAACAGCCATCAAACTTCCGTAGTAGCGCAATACCCTGAAATAAGCCCACGAGTGACCCAAAGCAATAACGTTTTAACTTCAATAATAATAAGTAAATTAATTTTTTTTCTAAACTAAAATTCCTTTGGCTAGGCCACAGGCCCCGCACCAGCTTAATCCGGCAGTCGGTAGTCGATACTGGCCGGTGAGAAGTTTTTCAACATTGATTTTTAGTAACACAGAGAAAGATATTTAATTTTCTGCTGTGGCTCTAGTGGCTACACAAACTGGTAGTGGAGTAATTTTTTTCTTTTCATATACTAGGGATACATAATTATTATCTCAATATCGTAATTTAAAATAGGGTCACTTCACTATCCACATCTGATATTCGTTTTCAACAACAGAAACTGGAGTATCAATCTAGTGACAGTATTGAAGGTAGTTACATAAAATTATATTGTGACAATTTTTTTTTTAAGTAATTATCATGTTACTTCATTTTTATCAGTGGTCATATCGGCTCCTAAGCCGGTTCCAGGACCTAGGCAACTAGGTCCTGGAACCGGCTCAGGGGGGGGGTCATGACCCCCATGACCCCCCCCCTGGATCCGCCCTTGAACTGACAACTCTGAGAAGAAATCCTGAAACAAACTCAGGGATTATTCTTTTAAGTCCAGACAATATTTTTGTGCAATAAACTATGCAGAATAACGCTCAGGCTAGCCTTTTGCTTTCTACCTCAAAGAAGCATTGTGAGCTTTATTATGATGATGATACTGTCTACTTACTTCTTCTTTGGTCTGGAGCGATCATTGTTGCTGCTACTGCTGCTCGATGAGCTGGACGATGATGAGGAGCGAGAGGAGCTACCCGAACTGCTCGACGATGACCGGGACGACGACCGAGATGAGCTGCTTCCTGAGGAACTACACAACAAAACATTGATTTCCTGAAAAGTATACAATCAGTGTAATAAAGTGAAATGAAGACTAGCTGGTGTTGAGTATTGGTTTGATATGTTCTTTCTTTCTCCTAAAAATGTTAAATTGTGTAAATCTATGTAAAAGAAAACACAGCTCGGATACTTAACCTAACTTATTTTTAGATATTAAAAAGTAGTTATGAATATTACGTTAAGTGCACAGAGTCATACCTGCCACTACTCTCACTGCTGCTTGATCCTGAATCACCTTTCTTTTTCTTGTTTTCCCGTGGTTTCTTTTTATCCTTATCAGATACCGCCGATGGCGATTTTGTACGCGCCCTGAAAACAAATTTAACATTAAGAAAACAGCTCAACGTGATATTATTTAAATAAATAGTTGTATATACGCACATTTCGATGTAGTCTCACGACCAGATTTATATTTATTTGTTATAATTTAGGCACAAAACAATTATTTCTTCAGCGTCGCCGCGATCTGACTGAATGAACGATTGAACGAACGAACGAAGCTAGCAATAGCAAATGATTGACTTGACTGAATGAATGGAAAAAGTTTTTTTTTTTTTTGGAGTTTATGGCTTGGTTGCTAGGACCTTTAAGCCAAGTCTGGTTTTAACCACAGATCTCGAAAGTCGAGATCTACCGCAGGTTTGTTATTGTCTGTCGATAAAAACTGCATTTTTATCTTGCGATTATTATGGCAGCAGTGTGTAACTTCGTAGCCGTCCTGATATATTAAAAACAGATGGGTATTATAACAAAACTTCGATAATATCAGAAACTTTGTTTTTAATAGAAGCTTAAGATTTAAATTTTTTAGTAACAAGATTTTTCTCTACGCCATAGGTAAAATCTGTATTTCAAAGACAATTCTTCGAGAATACATTAAGTACCCACGACTAAGCAAGCACCCATGAGCACAACGGTTTATTTGGAGTTTGGATAACATGAGAAACGACGAAAACATACGACACGAGTCAGAAAAAAAAAAGTGAGCCGTCACGGGACGCCTGGCAGGTGTGAAACATCGACATTACATCGTCCCCACACAGTACACAAGACTGTGACTGTATATATACACCATCATATAGTGTGGCGACGCGTCGCCACAGCCACGCCACGCCAGAAATTTGTTTTACGTGCGGCTATAGATGTTTCACATAAAAAAAAAAGTGCCGTCACGGGACGCCTGCCAGATGTGAAACATCGACATCCACACATCGAAACCACGGAAACGATACCCATGACCGAAATTTTAAAAAATGTTAGCCGCCATCTTGGATTCTGAAAAGGACCTCATTTTCGGCATCAGTGCCCCCGAAAACCACTGAATTGCCGAATTGAATTGAATTCCGAAATGCCATTGAATGACCGAAATTTTGAAAAATGTTCGACATTACATCATCGCCACACAGTACACAAGACTGTGACTGTATATATACACCATCATATAGCGTGGCGACGCGTCGGCACGGCATGCGTCGCCACGCTGGAAATTTGTTTTACGTGCGGCTATAGATGTTTCACATCAAAAAAGTGAACCGTCACGGGACGCCTGGCAGATGTGAAACATCGACATTACATCATCGCCACACAGTACACAAGACTGTGACTATATATATACACCATCATATAGCGTGGCGACGCGTCGCCACGGAATGCGTCGCCACGCCAGAAATTTGTTTTACGTGCGTCTATAGATGTTTCACATCAAAAATTCAAGCCTTAAAATGATTTCGAGTCTTCAAAATTTTCTTGGAGCGTGATGATGAGCTATAGGGCTCCCGTACACGACCCTTCGCGCCGCACCGACACCGCGCCGCAACTGCCCGACTATGTTGCCTTTGTCTATGCTTTCACGACTGCACCTGATAGCGAAAATTATGGTGGCAGTTCAAAATCGGCGACGCCCCATTGTGACAAAAAAAAATGTGCTTTAAAGTTTAATATCTCACTAACGGATACCTAAATAAAAAAATCACTTAGCAATGCTTTTGTAAGACCTATCTAATGATACCCAACATTAAAGGGTAGACGGAAAAAAAAAAACTATAAAAGGGTTCCTTTTTAACCAAATTGGTATGGAACCCTAAAAGGAGGGAGGGAGGGGGGGGGGGGACGAAGCTCGCGTCCTGGTGCTGTTTGAGGACAAACTATGAGGCCGAAAAGAAGTTAATAAGGATAAAGATTGAAAATCTAGAACTACCTATATAGGTATAAGTAAAGTATGCCTCTATTTCTTCACGATCGTATTAAACGACCGCGGACCGAGACTACCGAGACGGTCCGTTGTAACAGCCCATTAGGCAGCCCAGCAATAAACGTATAAGGCTGACATAACCGAGATAGTTGCATTGCATAAGTGTGTACTTCTAACTATTTCCTTATAAGCAGATAGATCTCAGTAACGTATTTATGAGCTATTTGACGTTTTTTTGCAGTTTCTACCAATTTGTCAAGAGTGGTGTAAAATGGCAATTGCATTCCAAAAAAAATACCCATTGAATTGAGAACCTCCGTCTTTTTGAAGTCGGTTAAAAGTATAACACTAAGGCCCGTATTAATAGACGTCACTCAACTCCGAGACGCTCTCAAGTTTCTTGCTGTCCTTGTCATTCTAAAGGGAAAAAATAAGGACAGCAATAAACTTGAGAGCGTCTCAGAATTGAGTAACGTCTATTAATACGGGCCTAAGAAAATTATGTAACAATTGGGATTTGTAATTTGTTACTAATAATTTAATCCTTAATTGAAAAAAAAATGTTTATTAGGAGTTTAATTAGCAAAAAGTCGCGATATACTCGCACATAGGAGGATTCTAGTGATCGGGAATGTTTCTTCAAACACTTTTCTTTCTTTAAGCTTGTGATCTGATGATTATGATGACAGTGAGCCAGATGTATCTTGTTTCGGCAAATTTAAAATTATTTTATACAATTTTACCAAAATAAAAAGGTATATCCCCTTCTTCGAAAGATTCTTTAAACAAGTAGTTTAGAAGCAAATAAACAGTCGATTGATTACGTACTTGGGTAATCACTCTCAAAAGACTGGTAGCCGTTAAGTGACCGAAATGATTAGCTATGGCCCCCCCGCAGGCCGACACGAGCCGCACATTAGAGCAATGGGAAGGCCGTGTTGCATTTACGAGAGTTCGCCCACCCTCACCATTGTGACCTCTTCAGCCCTTCCTTATATGACCCTAAGGTTGTATACATATAAACCGAGGTGAATCTGAATGAGTACATATTACTCGCATGTTTATGTTTACTTCTACAATTCCAGGTGTTACAACATCTAATTCTGACTGATATAACATGACCAGGCACGTTGTGATGCCTATAGTCTGGTGGTTAAGGCGCCCTCGTCCCATATTTGCATGAAGTTGCGGCGTCGAAACCGGGAAGGTAACTATTTGACTTCTTCAATTCATATGAACGTTTTAAGTCCATCTAGATAGAAGAACCTGGAAATCACGTAAAGCTGTTGGATCCTGTTAGGCTGTTTTCATTCGTGTTCTTTGACAGTCGTTACGAGTAGTCAGAAGCCTTAAAGTCTGACAATCAGTCTAAGTATCCCAGTTACTGGATTGTTGACATCATTAAAGAGAAAGAGAGACACACCTTAGGATAATTGGTTTTTACAACAGCTACAGCGTACATGCAAAAATGTATAAATTGTAAGTGCACACTTTTAGACCAGTCATTTAAGACATAAAAATCGCGTTAGGTCGCAATAAATTGCAAGGTTCTGATTTTTTGTGATGTTGTTAGGATAGATACCAATGGTGTAAATCTAGATTTGCAACCTCGAAAGACCTGTGCTAACTTCGTGGTGCTCGAAAAACCTTGAAATTTTCGAACATTTTTCAGTTTTTGGCTTATAACTTCTAAAATATGCATTTTGCAGCAAAGTCATCTATGAAACTTTTAAATAAGACAAAATAAACAACAAAATGAGTGTAACCCCAGCTCTGTATGTTTAATAGATCTCAAGATATGACATTTCGAAAATGGGCAATTTTTCCCAAATTTTATCAAATTTGCAGTTGGCTAGACTTTAGATCGAAATACTGTCTAAAATACTCATCCTACAAGGAAAGTCAATAGGAGTTAAGTTGTAGAGCAGTTATTTAGCTTTAATTTAAGTGTAAAAGGAACTGTTCAGGACCAATAGTTCTCATATTATGAGGTAAATAAGGAAATCAGTATATAAATATTACTTTAAAAATAAAATAAAACAGACAATTCAGTAAAAATTGTTTATTAAATAAAATAAAATTTAAAACTATATATATATATATATAAATATATATAAATGAGATATATATATATATAGAATAATAATTAATATTCGTTGATTCTTTTATTTTAAGTATAAAAACCATAACTTCAACTTTAGTTAATTGTTAATTTGTTAATTTGTTATGTATCTGTGGAGGCTTGTCATTAGCAACATCATTATATATTTTTGTTACCTATTATTATATTATTAGTATGTAAGCCTTCTTAAAACTAATAAAATAAAAAGGAAATCGGATTTCGCAAGAAATAGTTATTTTTTCTTATTCATTGTTGAATGGAATTTACAATACTAGCAGTCCTCCCCGGCTTCATCCGTGGTACATACATAGCCTATGTTACTCACGGATAACATACCTATCCAACGAGGAAAGAATTTTTGAAATCGACCTCGTAGTTTTTTAGTTTATCCATTACAAAACAAAAAAAACAAATCTTTTCTCTTTATATTAAGTATAAGTATGATTGATGGCGTCATAAGTTCTGTCAAAACCTTGTTATTTTAACTTTCGAGTACGGGCCAGATATACTTTGACTAATTTTAAAAATAGAACATTTGTACTTGCCGAAAATAAAAAAGAAATGAATTTTTATTCATTTTTAAATATAGAGTGGTCGAAGAAGGAAGATAGAGTCGCGGTTATCGCGTTGCATCACTATGGTTACGCGCCAATAGAAATTTTCAAAATTCTGCAAAAGTTGAGAATAACACTACGGTTTGTTTATCGCACTATCAAACGATACATTGAAGATTCATGCTTCAAAGATCGTGAGAGAAGCGGCCGACCTCGCACAGCACGTCGATTCTGTAAAATTCAAACAACAACTCGCGTTTCCCTTCGCTATTCGCTCTCCCTTCGCATAAGGTTCAAAATGACCTTGATTTTGCATTCTGATAGCATCGCCTACGCACTTGCGAAGGGAAGTGACCACCAAAGCGACTAGTGATTGCCACACTCAACAAAATGTAAATCGAGATTTATCGGTTTTTTATTTTAGCAGTTTTTTACACAGAGTTTTAGCTATTATGATGGTGTAATCTTAGTAATCTGTGGACAATAATTTCATTTTTGCCTTGCCGTTTTAAAGTTTGTTGCATTGTTTTCAGTGGTCTCGAACCTACCGATTTTTCGGTATTTCTACCGATATGGGCTCTGTTCTACCGATATACCGAAATATAACGACTTTTCTACGATTTCACAGTATACATGGAAATTCTACCGATTTTTCTACCGATTTTACACTTTTAAGTTGGCAACCCTTTTCATTTATGTTTAATGTTACGGGGAAGCCCTCAATAGTATGGACCTAGTGCAGAATGTAGTTCATATATTTTGGGGAATACCCTTGACACCCTTGTGTCCTGCAATTCGATGTTATAAGGGGCTTCCCGCTCGGGAATTTACCTGTCTAGTATATATAAACAGTAATTCAGTTTTATTTTTTCATTAATTTTCTTAACTTTGAAGAGTGAGTACCTAACCGAAAGAGTCCCTACAAAATCAGATAATTAAGTTAAAATGTCGTCTGACGAGGAGCCAAGCACAAGTGCGACTGTAAGAAGAAAAAAATATCTACAATATTATAGAAAAGAATGGGAAGAAGAATTTCCAGGTTGGCTGCAAGATAGTCGTAAAGGCGAAAGCTATGCCTATTGTAAAAGTTGTAATAAAGATATCAACATCACATCAGGAAAAGACGCTATAAAGAAACATAGTTCTTCACAAGCACACTCAATATCATCAAAGAATATAAAATCACAACCGAAGATATCATCATTTACTGTGACCAAAACTCATAAATCTGATATACTGGTTAAGCAAGGTAATTTTTTTAGTTATTTATTTTACTATTTACATTGTTATATTATTTGGTTTTCTACTTATCGGTTTATAGAAGCAGTGGATATAATTATACCCTAATCGCTACTAGACATACTGATATACCTACGTAATTTTAATTCTTTATTTTTAATTTCAGGTGAAATAAGATTAGCTTCGTTTGTTGCTGAACACAATCTACCATTCACTATTATGGAGCACCTACCGCAGTTGATGCAAGCCATTTGTCCTGATTCAAAAATAGCAAAAGAAATAAAATGCTCTTCAACCAAAACTCATGACATAATTGATCATATTATAGGTAAAGAAAGTTTCAATAATTTATGTGAAGATCTAGGGCAAACTAAGTTTTCGCTTATTATTGACGAGTCCACTGATCTTAGTACGACCAAACACTTGTGCTTAGTTGTGAGATATGCGAAAATGAATCGTATTAAAGATTGTTTTTTAGCTCTTATTCCATTAGAAGAAGCTAATGCAGCAACCTTATTTGAACACATTGTAAATTTTTTTAGAAGCAATAATATTCCATATAAAGATAATCTAATAGGTTTTGCATCTGACGGGGCAAACGTAATGATGGGACGTAATAATTCTGTTGTAACATTGCTGCAAAATGAAATTCCTAACATTTTTATACTTAAATGCGCCTGCCATTCGTTTCACCTTTGCGCGTCATATGCTTGTACCAAATTGCCACGTTTTATAGAGGATCTTGTAAGAGACATTTACAACTACTTTTCTTCTAGCCCAAAAAGAGTGGCAGAGTTTAAAAACTTTCAAATGTTTTGCGACTTAAAAGTACATAAAATACTTCACCCCTCTCAAACACGCTGGTTATCAGTACATGCAGCAGTGAAGAGAATATTGGAACAACTCTCTGCTCTTATACTATTTTTTATAGACCAAATATCTAACAATGATCATCTTTTAGCTGCAGAACATATATTACAGAAGCTCCAAGATCCTACTACGATATTATTTTTGGAATTTTTAGATTTTGTATTACCATTATTTACCGATTTAAATAAAGAAATGCAAGCAGAACACCCGAAAATTCATAATTTATATGAAAAAATAACTGGAACATTAAAAACTATTTTTGATTGTTTTTTAAAAAGAGAATATTTAACTAGCACTCCAATCGAAAATGTTGATTTTAAGAATCCCAGAAATTTTATGGATATTGATGACGTATACTATGGTGCTGCTGCGTCTAATACACTACTAAGTAGTTCAGAAAATCTAAACTCAGATCAAGTAAATTTGTTTAAATGCAGATGCCTAGATTTTTATATCGAAGCTTGTAAGCAAATAACCACGCGGTTTCCATTGAAAAATAACCCAATAAAAGGTTTAGACATAATTGATCCAAAAAATGTTAAAATTGGCAAAACTGCTTCGATAGTTCCTGTGAGTAGGCTCTTTCCCAATATTGTTCACAGCAATGATTTCCAGGAAATTGATACAGAGTGGCGCATTTTAAGAAATTGTGAACAAATCAAAACATTTCCTGATGATGTAGAACTATTTTGGGATGAAGTAAGTTTATTAAAGCGTGGCGATGAAACTCAAATGTTTCCATTGTTGTCTAATTTCATCTTTAATATTTTATCACTTCCCCATTCATCCGCTAACGTTGAACGCATATTTTCACATATTAATCTTTTAAAAACAAAGCAGCGAAATAGGTTGTCTACTGAATCAATCACTGGTCTATTACATTCAAAACGACTCATTAATACAGCTAATTGTTACGATTTTGAAATTAATTCGAAGATGACCGCGGCTATGGCCAAAGAATATTGGTATAAAAAATAATTATGATTGTTGCAAATTAGTCTGTAAGTTTTTTTTTAATAAATAAACGAATTTTATTGAATATTGTATTTTTCTTTTGTCAAATACCGATTTTGGGTACAAATATACCGATTTTAGCTGGCAATTCTACCGATCTCGCTCTATGACGTTCGAGACCACTGATTGTTTTGTTTGTGTTTTGATCGTTCAGTGCCGGTAAATTGTGAAAAAAATCATGAAGTAAGTTTATATTTCTGGTTGCAAAGTTCAAAAATTAAATTAATATAAGTGTTTATTTTGTTTTCTAATCCAACAATAATGTTTCAGTACAAATGAGACACGTTCCTCTCACTCATCGTCGGCTCAGTTGAAACTGAGTTTATGGAAAGAAACTAGGTTTTAAGCTTGGTTTCTTGAGAACTCAAAATGCCAGAGAGCGAAGTTGACGCCAGTAAGAGGAACACGCCGTACGCCTTAATATTATGGGTGTCACTATCAAAACTTATAAACAGTGGACCAAGGTTAGCAGAGCTTATTATTTACAGTTTGAACCACTTAACATTCTCTAAAGCAAACCACTTAAAATGTGCGACGTAAGTACATGTTCCCACTATTATTATATAGATGTGTCTAGATTATATTTTATTAGATCTAAATGTAGTTCTTACATAAGAATATCAATTTCATTACTAATATACCTAATTCAAATAGTAATTTATCTATAAGGTTTTGCAGTCAAAATATAAAAGCATAAATAAATTTTAATCTACTTTTATCCTACAAGGAACATGGAGTAACATTTTGCCTAATTTATGTTTCAGGATTCCAACCTGGTCAAGAACAGACTTGTAATTACAGACCACCTGATCATGCAATTGCGAGAAAAGTTTGCTTCCTCGTCCAGCTCAACTGTTGGAACAAGTCAAAGCATATCACGGGTATGTATTTGAGTAGAGACAGATTTGAGTTGTCACAGCACTCCGACTCAAGCTATAGGACTTTAGTCAGGTATTTTTATTTATAGTAAGTTCACCTAATGTAAAACTAGTCACTAGCGCGAATAAACTGTTTTCTTTATTTTTAAGTAACTAGGTCACATGTTTATTTTTGTTTACTTTTATCTATCTACTAAAACCTTAACTATCGTAGTAATAGGTGTTGTCATTAACGCATTGTAGTAATAAGTGTTTTCTTTTCAGCATCACGTCACACTTGTTCAGTTGCTGCTCCTCCACCATCACAACGGCAAACTAACTTCTCCACCACCACCGACAGATTCTTGAGGGTGGAAGAACAGCGGCTGGAGTTACAACGATATTCAATCGTACAAAAGTAGCATTCCTTTCTGGAGAGGAGTCTTGACAGGGATAAAGTTTTAGCTGAAGCTCTGGGTGCAGTTGGGAAAGGGCTACAAGCATTGACAGATGCCATTAATTGAGATAGGGTGTAGCAATAAAGCCCGGTTTCCACCGCGAGCGGAACGGACCCATTAATGACTTTGTTCGCAAGCGCAAACTGCAAATAACAAATAGAAAAACAAATAAACAACAAATAGTCGAATAATAATAAATAATAAATGCATTAATAAACAATTATGTATTAAGAATCATAATTTTGTTGGTGGAAATACAAGTATGCTGTTTGCGCTTGCAAACGAAGTCATTAATGGGGCCGTTTCGCTCGCGATGGAAACCGGGCTTAAAAGTAGGTAATAGTATAGTCATGTTTTAGTTTTTAAATATAAGATTTTTTCAATTGGGTTTTGTTATGTTTAAATTAAACACTTAACGAATACTAGTGCAGTTTTATTGAAAACCTGCCTCACACACCAGAGAATACATACAATAAACAACACCACTGATATATATTGACACTGATATATTGCATGTTGTGCAAAACACAACATGAACATGTTGGTAGTTGAGCACTCTGTGTACTAACAAGCACTAAATCGCCCTTTTAGGAGGCCTTATTGTTCTCTCCACAGAGTTGCGAGCAGTTAAATGACAGTCATTGTAAAATGCTTCTGGGGAATCATCTTCAGCACCACTAATTGGTGTCATAAGGTAGGAGTGCTGAGCATATCCGGAATCACCTGAAAAAAATAATATAAAAAAACTATGTAGTTTTTATACCTATTATTTAGATATGAGGGATTAACTAACCAAGCAAAACAACTTCTTCACCAGCTTTTGTTTTTGTTAATGCCTCTAAGTGGGCTTTTATAACACCATAATTAAAAATGAAACTGTCATGAGTAGCTTCACCATTATGTTGGATCCACATTTAAAATATTTAAATCTGCATCTGAAAAAATATTTACTAATTGAATACCTAATGATAATTGATTACAACATAGACATTCATTTTACCAATTGCACACTTCTTGCATGGTATCCTTTGCGGCAGTAGAAACATTCTTCATACTCTTTCGGTTTTTTCATTGCCACCAGAGTGCCATCAATACACCCAAGAGCCTGTTGGAAAGCCAAACTTTTTGAAGAATCTGTAATTTACGGTAACATGATCAACTGCCACAGAAAAATGTAAAATCAAAGGGTCACTTTAATTATACCCACTAACCTTTCTTTTAATTTTTGTCTTTCTTGTATATTTTGAGGAAACCTTACCTATATATTTGTTTACTATTGCCGGATTATTAAGAGCTTCCACTACTTCATTTATGCAACGAGATGCTGATGGTTGTGATAAATATGTTCTTATATTTTCTTTAATAATTTTCTGATAACTGCCATTAGCCAAGAATGACAAGGCCCATAATAACTGTGAAACAATAAAAAAATTAAATACCTACTTTAGCTAGATCTAGTCAATACAAAATAGTGGTCAATTTTGGTTATTTTCATGCTTAACCTTTTAACGACCAACCGACAGCTGGCTGTCGGGCTGCTAATGTCTTTCTATTGTGTCTTAAATCACATGTGTTCGAAGGATTAAATAGAATACCAATATAATAACTATACAGGGTCCTTAGTTAAACTTGAAAACAAATGTAGCTAGCCAGGAAATCACCAAAAGAGAATACTCCATAATATGAAGTGTTTTTCTTACTATGGTGTGCTGGGTTACAAATCTTTTAGCTATAAACTGTAAATACTTACAAAATGAACTTTATGCATAGTAAAATGAAGCACTTACTTTTACACGAGTTCAAAGTCCTTTGCCTCGACGTTTTGTGGACTTTATCAGAGGCAATAACTCATACTCCAGTTGGTCAATTAGTTCTTTTGACAATCTATACACACGCTCACATAGTCGTCTTCTCGGGTTAATAAAGATAAACTTTGAATTTTGGTAGATTGTCGACTCTTTTCTAGTTTATCCAAAGCATGAGCTTCTTCTAATAAAGATTTAAACAAAAACATTCTCGCCATCGTTATCGCTTGAGTAGGTAGGCACTTATCCACTTTAAAACTTTATTTAAACACTATTTAACTATTATTTCTTCTAGTTTCACTCGTAAAATAGATGCTTTTTATTTGACACTTTGATTCGGGTTCGAGTTCGAAGGGAGCGTCGAACTGACGGTGGAACTACCTTTTAGAATGCCACGTATTACGTCATCTCATACTTTATCTGTCAAAATCCCGCAGGTAATTTAGTTCAACTCGCAAACACGCTCGCTAGAGTAGCGCTAGTGTAGATTCGAATTAACGACCAAGTTTTAGAATGCCAATCAAGAAACTCACGGCGGGTTCAGATTCGAAGTTTAAAACGAAGTCTTACAGAATCACTGTACAAGGACACCAGCGGTCATCAAAGCAGTGAAGGCGCGAATTCAACGAAATCTATCCTGAAGAGCTAAGATTTTTTGTTTACGCGAGAAACAAAAATCTTAGCTCTTCAGATGGGGCTAAGCAGAACCACGGTTAGAAGAGTGTTAAACGAAGACCTGGGACTACGAGCTTATCGTAAAAATCCGGTCATTTTTTGAACGAGCTTTTGAAAAAAATTAGGCTGTAAAGATCCCGCGCTTTGTTACGGCGGTACGCGGGAATAAACATCGCGAAATTTTATTTTCAGATGAAAAAACAATTACTTTATTAAGAAAGTTATAACAAACAAAATGATTAGGTGTATGCCCACAGCAGAGAAGAAGCGAGCGCGCGTATTCCGAGGGTCCAGCGTGGGCATTATCCTTCCTCACTCATGGTTTGGCTTGGAGTCTCATATTCAGGCTTAACTGAGGTGTTTTTTTTGTGAAAGAGGTGTTTTTTTTGTGAAAAAGGTGTGAAAACCAGTGCCGTTGTGTACCAAAATACTGTCCTATCGAATATAGTGGAACCTCTTTCTCAAGCAATGTTCAAAAACAGACATTGGATATTCTGACAAGATTCTGCACCAGCTCATTGGGCACGAAGCACGCAAAACTGGTTGACCGCCCATGGAATTGACTTCATCGGGCATGAAGACTGGCCCTCTTCTAGTCCAAATTTAAACCCCTTGGACTACAAGATATGGCAATATTTGGAGAAGAAAGTCTGCGCTAAACCTCATAGGAATTTGGAGTCTCTCTGAGTATCTTTGGTTAAAGCAGCGGCAGAAATAGATATGAATGTGGTGCGTGCTGCGATCGATGACTGGCCGCGTCGATTAAGGGCATGTACTTATTAAAAATGGAGGTAAATAAATTTGTATTGTACATTTAATTATCTTTCATTTCATATATAATTTTCAATTAATTATCAAAAATTATATCGTTAATTACATTAAAAGTTTTTGACAGAATTTATGACTTGACTAGGTATATTATATTATTTTATTTATTTTTTATTTTATTAATTTTAAGAAGGCTTCCAGACTAATAATATAATACCTAATGGGTAACAAAAATATATAATGATGTCGCTAATGACAAGCCCTCACAGATACATAACAAATTAACAATTAACTAAAGTTGAAGTTTTGGTTTTTATACTTAAAATAAAAGAATCAACGAATAAAACGAATAAAATAAAAGAATCAATATATAATTTATATATATATATATAGTTGTAATTTTATTTTATTCAGTAAACAGTTTTTACTGAATTGTCTGTTTTATTTTATTTTTAAAGTAATATTTTGGAAAAAATCTGATTTCCTTATTTACCTCATAATATGAGAACTATTGGTCCTGAACAGTTCCTTTTACACTTAAATTAAAGCTAAATAACTGCTCTACAACTTAACTTCTATTGACTTTCCCTGTAGGATGAGTCTTTTAGACAGTATTTCGATCTAAAGTACAGCCAACTACAAATTTGATAAAATTTGGGAAAAATTGCCCATTTTAGAAATGTCATATCTTGAGATCTATTAAACATACAGAGCTGGGGTTACACTCATTTTGTTGCTTATTTTGTCTTATTTAAAAGTTTCATAGATGACTTTGCTGCAAAATGCATATTTTAGAAGTTGTAAGCCAAAAACTGAAAAAAGTTCGAAAACGAGGTTTTTCGAGCACCACAATGTTAGCACAGGTCTTTCGAGGTTGCAAATCTAGATTTACACCATTGGTATCTATCCTAACAACATCACAAAAAATCAGGACCTTGCAATTTATTGCGACCTAAATGTCTTAGATGACTGGCCTATTTGGTAAACAATAAATGTGTAAAGGTAATAATATCATGTATTATTTTATCACTATCCATAAATTTTCGTCGTCCATGTGGTCGGCATTGTTGTTATTTATATAACGGTGTTGTATATTTTACAGCGCCACTTTAAAGTATATAAGTGAAATAAGTATATTGTGAGAGATTATATATTTCTCACGATAAACTCACTATTACGGTTATTCTTATCGGTTATTTGATGGCGGCACTTTATGGGTTTTTAGCTTTGAATATCAATAGACTCGGTACGTGCTCATGAAAGGCTTAATATTCAAACTATTATGATCACCTACACATTGATAAATAGTTGTTGGTAATCCTTGGATTTGATAACAGGCCATTGTATTACTATTGCTTAGATATTAGGATCCTGTTATGGATTTTTCTATCGGTAAATAGGGAAAAATATGAAAATAAAAAAATATTCTTGTTTCTTATGGTACCTACTTAAAATAATAAAGTAAATGTAGGTGTTGTAAAGACCCTTGACCAACCTTTTTGGTGTTTGACGTATTGTTATTTCAATATCTGGGTGTAATACCTAATTCGAAATGGTTTCTCTATGACAGGGATTCTCATCAGGGATCTTTGTTTTATTGCGACTCTGTGCACAGTTTCAGTGTGCAATTTTTTTGTGACGCCCTTCTTAAGCAAGACATTAGTGTATAGCTCTAGTAGACATTCTGTGCATTAAGGCTCTTCGCCCAAGGTGCTTTTTAAAGCGTCACGGCATCGCAACGGTTGCGACACGAACGCGCCACAGCAGCGCTACTGCAGTGCTACGAAAAGTGGTCATCGGCGAGTGGCCTAAAATCCTAAGGCTCGTTTTTTTTTAAGAAAACCTTATTATTTTATTATGATAGCATATTTACGGTACTGCACCACCCGCATGACACAGTTGCATAAATTACATAATTGAGTTACGTTTGGCCTCGCTCTTACATGCATGCGCACAGAGTAGCGGGAGAAAGCAAAGTAATTTTTAAAAGCGTGACTTGGAAAAGAAACCTGAAAGGGAAAAAGGTTAAAATTAAATAAAATTCATGGTAAAAAGACAACCTTTTACTTTTTATATTCACGTGAATTCTAAAAATAAATCGAGGTAGGGAGGTATATACCTAATAAACTATTCATGAAATAGCTTAAGAAGTTATGTACGTGGTAAAAAAATCTAACGGACTCTTTTCTCGTAAATTAAAAACAAAGAAATCTAAATGTTACGCAAGTAATTGGTTTTAAAACTAATATTATGTACATTAAGTTTGACTTTACCTGAGCTCCCACGTTTATAAACTTGAGATTAATTTCTTCTCGGTGTAAAACATGAAATATCTACTTACCTTGTTTGCAATAACAATAAATAATGATAACGTGTTATAACAAACTTTCTTATATTGTTTACATAAAGTACAACAAGAGTTTATTAGTGTAAGTATTCCTAGTATACCCACTGGGGAATGACGAAAACGCAGGATTGTTTAGGTACTACAATAATATTAAATCTTGGCGTTATTGTTTTGTTATTTAATACATTATATTATGTGAAATTATTTCATAAATGTTTAGGTGTGTGTTCCAATAATATTTACATAATAATATTCTTTATTCGTTCAGTTGTTTGGGCATGACAGCGTAGCAGACACACAGAGTTACTTTCGCGTTAGTAACATTTGTATGATTAAAAACAAAGCATTGTAAAGTGTTTCACTAAAATCTATTTAAATAATGAAACCGACCGAATGAATAAAACGTTTTGTTTAAATAAACTCTCCTAAATTTTCTGCAATAATAACCATCTAAAATATTTTCTCAACCTTATTGTTGCATATTTGTAATTTATTATGTTTTTCTGCTGCTGTGATAATAATGCTTAAAATAGAATATATTTATAGTAAGAGCATGGCCTGAAAAACGCATTGAAAGGAGTGTACCCCGTGTGTCAATGACCGCCAATACAATGTTCGCCACAGGATTTCATTTATGGGACGCTCTTTGTAAACATAATAAATGGTTTTCTAATGACCAGTCACATTTTGTCAGGGGTTCAAGTTATCTCGCCTACATAAGTAATGCTTTTGTAAAATAAATAATGTCCAAAGGCAAAACTTCTACAAAATTCACATCATAGCAATGAATTTCAAGAAAAAAAAAACAAAAAAAAAATTGTTTTTATTATGTTGAGCGATAGCCCTTTCGTGCAATAGTTTATATATTTCATTTAGTAAGTTCATTCACTGTACTAAGCACGAATAAACTGTTTTTCTTTCTTTCTTTATCTGAATAAATGATGGCCTAGAGTGGATGGGGCACCCATTCAGGCCTCTCGTGTAAGAGGTTGTGGGTTGGAATCCGGGCAAGTAGGTACCAATGTAACTTTTACAATTATTATGTACTTTCTAAAGTTTATATCCCATGCCTCGAATAAGCACGTAAAGCTGTTGGTTCCGGTTGTCATTCGTAGAGCTTTGACAGTCGTTACGGGTAGTCAGAAGCCAGAAAGTCTGACCAGCCTAACCAAGAGGTTTCGTGTCTCTCGGTCACTGGGTTGTGGAGGTCTGATAGGCAGTCGCTTCACGTAAAACACTGGTATCCAGCTGAATCCGGTTAGGCTGGGAGCCAACCCCAACATAGTTGGAAAAAGGCTAGGGAGATGATGATGATATAATTACTATACGAATGCCTATTCACTGGGTTAAATTAAATTATAACCTTGTTGTTGAGTAAAAAGATAAAGTCAAAAGATATAACTAGTTATCCTCTGTGGTTTCACACATAGCTATTGTTACTGTTCCTTTCCCATACGTCGTGGAAGCGTGTTCTACAGGCTTCTAGTGACATCTGTACAACATATTAATCATAAATCTGGGTAAGTAATAGATGATAGATGGTATAACAACAAAATCTCTAATATTTACAACATATAACAACGGAACCTATAATTTTATTTATTACAACGATTAGTTAATATAATCAACCATTTATACAATAATTTTCAAATAACTATTTTTTATAAGCATAACGTACAATAGGTATATATAACATCGTTTGACATAACATACATCCGTACTAATATTATAAATGCGAAAGTTAATCTGTCTGTCTGTCTGTCTCTTCTTCACGCCTAAACCGCTGAACCGATTTGAATGAAATTTAGTACAGATATAGTCTGGGACCCGAGAAAGGACAAAGGATAGTTTTCATCCCGGAAATCCCCCGGGAATGGGAACTATTATTCCACGCAGACGAAGTCGCGGGCAAAAGCTAGTTATATATAAAATCGTTTGACATACCACTCAAATCATATAACACTTGTTATGTCTAATATGATGAAAACTATCTAAGATAGGTCGACGGAGCCTTAAAGCCTTCTAACCTAACCTATCCGAGTCGGGGTGCTCTGAGTTGGGATGCCCTGACTCTAGGATATGATTGAAATTATATCAAAGAACTAACTGGCACACAAATTATTATTATTCAACCATCATTTTTTTGTTTTCTGTTTTCATACAAAATTTTTCGAGAAAGTCACGATTATTAATGTAAAACAGCCCTAAGTGAAATATGGCAACGTCGCATTTTCTTACCATTAAATATGAATGATAAGTTTAAATAAAAATGAATTATTTGTATTTATCAATGAAATTTGGATTATATCTTCGAAACTATGCATTTTTGGACCACCTATTCTTGGAGACTTTGTGTTATTTTTACTTAAATAATATAACCCTAGAGTTATGGGATATCAAAAACAACACGTTGTATTTATATTAAACGTTAGACCTAATGATTTTCGATTAAATAAACGATATACCTACATATTAAACGTTAGACCAAATGATTTTCGATTATATAAATGTTATATCAAACAACGTTATACTGATTTAGTTTTAGAATAAATAAATGTTATATATAAAGAAATTATATCAACAGTGGGTATAACTCACGTTGATAATGAACGATAATAAAATGAAATTAGACCAAACGAGTTTATACGGTATGAGACACATCCCATAAATCTCATTTGTAAACGTTATAAACTCTGAATGAATTGCAGTGCAATTGTTTACAGTTCATAAGGTTTGACCAATTATTTTTAAAGGTATTAAATTACTGGAATAATCTCTTTAGTTTTAAAGTAAAATTAATTTTACGAAGAAAATTTGAAAGTTCGTCAATTATCATCGCATTTATTTATTTTTTGTTGTGGCCTAACTAACGATTTATTTCTGTTCAGGCATTGCTTGCCTATACGCAATGTATTAATTAGGTATAATTGAAAAAAAAAGTGAACTTTTACATTCTCTGAGCTAAAAAGTTGGAAAATAACCTTGCCCCACGACCTTATTGAATTTGTTCCATATTTCCAGCGACACCTTGTACCTATAGCCTTCCTCGATAAATCGGCTATCCGACACTGAAAGGTTTTTTAAATTATATCCTTTATATTATTTATTTATTATAATATAAGTATAGATATTATTACAAATACTCTAATTTTAATTTATTTAAACGAATCACGTCTACCTCTATGTGACAAGGTAAACTGACCGACTGACTCAACTGACTGACTGATTTTTGATAAACCAACTCATAGCCCAAACCGCTGGACCTAGTGACATAAAACTTGGAAGGTGTGTTTTATGTGAAGAGTAGGTATCCATTAAGAAAGGATTTAGTAGGTATATCCATTAAGAAAGGAGTTGGAATTAATTTATAAAAAATGAGAATAATTTAATAATATAGAACTTTTAATTATAAAAATAAAACATCAAAATTTAATGGACAGTCATAAGTAAGAGCACATATCAAAGTAGAAACGACAACGCACGAAATCATTTTCCACATAGGTAACTCAAATATTTCCACTATACTCATCTAAAAACTAGCTTAATCTATGAGTACATTCATTAATAAACTCCTGTAATATTGTGCGCGTTCAAAGATATTTTTCAAAACAAAACAAGTTCGTGTAGGTGCACACATTGGACGGCCTTATAAATGCTTGGGCGGCGCGCTTATCGCCCTATATTATCACAAGAGCTTTCGCGGTCCGCTACTGCCTCCCGTTACCAAACATTTGAGACGAACATTTGTAAAAAGTTGACACAAATAAGTGGAAATATTACAGTTTGTTAACTAAGTTGTTGATAACGCGCGCGTTTTTATATTTGGTGAGTATTTTAATATGTATATTCTGAATTCTTTTGGGTCGTAATTTTGTAAACAATACAGAACTATTAAAATAATGCTTATTACTTGGTCTTAGAACATTAGTTGCGATACTTTTAATAGTTGTAATTATAAATTTCTTTACAATACGATAAAAAAAATTAAGATCAATATTGTTATTAGGTTTTGGGTGAATGTTAAGTGTAACTTCAAAATCCAACAATAAAATAAATCACTATCTATCAATAAAAGACTTATTATATAACATAAAATTTTTATATCAAATTAAAGTACATAGTACAAGATATTTACATAACGCATGCACAATGCAAATAAAATAATTTTAGCAATAAAAGAAAAATATATTACTCCCATTATTGCTGGCGTAAATTACTGAGCTTAATGAATCCTAGTAATAGGCAAAATTAATGGTCCTCACTAGTTTGAGGGACAAGTAAGGCGTAGAGTACACCTATAAAAATACACAAAACTAATAAATGTAACGTTTTAATGTAAATCAAAATAATGGCAAGTTACATTTGTGTTGTAATTAAACATAGGGATTTTTTACTGTTGGTGTTTTTTATACAAATTAGATTTATCATTTAGCATATAAAGTGCCAAGTATAAGATAATTTCTTTATTTAAAAAGGAAAGCGTGACACATATCTATCATAAAACTATTTTCCATATTTTAATGTCGATTATTACTGCCTGATGACAAGTTTATTAATGAACCATTAATATAAATTGTTTGTTAGTTGTTTTCATATTTTTAATTAATATTTATTTATAATGAATAAAAAGAATTTAAAATGTAATAAGTGATATGTCACTCGTTTATTCGTTATTTCTTCAACATATTTGATAAATTTTTTATCGCCTAACCATTGCAGTTCAAGAACAAATAAAAAAATAAAAATACAATTATAATCAAAACATGGTGAAAGGTTCCAAAAAACGTAACATATTTTTGTCATAATGATACGGTATCTTACTGTCTTCTATATTAAAAACATATCCCGCACCTATAATTGAAAAACATATCCACGGACGTCAGAAAGAGATAAATATCTTACAAACTGAGGCGATTTTTATCCCCGTTCAAAAAGAAATACGTTAGTTGTCATCCGCTTATCAAACAGGCTTCAATTAGAGACAGAGAGGATCACTACGCTTTAGCGCACCATCGAATTGATATTGATACTTTTATTATTTTCATTTCTGAACAATGTACAGTCAGCAAAGTAGATAAATATACAGGGCCGTCAGATACAGTTTAAGTTTACTCAAAAACCCACGGATATTTTCTAAAAAAAAATAATTAGTACAAAATTTAGTTCTTCAATTAGGTTAAATTTCATTTGAATACATTTATTGGTTTTCAAGAAAACAAACCTCCATTGTAGATGACGGCCCTGTATACAGTATACTTATATACTTTGCTGACTGTACATTGGAAAATAACAGAAGACCATATTTTTTCTAAGTATTTTTATTTTATCTTGTTATTTGTAGTGACAAGAACATGAAAGAAGTTCTCTTAGTTCGCTTTTCGTTTCTTACATTGTAAAGAGAAAATATTTGTTTGTTTGTAAAAGCTACAATTTAAAACTGCCGAACAGATTCTAAACATATTTTAACTATAATATAAAGATTTGTTATCTGCGAGTGACATATTATGATTTAAACATTGCGCTACAACCTAAGGGAGCAGGGGAATAAACAAAAGGAGCCGATAATACTGCGTGGGTCAGCTGGTTTGAAAAAAGAAAGTTTTCGAAGAAATTATTGTTTTTTTATCGGCATGTCTATGGCTTTCAGCCCACAAAATAATTGACGATCAATCTCCTTTCTTCGAATCGGTGAATGATACAGATGAGTCGTGCTTCCGCATAAACAGCCAGCCTACACATCTCACGAAATTTACGAAGATTCAATCACAAAACGTTGTTGAGCTTAAAAATGGCCTTCAGAACAAATTAAGAACTTATTAATGAGCGTTCACATATGTTCATTAATATAGACTCACATGACGAGGATTCATGTTAAGGGGGATGTTTCACAGACGCCGGAGAAATTCAAATTTTCGCAGGTTTTTTGCAATTTGCCGGTCATTGTCAATCTGTACATTGAACAAAATTGATTCCCGTCTGTAATAGGTATTTAGTTACAGAATTTTAATCTAATATCATTAATAATGATATTAATGTGAATTGTATGACTTCTTTATGAAATAGACAATCAATTCAAAAAATTCAAAAATTCAAAGCATTTATTTCACTTAGACTATTTACAGGTAACTTATGAATTGTCAAAGAGTCTGTCGGTTAGTCAGAAAAGAAAAGTGACGCTAATTGCCTGTTCCAAAACGTAGATCTCTATGGAGAAGAACAGGCAAGAAACTCCACGGACACTCTTTTAAAAAAATCATGTTTTACAAAATCTTGGTTACATTTTCTTTTTGTTGCTTCTACATGTGAAAACAATGTGTATGTAACAAAAATAATGAACAAATACAAAATTAAAATAAAAAATAAAAAGTCATGGCAGTTAAGAGATGACCCATCTCAACTGACAGCGCCCGTTCACGAGCATGACGCGTGGCATCAGCACCACTTAGCTCAACCATTTTGAAGGGAACTGAATGAGCGAGCATGACAATAGAGCTATATGCACTTTGATTGAGGTCTGTTTTGCTTAGTTAAATGATTATAATTCTGTAACAAAATACCTATTACAGTCGCGTACCATACTAAATCAACACACACCCAGACACTAAGCTGAATTTGAAGGGTTGGTTGGAGTGTATTGTAGCCTGTGCTCAATCCAACGCCAGACTAATTAGCACGTTTATCAGCGTGTACCATGCAAATGTCGTAATTTGATAGAAGTTACGAGCCATAGTACAAAAAATCTAAACAAAAGGCTACTCAAGCCCAAATTATATTAAAGACACGCAACATACATTCCATATATGATGATTTAAAGGTGGTGAACACCGACGTTAAAAATTTTGTTAAGTAATCAAAAAACCCAACTGCAATTTTGGAAATCGGTGGCTTTGTTTCTGTTTCATGTAATTGTATTTTTTTTTATTTCGTGTATTTAATTATTTTTTTAAAAGTAATATTCCCCATGTCACTACAGTAACTCCCACAACTGCGATGAATTAAATGACACTTCACAATTATGTCGAAATCCATTAATCGGTTTAGGCTGTAGAGCGAGCTATAGAATGAGAAATACATAAATTCGCTCGAAAAACATAACCTTCCTTCAGCAGTCGGGTAAAAAATATGATGAAAGCTCTGAACCGAGTGTGCCGACCCGTGTCATTAACAAGCTGCCTGCGTAATTAAAGCCATATTAATTTATTGGAATCATAACACAACAGTCTGGGGGCGTCGTCGCTTATGTTGTACCTGTTGTGAATGCAAACAAACTTAAAACATAACAAATTATACAGACCTTTAGATATCCAAAACGTTTGGCAAAAGTTAGTCAGAAACTTTTACCAAACGTCGTAGTTCTAAAGGTTGGCTAAAACAAAATAAGTCCCAAGTGGATTTGACCGCATTTATGAGCTGTAGTTTAAATACTTTCAATAATAATTAACTGTCAACGTAAAAAAGCTTAATTATTACTTGATTATTTTGATGGATCTATTGGTCTAAGCCGGAGGTCGTGGGTTCGATTCGCACCTAAGACTAACTTTGGGTCATAAGCGTGATTGTTTGTCCTGTATCTGAGTGTAATCTATTTTTTATACGTAACTTGTAAGTATTTGTATACGTAACTTATAACTAACTTGTATTTATAAATAAACTTATACGTAACTTTGTCGTATTTAAGGTTGGTGGTAAGGCCTGTTGTATATAAGGTTTAGAAAAGTATGTTTATTAGTTGTCTGCTTACAATAAAAGTGTAAATACGATATTTTACACCACTATCAATTGACGTACTTTTTATGAGATGTCAAAACGCAATTCTCCAATAGATTTTGTATGGCAATGGCAACTTATGACCTCACTAAAATAACAACTCAGTTGACTAACTAAAAATCAAATTTTATAGCAAATTGAAAATGAACCGAATTTATTGGGCTGAAATTAAAAGAGACATTTATTGGTTAATGGTGTAAACTACCCAATAGTCCCAGAATCATTTATTGGACTGTGGTTAAAAGTGATAGTAACATTATGTCCTCGACAGGTTTGTCTCGTGTGTGATGACCATCCAGCGATGATGTGCAACTCCGTGGCGCTGTTGCTACTGACCCTCACGAGCGCGCTCGCGGCCCCGGCTTCATACGACGACTACCCGGTGAGCACAGATTACAAAAGAAAGGAAGAAAAAGAGCGGAACCTACAGTTATTGATTACTGTAAAGAAGAAAAACAGCGGCGCTCCTTTTCTTTCTTAGTGGATTTTGACAAAAAAAATAGTGATTAAAAGATACTACTTATTCAGGCATTCAGGAGTTGTTTGTCCTATAAGGTTTTATAGGTTGTGACATTAACATTTAAAGTAAGTAAACAGGCATCTTTCTTAAATTATATCATTGACGAATTCACGAAAACTAAGTTGGCTTATGAAAAAGTATCTAAAAACTGCAAAACAATTAAAATAATTACTAGTCATTACTATCTTATTACTAATCATAATTAGTGTCAAATTGCTAAATGCTGTTACTCCTCCGAAGTACATTATATAGCCTGTGTAGAATGTTAAGAAAAACGTCTAAAAAAATTACTTTCCACCGGCTAATTACTTTCCCTTTGCAACTTTGCTTCTTCAATACTTAATTTAAAGACAGAAAATAGAAAGAAATAAAAAGGTGTGAGCCAGATTCGGGCTACAAGTAATTCGTAAAAAAATGTACATTTTTTACCTTTCCTCTTAAAGTGGCAAAATATGTGCTAGAGAGACCGCCCTCTTTTATGTTGGCGTTAATTTAATTTTTCTCCGCTACAAGGAAACTTAAACTCAATGTTTATGTCATGCTAATTTGAACTTCATATCTCCACACGTTCCTGAGAAAAAGAGTCGTGACCGACAGACAGCCGGTCGATGAAATTTAGTTTATTTCTTCTGAGGTATGAATAAATTTTATTTCTTTTTTATTGATTCATAAATTAGTTTTATTTTTATATTGGTAGCTAGGTGCCTATTTTAATTTTGTTTGTCTTTAAATAATCTTATATACAAAATTCTCGTGTCACAATGTTAGTTACCTTACTCCTCCGAACGGCTTTAACGATTTTTGCCAAATTTTATATGCATAGTCAGTAGGTCTGAGAATCGGCTACTATCTATTTTTCATACCCCTAAGTGATAAGAGTTGTTCACCCTTAACACCCTTTCGACGGGCCAGTTGGTCTAGTGGTTAGTGACCCTGACTGCTAATCCGGAGGTCGTGGGTTCGATTCCCACCCAGGACAAACTTTGTGTGATAAGCATGATTGTTTGTTCTGTGTCTGGGTGTAATTTATCTATAATATGTATGTATTTAGAAAGTATATAAGTATGTATATCAGTCGTCTGGTTACCATAACACAAGCTCTGCTTAGCTTGGGATCAGATGACCGTGTGTGAGTTGTCCTAAGATATTTATTTATTTATTTTTTTATTTATTATTTTACATTTTTAACGCGGGGAGATATTATTATAATTTCAATAGATACCAGCAATTAAAAACTCAGGAGCTCTACAAAATGTAGAAAAGAGTTATAATTAGAAGAATAAGATCAAAACGCAAAATAATTAGTCTGTTCCGTTTAATTTTTTTTTTACTTTATTCCGGCCACTGAGTGTCAGCCCGTTGGATAGCATTTCAAAAGTCCTGATTTTTTACAGTTATTTACAGTCGACAAAACATTCATTCGTTTGGTAAACTGTAACATGACTTAACTGCAAAAATGCTTCACGTATTTTTTGTGTTCTTGAGAAACTAAAGAAACAAGTTTCTGTTATATTATTATGTAGATAATGTTGAATTTTGAAAAAAAAACCTTTTACCCTTAGCTATCGAACATGACCAATATTAAGCCAAGCTCATTATTAACGATCTGAATCCTTCAAACTTATATTTTTTTGAATACTTACATAAGACTTACATATAGTGCGTTTGTTTATTTATTTATTTATTTACGCTTTATGCACAAAATTCATGTACAGAGGCGGACTTAATGCCTTAGGCATTCTCTACCAGTCAACCATCGGTAGTGCAGAGATATGATGGCAGGTGCAAATATAAAGTAAAAAACAGATGTTAATTATTACAAAACAATAAACATACATATATACGTACTAAAATAAATAAGCAAATATATATTATGCAAAAAAATATATATATAATATATAAAATAAATAAATAAATATATATATATATATTTCAAGAAAGATGGTTATGAGAGTACTCTACCTAATTGAGCTGTAAATGAGCCTTGAGTTTGATGCTTTCTCTTTCATTTAGCTGACGAATATTGAAAAGGTTGAAAAGAAATGTAAACTTTGATAATCTGAAGCATGCCTAATTACTACTACCAATTAGTAATACTAAAATGATGAAAACACTTATTTTAATAAATTGATGAAGATCGTGTCTGTATAGATTTTAAATAATAAATTTTCATCTTCATTTGAAGAAAAAAGATACAATCAATCAAATAAGTCGGGAAGTTCGACTTATTTGATTGATTGTATCTTTTTTCTCCTCTCCTTCTCCTCTTGAGAAAAAATAGCCTAAACCAGAAAAAACATTGAAAGGTCATAAAAAATTACAATAAAAGTTACAATTAAAACTAAAATAAAACAAACTTGTGTCTAACAAGAACGTTTATTTTCTTCCCTCCAAAGAGGGAAGTTCTCGCCAAGTACGCTTTCCGTTTTTGCTCAATATTTTTCTTCAGAACTAAACAAACCTACATTTACGATGGTTAAAAAGGTTGTAATACATTTCTTTATTCAATGTTTTAATACATAGAAATCAATTACCTTAAAAATAATGAATGTAGTGAAATTATTTACGCTTCCGTGCATAGTTCAGGCAAGTCTCAATGGACAGGTGTGGTAAAAAAAAAAAAAAAATATGGACACGTGTGGTAAAATAAATTTCGTGACGTTACTATAAGGCCCGAGTCACACCGAAATGGCAGCGGCCGGCAGCGACGCGGCGAGCACTTTCAGTGTGAAATACACACATCAAAAGTGTCTAGGGATATTTCAATTAAACCTAAATTACTAAAATTCTATTAACTTTTTGTTAAAACATGTACACATTAAAATAAACCTTGTTTAATAGACTATTTAATCTGATAATAAACTTTTAGATAAAGTTAAATTTAAAAAAAACTTAGAAGAAGAGGAAAAACTCAAACAAAATATCAATCTTAACTTTATTTTTTGAAACATCAAAACTTAAACAAAACAACAATTTTTTTTATAAAAATTCTTGAAAACTTAAAATTTATATTCCGTGGATCCACCTAAGACTCTCCTGACACATCTGCAGCGGTTCTGCATACTCAAAACAAGGGTGTCAATATCCTGTTGTGGAATACTGTCCCATAATTGCCGTTTCTGAAGCCATGAAGACCAGTCAGAGCGTTATGGAGGAAGTGGTGGAACGGCACCGAGGACCTCAACGCATTACAACACATGTACAGGACCGATTCATAGTAAATGCTGCACGAAGTCAACTAAATGCAGCGCCGATGCAATTGGTTCAAAGGCTACAGAGAGAGTATGATTTGCTGGTAAGCGGTCAAACTTTGAGAAGGCGACTGCATGAAGTCAATCTACGTGCTCGTAGGTCATTTTGGGTATCAGCACTAAGGAGAGGTAATCGAGGAAGAAGATTACAATGGGCTATTGCACACGAAAACTGGAACCATTCTCAATGGTCACTTGTGCTTTTCACTGATGAGTCTAGGTTTGGATTTCATCCTGATTCGCGAAGAGTACGCGTTTGGAGAAAACCTGGACGTTGGAATCGACTGCAGCACCCACAACAAGTTCATGCATATTAAGGTGGCACGATTATGGTTTGGGCAGGAATTCGTCTCGGCGGTAGAACGGACCTCGTTTGGATACAAGGCAATATGACTGCTCGAAAATACCGAGATGTGGTGCTAGAGCCTGTAATCTTGCCCCACAAACAGCAAATGGGACAAAATTTCCAGCTAATGCACGACAATGCCCGTCCACATACGGCGCGTATCGTTACAAGTTGGTTACAACAGCATGTTATCCAAGCTTTAGACCGGCCTGCACAATCCCCTGACTTAAATCCTATTGAGCATGCCTGGAATATGCTTCAGAGAAGAGCTCGTAGGAATTTCCCTGTTGATATTGTGCATCAAAACCAGCTTTTCTTGCATCTTAGCAGGATTTGGGACAGTACTCCACAACAGGATATTGACACCCTTGTTTTGAGTATGCAGAACCGCTCCAGATGTGTCAGGAGAGTCTTAGGTGGATCCACAAATTATTAATTTTAAGTTTTCAACAATTTTTATAAAAAAAAATGTTTTGTTGTTTAGGTTTTGAAATTTCAAAAATAAAGTTAAATTGAAATTTTGTTGAGTTTTTCCTCTTCTTATAAGTTTTTTTTTAAATTTAACTTTATCTAAAAGTTTATTATCAGATTAGATAGGCAATTAAACAAGGTTTATTTTAAAGTGTAGGTGTCTTAACATAAAGTTAATAGAATTTTAGTTATTTAGGTTTAATTAAAATATCCCTAGACACTTTTGATGTGTGTAATTTTAAACTTTAACTACATACATCAAAGACCAGTATCGCTTGAAATACTTAAAAAGGTCACGTGGCCGCCCGCGGCCGCCAGCGGCTGCCAGCGGCCGACCGCGGCGCCGCGAGCGGCCGCGCGCCTTTCGTTTCTAGCGACGTCTGGCGGCCGCTGGCGGCCTCGCGGCCCCGCGGGCGGCCGCTGACGGCCGCTGCCGGCCGCTGCCATTCCGGTGTGCGTTGTCCCTTTGATTAGGTTGTCAATCAAATATTCCGGAATCAAAGAAAGGAAATAAGAGTTCGATTACAAGCACGTATTCCTGGCAAGACCAACAGATTGTCTTGAATTCTTATAAGCTTTCGTTTATTATTAAGCTAGGGCGGTACGTGTTTAATAATCCTTGGCTATCATAATTAGAGACCTGGGACAATTAGTTGCTCGACCTCGATACAGGCTAGCGGTATGCGCAGTTTTGTGCGCGCCTTTTTAAGTGCAGTCGCAGAAAAGCCCGCACATAGTGAAAGCCGTTCCAATACTAGAGGTGTATCATATGTAAAGCGCATGCTGAGCCTCTGATGCCCGATAGCGAGAGGAACTTACCTCTTACCTAAGACTCCAATATAGTCTTGAGTCCTGCGTAAGTGTCTATCGCAGGACTTTGAAAGACCTATCCAACGACACCCCACTGTCATTTGATAGACGAGAAAAAATTGTTTGTTATAATTTTTTTGGAGGATTTATACTACCACTTTGTCGGCATGATAAATATGTCTATTCATTCCAAATTATAGCATTTTGGCGTTAATGAAAGCCACTAAGCTAAGCTAAGGACAGTCAAAATTACTGTTCTTGGTTGACTACGAAAAATAAAAAAAAACATAACGTAACGTACATAAAATAAAACATAACGTAACGTATCTAAGTAATAGTATGTAAAAATAAACTCATATTTATTTTCATATATTAATAAAATTATTTAAATAGACGAGAACTCCTGTATAAGTACGATGCCAAAAGGAGGCACTCAATCCTACATGGCGGCCTACGTGCCAAAAATATGAAAGTAGAGTATAAAAGTCTTAAAAAGATGTTTTTGATATACTTTTGTAATTTGTATTATAACATAGTATATTAACATATTTCTAGACAAGCTTTATTGTACGACATCGTCTGCGTGATTGTCACTTACTGCAAATACATACGAAATCGGATATAGTTTAAGAAAATATTATTTCATTTCTCCGTACCAGATTTCTATAAAAATCGGTGCAACGGTTTAACGTAAAACGTAACACACAGACACAAGGATATACTGACACACAAAGTTATTTTTACATCCATAGTATTACGGATTATTAATGATAAGTAGCTTTTGCCTGCGGCTTTCTTCGCATTAGAAAGAGACAAAAAGTAGCCCATGCCACTCTCTATCTCTTTAACTATCTCCATTGAAAAATCACTTCAATAAGTCACCCCGTTATGCAGTGAAAGACGGCAAAAAAAAAACACACACACACTTTCGCATTTATAATATTAGTATGTATTTCGTATGACAGGAAGTGGTCCCCCAAAAGCGAGCAGCTCTAGTGCTGGACCGTCTGCTGGTGGCGCTGCAGAAAGCGCTGCACGAGGACAACGCGCCACAACGCGCGTACGAGCGCGTCGACCCCATCGGGCCGCGCACCGCGCCGCTCCGCCTCGCTGACGACGAGATGAACGACCTGGTAAGAATTGCTGATGGCTTATAATTGTTTTGGTGGTTTAGATTTATGAAATTCATATTCGTGCTGAGGCAATAAGAAGCCCTTTTGTGAGTTTTCCTAGCATAAAAATGGTATAGTCAAAGAGAATAGTAAAGAATAAGTCATGTGAAGATTTTCAGAAGCTGCAGATCTATTCTGTAATAAACTCAATTTTCATATTTTTTAATATTTGATTCGAAAAAGTCCTATAAAATCGGTTCTATAAATCGGAAATAAGATTTTAGGTTTTAATAGATTCACTAAAATTGTCATTTCATATTTTAATTAAAATATTGGTATACAAAGTTTGACACACACATCAGACCGCAATAGAGCCTCTTCTATTTTGGCCATAAATTAAAGGAATTTTACCTGCATTTGATGAGACATCTAATTCAGTTTAACGGAACTTTATTATGCTAATATATTTTAGTACCAATACGACCTTAACATACATAATAGCTAACGCAATAGTCAAAGATGTCCCGAAAACATCGTAAACATAAATTTGTTTAACGGTTACATTGAACATTACGACTCATCCTTAAAAAGTGTCATAAATAACTCCTTACTTACTTAATCAAAAACCCATTCCACTAAAAGAGTAGCCTAGACAATGTTAACGTTGTGCTACGCGCTACGTAGCACGTAGGCAGTTTCGTAGCATTGGCGTAGGCCGGCTACAGATCCGAAAGATTAACATCAAAACAAAAGTCAAATCAATATGACGTAGTGCGGTCTAAATGTACGTCATGTTAACAATAAATATAAATAAATAAATATCCTGGGACCTCTTACATTCGGCCATCTGATCCCAAGCTAAGCAGAGCTTGTGTTAAATTGTTATTTTTTAAATACATACATATTATAGATAAATAACACCCAGACACAAAACAAACAATTATGCTCATCACACAAAGTTTGTCCTGGGTGGGAATCGAACCCACAACCTCTGGCTTAGCAGTCAGATTCACTGAACACTAGACCAACAGGCCCGTCAACAATATTTAGAAGCATAGCGTAGGTCATAGTGCCATTTGTTTATAATATACTACGTACCATGCGTAGACATATTCGTAGTTTGTTTGTGTTACGTTAATTATTCATGATGGTTATGCACTAAGTTTACGCACGTTATGTGCAGGTAGTCAGATTCGTATTAACGTTAAGATTATCTCAACAGTGATGTACTGCTTAACATTCTTAGCACATCGTTGTTTATGGACAATTTTTTAACATACTTTAACAACAAACAATACACCAACAGGCGTAATGTCAGCGTGGGGGGCAATTTCTTTAAAGTTTATGTTTACTAAAGGGCTTGGTAGACGAAAATAGACCTTTAAGTGCGTATTTTAAAACATACATCTTTATGGCGTTATTAATTACTGATTTCATATTTCGCTTTAAAGAAATAAGGAGCTAAAGTCTACAAATAATAAGCACAGTGACCGTGCCTACGTGATTAAGCAAAAATATTGTAAATGAGTTTCATTCAAGAGCAATGACCCATATCTGAACGATGAACCATTGTTTTAATTTCAGTTGCTAAGTTTAAATATCTAATTGTCATATATTCAGTTCTTAACGAGCTAGAACAAGTGTATTGTTTGCCGCCCACAATTTAAAGCTATTATTTTCCTGGTCCATGCTATGGTTCATGAATATTTTTCAAAACAATGGGTGCAAATAGACACTTAACGAAGGCAAAACTTGCGTTGTTTTTCTCATTTTTGCGATAAAACTTTTATTTTGGACCTACGTAGAAACTTTTAGTTATGGAGATATATAAAGTTAAAGATCCATTTTTTAACGTTTATGTTTTTATTATAAATGTTATTGTGACTTTACTTGCGTTTTTACACCCACTAGTAGTTTTTACGCCAGCAATAATTTCTACTTCTTGGTTTCACTGAGGATTTTGAATAAGCTCTAGTTGCCCATTAAACATTCGGCAACCAAGCGACAGCCGGCTGTCGCGCTGGTATTGTCTTTCTATTGTGTCTTGAATCTCGTGCACACGTTAGACAATAGTAGCGCGACAGCTGGCTGTCGAAAGGTTAAATACCAAAAAGTCTAAAGCAGATAATTAATATAGTCTTTTCTTTACAGAGCGCGCTAACGCGGCGTGGCAGCGGCACCGGCCGGGGGCGGGTCCTCCGGTGTTACTTCAACGCGGTCACTTGCTTCTAACCCACTGTCCTCCTTACGTGTTGTATATCTTTAACTAACCAAACTATAGGGTAATTATAAATAGGCATAATGTACTGCAGACTACGAGAAATATTCTATAAGTACCTATATATAACTCTTAAACTAATATTTAAAATTGTAATATAGGTATTTATTGTTGGGAATTTTATGAAGCTTGTGTAAAATTAAACTTGATATGCCGTTCATGTGTGCCAAAATTCTTCGAGTATACGCTGTAAGAGATTGTATAGCCTTTTAGTTCATATATGTTAAAAAAATGGCGTTAAATCCTATTGATTGCTCTTGCACTTCATTGACGTAAAAATAACAAGGACAAAGTTTATCACGCTTTACGAGTTAAGAGGTTACATAATATTATGTATTGTATGTAATAAAGAAATTACTGTTTAATTATATCCTAAATAAATTGTTCTTGCCCTCCGAATGGATTCCCTGTAAATATCCAATAATAAAGTTTTGTTGCAATAACACGTTGACTTTTTATTTACTTGAAATTGCTTTTGCGGTTAGCTCCGGATCAAATGCATGTGTTATATTTATGTATATGTGTAGATTTGCAATTAGAGATATGTAAATATTTAATCTTCGTTAATTAGAAAATATTAAAGGAAAATATAAACAACAGAAATCAATTCATAATAACCTTATATTTATGTTGTCTTGAAGTAACAACTAGCTATATTTATTCAATGTATATGTATTTTACAATATTCCAACAATAATTCATAACATAGTTAATATGACCTTATTTAAATACACAAATCATTATAATAATATTACATTATATGTGTCATCATAATCATCCACAATAAACATACAATATTCAGAATAATATCATACCTTAGATGTTAACGCTCGGAAAGTCGAAGACCAATTGAATTTACTTTGCTTTAGCTCCGCTCTTTTATACCCGTTAACAAACAAGTATGATTCACAAGTGACAGTTGAGTCAAATCAGTGTTTATGGTACTATTGATTGAATAAAATCATTTAGTGATTCATTAATTAATTTTTAACAATTGAGCATAAAATAACAAACAGATAATAATTACATTTATAGACACATTATAGATTTATCAAGTTTTTATTTTTTTAAACATTAGATACACATTACCACAATTATATATCACGGCCATACTGACAAGTACTTCGCTCTCGAAGTACATAAGATACTCATTTTTTTTTTTTTTTTTTACCATTATTATTTAGGTACTTTTGTTTTGCCAATTGCCTAGACGTGTCAAGTCCCCTCCACCCGCTGCTAGTGGGATAGACTTGCACCAAGCAAATGACCGACCAGCGGAAACAAATTTTACCATTATTATTTACTTTTGTTTTGCCAATTGCCTAGACGTGTCAAGTCCCCTCCACCCGCTGCTAGTGGGATAGACTTGCACCAAGCAAATGACCGACCAGCGGAAACAAATTTTACCATTATTATTTACTTTTGTTTTGCCAATTGCCTAGACGTGTCAAGTCCCCTCCACCCGCTGCTAGTGGGATAGACTTGCACCAAGCAAATGACCGACCAGCGGAAACAAATTTTATCGGTTACCTCGTCATGCAAGTCCCATTCACCCGCTGCTGGTGAGATAGACAAGCACCAAGTAAACGATCGCCCAGCGGTTTTTTTTTTTTTTTTTTCTCTTATTTATACACGGTATCAAGTAAAGTACTTATCAATAGGACCATAATGTATATTACATACGTAATTAGGTAAATTATTCATAATATTCTAAGGAGCTAACTTGCCATATCATTTTCGACACTTATATTTTCATTAATTAATTCACCTGGCCAGAATCTTAATTTTTCTTTGGCTACTAAAATATTTCGCAAATTACCTAGACCTTGCAAGGCAATACGATCATTAGGAAGAATAGAAGATATTTCATAAGGCCCTTTAAATTTAGGTGCCAATTTATCGTTACGCCTATGATTCTGTGAGACATACACTACATCTCCTACGTTAAAGTTAATATTGTTACGACGAGTGGCGTCGAAACGTTTTTTAAATTTTTCAGCTATTTTTAATAGGCGTAGTCTAGCTATTTCTCGGTCAGCCTCTAAGCTATTTGGATTTTGTCTATCATTTTCGACAAGTACGTCGTCTAAACGAGCTTGTACAGGTGGAATATTTGCATCTACGCCGATAAGTAGTCGCAAAGGGGTAAAGCCTGTAGATTTTTGTACGGTTGTATTAACTGATTGTTGTACTTTCCATAGAACGTTCGGCCAATCTGACTGTTCATTGCACATAGTATTAAGCATATCAGTTATAGTGGACACGTAACGTTCTACTTGACCATTACTTCTGGGAGTACCCGTGGAAATTAGGTGATGTTCTATATTTAGCTCATCAAAAAATGACCTAATGGGACTACTGCTAAAATTTGTTCCTCTATCCGAAATTACTATAGAAGGAGTTCCAAATAAGGTGAGGACATCTCTTAAAACTGGTACTAATTCTTGGGCATTAAGAGTTTTGAGTGGTTTGAGCAGACAGAACTTGGTAAACCCATCTACTATTAATAAAATATGTTTAAAACCTTCATTTGACTGGGTAAAGGGCCCTGTACAATCCAAGTGTACTGTATAAAATGGTAGTGCGGTTTTTTGGATTGGGTGTAAGAACCCTTGTTTAGGGCCATGGTGACCCTTGCGCTTGATGCAAACCAAACAATGAGCTAGATATTTTTTTACAAAACTTGCCATAGCAGGAAACCAGAAATGCTCACGTATTTTAGCGATAGTTTTTTCAAAGCCAACGTGACAGTTTTCATCGTGGTATAGACGCAAAATACTCAATCTTGTACCCTTTGGAATGTACAGCTTTAATTCCCCGTTTGGTTTAACTTTGTAATATAGTAAATTATTACGGACTAGATATTGGTTTGAATCATACTCTCCCGTTTGTACTCTATGAATAATTGATAGTATTTCAGGGTCTCTTTGTTGTGCAAGTTCTAGCCAAGATTGCGGGTCATTTATTAAATTAATTGTGCTATCAACAGGCTTGGGAACCTCAACAGGATTGCGACTAAGGAAATCTACGTGGCTTATATATTGACCCTTCTTGTAACTAATTTCAAATTGAAAATCCTGCATATATGTCCACCAGCGAGCTACTCGCGGTGATAAATCTTTTTTATTCATTGTTGACTTAATGGCGTTACAATCGGTGATAATTTTAAAGTTAATTCCTAGTAAATAGACTCTGAAGTGTTTCAAGGCGTTGTAAATAGCTAGAGTTTCTAAGTCATAAGAACTATATTTTGACTCTGCGGGTGTAGTTCTTTTACTAAAATAGGCGATAACTTTAGAATCACTATTGTATTTCTGAGTTAAAATAGCACCATATCCTATTGCACTAGCATCTGTATATAACTCGGTTTTTAAAGTAGGATCAAAGATTGACAACAATGGTCTAGATACTAAGTAGTTTAGTACATAATTCCTCGCAATGTCCTGTTCAGAATTCCAATCCCATTTTTTATTTTTCTGTGTTAATTTACTTATACAAGCAGTACGTGTTGCAAAATTTGGGATGAATTTCCTAAAATAAGAGGCTAGACCCATAAATTGTCGTACTTGTTTAATGTTACGAGGAATTGGTGAATTTATTAGGGCAGAAACTTTAGATGTACTTGGCCTGACACCTTCTTGAGATATTTGTCTACCCAAGTACTCGATACAGTTAACAAAGAATTGACACTTTTTAGGGTTAATTTTAAAACCAGAAGTAGTAAGGGCTGATATTGTTAGTTCTAAGTATTTTAAACCTTCATCAATAGTTGAAAATGGAATTAGAATGTCATCCATATAGACAAGTAGGAAACCTAAATGTGTAACAGCTTTGGAAATTGCTCGTTGAAATACGGATGGCCCATTACAAATGCCAAATGGCATTTTTATAAATTCATAATGTCCGTCAGGGGTTGAGAAGGCTGTATATTTACAAGAGTCTTCAGACACTGGGATTTGATAAAACCCGTTTTTCATGTCTATTGAGATATAAAATTTGGCCTTTCCTAATTTGTCAATTTGATCCTCAATAAGAGGGAGAGGATATGTGTCTCTTTCAATGATTTTATTTAAGGACCTATAATCGACGCAAAGTCTATCACTGCCATCCTTTTTTTTTTACTAATATTACGGGACTTGCAAACGGTGAATCGCTTTCACGAATTATATCGCTATCTATTAAATCCTGGATAATGAGTTTTACTTTATGTCTTTCACAAGGTGCCAATCGATAGGGACGATAATTTACTATTTTGTCATTTTTTAACCGTATCCTTAATTCTCCTGTTGTGACTGACCCAGTTTTATTTAATATAGCAATATGTCTCTCAAATATATTTATAATTTGATTTTGCAATTTTTCTTCCAAGTGAATTAATTTTGATTTTAACTCGGCCATTTGTAAATTACAATATTCTAGTTGTAACAAGGTATTTACGTTTAAGTCTACATTGCTAGAAATTTTCCTCCGAATTCTACTTCCATCACAATCTGTAATTATCTCAATATCAGGGTATTCAACAGCGTTTCTACCAATTAAAACATTGTAATTAATTTTTTGATCATTAACTACAAATAAATCTAGTTCAATATATATCTCATCGAATCTTACAGGGACGGTTATTATACCAGTGACTTCCAATTTAATATTACCTATACCTGTAAGGTATTTGAAGCAAGGTAGTATATTACATCTAAGTTGTTTAGCAATGGATTGTTTGATTAGGCTACAATTAGCACCTGTGTCTATAAGGGATTCAATCGGATTATCGTAAATAGATACAACTGTAAGCTTTAATTCGCTTTGCCTAAAAAATTAACCTCATTTTTATTAGTGTTGGTTTCATTTACACTAGAACGTGCTTTATACCAGCACACCGAGTCATTGTGACCGATTTTTTTACAGAAGGTACAAGTAACCCTTTCAGGAACTTTATTTCGTGAAGTACTGGTTCCGGTGTCAGAAGGCGGATTTTGATTTTTATTACAGTGGATTCTTTTGTGACCCGTTTTACCACAAAAGTAACATTTCATTTCTTCGGAAGTATTATTGCGGTGTTCTAACTTTGGGCGTTTGGCTTTAATTTGTGCAGTTAAATTGTCAACATTATTTTGTTCTATTGGTCGTTTTTTTGGTTTAATGTAACTGGAGAACAAGGATATTAATTGAGCAGTAGTTTTAACACTACTATTAAAAGCAGCCATTTTAACGTTTACATCGGTTATGCTGCCGCAGATCAATTCTATTAATTGGTCTTCCGTAAATGATATTTTTGAATTACGTAGGAGTCTAACTTTTTCCCTAGCGTATTCGCAATAGGAATCTGCAGAATCAGAATTGTATAAAACAGCCTTGGATAGTTTTTCAGACAGGTTCCGTTTTTCTGGATACAAGTCTGTGAGGTCTGTACGGAAATTTTCCCATGTCCGACCTTCAGATGGTACCCAAGACTCAAACCATAATAAAGCCGTACCTTTTAAAGCCTTACCGGCTCTTGCAACTGTTGCGATGCTGCTCCATTTAAATTCTTTTGATAGCTCCTCGATGCTTTTACACCAGCTTTCCGCACCGCTGTCACTACTTGCTGGGTCGAAGACCGGGAGTGCCACGTCGTCATCCGCATAGCGACGACCAGAAACAGCATCGCTGATTGCCTTGAGAAGACCTTCCAAGACAGTAGGATCCATTCTGAAACTTACAAATAATAGGTGTGAATTCCATCCAACTTCTGATGTTATATTTATGTATATGTGTAGATTTGCAATTAGAGATATGTAAATATTTAATCTTCGTTAATTAGAAAATATTAAAGGAAAATATAAACAACAGAAATCAATTCATAATAACCTTATATTTATGTTGTCTTGAAGTAACAACTAGCTATATTTATTCAATGTATATGTATTTTACAATATTCCAACAATAATTCATAACATAGTTAATATGACCTTATTTAAATACACAAATCATTATAATAATATTACATTATATGTGTCATCATAATCATCCACAATAAACATACAATATTCAGAATAATATCATACCTTAGATGTTAACGCTCGGAAAGTCGAAGACCAATTGAATTTACTTTGCTTTAGCTCCGCTCTTTTATACCCGTTAACAAACAAGTATGATTCACAAGTGACAGTTGAGTCAAATCAGTGTTTATGGTACTATTGATTGAATAAAATCATTTAGTGATTCATTAATTAATTTTTAACAATTGAGCATAAAATAACAAACAGATAATAATTACATTTATAGACACATTATAGATTTATCAAGTTTTTATTTTTTTAAACATTAGATACACATTACCACAATTATATATCACATGCGTAATATAAGTTAAGTTGTTGAACGGTTAAACATCATTATATGAAAGGCTGAAATGTAATTTATTAATACTAATGGTTTACAAGGATTCGTTTGTTATTTGTAGCTAGTAACCTTCAGAATTAATTAAGCTATTCTGAAAAGAATGTTATAGAAAAGCTTAACTAAACTATCATAAAAAAAGCATTCGCTATTTTCCCATTGTATTCGCAAAATGAATGGTGGCTTCTTTGTTTTTAAATATATTTTTTTGTAATATAATCTTATGTGAAACGGATTTAAAATTTGTTTCTCTTCAAGACCAAGTGATTTTTCCATCTTGTATAATCTTTACATATTAAGAGACAGACTTTTTGGTGGATATCAACGCACAGCAGAAACTACTGAAACCTAGCCACATGGTATTTGCACAGTTTTTTATGACCTGGAGGCGTACCAAATTTTTTGGAAAATCAACCCCTAGTGGTGTACAACTGGCGATGAAAGTGCTCTAAGTTAAGAAAATAAAAATAAACTTTGTGTGAAAATGATAGAGAGAAACTGACAAGAAGAAGTTTTTTCAAAGGAGTCCCGATCCTCAGTAATGAGGAAACGACGCGACAGAGGAGGAGGGGGAGGAGTGTGAAAATAATACAATAGGTTTCAAAATATCTTTTGGAGACTGCTTACTGTAAACTTTTTCTGGGCTTATCAGTCAAGCATATGGCCCGAGTCACACCGGAATGGCAGCGGCCGGCAGCGGCCGCCCGTGGCGCCGCGAGGCCGCCAGTGTCGCTAGAAACAAGAGGCGCGCGGCTGCTGGCAGCCTCGCGACCTTTTCAAGCTTTTCAAGCGATACTAGTCTTTTAAGTATGTAGTTAAAGTTTAAAATTATTTCACACTGAAGGTGCTCGCCGCGCCGCTGCCATTCCGGTGTGACTCGGGCCTAAACAAATTAGTTGGTCATGTATACATGCCCTTAAACCACACCCACAAGTGTGTTTCACAACACGTGAATATTCAATATTCTAATAGGTATTCAGACTAGAATAAACATATGGGAACCGCCCCAGGTTTCACATTTTATAGCAGGGCCACTTGTGATACTCCTGTTTTGTTAGGTCTAAGATAAGCTAATTAGTTATTGAAATATATCATTATATGCTAATGGTTGTTTTGGTTTCTGATTTAAGGATATTAATTTATTTCATCAGTTCTTAGAAATGTTTTATGTTAGGTAGGTCATGTGCAAATTAGGTGTCTAATAATTAATATCCCACAATTCCCACCAACGTTTACTTTATTACTTCTTGCTGTGAGCTTGTTATTATAGCTATAGTCAGAATATGCGATACAAATATAACCTTCAAATACCATATTGTACCACCATATTTTAAGTTCCACGTGGAATGGGAAGTAAGATAACCATTTCACTAAGAAGTAAGTATTTATTTAGTAATAAAAACAGGTATTAATACGCCCAAAAACAAAATCTTATTAAGAAAATACGACAACACCAAACGTAATCTAATTAAAATATAAATGTCAGCTATAATTTTCTGCAGAGCTGACATATTAAGAGCCATTTACTGAAGGACCAACAAGGTTCGTATATTGGAAGGATTCTTTTGTACCTGAGTGCGGACCCTAGGACCTGATTCGATAAAAAATTCGTCTGGAACCCAAAATACAAATTGAAATTGAGCAAAATACCCGAAGGACTGAAATTGAATTGTCATACTGAGATTTAATAGACTGTCTGTATTTTAAATATTTGTACTACATCGAGCAAAGAGAACATTGGGACAATTTCATAGGTATTGTATGACTGTCGATATTGCCTTGCGTTATGATCGTATAGAAATTTTCCGATCGTTGAATACAAAAATTTCATAGATGAAGTTATAAAATTCAACCACTTATGTCGTAAACGCAGCACTGCTAACACCTATCATAAAACAGAAACAAAAGTAAAGTACTTTTAATAATGGCCTCAAAGTAATCGTTATAACTTGTGGTCGACTCTTTAATTTCTGACGCAAAGGGATACATGATGGAAAAGTCAACGATTTAATACTATTCATTTATAGGTATACGTACTGTCTTACCAACTTATCTGTCAAATAGCTAAAATTGGAACTACGGCTGACATGACATTTCAATCATACATTTGACTTCATTTGAGTGTACTCTGTCTCTTTCTCTTTGCAACGCTGAATCGACAGTGTCTGTATTTAATTGTTGTATTGAACGAGAGTCTTTTGTTTCGCAGATTGCATAGATCTAGAATACCAAAGATATCATCATACGAACTTCTTTTTTTTTGCATCTAATTTATTAACACAAGTTTTTCTAGTCCGAGCCTCTGAATTCACAGGAATTTACGTACAATATTTTAAACGTTGAATTTAAGGAGTATCAAATTTTAAATTAAATATTCACACCATATTTTTGTTATATTTTGGTTATTTGACGACGAAGTCGATGATTATTATGCACGGTGAATCTCATGAGTTTATGTTTACGTCATTTCAATTATGTATTACTTTTGTGTTTGTTCTGACAATAAATAAATGTTCAAACTAATAATAATTAACCTCGTTGGCATCATCTTTCTATGCACCTAAAAATAATTGCAAAAAAAGACGTAACAGAAAACAACGTTACAAATAAGACTGGGAAATCTTTAACTATTCCTTAAGATGATAGCATTGTTTTTAAATAAAAAGAAAGGAGCTAGGTTCGCTTTTAAACCTTCGAACACACGTGATTTGAGACACAATAGATAGACAATAGCAGCCCGACAGTCGGCTGTCGGTTGGTCGTTGAAAGGTTAAATTACCAAGAGTACTTGGACATCTATCGTCGAATCTTGATATTTTGGAGTGAACAATGAGAGAAAAGAAAACTCGAAGCTAATCTCAACACGTCGCGCGTCGTGTAAGGTAAGCAACAGCCTCCACTCCTAAAGCTTTCTGCTGAAACTAGATGGTGCTACTTGTTACTGAAATGTGTGGAGGTGTACGAGTGAAAAATGAAAAGCGTCAATGCGATAAATGGGAAATAGGGATAGCAATGTTCAAAAACGGTGCCAAAAGAAGAAAAAACAAAATAAGGGATACTACATTCAGATTCCTAAGTTAAAATATTTTTTTAAAGTCTGTGTTACCACCACCGATATACGAAAATGACATTTTTTTAATATAAAAATATGGTGTTTTTGATAGATTGAGACAGTCAGATCAAAATAATAATTGGCATTATCTTTCGTATAAAAAAAAGTGAGAATTATCCCTCATAAATAAGGTGTCTCAAAACAAAATTTGTACAAATCTGCCAAGTAATTTATTAGAAGTTGTAAACATCCTAAACCTTTTATGCAAATATTACCTAATGGCTTTAAAATAATCCTACATACAGTAGACCTTTCAAAATTTCCATACGATCATAATTAAGACTTTGTCGTATAATGTTGCGATTATTTAATTTTCTCAACTCTCAGCATTCTTGTTACTTAAGTAGGTACACAGGATACCTGCGTGGCCGTGAGATGTTAATTACTTGCTTGTTTAGTTTATTAATTGTACAATGTGGTCGTGTGCGTAATGAGTTGGTAGTGTAAACATTATCTTCGTTGGATAGTTTGGGGCGATAGGTATAATTTTAACTTGATGCTGCTTTTTTGAAATGCTTTTATTTAATAAAAGATATGCTGTGACGGTTAGGTAAATATTTCATCGAGTTAAGAGTTCATAATATAGCCTTTGTGTTGACCCAACCTCTTAGCAATATTCATGCAAAACTTTGACATTGAAATTTTTACTTTTTAATATTGAACGTGAAGCTTCGACATCGTTACGTTTTATTATAAAGTGAATACAGGCCAATCAAGTTGAAGTTAAGTAGTCAGAGCAGACATTTGCATTATCAGTGCTTACAGACATTTGCCATACCATAGGACCCGCAGAAGCGTTGCCGTCACCGTCCCACTCACTCACAAAATGTCTGACACTTCGGCAGTAGTAGGAGTGATGGATGTACTTTCCCTTACGATCTCTTTCACAAGGAGCGCTGCTCTTTCTTATACAGAAAACGATTTCCGATGCCCTGGTTTCATTGTTATCTCTTTGTATTTTAGGCAGCAACGTCCGCCATTTACGTCAACTTTTCTCATTGGTTCCGAATACATTTCTATTGTGTAGGCTTTTTATTAAGTCATATATTGGTAAAGTTTCTTATAACAAAACTTTGTGAGTTCTTTCTTCCGGTTGCATTGTCTTCTCAAAAGGTATGTAAGTATTTCATTCATACCTCCACATTTCCAGTGTGGAGTTCTAAAGAAACAACGTGCAATGTTATCTCGAAAAAGATTTTTTATCGCGAGGATGTCTCGTGGCATAAAAGCAGTCACCCTTGAAAAGTACCACCTCTATAGAGTGTGACGGTGAGCGCTTCCACGCTCTGACAACGCGTCTTTTCTTTATGGTGTGAACAAAAGTGGCTGTACATTTGAAATGCTTCGACATTAATGTTCGCACATATGAATAGTCAATAGCCACTAAACTGCACGGGTTTCAGTACAGGAAAGCAAATGTATCACTTATTTTTGATAACTTCTAAAGTAAACATTAAAAGAAAGCGCAGCTTATGAAATTTGATAGAATTTAAAAGTTGTATAGTAAGATATACGATGGTAATTTATTTTCATTAAAAACTTAACCTCACAGCATAAACTATATTAGCCTGCAACTTTACCTGCAACTTCACCCAAGTGAATGTGCGTAGAGCGGCTGATAAATTTGCGGCCTAGAGTACTTAATGAAAGAAATATACAGTTTAAAACATGAATATTGATGACTAAAATGCTTTTATACCACCAAAAAGAAATCTTTAGCATCCGAAAATCTCCGTCTCCGTAGCTAGATCAAATTTAAAGAAAATGCTTCACGTATCCGAACCATAAAATTAGTTTAAGCTAATAATCAAATTAAGTAATTTTTAGGGTTATAATCAAACAATACAATTTTCTCGCTCTTCTTGAAAACGGTACCCATAAGCTTCTATGCCGAATTTTCCTTTAGAAATTTCTTTATTACACTTTCTCTCTTTTTTACTCTCTCCCTGTCTCTCTTTTGGGCTCTGATTGGTACTGTCGAATGCATGTTTTATTAACGATTACTTTCATTCAGATCAAACGGGAACAACTCCCCACAATTACCGAACTGTGGCGGCATGTGAAGCGGTGAAAGCATTTTCGGTACCCAACTTGAACCATTTTTTTAAGTGCGAATGATTATGCAAAAAATTTCCAAGTATTTCCAATCAGTCGCCTAGTAATCACGAATGTATAATAAGTTGAAATCAAAATCAGAAAGCTTTTCGTAACAGACATACATCTATATGTATAGCTTATAATTTACAAAACGGGAGAAAATTCAAGATGGAAAACAAAATATGTATAAAATATAAATCAAACGTAACTACAAATTAGATAATTAAAGTTCCGTTTACAGAAATGCACTGTACTTACTTACCTGTGTGTCACTCCCGCGACAAAATTATCGCGGTCGCTGCGTTTTGTTTGTAATTACCATGTTGGTAGGTACTAATTAACACAATTTAAATGAAAATATGGCTAAAACCGAGACGTAGCCTAATGACGGAACAATTAAAATACAGACTTTCAATTTTAACAACCGCGTTTAACGTTGAATAGAAATAATGTCAAACGACATTTGGTTTCCGTAATTCTGTTTAAAACTTTTAACATTGCTATCCGTCGTCTAAATAAAAGCTCCCGAGAAATACGTAGTTTCGTATTAGTAAAAGCGACCGCAGAACGTGGGGTTCGGATTTGATTTCCAAGTCGGGCATCGTATTAGTTAAGGAGATTAAAAAGTCACTGGTACGACATTCCCGTGTGTCGGAGAAAACATAAAGCTTTTACTTTTCTTTAAACATACATTTTTCTTTCCTAGAAACAAGCGGTGAACACGGTTTTGTATAGCATGATAATGGTGCTTATTTTCTTGGTCACAAACTTAACTAAATTTAAGTTAAGTGCATGTTTCACTTTTCATTTCATTAAGAAAAGGACAGAAGATGCAAAAATAAACACCGCCTGAAATAAAAATAGGCCAAGTTTTTTTGTCGCAACTAAATAATCTATGGAGTATTTTAATTTGAAAGGACTAAACTAATATTATATCTTCTGAACTTTTCAGTTCAATTTGTGAACCAGGGAATCGGCACAACTATCTCCTGCGGCTAATCAATCTGGAGAATATCCATACAAATAATATAAATGTAAAAGTAACTCTGTCTGTCTATTTGTTAGTACTATCTTAGCTAGAATAACAAGAAAGGATAGACTAGAGACACCAACCGTAACGGATCAAAGCTACTCATGTAAGTTTTTTTGTGCACTAATAAAATGTGTCTTATAAAAATCTCTACAGAAACAAATAAAGCGGATACTAAAACCCATTGGAAAGGGTAAATTGTGAGTGGCATGGGTGAGAATTTGTTGATGTAGACAGAATTGGGGGAGAATAATATAATTAAAACGTAATTTGTTAATTTCTCTAACTAACTAACGTAAGCTTACGAGTTGATTGGGTAACATTGGGCTACATCTTGGGTAGTTAGGCGTCAATGAGGGTATAGAGAACTTTCGCTAGTCACGATTATTCCTTTTCGGGTTTTTGCTTGTACTAATTTAGGATAATAGTTGGTAGTTAGTTGTGCGGCATTGAAAGGGGTCCTGGCGCGTGATCTATATCACAGACGTTAGAGGAAAAGTCACGACTAAATAAGTTTCCCAAAAGCCTAATTTCAATTATCAGATTTTATTTATGCGCAATACAAGACTATGTTATATTTTCTTTAAATGTGTTCTCAATGTCTAATTGTTTATCTATGTTTGATAAAGGCTTGTATTTTCAAATAAATGAACAATATGAAAATATGAAGTATTACACAAATCGATACAATAATTTCTGTCGGAGTATGTCAAGTGTAATTTAGTTGTTCATTTTACAAGGGTAAATACATACTAATATTATAAATACGAAAGTACCTCTGTCTGTCTGTCTGTCTGTCTTTTCTTCACGTCTAAACCACTCAACGGATTTGAATGAAATTTGGTACGTTTATAGTCTGGGACCCGAGAAAGGACATAGGATAGTTTTCATCCCGGGAATCCCCCGGGAACGGGAACAAAAGTTCCACGCGGACGAAGTCACGGGCAAAAGCTAGTGTGCAATAAGGCTTCCACCTTAAACCCAATCCCTGGAATTGCAAGTAAACAAATTATAGTTATTTTACTAACTTTCAGCGTTATTATGTTCTATTCACTGTAAACCAAAGAATCAAATAAACAAGTTAGGTAACGAGTAAGAAAATGTTTTCGTAAACATTTTTTGCGTTTCCTATAAGTACCTGTTTTTTTTATTGCTTTATATGAATTTTTGTATATACTTATTTTCTATTAAAGCACTTTTAAAGATCTTTTTTCCTAATAAAATTTTGGTTTTACTAAGGTACTAAATTGATAGCCACTTAACGGATTATGCACATAATATGTGGTGAAATTCACTGTTTTAATATTTAATTAAAAAACACACTAGTTTTGACAGGAGGATAGAGAAGCCAAGCTCAGAGTTGGTGCCTCATTGTATCAATATTCTTTTGTCCCTGTTTAGTATATAATTAATAATAATTGCATACCTAATGATGTACTCCTACCTGATACCAAGTGGTCACCGCAGCCAGTCTATTAGACACATTCATGATTCAATACCTCACGTTGTCATCCGAGATTCAAAGATCTCATTTGCCTGTAATTACACCGGTAAAGGGAAGGGCCCTTTGAAATCAGACCACAACATCACCACTTTGCGGTAAAACTAGGTATAGTCACAGGTCACCGAATGATAATAATACTGTATGGTGGTAGAATTTCCTCGAAGGATCTGTTTTATAGAGAGGTGTACTTCTTTGAATAATTCGACCCTTTTTATCTGATATGAAACTGTCATTATTACAATGTTTCAACTAGTTGCGAAACTCAGTTGCCATGGCGGCTGAAAGAGACATATATTCATGTGATTTTAATTATTATAAAAAGTATATACATACTTCTTTTACCTTACAGATTATAGAGTGTTGACGGTACATTTTTTAAAAAGTTTAAAGTATGGAGATGAAGGCAGCAAAGTTTGAAGATCCTTTGGAAATGAAAGTCAGCGTATGTAGAGGTTTATAAAGTCACGACGACGCAATTAACACTATTAACGTATTTACGTAATTAGTTTTAGAGAAACCTAGTTATAAGCTACAAAGTTTTTTAGTGTTGCTCTGACACTTTCCGCGTATTCTCGCTTATTTATTTATATAAACGAAGTAACGTCCCATTGGGAATAAATATAACAATACTTTTTGATATGAACAATGTAAAATAATTCGATGCCTTACTGAAAAATTGATAATAAACTAAAGTTTGAGATTTTTCCTGTAAATTAATTCAATGAATATATAAATTCAAGTATCATATTTTCGAAGTGCATAATTATGTAAGGGGTTAGTTTTTAGATTTTTCAATAGTAGCGCTATTTTTCTTAATATGTAAGTAGTAACAGTAATAACAATGTATGCGTAAATAAAAAGAAAATCATTTCCCTAGGGGAGCTAAACGTTATATAGTTTTATTTTGACACATTAAGCTCAATATTGAAAGATGTACCTTACTATTTCCGAATGTACAGTTGTGCGTAAAAAGATGTTTGCAATTCGACAAAAGCTTTATCTTAAAAAATGCTGACAATGATGAGAAGAAATCAATCTATTTAAATCATGTCATCTCTAAGGAACTACGTGTATAGACAGATCCAAATCCAAAAGCAGAAACAAAATGATATTTTTTAGATTACAACTCCCTATTTTTACAAGTAAATCGCTATATTTTGCAAAAGAGGATACGTGTTTTAGCACCTGACTGTATCTTATAAGAAATTAATGATTCAGCGTCGCAGTAATAAATTGCAGGCGCCAAGTGAGAGGGGGTGTATTGTTATATGGAACATCGCGTCGTAGCTGAAAGGTGATCTTTTACAAAAGATATTTATGAAAATGTCATATCTCTATTTTAGAACTCGCTTTTGCCCATGACTTCGGTTGTGTATGTCGGAGATTAAACAGTAAAAAGTAGCCTCGTGTCTTTGTTAAAGTTCAATAGTTAATGAAAATCTGTTCAGTGGGTTAGCCGTAAGAGCGTAAAAGATACACAGATTATTTAGAATTATTTTCACATTTCCAGATTAAGTATGGATATACAGAGATTACTTAAGAATTTTTACGGCGCAATGCATCTCATTCCTACAAGCTCTCAAGTTTCAAGTCCGTAATCTTAGACATTAATAAACCAATTTTAATTAAAGATGGTACGTCTACGCAAGGAGTTAATTTTTTTTAAAGATTTTAAACTAAATATATTTTTATAGAAAACTTTAGGAGGTTCTACAGTATTTTAAATATTCTATTATCACGTTGAAACTTTTAAGGTGATATTTTTTTACTTGATTAAAAAATTTTTGTTCGGCTATGTAATCTATTTCAATTTAAAAAAAAACATTTTCTTTATTGTTCGACTTTGTGTCAAAAGAAAATAAATTGCACATATTCATCGTTTTAAAAATCAGTATATTTTTCCCTCAACCCCAACTTACCCAGACAGGTACCATAATGATTGACAGTCCATGCATCCTAACTAATCAACGTTACAAACGGTAGAATTAAAGTTTTAAAAGTAATATAACCATCATCAATCACTACCTGTAACACTGACAAGATTATGGTAGTCATGATTAGGCATTATTGATAGGTACTTTATTGAATTCCATGTCAACAGTTCCACGTATCAATATTGCACAATATAAGGGGAACAAGATTTCTCCGTATCGTCGTGCTAGTCGCCTGGTATCAATTATCCTGTGTTATAAAGCGTCACACGATACTGGCGCGTGGCTGATTGCTGAAGCGATACCAAGCGATGCACAACTGCAACGTGATACCGAGAGCTGGATGCACACCTTAGTACGCTAGAGCTAGGAAATATGTTGCCCTACTTTTTTTTTTGGGATGGGAAATCATCAAATAACTTTTTCCGCTCTGGGCGGAGCGGAAAGGAGTGTCAGACTTCTACTGACTAAAACCCATCCATGTTCTTTCTTAGTCCTTGGTGTACTTTGTATAGTGTCGCTCTACTACAAAACGATGATACAAGAAAATGATTGCCTGAGATTCCGCTATTGATCAAGTGTCTAAAAAATAATTAATGTAATTTAAACATCATTTGCACAAAATTTTGAAAGTCTATTTTATTTTACCACGGAAAAGGAAAAACCCTTGTAAATACAGATTTATAACAAGGCAAAGAGAAGAAAATTACAAATATAAACTTTATTGTAGTGTTCAACTGAGCATTGTGGTATAAAAAAGAGGCATTTTGATACATCGTTGCAAAATATAAATTTATATTTTAAAGAAATAAATGGGTAGTATTCGTCACACATTACATGTTACAGCTATGTAAAAAAACAAGGTATCATGCGTACCTTTTTCACTTTTAGTACACTAAAATAAGATTTACATAGATGCAGAACTCTTTTACATTATGAATGTAGTTCCATGTTTATTGAGAAAACCTTGATAACCGAGAACCTTGGTATACGTCGTGCTTTATTATAGAAATAATATTTTTCTTTGATGTTATCGCATTGGGTATTCCTACCTGTAATGTTAACAGATAAAGGATAAATAAATAAATAAATAAATAAATAATTGTTTTTATAGATCATGGTCACCATACAACTTTTAGAGGATTGCTCGCTAAGGAAGTAAGTTCCGTCTCACCTTTAGGTAGCCTACAAGAAATATCCTTTTCTTCAATTTCTTCTCCTCGGTAAAAACACTAAGGAAAGTGACTTTCAGTTTAATATGCTTCCAGAAGCAATTTTTATTATTTGATAATAAAAATTGCATAAAAATACATTTAGCACAGAGTGTTGAAGAAACGAATTTATATAAATATAAATAAATAAAGATAAAAAAAACACAATCACTAAAACTGACCAAAGATTGAATCGAGATCATCTGAGTTGGTTTAACAGCTTGATACGTATACTATATTACATGTTTACCTCATCTCCTTTGATTGCCTAACAGTTAAGTACCTAACACAAGTAGCAAGACAGCAGATTTAGCAAACATATTTACTACACCAATTAACAGTCCTATCTAAATCGTTTCTGGACACCTCGGGGAATTGAATTTACTAAACTTATATTGGTCAAACCAGTTAAATTTACCAGTACGTATTCAAATATTGACCTTCGTTTCGTGATTGCTCGCGCGTCCCTGGACGAGCAGACCCTGATTATTTGAAGTTAGGTACCCTGTTTATGTAATTATAATTATCTTCACGACTCCCGAAACATTTAACGAGGCGTGTGAGCAAACTCTTCTCTGTAATTGTTTTATTGGTTGGTTGTTATCGTTAAAACAATAAGGTGTTATTTAATTCGCGTTAACTGTTATTAAGATTCCGTTAACTTGACAAGAATAATCGGTTTAAACATTTTTTTATGGTATAAAACCTTATTTTATTTTTATTCAATAGGTAATAATTACAATTCAAATACAATTAATTACAATCAGAAATTCAATAAAATAACGTCAACAATAAAAATTAACCCGCCCTGAACGTTTCCGGTGTAAACATTTAGTTAGTTTGAAATATGATTTATATTCTACCCCTTTTTAGGGTTCCGTAGTCAACTAGGAACCCTTATAGTTTCGCCATGTCTGTCTGTCTGTCCGTCCGTCCTCGCTTAATCTCTGTGACCGTTAGCACTAGAAAGCTAAAATTTGGTACCAATACGTATATCAACCACGCCGACAAAGTGGTAAAATAAAAATTGGAAAAAAATGTTTTATTAGGGTAGCCCCCCTATATGTAAAGAGGGAAGTGTTTTTTTTTTTAATTTCAACCCTGACGTGTGATATAGTGTTGGATAGGTATTTAAAAATGAAAAGGGGTTTACTAAAATCATTTTTTGATAGTGTCAATAACTTCGGATATAATCGCTCCAAAAGGAAAAATTAAAGCGTCCCCCCCTCTAACTTTTGACCCGTAGGTTTAAAAAATATGAAAAAAATCTGGAAAGTAGAACTTTATAAGTACTTTCTAGGAAAATTATTTTGAACTTGATAGAAAGAACAGTTTTTGTACAAAAAAGACAAAAAGTTGTACAAAATAATTTCTGCGTAATTAGTATGTCAACGTAACAAAATAATAGCCTTTTATTGTAACTTATAAGTGGGAACACTTATTGTGACGGACGGGAAACTACGGAACCCTACATTGAGCGTGGCCCGACACGCTCTTGGCCGGTTTTTTTTTATACTTTGATACCTTACATTTCCTTTTTAGAAGCCTTTATGTACCAGTGAGAAAACAAGTCACTATCATGTTAAAATATAAAGTAACCTTATACATACTAACAAATATTGATTAATATAAAACACATTGGTAAATTTAAAAACAAATTAAAATATTTATTAAAATTATTCTTAAAAAATAAAATGTTAAATAAAATATACTTTAAAATTAAACTACAGAAGCAGAAACCTATTTGCTCGCATTGGCGGCTTAGTATCCGGTACAAGCGGGCAGGCGGAAACTCCCCTTCGTATCATAAAGGAAGCAATAATATTTTCAACTACAAATGCAAATTAAAATAAAAAAGCTTGTTGTTAGCACAAGATTTGATGTTAAGCTGGCAATTTTCGGAGAATTAACTGGAAATCATGTTGAAGGACCCACTTCTTCGCTCTGTACCTATTATATCCCGGGGCTTACAATTACAATATATGTTTTATCAGCATTAGATTTTAACAATCTTAATTTCAAATCACGAACGCTTTTAAATAAACAACCCGTCTTTTATGTATAAATTTAAAAAAAAACCTGGGTTTTACTTTTATTGGTCGTAATTCTCTATGGCCATCGATAAAACTCATGTAAGTACATGGCAGACTTGACTGCATTATGGTAGATTCTGTTTAACCCTGCGTAGGACAACGTTGTGAAGCTACTAATCATCATGGTAATGTGTCAAAACCGGTTTTTAATAAAAAAAAACAAAATTATGTTTGTTGTTCAAAAGCAAAATAATGATAGATATTTTCAATAGATAATTTATTATCAAGATACTTTCATCATCATGAATGATTCATCACAGATCAAAGAAAAAGCAAATAGCGAGTAAAACGTAGTGCTAGCTGTTTAGTTTACTAATAAATAAACATTTTTATAATTGAAAAAAAAATACTACGTTTGGATAATTTGAGTTTACGTTAAAAACAAAATGTCAATTAGTCCCGACTGACTAAAACTGGCGGTTACATAAGTAATGAAATCACGCTTCGTCTAGAAATATATTATTGTACCTAATTGTAAATTTATGTGTTTGTAAAGTTAACCAGACATTTGAAACAACCTGCCCTTGACCAGAAAGTTCAAGTTAGTGGCATTTTCCGAAACTACGGTTGGTTCACTGTATTATCAAGACAACCAAAAACAGCAATTATCACCAGCTTTACTTTACCAAGTGTTGCGACTTTAATACAGCTAGCTTTAATATAAATAGACTAGCTTTTGCCCGCGGCTTCGCTCGCGTTAAAAAGAGACAAAAAGTTGCCTATGTCACTCTCCATCCCTTTAACTATCTCCACTTAAAAAATCACGTCAATTCGTCGCTCCGTTTTGCCGTGAAAGAAAGACAAACATACAGACAGACAGACAGACACACTTTCCCATTTATAATATTAGTATGGATGGCATTTGCCATCTAGTTAACTTCCAATAATAGAACTAGTATACTTCCATATATTTTCCGCAGTCACAGTACTCCTAGCACCTCTAACTACAAGTGGGAAATAAATAATGGTTCAACGAACAAATGACGTCATTACTTTTTGCTTAAAATATTTTTTATTTATAAATATGAGTTTATATCACCAGTAATTCATAAGTGGAACAAATCAAATGGTATCCCGCAGAAAAGTTACGGAGCCATGTGAGAATCGTTTTTACAAGTCGTAAATAGTAAGTGGATTGTAATGGACTCAATCAAAGCCTCGTGAAGGCTGGGGAAAGATCAGTTTCCTTAATATCTATACACATTTATGATTTTATCAGTGGACGCTACAAAGAAAACTCAATCGAATTGTACCAAGATTATTTATTAAGAACTAGCTTTTGCCCGCGGCTTCGCTCGCGTTAGAAAGAGACAAAAAGTAGCCTATGTTACTCTTCATCCCTTCAACTATCTCCACTTAAAAAATCACGTCGATTCGTCGCTCCGTTCTGCCGTGAAAGAAAGACAAACAGACAGACATTCCCATTTATAATATTAGTATGGATGTTTTTCAGAATTCGGCAAATGTATATTTTTTTATATTAGCTGTTAGATATGCTACAGGAAATGTTAACTGATTGACATATAAAGTTTTTCGGTTACTTAAAACAATTGGAAAACGTTAAGCGCGCACTTTTTCGCTTTTTTATTACGACCAAAAGTTTTGATGTTATTGTGGCAAAACATTTTGCGAATAAATTAACTAAGTGGGTTAATTTACAGAAAATTATATTCAACAATTTATTTTTCTTTAAGTTTGTTCTTTCTACAATTTTTAAATCTACTTATTTATGCAGCACCTGTCAGAGTTCGTAGTTAGAATCAAGAAATCCGTTTGCCATTTGTCACAAGACTAATAAATAAATATTTAAAAATTATATAACATCCCAAAAATATTCGGCCGAATAAATAAGACATGTGAAATAACGCCTGTTGTAATGTAACATTAAAACGATTGTGACAAATCTTCTAAGATAAATATACGTGTATGACGGTAATCTGAACAAACAATTGTAGAAATGAAACTCCTCATCTCGTGAAATTACTTTTCAGTTGATAAAATATCTACGTCATGCTTCTAGTGCCATTTTGTATGGCAATTTCCTCTTAAGAATTACTCTTACGGACTTTGTGAAATGTACGTGTTTAGGTGAAGGTCGAGATGATTAAACTTAATGTTTTTATTAAAGGTTTGAATGTCTTGTAGCCTTTACACATAAAGTATCAAAATGGTTTCGTCATTACTAACGTTAACAGCTTGTTCAAGTTCTCAGCTTTAGACATTTAAATACTTATAATATGGTAAACAAGCTAGATTTTAAAATAGAAATACTAATTTTTATTTGTGATGTGCTTGCACATTTGGGAAGACCTTTTTTATGCAGAGGGTAAGTAATAAAATGATATTGTTTTTTTATTATGTTCCCCTAGACGTTAGGGAGATACTAATTTGTGGAATAAAATTAAATTGAAATTCGATAGGACAATCGTAATTTGAAATTAAAAACAGCACAAACCGTAAAGGGTCAATGGGCCCTTAAAGAAAACTATTTCTTTAAGATAAATTATTTTCACATTGTAACATTTCTTTATTTTGAATATAAAGTAAACTGGAAACTTTCCACTCTGTTTACTTGGACAAATGTATAAAAAGTGTATTACTATACTGTTGTAATTTGAAATCCAAGTAACCTACACAATCGTATGTTTACAGCTATCAAAAACTTTCTTCATTTATGTTCTCCAATATCCATCTATCAATCATTGAAACAGGTCTGGAAACAGAAGCATCATCTGCCTTTTCATATCTTGGGGTAGGCAGTATAATTGGACGCATCTGAATACCATTGTTTTATATGCATCAACTGCCAATTTAACACCCACATTCTCACAAATTAAATACTGGGTAACAGGATACGCTTTCAAAACGTTTACTAAACGCTTGCCAAATCAGTCTTGGCTGGCTTACAGTCTCTCGGGCTACTAATTAACCGAAACGACTATCAAAGGTCTATGAATGAGAGTCGGGTAAAACAATGCCAACAAAATATTAGCAGTCTATTCGACCATTTTTTTCATTCCTCGGATTCATCCGCGACCAGCGAGCACTGTGAAAATGCACAAAGCATTGGGAAATGTAAAAAGTTAAATAAACCGAGGACTTTATCGTTTTCAGCTTCGTTGAGTCTCTCTGAATCCGTGCAAATATGAAATATTTTAAAATATTCCTAGAAGCAACATTGTTGGTCGAACTCTGTGAGTAGAATAAAAAAGTTTTACGCACATAAAGTCTTACAGAACATCCGTTTTAATGTTAGCTTAGTACCAAAATAGAGAGTTCTTGACGAACTTGGCAAACTACAAAACACGTGAGATAAAGGTGGAAAGTACTGGCAGGATATCGATTTTTAATGACGCATATTTGTAATGGCATCGTGTTTGTATCACAAAATTTGAAATTCGTATGGAAGAAAGATCTAGACGCAATACCTGCATTTTGTACAGACAATACGTACAATTTTTTTTTATACTTTTATAATTAAATTATACATTTCTGCACAAATAAATTTAATTGTAGTGTTTGTTTGTGATATCAAAATTACAGCTTTTTAAGATTAGTTTAAAATAAATAATTCATTAGAATTGAGTCAGTGGGATTTCACTATTTAGTAGTTTATAAATAGGAAGATAAAAGGAGAAAGCAACAAGAACATCTTTACCAACTTCCTTTGTTTAAAGCGAAAATTAAAATAATTAACATTTTAACGCGCTCTTAGTTCCTGTTTGTTCACTAAGCTATTTTTTTAACCCGTCTATAGGACACCTAATCCTCTTTAATTAAAACTCAACCTCTACAGTGCGAATGTGTGTGTGAGGGTGTGTGTGTGTTTGTAAAGCTCTTGTAACTAGACCTGTGTTATTCCCAACCCTGTTACAGCTTTAGAACACGACTCAGTCCACGTGATAGGGAATATCAAATCATGTGGAGGCTGTTATAATATTGCGAAGATATAAAAGTATAATACATACATTAAATATCTTCTTTTGTTAAGCGGTTTCAGGGTAAAGTGATAATAATTTTTGTAAATTATTATCATTTAATTTTTTTAATGACGCGCAATTTTTTTACCTGTGTAACCGTCCCACACCGTTACACTTAAGTTAAATAATGTTTTTTGGTTACGGCTCTGTTCCCATGAGTCATATTTTGATGTTAAGGAGTTCATGTGTTATTCTGAAAATATAACTATACAACTGTTGACTGTTCAGTTTGAACTTGAAAGAAACGAGTAACAAACATTATACGTCCATCCTAGTATAATTATCATAAATAAAACCTGTTCATAATATTAGTGTAGATTTTTTTTTAATTTTTATGGGCTTGCTCTTGGTCCCAGACTAGCCCGAGGGCATAGACGGGGCCTACGATGGAGCGAGCTTACCTAATAGATGCCTATAAATTATATAGATTTTTAGAATTATTTTGATTTAGTACAAGTCTCTATTGTTTGTTATATAAGTTTGGATTATGCAAGTGTAGTACATTAACTTCCACGTTAATAGTATTGTTGTTTGTTTACAACCTGAAGTTATTGATAATAGTATCTACCTATCTGTCACAACTCACGAATTAGAAATGACAGTATTAATTAAGATACGTGGAGCTATATCACTTCCCATTAATTTCAAATCCCCTTCGGCCTATTTATATGTGTTACAATTATAATATTTTCTTCCTTCTCTATGCATGGGTATGAGTAATTATATTACAAGATTGTATTTACAGACAGTCTCGAGAGAAAAGGCTTGAAATTCTTCAACTAATAATAAGCTTATAATTAATTAAATCAGAGGTATAATTAAGTTCTATCGTAATTTAATAATTAGTATATATTTTAATTAGAGTTTTAATTTTCATTAAAATGTTTGTTATTATTAGGTAGCATTTTGACTAAATTGTTTGTATTAAACCTTCGATCGCACGTGATTCGAGACAACATAGAAAGGCAAAAGCAGCCCGACAGACGGCTGTCGCTTGGTCGTCGAAAGGTTATATACAAGAAAACAATATTAAGTATATGTATTTGTATACTTATTGTTAGAATAACAAAACGCGCTTGCCATACGCGTTTTGTAAATTGATCAAGTTTGTATGTTTATTACGGCTTATCCCTGAGACTTTCACTAGCAGATAACTATATCATAACCCAAAAGGCCTTTTTTATTAAAAAAAAAAATTGCAGTTCCGGTCAAAAAAAGCTCAAAATATCACGCCATAAACATGGTACACCGTACCGGTATGAATTTGCGGTTTCTATTGTAAGTAAAAGTTAAGTACTTAGTGAAAATGTTACTTTAGTTTAGAATATAGGGCTTTTTAATGTTATTATTGTTAATGAACGAGCAGTAGTGTCGCGCCGCTCTGTCCCCACAGACCGTAAGGTTACATTGTTCCGATCACGCTGTTAATACTTTATCCCACAGTTTAATGTGCCTCCCCTTGGATACCTTTTAAAGCACTTACGACCCATTATAAATTATAGACCTGGTTGAATGTTGTAACAGTTAATGCTAAGTTTTATTATAGTGATTTTTATTAGTGAAAACGTGATATGAAAATATTTACACCAGAACCAATATATTAATAAGTAATTAAGTGTATTATCAATGTAATCTGTATAGCTACTAAATGTTAAAATTTAAATTTATTTAAAGTACTTGTCTAGTAGTAGATTGTAGTAAAGAGATTTCCTTGAATTCGTTTTTTTTTAGTTTTAGGTAGAATACTTGAGTGGTGACCACGACCCGGAAAATGAAGCGACGGATGACTGTATCGGTTAGCCCTATGGACCGCCTTGGGCTCTTAGCTAGACGTAATCTACTCAAACATTAATCTTTACTTTGAATATTCCTGCAACAGGCCAATTTATTTGTTAAAAGTGCGAAGCTAGAATGAAATATTGATTTTAAGATTTAATGTTTTTTGATTTGACAAAAATATTCTATAGAGCCATACACCAATCCAAAGAAGCCTGTATTCTTTAAGCTGTCTTAACTTGTTAATGACTGGGACATAATTAAACTTATCAAAGTAAATATACACTAGCAGACAAATAATCACACGCCAATACTAAATTACAATTGATAAAAAATAAACATTAAATCACAACTACCTAACATTAATTTATTTATTTCAATTTATTATTTTATTTTATTTCAATTTATATCTGTTTGTATTGTACACATTTGACTTTATTTAATTTTGTTCAATTTAATTTAATTGTATTGTTATTTATTATGATTTTATATTATTTTATTTGTATTTGAATTTTGTCTGGCAATGGGTGTAATTTACCTGAAATAAATGAATTTAATTTAATTTAATTAATAAAATGTGAAACAAGCAAAACTGCATCTGAGTACAATGCATCTACATAACTTTCAAATGTAAACAGTGTTGAATGAAAATGGAAACAAAAGAATCGCTACAGCCGACTTTATCATTAATTATGATCGACGTACTTAGCATTTCGGTTGTACTGTGGCAGTGGTCTGTAGCCACGTTCATATTCCTTATCATCAAATATGTAGGAGGTTCCATGTGAACTCGGATACGAACAAAAGGAGTGACGAATTCTTTGGAAAGAGTAAATTTTCACAATGTATTTTTATCACTAGTTTAATTGTACAATTAGTTAATTGACTAATGGTTTTTAATTTATTATGTCAGATGATGACAGTTGAAAATCAGTTAATAACTTACGCCTACGTGTTGTAAAATGTTTCACACATAAGTTGTGCGTAGCTGAGACTTTGCTCGCATGAATTTGAGTGAGACGGAAATATTATGGCGTACAACAAACAGCGTGATAATATTTAGACTGTAGACTGACCAGTTCAGTTCGAAATAATATAAATTCATTTGAACAGAATCTGTTCGCCAGTATTTTCGCGAAGCATCAGCACATATTATGTATTATTTTTTACACTACATATATTAGATTTCATTATGTGTGGAACATATATGGGTAATATATGGGTACTTTCGAAGGCGTCGTCCTTACCCCGCTTCAACAAGCAATCTCGAAGAGTAGATATGTTACGGCTAATACCCGAAGTGCGGCTACACCTAGTTTTAGCCGGTTAGAACTAGGTGTAGCCACTTACTCTTGGTTAAACCTAGTACGAGCCGATTGTTTTCGGGTAAAACTAGGTCTAGCCTTCATCATGCCGGCTACAACTAGGTCCAGCCATTCCCTGTTGGATAAAACTAGGTCTATCCGATATCATTCCGGCTAGAACTAGGTCCAGACAATCCCTGTTGGATAAAACTCAGATGCGTATCCCGCCAAGCCTTCCGCCCCGCGTCACACTCATGACTCACAGCATCTGCAGCAGCGGCGCGGGGTGGAGGGCATAGCGAGGCACGCGCCTCTGCAGGTTGTGAGCGCCAGGTGCTGCTGATCTACTGCAGGTCTACTAGCGAGTGTGACTCACAGCGTCTGCAGCAGCAGCGCGTGTCTTAGTTTTATCTAACAGGGATTGGCTGTACATAGTTGTAGCTGGCATGCTATCGGCAGAGCTTTTTTAGATATTAAAAAAACATCCAATAAAAAGAAACGTAGAGAGTTTTTTTTATTCTTATAAATCACATTGTAATAATTAGCACAAATTATTAGGAGTACAATTTTTAATATAATAGGAACAATCAGGAACATTTTTTAACAACAGACAATAAGTAGTAGCATATTATAATTTAAAGAATGTTATTATAATTATTAATCACACTTTTATAAAGTAACATAAACTATTTATTAGAACAACATAAACTTTAGTGACATTTTGAGTTGCACAAAATACCAGCAGCTTTGCAGAGGCACTTTTTGTTGCCACATTTGGTTTTAAGACACGCGCTGCTGCTGCAGACGCTGTGAGTCACACTCGCTAGTAGACCTGCAGTAGATCTGCAGCACCTGGCGCTCACAACCTGTAGAGGCGCGTGCCTCGCTATGCCCTCCACCCCGCGCCGCTGCTGCAGATGCTGTGAGTCATGAGTGTGACGCGGGGCGGAAGGCTTGGCGGGACACGCATCTGAGTTTTATCCAACAGGGATTGTCTGGACCTAGTTCTTGCCGGAATGATATCGGATAGACCTAGTTTTATCCAACAGGGAATGGCGGGACCTAGTTGTAGCCGGCATGATGAAGGCTAGACCTAGTTTTACCCGAAAACAATCGGCTCGTACTAGGTTTAACCAAGAGTAAGTGGCTACACCTAGTTCTAACCGGCTAAAACTAGGTGTAGCCGCACTTCGGGTTTTAGCCGTAACAGATATACTTAAGGTAGAAATGTTTTTTAGTTTGTAGAAAATGCAATAATGTTCATTCAGGAATATAATCTGTTTTATTGCCTTCAATATATAATAAGATTCGACTAAAATCAGTAATCTTAAAAAAGGTATCAATTTTCTTAAAATTATTAGTCTAAGCGCTTGTTCCGAACTCCAATAGGCTCTTATTAAAATACTTAACAGCATATTAGGCAGATATTATTCAACTCTCTATATTATTAATTTAATTTAGGTGGAGTGAGCCCGAAGTGGACTGATACCAGGGATGTTACTTCAAAGTTTATCGAGGGAAGTTTTTACAAAACATCGTCTAATATGCTATAAGCACCTTATTATTGTTCCACTGCAGGGCAAACCTCAGCATAAGCAGAGAAGACTTGAGCATACGAGTATGTTTATCCCCGCGCGTGCTCAACGGAAGCCGGCAGGTTTACTTACGGCGAGACCTGTGATGACCAAGATTAACTTAGGAAGTACTTATAAAACAAAATAGTCATTGGTACTACCCTGGGTCTGCTAGTGAACACACAACTTCATGCATCGGAGATCTATTTGGTCAAGGCTCCCGGCCTTAACCAAATAACCAATGGGTCAATTAGTGAAATAGGTCATTTGGTTTAATGTCAGAGGATAAAAGTTATCTATAATTTTCTTACCTTTAAATTCTGTTAAAGTAGATAAAAGCTCCAGCAAAAAAAGGGGACTCTCTCAACATGTCATCTAAGTAAAATCTATGATTCCTGGCTCTTAAAAGTTACTCTCATATATTTTATGTACAACAGTGATGTAAAGTTATATTCGGATCAAACAGATTTGTTTTTACAATGGACTTTAATACGATTAGATAAGTACATATTATGTACCATTAAATATTACTTAAATGTTAAAGAGACTTATTTCGTATGCAGGGTCTTAAGGAGCAGGACTGACAAGAGATTTTCCCTTTGTGTTTGGTACATCGACTGAAATCAGATTAATAAAACAATATTATCTTAAACAACCTACAAAATCGGAAAATACCCAAAAACTTATGTAATTTCCAGATTTATACTACAAATTAATAGCTATTTCAGGTAAAAGTAATAACAATAATTTTCAGCCTTTTAGGTAAGAGTCACAGATTTATAACAGTTGAGATATTATGCAGATTTCATACATGTTGTTTCTAGACTGCTTACTAAAGATGTAGTAACTGAAGGTTGTGATGCAACATGTAAGATCTAATCTAAAGAGCTAATACTAGCTCGATTTGATTGAATCGGTGGGTCGTGCGTATTTGCCCGCAATATTTACCAACTCTATTTCTTTTTTGGCTCGAAGATTAAATCATCATTCGAACAGGTGATTTATTTTTCGCCTGCCCAGTGGGTGGTTTAATAGGCCGCTCAACGACCATATCCGATCCAATATTAGACCACCCTTTTATCACCAAGTCAAGCGATTGGCTTTTGTTTTGCTAAGATATATTGTTTTATTTTGTTTATTTTATGGATCGAAATTTCAATTTCAGCGCTCTATACAATTACGTTTTTTAATTTATACATACATATATGTTTAACGGTAAGTATTTGTTAAAAATAACAGACGGGTGTGTTTACGTTTAACTAATAAAAGTCAACGTTCTTTCATTACTAACTGTGACTTGCATATTTTGGGTATCAAATTAAGACACGTTATATAGTCCCCCGGTATATGCCTCGTGGTAATTTCAAATAAGTAATTATAGTAATTATACGTTACCCTTTCATTCAGTTCAAAAGTTATAAAGCTAATAATTAATTTAACATTTCCGAAAAGGACATTTAGTTTGAAAGAAAAGTTATTAAAAGCCAAAGTTAATTTTAAAAAGATTGGAAGAATTGTATTAATTACATCGATATCTATGCCTTTTTTAAGTTCTTTACGGATCGGTAAATGCCAAAATGATTTCTAGGTTTTAATTTATTTAAATAAAACATTAGGTCGTCGAAGTTAATAATTTACTATCTAAACAGTTAGCGAATGTTTGTGGAGCCACACCAATTGACATTTGACAAGTTTCTATTACCGATAGAATTATACAGCGATTATTCAGTAGAATACATTATTTGTTTAACTGGATTTTAAAGGGAAGGTATTGTACAGAAAGTATCAAGAATATTCAAGGTTATTCATCATTTCATTTAAGTAAATACATGGGTATGTATGTAAATAAACATATTAAAGGAAAATTAACAATATTGTATCAGTTGATATGAAAACAGATAACTTAGTATAAACATTGAGCTTCTAGAACTGGATAATTATACTTCATAGAGCTAAAAAGTTCTCAGAATTTCATAACCACAGTACTTACGTGTGGGGCATTATTGGATGAAATAATCTATGTAAGTATATTGTTTTTATCTACTAGTGACACAATGAAACGTTATTCACAACTTAGGAATATATTGGACGATCATTGTCACGAAAAACTAATAGATACTCATACATATTTAAAATTAATAGTATAAAAAACTAAAAAACACGCTTTTGGCACGCACTAAAAATTACAGATGGAGCGTTTTGTCCAAAAATAATAGTTTATAAAAAACAAATACACACGATTTTAGCACGCACAAGAAATTACACTTATTGATTGATACCCTTGACATGGTAATAATTTAGGAAGAAAATGTAATTTCGCATTATTTTCTGCAAATCCTTTCATTTAATACCTATATATTTTTTTTTTTGGGAGTGGTATATCATCATATGACTGCTCTCGTCCTGGGTGCGGCGGGAGGGCGTGTAAGACTTTTACTGACTAAAACCCACTCATGTTCCTTCGGTTGCCCTTTAAGTTCCGGGGTCACGGTAACTATTATAAACATTCCGCAACCCCAGCAGGCGTCGTTGGCCCTGTTGGGCCCCTTATCGTGCTGACTTCTCTTTGAGGCGCGCGTGAAACACTATCGCGCCGTCGACGCGGGCCTGGTCCCAGCCGGGCGGTGAACTACCCAACGCTCGCCATCCGCAGGGCGCAGACCCGCCCCTACGGTGGCCGGTAGTCGTTCTGCGACGTCTGCGCCTGGGTCTTAGTCCGGGGAGGCTCGTCGTTGCCTCTCGCGCGCCGCCGCTTCCTTTACTAGCATAACTGCTTCGCAGAAGGAGGCGACGGCTTCCCATTCAGTCTCGCCCCGGAGCATGGCCTGGACCAGCGCCAGGCGCGAGAGGTCACCGCCGCCGATCGCCTGCACGAGGACACGTCGATGGCTCGCCCATGCGGGGCACACCTCCACCGTGTGTTCGACCGTGTCCTCTAGGCGACTGTTGCTGCAGTAGTGACACCCAGGCGTTGCTTCCGCCCGATTTAATACCTATATCATAGGGGTGCATTTCAAATAGCCAATTCGCCATCTTGGATTTCCGCCATGTTAGATTTAAGTCACGTGACTATTTTTGACAGCAAACCCTTTTATTTGATATCCATGCCATGGGGGTGGATTTCAAACAGCCAGTTCGCCATCTAAGGGAGGCCGCCATTTTGAATTTGTAAAGATGTTTCTTAGTATTGTCATCAGAACTCAGAGCGTGTGTAAAATTTCGTCCTAATCGAAGACTGGAAAGTGGGTCAAATTAAAATTCCAAGATTTTTTTCACTTCTCAAGTAACATTTGAAGCTAATATAAGTGTGTTAAAAAAGTAAGTAACGGTAATTCTTTTTTGATCGTACACAGTAGAAATATAATGGCAATGTCAAATACATTGTTAAATCATATCAATTGGATATGAAAAAACGTTAAATAGCATTATCTGTAATGTCTTAATATATCAATGTCAAATACATTGTTAAATCATATCAATTGGATATGAAAAAACGTTAAATAGCATTATCTGTAATGTCTTAATATAACTGCTAACGCAATGAAAGATGCGGTCGTTTACGCCACATATTTCTTGATTAAATCCTATAAAGTAATTTCCTGTTGACGTAAATAAGTAAAAACATTGATATTGTAAATAAATCTAATAAATAAAAATTTAAAAAAATATATACCTTACCATTGCATGAGTCCGACTCGCACTTGACCTGTTTTTTGTAAATTTTATTGTTCACTCTTCTCCATACAAAACCACCTTTTGTAAGGTGCAACTGGACTTGTTTTTTTTTTGCAAATGCTTGTAACAACTACTTTTTTACCAGACTGTGAAGATATAATAATATTGTGTATATCAGCCTAATGAATGTGTGTGCCCCTTCTTGTTATTAGAGTTTATAGCAACATATAATAATACAAACTGGGTGGCCCACTATCTGTGGTTATTCCTAACATCGTTTTTAATAACTCAGTGCAGGAACCGGCCACTCGTGATTCACAGCCGATAAACGCTTCAAGAGAGTCCTATTGAGGCTATTCGTCATTTTTATCTTGATAGTTTACACAAGCATTTAATCGGTGCTCGCCATTCAGTCCCGAAATTGTTATTTAAGCCTATCATGACATATTGAGAGATAATTTTATCAAAGTGTTGATGTATCGCCCCGTGGCTGCCAACAATCCCATTAACTGGATGTTGACCGTACGGAAATTGGTTACCTACTTCATAACCACTATTTCTTTATTGATGGATATTTAGATAACTGTTTTTGTATCCCATAACATGTGTCATAATAATAATAAATCTTTATTTAGAGGTATGGGTTCCTATTAGGGTTAATAACAATACTTACTTATAGCTATGTTAGTAAAATACATAACACATTTAGGTACAATTCACTAACACCCAAATCTACCCTTATCCGGTGGTTCTGGTAAATCGACAAATACACAATCGCTATAGCTTTTAAAGTTTTGTTCGAAAGCTCATTAGTGATTGTTTTAACTTTCAATTTGAATGAGTTTTGTTACATTTTAGTAGGACGTTATAAAATATTCAAATAGTACACAATACAACGTGTCAATCAATCATTCCGTAGATATTATCAACGGTGACATATTTTGTGTTATTCGAATTAAAATTCCCCATTATCATTACACGAAATGTCAACTGTCCCAGACTGAATGTTTTGAACATGAAAATACTTTCAGTATAATATAATTACTATCTATGTGATTATCTCTAATGTTCAATCATAACACTCTCGCAACGTGGCCAAAAAGTAGTATATCCTGGTTTCATTAGAGTGAAAAATGTTGCAAAAAATAAAAAGTTTTTGAAATCTGAAGCTTCTCCGAGGAAGTAAATTAATAATATAATTTGGCACATACTCGTACAATCATATATTTTTAATTAGTTCTCCATTCGCTACGAGATACTGATAAAAAGTTTAACACAGAATCGTTTTATTAATAACAAATTTTAAACCAAAAATAAACAAAATAATTAATGAAACCGTAAATCTGGTAGCTCCATAACTTGGATTAAAATTCGTAGCTTCGTAGCACCGTCGTAGCGGCGTAGCAGCGTAGCGCCCTACGGCACCTACGCAAGTGAAACACGCGGCGTAGCTTAGTACCGCATCGCTATATAAACCGCGTCGACACTTCGCACCGTTCATTTGCTTTGAAAAACCATCGAGGGAGATCACGGAAGCAGCACTCACAGCCTCCCGTACTTACTTCTAAAAGTGATCGTTACTAGTTTCACATAAACGTTAAGCAGCCGACAGCTGAATTTATTCTACGTGCTGAATTCTAAAGGTAAGATTTTACAGATTTTTTCATGTAAATATAATAGGATTGTTCGTAATTATTTGTTATTATGTAGGGTAACGTCTTTTCAAAAAAAGATAATTGTGATTTCCGCTTATTTTTTAATTTCTGTAAGAACTATGGGTACAGTAAATTAATTCAAAATTTTTCTTTTAAAAAATGTTTTGAATTTACAATATATTTTTTTATATTCTTTAAAAGAAAAAGGAAATTTAGAATTGGATAATGTATGTACATCACAAATCATATATTATTACTATAAAGTTTTGAACGACGAATATTGTTGAAAATAGGTGTAAAAATAATATTTTACATTTTGCAGAATAAGTAAAACTTACTCACAACCAAGAACCTAATTAAAAGTGTCGCCACACCATTAAGATGTTCAGTAGGCTTCTTAACGTAAACAATAGGAAAACTTTATCAATATTCAGTTATATCTCTCTTTACTGCAAACTTCACTTTACAGCGCTTTCAGAACTCTCATAAATACTTTTAAAACTTACGCCGCGGGTACTATATTGAAAAACAATATTGATGTTTTAATTTATGCACCGGTTAAATTGTCTTGCTCCTTGTTTAATTGTTTATTAACAAAAGACTGCTCAAAGCTTATACTTCTAGCTATAAACTACCTAAATGAGGGCGTATATTAAGCATTAGGCAACAATAAATTATCAGGTAATTCAATTAACATTAGCAGGAGTTGTGCATAAAGTACAACTTTGTTTAACTTTGGAAAACAACATGTATAAACAATTATTACTCAAACCAAAACGAAAAAGAAAACCAATTTCCGATCGAAAAACTTTCAAAACAGTTTCCAACTTAATTATTTTTTTCTCATGCATGACTTACTAGAGGACACATAGTCTATAAATAAATAGTATAAAAGTCAGTTCAAAGAGGGAGACATAATGTAGTTCCTAGTATCTCGACAATAATATGTTGTACTCTCTATTCTCAGTAGGGAACGCGTCAATGTCTTTTTTCTCATTACTTTGTTGTACTCTCTTTGCTCATTTTGAAAGTAACTGAGTAATATGAAAAGCCTCCAAAAATGATAAAGTGGTAAAATTATTTATTCGTTAGAAGTCTCTTTAGAAGTTGTCATAATTGTTACACTAATGAAGTTGTAAGATGTAAAGTTGTACTCCTGTCGACTGTTATAGGATAAGTTTAATGATATACTTGACTTTCATGCGGGTGAAGTCGCAGTAAGAAGCTAATGGCTGATGTTCTCTCTTTAATGATCTTCCCCTTCTAATTAGTCATTAGAACCTACATACGATACACGTTCCCTTACAAAATAGCAAGGTACCTTTAATTATGCCTCCTCGTGGAAATTATAATTATGCCGGAATTTCAATTACATACGAGTATTAATAAGTATTAAGATGAACCTCATTAACTTGGAATGAAATATTAAAAATTAAAGCCAAGTCAATAAGAAGTTTGCCAATTATTATTATAGTAGGAAAGTTATTTCGTAACATCAATTCGAGAAAATTTTGATTCATATTACCTTGAACTATTGATTCGAACGGACACTGTTAACGACAGCACTTTACTGTTATGTACAGGTTTAATAATTAAAATCACGTCACGTGATATAATTAACGCCATAATCATGTTATTATTCACAAGTCTCCAATTATCGTCAATATAATCGAAAGTTTACAAACGACATTTTAATTTATTTACTTCAGCTTTTACATTCAACATAATAACAAACATAAAAAAGTTTTCAATCTACTTTTCGCAAAATATATAAAAGAGTGATGTAATTTTTTAACAAGATTATAAGAATAAACTAGGTACATGCATGAAGACACGGGAAAAGATTTTCCTGTTTTTCTACAAAATAAATTTGTTTCTTTTTTAACAAGGGCGACGCCATCGTATTATTTTTAAAAGACCACAACAATTCGTCATTTTAGTGCTCTTAAAAATTTCAAAAAAGGGATCAATAAATCAGAATCAAAAAGCAACAATACAGCAATTAGGGCTTTTGTGCACTGCTGGGTTTCAATGTGAAAATCTATTTGCATACGTTCTACGTTGCGTTGGTAAAAATCGTCGAACTATCGGCAGTGGTGACGCAAAACTTTGATATAGAATGTATTCCTATACACTAGGTGTACACTAGGGTGTTAACTAGGTGTATTTTTTTAGCACCAAAGTGCTTAAAAAACACTAAAATGCTTAACCTTCAGCATTTATCATATTTTAGAGGTAAAGGTTTTCATTGCTTGAACGCTCTAATCTCAGAATCTCAGTTGGATAGCCAATTAACCAATACACGTCTGGCTTGAAGATGTTATCAAGAAGATTTTTTTTAAACAAATTGCTAATTTGTCAAACAAAAGATTGCGTACGTTCTTAAAAAAAAGACTGAGTGGTGTTTAAATAATGTGATGTACTAGTTGACTAGGTATGTGCTTTAAAGTGTGATTTAAACGACTGTCAAAGCAACGGCTTTCTACGTTTAGCACCGTTTGACTTATTCTTCGATGCGGTACTCTATACATAGGTTAACTACTATAATTTTCAAAGGATCACTTACAAGTTCTTTGAAGGACCCGTTCCTGCCTTGCACCCTTGGTGCCTCCGTAATTTCCGGCTTGCATCTGCAAATGCAAGGTGTAATTAATTCATAAACTCAGTAGCATGAAGCCACATAATAGCACATAACTACTCAATACATTTTTTAACATATTGACATTACATGATTAAGTAATGATATTTATTAACGCATAATAAACAATTCATGGCAGATCGATAGCCGATGAATTGCAAGTTTTCCTCTATTGTATTGGATTGGTTTGACTCAGCTTTTGTCATAAAGTTACTTTTGTATATTTTTGAGGTGTAAATATACCTTCGTACATTTTAATTAAGCTTATTGTAGCTACCTTAGAATGTTTAGTGTAGGCGCCCCACGTCTTTTGCATGAAGTTACGTTTTGCGTTTGTTAAGTTAGTTTTACGAGTTTGAAATAGGGTAAAGGCACCAATGTGACTTCTTTGAAAGTTAGGATATCATTAATTCATACCCCGAGTCTCAGAAAGCACGCAAAGCCGTAGGTTTCGGTTTATCAAAAAACAGGGTATAAAATTATGTTTTACATAAACCATGCGGTAATCAAAAGTTAGAAAGTCCAGACAATCAATCAGTCTTGAATTGTGGAAGCCTGTCGACCCATGTTTAACACTGGTGTTCAGCTGAATACAGTTAGGCTGGAAACTGTTACCAACATAGTTAGAAAAAGAAAAATATTTTTGTATATTTATTGATATTATATAGCACAATATATTTAGAATATCGGCCTTGTTTTAACAGAAAACAACTATTTATCATTCGCACTGAAAAAGTAACTGCCTAACTTATGCCTATGTAATGGAAAATAAATCCTATCCAACCTTCAAAGTGGGTTACTCGACCTGTAATTTGATAAATCTGTTTTCTGCCATCGATGTCCACGGTGAGTCCTTGAGAATAATACGTTTACGATATACAGAACCAGCGAAAGGGTCTTTTTAAATACATATATAATATAGCTTGCTTACAGGAAAGCTTGAGGAAAACAACAGGCAGGCTCGTATAAAATGAAAAAAATTATATGTTGATGCGATTCACAATTGCGGTTTGTAAATATACCTATTGATATGAAGCTCTATCGTATTTTGGTCACGCATAAATGTAACAATAATTTAGTTCCCCTGAAAAAAGTTTGGTGATTTTCAGCTGTTCGTTATTCTTCACAATAGTTAGTTAACTGTGTTTGAAATTGCCCCATTCATTCAAAGTTTAGACATAAAAATCTTCAAAATATCTGGGGTAATATAAATATTTTACTGAAAAGATAAAAATATTAAACTCAAATATTTAAATTCTTTGCCGTATAAGAAATATGTTAGTGCAACTTTGTAGCTTAACATTATTCATTTAAGGGTAAAGACGACCTAAAATAACTTATTTGATACCAATTGTTGAAATAATAGAGATAAAGGCTCTCACTATTCAATGAGCGACGAATTTGACATGGTGATCAATTCTATGTATTTGTGTATCCTAGCGTCTCACTTAGGATCCTTTTCAAGTCGTGGAAGCTAATGGATTAAGAGTAAAAAGGTCCATGTGTACTGAAATAAGAAGGGTCATATTCTTCAGAATAATGTGTCGTGTCACCCCGTGTATGCTCACACTAGCTCATAAAGTGAGACATAATGAGGAGGGTTTGCACAGATGTGCACGGACTATAAACACAAACTAGATTGTTTACGTCAAGTCGCAGAACCTTTCAGGACGTTTATTTGACTAGTAAAGGGGACTTTGAACAACCTACTTACTTACTTCATCCAATCTCAATAATTATTGACACCAAGTTCTCTTTATATTTTGTCTTTTTATGTCGTACAGTGTTTACCTAATTAATTAATTAATTCTCTAGATATTATTTTAATGTTCTTTAGAAAAATTGAATTTAGAACATTGGAGCCATGTGGAAATACACTAAATAAATCAAGTAATAAATTCGCACGCATGAATATTTGAATAGTTCCGATTCCCGTTCCGAATTTGGTAAATAAAAAAATATCTATCATCAAACCTATCTAGAATATTGTTTTCTGTTATCCATAATAGGAAAATGATACCCCCGGGATGTATGGATTTCGCAATCTCACTACACTTTAATTATAATACATTCAAATATTTCCTTTTTCTATGATTGCCACAAAGCTAGTTACTCAGAGGGTTGAGCAAACAATCCCCGTAGAGACCTTATGGGGGCGGGAAATAAAAATAAACTTCTTCGAAAAAGCGCAATTTTGTAAACTTCTTAGCAGTAGTTAGTGGAAATTAAAGCTAAACCGAACCCTTATCATACGAACGATACGATAATGCATGACCAGATTGCATTGTGACTTTTGATTTGTGTCTCTGACCGTAAAAGGCCTTCACTCACTCTCTCATTCTTCTGGAATTTTCATGCCACGTAGTAAAGCCTTATTTAGGTAAAACAGGGATAAGGCATCATTATAAAGCTGCACGTTGTACAAGCAGCATATAAACTTAAGCATGTATTCAATAACAAGTTATTTAAATGAGACTTTAAAATGTGCCATTAAAAACGTTTTAAAGCTTTTTGCACCGCGATACTAATATTTAAGAACATGCAAGGCGGGAGCACTTACTTTATGCATCGTATTCGTTCAGCTTGATCGCTTTTGCATATTAATACGATGTCGCTCTCTCAATCTACATTACACGTTGTCTGCATCTACATATACTACACCTCTAAGAGCCAATAAAATCGAAATCGTGCTGTTTACGGAGAATTGGCTTATTACCATAATGAAATATGTGTGATTTACTATCTGATTTCACATAAATACAATTCTAGCTATAAAGGAAATGCCTTAATACTTCGGAAGTAAGATATTTGCGTATCAGGTATTTAATTTAGGCCTGCTGTCTTCTGATAAAAAGCTATTTAAAATTAAAAGTACCTAATGAGATAATTCCATTAATTTATACTTACTTACCTACATAAATTTTAAATTATAAAAATATTAACACACATTGTCAGGCTTAAAAAGTAGGGAAATGTCCTATAATTTTTTACACAGAATATTGACAACCGTTGGGCACCACTCACCTAACGCAACACTCGTCTAGTCGGAGTGTCTTCACTTTTCATAGAAGAATGACGAACTTTCCACTGTTCGTATGCCTCTTAATATATCTGCCGATAATAGCACAGTTGTGTAGCGAGGCCTTGTACTTCGATTCAGGACGTTCTGAAAACTGACATTATAAATAAATAAAATAAATAAATCAATATCTTTGGACAATTCACCCACGGTTATCTGATCCCAAGCTAAGCAGAGCTTGTGTTATGATAGCCAGACAACTGATATAAGTTTATACCAGGTCACTCAGAAAGTTTTGAGAAAAATCATTTTTATGTATTAGGCACTGGCCATTTGTAATTATTTTGAAAACTTTGGTTATTAAAAAGTAAAAATACCATCGTTCGAATTTTGAATTTCGCTTCACATTTTTTTGAGAGCCAAATCAAATTATCGTGTCTCTTGAAAATATGGATCTGCATCAAGAACATTTTTGTTCGATGATATTCTGCGACTTTAAATGTGGCTTAAAAAATAATGAGCCATTCGACCGACTTTAAATTGCTTTTATGGATGTAGGACCTTCAAAAGCAACCATCTATCATTGAAATAGCAAGTTCAAGTGCGTTCGCTTTATTTTGGGGATGAACAAAGAAGTGGTCGTCCTAAAACGGCAGTCACGGAAGAAACTGTGATGGCAGTAAAAAAAATAATTCAAGAAAGCAAGCGAAATGCATATAATGAGATTCAGCATACACTGGAGATTGGATCGGAAACCCTTAACAAGATTCTACATGAGCATTTTCCGGTGCGGAGGATATTATGCCACTGGGTGCCGCAAAATCTCACCCAAACTCAGAAGCAGGCCCGTGTGGAGGGTGCCGTGATTTCATCCAAAAATTTGTAGCAGGGTCGTCTCGGCGCGTTTACGACATTGTGACAGGTGACGAATTCTGGATTTATTAATACAATCCAGAAACAAAGGGTCAGTCGACAGTTGGGCTGTTTCAAAAAGAGCCCACGTCTACGAAAATGAAGCGATCAAGAAGCGCAGGAAACATTTTGATTGCTAGTTTCTTCACTTTGATGGGGTGTCTGATTGCAATTTTATTACGAGACTAAAGCAGCATCAAAGATGAATGGTAAACCACAAAATGCCTGCCAGAACTTTTGTCTGCAATGAGCAATAAGCGACCTAACACTGGACTCCGCGGGATTCTGTTTCACCATGACTACGCGCCTGCGCACTCAGCGATCAAAATGAGGGACTTCCTGGTCACCACAGAGGTTGGAGTCTTGGTGAAACCTCCTTACAGTCCTTATCTGGCACCGTGTGATTTCTTTTTATTCTCTAAAATAAAATATCTACTGAAAGGAATACAGTTTTCACCGCAGAAAGACGCTCTAGCAGCCTTCGAAAAAGCCGTAGAAGAGGTGTCTGCGGCGGACAGGAAAAAATATTTTGAAAATAGGTTCAGACGCATGAAACTTTGTATAGAAGCTGGTGGAGAGTCCTTTGAAAAGATTCAATCGAAATATTTTATCTATGGAACTTAGTTTTTTAGTTTCTCAAAACTTTCTGAGTGTCCCACGTATCAGTTGTCGTAACTGAATTTGTAAATAATATCTAGAAAAACATACCTTGACATTAGTTTACATAACAAAATTACATTATATTAGGCTATTATATAAACATGAATAAATTACATTTAAATTTCCACAAGGCATAAGATCTATAAGATTCCAAGGCATTACTAGACTTGGTGTTCACATAATTAAAGCTATACCTATTATTTTCATTCTTCGAAGAATAGTCGTAATTCGTAGCCCATAAAACTTTTTCTACATGGGGCAGGTAGTTTGAAAGCTTATTTCTTCGTAAACTGGATACGCGTGATTCCGGCAGGGATCTTCATGCGCCTTTTCATCAATCCTTGCTTAGTTACAAACTTAGATAAGTAAATTCTTCACGGATAAAGTTTTTTAGGTATTTGTCAAAGAGTTTCAACGACATGCTCTGTTTTTGTTTCCCAAATACTTTAACCTTTTATTTATGTAGGACAGTTAAATTAAATATCGACAAAACTTTTACCTAACCAGTTTAGGATTGATTACGTTTACTGGAAATTGTTTTATATTGTTCGTTTTGTTGTTACATTATACAAGTGTTTCACTTTGGCAGCTACTTAGTTAAAGGTCCCTATAAAATATATGACACACAAATTAGAGCTGCTTTACTTCAGAGAGTTTTGTATTAAGTAATATATACTATTAATATTAATAAACACAAAATATATTTAAAAAAGTACTCTATTTTTGCATCGAAGCGAGTCTTTTGTAACAGTGAATATGCGTAGTTGCAGGCAGCGTCTATTGTTTTGACTGTACCCTCAGAGCCTGGCAATGGAATTTATAACAATGCCTCTATATTTGTTCACTTCCATAATTTCTGGTACATTGCCCTTTATCATGAAGCGATTCAGTGTTTACTTTGTTTCCTTATGAAAAAATGTGCGATGTATCGATAAATAGTGTCTCACATATCCAATTTATTTGTCAAGGCGATTCCAAATCCGCAGGGTGACCGTAATTTGCGCGCTTTGTGATGTGAACACCCACAGGGACGTTACGAAGACGTATGAGAAAGGTTATACCCCAGCCTTCATAATAGCGGCGATTTTTTTTTCAATGTATTTGTATAAAAAGATCAATTTAGTTGATCGTGGGCGGGATTTTTTATTTTTTCATAACCTCATGAAAAATGAATAATGGATTCCTTTTATGTTATTTGCACAAACTCCAGTTATCTTTTATTAGTAGCTGTTACAAAGCCTTTTTGTCAGTTTTATTATAATGGACACTAAATATTATTTAAGATACTGGAATGCATTAGGTATAATGAAAATAAAATTATTAAATCATAATGCTATTGTGATAATTTGGAATATAATCATGAATTTGGAACATAATCTGATCGGTAGTCCACATATTAATGAAGAAGATGAGTCAATTCCGAATTTCAGGTTCAACAAAAGCAAACAATACATAATTATGCAACAAAAGTTTTACTTCAGGTATGTGCAAGAACATAAATAAACCCAATAAATAATAAAAACCTTCGCTAAAATAAAATTAATGTGTAGCGTATTATGAGTTTATTTGTCGTGTGTGTGGCGTGTTGACACCGGTGAAGGAGACCCGGGTAGTAAAATAAAACAAAATGAAATCGGCTGACTGTCCGCCCCAGACGGAGCCCTAACCGTACGTACATGTCAATGAGGGTGTTGCCTACACAAGGGAAACGTGTTCTTCATATTGTCTGCGTAACACTTGTCTGGACTAAACACGGGAAAATTAAATAATAAAATACTGAAGCGCGTAATTACGTAGTTACGTAAGGGCGAAACTGGTGACATTCTGGTACAAGGTCATTGGTGGTTGTTATGAAAATCCCGCACGAATGCTAGGGTCCGCGACGGGGTTTATATACCGGTAAATGTGTTGGTTTATGCACATATTAGCTCCTTCAAATTATATACAAATGTAAATCCATACTAATGTTATCAATGCGTAAGTAACTCTGTCTGTCTGTCTGCCTCTTATTCACGCCTAAACCACTGAACCGATTTAAATGAAATTTGGTGCAGATATAGTCTGGGGCCCGAGAAAGGACATAGGATAGTTTTTATCCCAAAAATCTCCGAGAACGGGAACTATTATTCCACACGGATGAAGACGCGGGCAAAAGCTACTTAAAACACCAAAGTACATTGTAATAATTTGTCTTCATCAAATCCAATAAAAAGTGGTAACAATCATACAAATTGTAAAAGATTTCGGCTATAGAGTTCTTAATATGTTTGAATAAAGCAACGATGAATAAATTTATGCGTCCACTCGTTAAAATAATGTTTCATAATAATTTCCGAACAAGTATTAAAAATTCAGAGCAGAAATATTAATTTTCTGCTTCAAACTGCTTTGCGAACTGCTCAAATGAAAATTCCATTAATATCCGATAAAATAGGAAAACCTGGTTTCCAATTCCATCGGTGCTAGTTCTACATAGTAATTATAATTATTTGAAGGTTAAGCGGACCATAAATGCAATTTTGAACTTATGTTTTTTTTTAGCTCAAGAAAAAAAAATGTTTTACAATGTTTCCCAGATATTGTAAATTTTTTTTTCATCCCCGCACCTCGGAAATGGTATTTTTGCTATTCAATATCTGAGCGCAAAAGCGGTTTTTACCCTCTAGAGGTTAAAGTAAATTTGAATTTAGAACATCGCGTGCACTAGGTATGTGATTTCAAAACATCATTAAACCTATTTACTTCCATCTCCATGGTGCCGAATTTATCATACAACTTTTTTTTAATTTGTTAAAAACTCAGTCTCTGAACCTCCTTTGTGTATGGTGGGAGGATGAAATGTTACGTGTTGCTCTCGAGTGCAAAGATTTTTCACCTTGTGCTCTTTTGATTCCCGCGCTGACGCTCAGGATTCTAATTTTAGGATCCTTCGCTTGCTCGGTCATCAAAATTGAGCACGCGGTTAAAAAGCAACTTTGCACTCATGTACAACAAATAACTATTCTTAAGCTTGACCTTTATGAATTGGTTTTATTTTTCATAGAACTGTAGTATGTCCATCCTATATTATTAAGATTCTACCTACTAAACTTTTGAGTGGTTCATAAAATTTCTCTTAAGTTTTAATTAATTTTGTAAAAAAGGAGCACCATATTTGTGCACCGTAAGGCAGATAGAAAAAAATATATAAATTATGTTTTTTGTAATCCACTACGAATATGATTAATTACCCAATCAATCACTCCCCATCAATGGGGTATGTCAGAATGTACGTTGTAGGTGTGTACAATACTTTTAATTTTATATCTTGTAATAGACAACATAATAAAATGTATGATTTTATTTTTAACCTGTCGCAGGTTAAAATATTGTACACAACAATCGATTCTTAGTAACACTCCCATTACTCTATGTATTTAGTACTGACTCTAAAACGAGATTGTTTAGTTCTTGTGTGTAAATTGGTTTTTGTATGGATCAAATAAATTATTATATTATTATTCCCTTTATTCATTTATAAAACATAAAAAATACATTTTATATTATTATTAAAGTGTCTACTGCATGCAACATTTCAAACGATGTCGAAACAACAAAATATTATAATGGACATTGATAAAGAGATAAGTTTATGATCGGAAACTGTTGTGTATTTATTGCTGCTAAAGCCACCTGAGCGGCTGCGAATTGGCCGTGTTTGTTTCCATTATCTTTAACGAGATTATCGCATCTAAGGCCTTGGCCATAAACCATCGCGTCACTTAAAGATTTTATGGGGTCGACCCTTAAGTAAGTGGTTTTACTACTACTATTGACGTGACGAAGTCTCGACAAAAACAGAGAAAGTTCTTTTTTACCCCCAATATTATTTACGTAAGAAAGGTACAATTTTATGACACCGACGAGGATCAGCAAAAAATACGACTTAATAATTTAACTTTGTATTTAATTTGAGTGTTAATTAAGGAAACGAATTAATTGGTAGCAGTCCAATTGACTTTTGTCTTACCCGTTAAATCAAACTTTTAATTTTGGTAACATTTATTTAACTTTAATGGAAATTGAATGGAACTCCGTTGCTATAGCTGAGTACTTATTAATTAATCCTCTTATTAACTGCGTACAAGGACAAGAGAAGCATGTTCCAATTTTCAGATAAAATACGCTTTCCACCTGATTTTTAGCGAGAACCCAATATTCATGAACTTCAGAACCACTTTTCTGAGAATGTAGACTTAAGACCGTTTATTTGAGTTTGTCTCCATGAAAGTCAAGAATAACCAGTAAAACCAACGTAATGCAAGCAGTGAGACAACTCTCACAACGACTTAAAATACAGTACTTTACTAAGAAAAAAGTTACGATAATCTTAATAATTATTTTATAGTTGAGAAGATCACAATGAAAGCGAGCGCGTACAACGTCTACCTGGCTATCGTCGCCGCCGTCTTAGCTTTGCTATTCGTCACGGTCAACTCTGCACCAATGGTAAGTTACAAACTTAATTCTTATCTAAGGAATTAGCCATTATACTTCAGGCTTCGTCCTCGGGATTAGCAAATAACACATGTAGTACCGCCTAGTGGTTCGCCAGTCTCACACTATAGTTGAGGGTAGAAAATAAAATTAAAAAATAAATTCACGTCAACAAGGCAGTTGACCGACCCGCTTGCTTCATTCGCTTTTTAGTGCTCGCCACGATCACACGCTCGCGTCTCAAAAGTGCTAATTGTTTATTCCAAGTGCTTATCCAACATGCCTAAACGGAAACGAGGAAGATTACGACATCTGCTGCGGTAGTTCAAGAAATTAAAAAAGAAAGTGTTGCGAAGATGCCGTAAGTACGCTGAGTCGTTCCAACTCGCTTGATACTCGTTCCCGCTCGGAGTCTCCAGGTCAGTCATTGTGTATTTATTGTTTATTAGTTTTATTGCTGCCGTACAAAGCCCGTTTAATAACGAGCTGGCGATAAATAAGTCGCCATAATGCATGTCCATTAAGCAACGATTTTACTTGCCTTATTTACTTTTACATACATATCAAGTGTATCAAAACCTTTTTGTCACGGTTTTATGTTTACTAAGAAGTAACTTGTGGATATGTATCTACAAGTTACTTATACAGTGTGTAACTGAATTAATGCACTTTGAGAAAATAGTTTGTTCAGAATCGTTTACTGAATCGATTTTTGTTATTTTTAATATGGGTAATATTTTATCCCAAAAATAATTAAAACTACGTACATTGCTGTCACACTTCCGCTGTACAGTCAAAACAAACTAAAATGGATGAAAGACCTACTACGCTAGACCCTTATGCAAGTGCGACGGTGTGCATGCGTAAATTTGTAATGTGACTATAATTTTCTCCCAAAATCTGTACAACAAATTAATAAATAAAAAAAAAAAACACTGTTTTAAACATAATAATAAAAAATCAGTGTATGTATTATGATTATAACATAATATTCTAATTTGGGTGTCTGGTGGTGTGCGTTTATTCCGGGACATATTGTATACAAATTTTTTACAATACATTTAATCAATCTTAAGAAAAGTGTTGACTAAATTAGCTAAATAGGTTACATTTCATACCTATTGGGTTTAACTACCATTCGTAGAAACTCCTACGATATTTTAAGAAATGTTATCTTTGCAAGTTTACCTACTCAATATCAAAATAGAATAATAGTTATGCGAACAGTATTTTAGGACTGTTTCTTAACTAATTGTCAATAAATTAGTGTGACTCAATCGTGATATTTTACATATATTTTATAATAAAACATAATTTTTATAATAAAACATTACTTACACCCACCCGTGATAGTAATAGTTACCTAGCCGGGTTTGCATACTTCTCTGGAGTTGTACTACCCAATAAAAGCTTTGCGGACAGTATTCTAGGACTGTTTCTTAACTAATTGTCAATAATTAGTGTGACTTACTTGTAACATGGTACTTACACAACTAAAGATTATTATAACTTGGAGCTGTACTACCCGACAAATTAGTCTTGCGAACAGTACTTTGGTCTGTTTCTTGACTAGTGTAGGTCAGTAATGATGACGTAGATGGGTTTGCGTACTTCTCTTTGGAGCTGTACTACCCGATAAATTAGTCTTGCGAACAGTACTTTGGTCTGTTTCTTGACTAGTGTAGGTCAGTAATGATGACGTAGATGGGTTTGCGTACTTCTCTTTGGAGCTGTACTACCCGATAAATTAGTCTTGCGAACAGTACTTTGGTCTGTTTCTTGACTAGTGTAGGTCAGTAATGATTACCTAGATGGGTTTGCGTACTTCTCTTTGGAGTTGTACTACCCGATAAATTCGTCTTGCGAACAGTACTTTGGTCTGTTTCTTGACTAGTGTAGGTCAGTAGTGATTACCTAGATGGGTTTGCGTACTTCTCTTTGGAGCTGTACTACCCGATAAATTTGTCTGGCGAACAGTGATTTGGTCTGTTTCATGACTAGTATAGGTATCGGTGGTTTTCAGATCAAGAACGTAATAACAACGTTCCAAACCTACTTGACGGTATTGTTGATTCTGAGCCATGTGCGGAGACGCTCGTCGACCCCGTCCCGGAACCCGACGAAGAATGCCCCCGCCCCCTGCCGCCACCCGCCGCCGCTAGCGCCGTGGAGCCGGTGACAAATACTGAGGAGCCTGAGTCAGCTGATACGCTAAACAGTACAATACTCGAAATACTGGGCGAAGATCCTACTATTTCGAAAATTTTCGGCCCCGAAATTCATAAGGACTATTGCGGAGTAATTGAAAACTAGTTAATGCTCTTGTATTAAATGACGAAATTAACGCGGCTATTTCCGACGTTAATGCCAAACGCGACAAAAATGTTGAAATTAGACAGAGACAAGTTTCTACTAATAACAAAAATGTCAACCTACCGATGGTTAATTTTTATCTAGTATATTTCTAGTGTCTAAAACAAATGGAAAATATAGTATCATCCTAAATTTTAAAAGAACTTTAAAAAAAATTTATTACAGCTGATCATTTTAAAAAATGAAGGTCTACGCACAGTATTAAAATTAATAACAAAAATAGATTTAAAAGATGCTTACTATTTTATAAGTATTCATTATAATTCAAGAAAATATTTAAGATTTAAAGTTCAACAACTGTACGAATTTAACGTTCTACTATTTTGCTTAAGCACTGCCCCATATACATTCACTAAAATAATGAAACCTACTGTCCGGTTACTACGTTTGGCAGGCCTAATATCTATTAATTACTTAGATGAGTCATACGACAAATGTTTGTACAATACTGTACAATCTAAGAAATTAATTACATCTCTCGGATTTTTAATTAATGAGGATAAAAGTTTAATGATACCTAGTCAAGTATGTACATTTCTAGGTTTTGTTTTAGACTCTGAAAACTTCCAGATCACGTTACCCTCGGGAAAAATAGTTCGCGCAAATTCAGAAATTAAAAATATGCAAGATACGTGAATTTGAACAAATGGTCGGATTACCAGTTTCATTTTTTCCGGCTGTAGAATACAGCTTGCTATGTACTAAACTATTTGAACGCGTAAAACATATAAACTTAAAACCTGATGATAACTATGATAAATTTATGAATATATCTAGTGTGTTACTACCTGATCTAAGATGGTGGTATAATGCAATACATATACCGTTTTGTAGCACGATACGCATGATCTGAATTTTTCTCAGATGCCTCAACTACGGGGTGGGGGGCTGCCTGTGGCAAAGAGAGGGCTAGCGGGTTGTGGAGTAATCAAGAGAAGACACAACATATATAACTACTTACTACTTGCGGCCTTCCTTGGTTTAAAAGTATTTGCTAAAGATTTAAATAACTGTCAAATTTTACTCCTCATCAACAACACTACAGCCGTCTCTTACATTAATAGGATGGAAGGTATTTCGTTACCTCACTGACATCACTCGTCAGCTATGGCAGTGGTGTGAATGTCGCAAATTGTACGTCATAGCTCATTACATTAGCTCATTAGACAATAACACGGCAGATGCCGAGTCAAGGCGGACTGGGCATACCAGGAAATTGTCTCAACGTATGGGGTACCTCAAATAGACTTATTTGCCAGTCGAATAAATACTAAATACTCTGCCTAGATCTCCTGGCACAGAGACCCCAATGCAATGGCAGTTAATGCATTTTCAATTTCCTGGGCCGATATTTATTTCTATGCTTTCCCACCTTTCTCTGTCGTTTTAAAGATACTGAGAAAGATAATTACAGATAAGGCTAGGGGCGTACTAGTCGTACCACATTGGCCCACAGCTACTCAATTTTTAAAAAAGCCTTTTATTGTTTGATCCAGTTGTGTTTAAGGCAAATGCAAATCCAATTTTATGTTTCAGTTCTAGCGATCGCGACATATACACCAAACTTAATTAAACCCCGGTGGCAGGGAACTTATGCGGACGGCGTGGGTAAGAACTAGCGTATCTCCGTCAGCAGTTAATGTGATGTTGGCGTCTATTTCTGAAAACTCCTATAAACAATATGATGTTTACTTACGGCGCTGGTATGGTGATTTGTATAACGCTTCGATTCCACAAATAATTAATTTCCTAAACATTCTCTATGAAGAGGGATATCAATACGGGACGCTTAATTCTTGTAGATCCGCGTTTGCCCTACTCATGGGAAATAATTTAGGAGAAGATGATAGGATCAAAAGGTATTTTAAAGGTATATTTCGGATACGTCCTCCTTTACCCAAGTATGAAATAACATGGGATACTACAATAGTAATAAATTATCTCAGCCAGTTTTATCCCAACGAAACGTTATCCCTTGAAAACCTTTCGAAAAACTTATCACTCTCATTGCCCTTTTGACTGGGCACAGAGTACAGACCTTGTCAAAGATTAATTTTAAAAACATAGAATTGTCCCCTTCTAAAGTAACTATCAAAATACCTGACCTCTTAAAAACAACACGCTAAGGATGTTTGCAGCCATTGTTAGTGTTACCGTTTTTTGAGGAACGACCCGAAATAATATGTCCTGTCTTGACTTTACTTACCTAACTCGAAAAATCAAGCCCGTTGCGAAAGAATATTGACTCCCTCTTCATAAGCTTTAGAAAGCCTTGCTTTCGGCACACAATGCTGACGGTTCTCAAACCTTGAGTAGGTGGATAAAAGACACCCTGCGCAATAGCGGTATCGATGTGAACATGTCCACCGCGCACAGCACAAAGCACGCCGCTACATCCGCGGCTCTTCAGCTGGGCGTCAGCCTAGATCGACAAAGAAAAACCGCTGGATGGAGCGGCTCGTCAAGCACATTTTGGTTCTATAATAGAACCATAGGTAATGTCAATAACAATGGAAATGATTGTTTTGCCAGAACAATTGTAAACAATAACTCAAATGAAGGTTAAGATAAGCTGATTTATAATTATTTTCTTATATCTGTTTGTAAAATTGAGGAATAAACAAAATATTTCACACTACTATCTCTAAAAGTCTACATGTGTTATTTGCTAATCCCGAGGACGAAGCCTGAAGTATAATTAATGATTAAACGAACTTACCTGTACGTGAAGTTCTATCATAATTATACGAAGGCTTCGTCCGAAGGGATTAGCAACCCTCCCTCCCATTAGTTACCCCATTTATTGTGTGTGAAATATTCAAGATGCGGCTACTCTCTAAACTAAATGAAGCAAGCGGGTCGGTCAACTGCCTTGTTGACGTGAATTTATTTTTTAATTTTATTTTCTACCCTCAACTATAGTGTGAGACTGGCGAACCACTAGGCGGTACTACATGTGTTATTTGCTAATCCCTTCGGACGAAGCCTTCGTATAATTATGATAGAACTTCACGTACAGGTAAGTTCGTTTAATCATTAATTATATAGTGGACTTACCACCATCTTACTCACTTATCACTGAGTATCCATTTCAATATTAGAACTTAGTGATTATATTACCTTTTATAACGAAATAAAATCCTCTAATCTTACCTGACTTACTATTTGATTACTCGATACCTGTCTTTCCGAATAATGTGCACTGTGCTTCTGATGATCAATATCTATTAATTATTTTTATTAGATTCAGGCTATAGCGCTATTTTGCCAACTGGAAAATAAAAGCAAAATGAAGCAATGTAGCATTTAGTGTTATGATCATTCATTATATTTCGCTTTTATAGCAGTATTACTTCGATATTACTTTCAGTGGGAAAGAGACGGCGCTAGACAACGTGTCTAACGCTGTCACTTGCACACTCTGGAACAGGAATAAAACAATTTTACTTTAAACGTCATGGTAACCCAGCAGCCGCCAGCAGGGGTCGTATTATAAAGAGAATTTTATGTAAAAGTTATAGATGGCAGAAGATCACCTTATGACGTCACAAAGCAAGCAACTCAATTGTCAAACTATTTATTGATTACAAAGCAACTAAACATCGAATTTTACAGTAATTTCAAAATGAGCCAGATTTTTAGGGCTTAATTTAGAAGAGATTTTATCGAAATAATGTCTTACATTTATTGGTTAGGTGTAATACCCAATTCCTACATACATTACGGAACAATAAAGACGACTTTAATGGTACACGAATTAAAAGAACCGTCACATCACAGGAATATCGAATATTAAGTTAAAGGAAAATTAACGCAAGAGGTGCTACATTTTACAAAGATTGCTCTTTATATCAATTTGCTAAACACAATTTCTAAGAATTCATTTTACATTTTATGTAGGGGATGGTAGGAAGAAATAGTAAATTATTTCTACGACAGAGGGTCTTGTGAGGGAAAGCAGGCTTATTTAATTACACAAATGAATGTGGTCAAAGAAGGAATATGTTGGTACGAGAAATAATTACATTTAGGAGGCTTTTTGAAGCGTGAGCAATCAGTGGTGTTGTAGTGTGCGTGTGGTAGCACACCTTCTGTCATTACCTACTAATAGCCGTCTTATGTGGAGCTAATAGCTCCGAGTTCTCATGAGTGCTCAGAGAAGTGCCATCGGTTCTCAGAATACAACAAACCAGACGCCTCATCTCAATTATAATTTATTCTAAGCAGCACATTCCCCGCCTGTTTTTCTTGTTATGGTATACTACGGTACTATCTCGGAGTTTTACCTAACAACTTTTAACTCACATCATGACTGTATCGCTTTTTGTTACACAAAGAAATTAATTTTACACATCATAACACCAATTTTCGCAACAAAAAACGTTCAAAATCTCTTAAACACACAAATTACCAATAATTTCGTCTTGGCGACAAACAATTTCAATAACCTGTCACAATGCTTGAGAGTTCCTAAAAGTAAATAAAATTGCCCATTTACTTATTAACCATAATGCTTTGGCTAGATACTTACGCAGGATTCAATGAGAAATGTTTGTTCAGGAGGCAGATGATGAGCAATCGGACAACTCTCTGGTGGCGCACCCGGACGGGGACATGGAGATGTCGGGCCCGTGGGACGCCATCAACACCGCTGCGTTGCGCAAACTGCTACTGCAACTCGACGCTGAAGAGAGGTGACTTTATTATACTTACTTCTTTTCAAAGTAGGGACTTCCAACTTGCGGACGATCAAGACTTATCTTAAGAGATCTCATTTGTGAAATTATGAAAAGTACTTTAAAAGTCATGACAAAACAGATGATATTAACTAAGTTCATCTAGCTGTCACACACCCACATTCCGTCAAAATCATAACCCTCTTTTTGCTTTGATTTGTCGGGCGAAAAGAAATTCTTAAGCATAATAAACATTTTTACTTAAGAGTTCTTAGCCCTTATAAACATCCGAATAATATTTTAGAGAAATTATGCTAATTAATAAATATTTTACGTAAACTAACAAGCTAAAACAACAAACTGGCTTGTAGCATTAGAATGTTTCGAAAACTGACTAGGTACTCGTAAGTACTACTGTTTACCAAAGGGTAAAGCGTGGTCCGTGGTCGGAGGCTTATGTTACTTTGTGTTTAGCTCACAGCTTCGACGTTAACTAGTAGGTAGCCGCCTGTTGACTGACATTTCAAAATATCGGACCTTGTTCCAAAATATGTTGCTCCCTAAACACAGAACATCGTTTTACGATTGAATTAATTTGTCGAACTTGTGAACGCGTCTGTTGTTACATGTACCTACCTAAATCTATTTGAAATTGGAATGAATTCGATCTCCAAATGTAACTTAGAGGAGAAGAAAAGATGAATTATTTTAGATCGTATTTTTTTTCTTTGTAGGTTGAAAAATAATTTCTAAATCATTAAATCTACTTAAGGTTTATTTACAGAAGTTTTAGACGAACATCCTTGATATCAGATAAAATAAAGTAATAGAAGTCTGCCAACCGTAAATTGAAATATATTCTGCCATGAAAAGGGTTTGAAATTGATAAAACGATAAAACAACTAGCTACTATATGTGTCCGGTAGATACATAATAACTAAAAGGGATGCTTAGGAAGGGTTGTTATATGATAGATTGTATTCACCTTTTTTGTGTCTTATCTTTTTTTTTTTAGTCTAGATTTTTAATTGGAGTTTTTATCCCAATGGATACGCCAACTCCATCATGCCTTACGCAAACTACTTTCACTTAAAATTACTAATTATACTTAACTGAAAGGAGAGTCTTAATCGCTATGGTACACCAACTCGCAAAACTTCCTTGCCAAGTCCGACTTTGGTTGTGCTAAATAGTCTGGGTGAGGCCAACCTCTGCTATATTTAAGTTAAACTCATTGATTAAGATTCTCCTTTTTACTTGGTTCTTGACACAATCCATTAGCAAATGTGTCTTATCATAATACACACGATTTGATATTTGAACATTGAATAGATATTAATACTTGGTCAATGCAGTGTACACATCATGTCGAAATGTAAGAGTTAGCTTACATTGATTTCGTTAAAATGTTTACTTTGCATAATGATGAACTTTAGTTAATACATAAACATTACATAAATTATTATCTCGTTGACACACGCTGAGCTGATTCGCATAGTCAACCATTCGCTAATGGACTTGTTTCCAAGCCAAGAACTTTAATAAAAAAAAACTAATTTCAATTTTTATTTTTTTAATATTGCGAGTGAGGTTTAATACCAGAAACAATGCCAGTGACTGAATATTGCCAGGAACAAACAAAATATTTATCAGTGATCATGCCTCTGAGTATTTCTGGTTTCTTCTTAAATGATTTATTGATTTCTTTCAGAATCTTTTTCAAGTTGCAGGCACAAAATTTGAAAAAAAAAATAAGAAAATGAAATATACAGCATTATGTGAGCAAAACTGTACTATTCTATGCTATAGTCATGTGTGTGTTCGGCATGTGTGTGTCAATGCTAGGAAAATAAATTAGCATACATGGTTAGTGCCACTTATAAGGCTTTATTGGCCACGTCGGGGCTCATACGCGTCCCGTTTAATTAAACCTGATTGATTTCGTTGCGTTGCATAACATGCTTAATTGTTTTCGTTAACAGACAAATTAATACTAGAGATTCCGGAATATTTACAAATACCTAGTTATTTCCTATTATTAAGTATGTAGATAGTTTCAAAGTTTCGGCTTATTGAAAATTTGATTTAAAAATAATACCCAGTCGTTCATATAACTGATTCTTAATTTGAAAAAAAAAACAATTATTTTATTTATTATTTGAACCCCATAGTGCAACTGAAAAAACCATGTGCGTTAAAAAATAACTTACTTATTCACGACACTGTGATTCACTGCTGTAGCTATATATATTTTTATTTATACATTTGAAACAGAAATAGTTTCGAACAAAAACTGTCACCTGTGTACTAAGTTTCCGCAAGTAAATTAAATAAAGTCTTTTTTTATCAAATGGCCAAGTTCAGAATTAGCTAGCGGTGAATTGCAAAGCGACCACGAATGAAATTGCTTTTTTAATTCGTATTGAAATTGTATCGCCTGCTTCTTTATACTTAATTGATTAGTACTTATGTGTATTTAAGATTAAATATTGTTAACAGTATTTCATTAATAATAGATTGGAAAACTTTATGTCATGTTAGTGTTAAAATACAAGCGTTTTCCGGTTGTAAATTTCGATTTTTCCAATATTTCAATGTCAAAAGATTCTCAATCCTGAAACACATTTCAAAATTGTATGCCTTCATGCGCGGGTGTACAGTGGGCAAAGCAGATAAGTATCCAGGGCCGTCATATACAATTGATGTTTTCTTGAATACCAATGAATGTATTCAAATGAAATTTAACCTAATTGAAGAACTAGTCATTTTCTACTACAGTTTTAGTTTTTATTAGAAAATATCCGTGGGTTTTTGAGAAAACTTAAACTGTATCAGACGACGGCCCTGGATACTTATCTGCGTTTCCCACCGTACATGGCACTGTGCTCTATGGGCATGCATAAAAGAGTATTTCTGTTTGTACCAGGATGGGCAGGGTGACTCGCTCGTGGCCGCAGGCGGAGCCCCGCGGCTGGGGTCTGCGGGCGCTGGACGGGCGCCTGGCGCGGCAGTGGCGCGCCGACAAGCGCCAGGTGCGCTTCCGCCAGTGCTACTTCAACCCCATCTCCTGCTTCCGCAAGTGAACGCCACCAACTCAACGACGCATCGACCCTATGACCTAGTTGTGTAGCACGTGATTTCAACATTTTTCCTTTTTACAATAAATTAGCAAACTAGCAACTCCAAGACCACATTGTGAAACGCTCACACCAGCATACATTGTCAAATTATTTAGTAGTCTCTATGAATTATAGGGGCCGTTTCATAATGAGGTCGATGACCATCTAAAACTACTTGAATTCAATGTAAATACATATTGTAATCACTTTGATGTCAGCTAAGGTACTAGTATCTAAAAAAGATAAAATTACTTATACAAGTCAAGTGTCCCGTTCGTATTAAAACTATTTTATTTATTTCCAAAAATGTTTGTAAAGTACATCATTAAACGTAGGCCGTGCAAAGAAAACTTTTATTAATTGACGTATTTATGGAATATACCTTCACTCGGTGACAGTGTCCATGACATTAATTAATTACTTTTAATAAAATAACTACCTGAGTAGATGGTGTCTAGTGATAGCGTATTATGTCTATCTAGGTCGTGGCAAACGTATTATAGGGTTAATACATTAATATAATTTAATTTCTACTCTCTTTCACTGAACAATTCAGTTATATAATATTTATAAGTAGTCTGAAATATTGTTTAGCTAAAGATCTGTTTCTATTTAATTACATACATTATAATCTCTACATTACTATAAGTAATATTTATACATAATTATATATACAATCTAATGTAGATAAGTGTTATTATTAATAAAGATAATCAATGAAATAAATTTTTGTTTGTCTAATACCAAAATATGTTTATTGTTTTATTCATTTACTAGCTATAACTCGCGACTGCGTCCACGAGGACGCAATGAAGTACAGAAACAAAAAATTTCAGATTTCATCGAAATGGTTCATTGGTTTGACCATGAATATGTAAAAAACTATACTTATATTTATCACACTCACATCTTTCTCTCTTCTCTCAGTCTCCGATGCCCTTAATAGTGTTTTTTTTTCATTCAACTCTCTGATACATTCAATCTGCAAAGACTCTAGACGTTGGAATTCAAAGCCAAATGCAAATGCAGAACACTGACACAATAATGAAGCTACAACTTTTAAAAGAAAATTAGGTACTTTCGCTCAAAATTACCATGGCCTGTGAGAAAGTATTCAAAGTGATCCACTCTCCGCCATGTCTTGTTGAAGAAATCGATCCTTAATGAAATTATTCCATTAACATTACAAATCGAATAAATGTTCCTCCCAGATGTCAGTCAGCCTGCTGTTTAAGTAATCTAAAAATCTGAGCAAGGACACATAGTGTTTGTTATAAAAGTAGCGTCGAATCAACTGGAAGTACACCTGCAAGTGTTGGTAAAACCGTTCATTACTAACTCTCCTATACGAAAATATTGACTATCTTATCCCACCCTGGGCGGGGAGGGACGGAGTGTCAGACTGGTACTGACTAAACCCACCCCTGTTCCTTCGGTTGCTCTTTATGTTTCGGGGCCGCGGTATCTATTAGCACTATTCCTCAATCCAGAAAATCTTGAACTTAAAGCATTAAATCTTGCTATATGATATTGACATAATTTATAGTAAATACGTGAATGATAAAGATGTGATAGCCCATTGGTTAAGTTACCCACCTCTCATATAAGAGGTTGCGAGGTCTAATCGAGGCAGGTACCAATGCGACTTTTGTCATTCATATGTACTTTCTAAAGTTTATCTTGGACATTACTGACATGTAGTGCCTCGAACAGCACGTAAAGCCGTTGGTCCCGATTGTTCTTCGTAGAACTTTGACAGCCGTTACAGGTAGTCAGATAAATCCAGGAAGTCTGACCAGTCTAACCAAGGGGTATCGTGTCGCCCAGGGTTAGTGGATTGTGAAGGTTTGATAGACAGTCGCTTCACGTAGAACACTGGTAAGCAGCCGAATTCGGTTAGGCTAGAAGCCGGCCCCAAAATAGTTGGGAAAAGGCAAGGGAGATAATGACAGTAAGATAGGGAGATAATAAAAACGTGGTGGCCCAGTGGTTTAGTCACAGGCAGGTATCAATGTGACTTTTCCAATAAATATGTGCTTTTAATTTTTTATCTTGAACATCAATGACATTCCGTGCGTCGGAAAGCCCGTAAAGCCGTTGGTACCGATTGTCATTCGTAGAAAACTGTGACAGTCGTTTCGAATAGTCAGAAGCCAAAAAGTCTTGTCTAACCAAGGGGTATTGTGTCGCCCAGTAACAGGGTTGTAGAGGTCTGATAGGCGGTCACTTCACATAAAACACTGGTATCCAGCAGAATCTGGTGAGGCTGGAAGTCGACGCCAATTTAGCTGGGAAAAGAATTGGTAGACGATGACTGAAATGATAAAGACATAGATGCATACGAAAAAGTTCCCACTTCCCAAAAAGTGTCCTACATGTAAAGCACCAATTTCTTAATTACTTTTTCCACAAATATTATGAAAAAAGTATGAGAATTATTAGTTAACTCACTTGTATGATGCCTATTTCTTGTCCAAAAAATAGCCGTTGGTAAATAGTGAGAAAGGAACTCCTCCAATAAGTTTTACCCACAATTCACTACAAGACAGAGAAACATCTTAATTCGGTAAGATGTTATTCAGTCTTTTGTGAACAAAGGACCTTACACAAAGTTAAATTCATTCGATTTGAGAGGTCTTTGTACTACAATTTACTAGTTGCTAGCTTTTGCCCGCGGTTTGGTTCAGGTCGTTTGTATGCCTCGACAACAAATGTACCATTGACGTGATTGCGTTTCGTGATTAGTTCTCGTTATATTTACTACGGGAACAAATTAAATGCTCACCTAAATAATATTTTTGCGTACAGAAAATAGTCAATGATTACCAAAAAATTGTAAATGATTTTGAATAAAGGTTAGGTTAGAACTGTGTCCACGCTACGCGCCGTGCCGAGCGCCAGATCTACATGTGATTCATTTTATTTACCTTAGTTAAAATAAAAATCAGTGTAATTCATATAAAAAGAAAATAGATAACCTATTTTCCTTCTTATATGAATTAGACTGATTTTTATAATATTTTTTTCTGGAATTTCTTATTTAAAAAATTCTTATTTCTAGAATACTTACGAAACATAATTTGGTGATCATTAACTATTTTTGTCTGCAATATGTTATTACGAGTATATATGGTGGTAAGTTAAACTTAAGCCATTTATTACTAGCTGTCTTATAGCTGTGTTATATCAGATTTTTTCTAGGTTCTGCTTCGCTCCCGTGACGTTTAAGTTAATGTAAAGTTTTAACAAAACACGTTTATTCGGTTTTGCGTGAAAGAGTTATAAATAAAAATAAAAAGATCCCGACGAATTGAGAACCTCCTCCTTTTTTTGAAGTCGGTTAAAAAAACCGCATCATCCGTTGCGCAGTTTTAAAGATCTAAGCATACATAGGGACAGACGGCGGATAGCGACTTTGTTTTTTTTTTTTTTTTTTGACAACTCACACACGGCCATCTGATCCCAAGTTAAGCTCTGCTTAGAACTTGTGTTATGGTAACCAGACAACTGATATACATACATATATATTTTTTATAAATACATACATATTATAGATAAATTACACCCAGACACAGAACAAACAACCATGCATGCTCATCACACAAAGTTTGTTCTGGGTGGGAATCGAACCCACGACCTCCGGCTTAGCAGTCAGGACTACTAACCACTACACCAACAAGCCCGTCAAACTACTACTTTATACTTTGTAGTGATATTGTTTATCAGTCGTCTGGTTACCATATAGTACAAGCTCTGCTTAGTTTGGGATATTTATTAATCAAATAGGTTTTACCAATTAACGTTCAAAACTGGCCGGTCGTCTCTAAAAAACCGGGTGAGGGCCATTAGTTGTTGAGAAAAATAAGAAATAATAAAAAAGAAACACAAATGGCGTTTCAAATTTTTTCGACGAAAGAAGGCCAGCAATCCTAATATTTCAAAAAAGATTCAACGAGGTTCTTTTATAAAAAGAATCAATGAGGTTCTTTTCAAAATAGTATTAGAACTTTTACAAAATATTTCTGTAATATTAAAGGTTTTCTTGTAAGAATAGTCTATAGTCCTAATGACTATGAAAAATAAATAACTATAGAAATAGATATGCCATTTGTGTTAATTATTAGGGTTCCGTACCTCAAAAGGTAAAAACGGAACCCTTATAGGATCACTTTGTTGTCCGTCTGTCCGTCCGTCCGTCTGTCAAGACCATTTTTCTCAGAAACGCGTCGAGATATCAAGCTGAAATTAATATCACATACTCGGGTCTGCTATCTTTTAAAGCAGTGAAAAAATCAAGTTTTTAAATCAACGCAATAAAAAGATACGGCGGTTTATATTGCATATTTGGACATTTGCAAGGAAATCAAAACCTATAGGGTACTTCCCATTGACCTAGAATCATGAAATTTGGCAAAAAGCAAGGTCATGTAGCACAAGTAAAGGGAAAACTCCGAAAACCGTAAATTTGTAGTTAGTTCACATCAGGCGTCCGTCTGTCCGTCTGTCTGTCAAGAACCTTTTTCTCAGAAACGCGTCGAGATATCAAGCTGAAATTAATATCACATACTCAAATCTGCTATCTCTCACAGCAGTGAAAAAATCAAGTTTCTAAATCAACGCAATAAAAAGATACGGCGGTTTATATTGCATATTTAGATATTTTCAAGAGAATCAAAACTCAAAACCTATACGGTACTTCCCATTGACCTAGAATCATGAAATTTGGCAAAAGGCAAGGTCATGTAGCACAAGTAAAGGGAAAACTTCGAAAACCGTAAATTTGTAGTTAGTTGACATCAGGCGTCCGTCTGTCCGTCTGTCTGTCAAGAATCTTTTTCTCAGGAACGCGTCAAGATATCAAGCTGAAATTAATATCACACACTCAAGTCTGCTATTTCTCAAAGCAGTGAAAAAATCAAGTTTCTAAATCAACGCAATAAAAAGATACGGCGGTTTATATTGCATATTTAGACATTTTCAAGGGAATCAAAACTCAAAACCTATAGGGTACTTCCCATTGACCTAGAATCGTGAAATTTGGCAAGAAGCAAGGTCATGTAGCACAAGTAAAGGGAAAACTCCGAAAACCGTAAATTTGTAGTTAGTTCACATCAGGCGTCCGTCTGTCCGTCTGTCTGTCAAGAACCTTTTTCTCAGGAACGCGTCGAGATATCAAACTGAAATTAATATCACATACTCAAATCTGCTATCTCCCAAAGCAGTGAAAAAATCAAGTTTCTAAATCAACGCAATAAAAAGATACGGCGGTTTATATTGCATATTTAGACATTTTCAAGGGAATCAAAACTCAAAACCTATAGGGTACTTCCCATTGACCTAGAATCGTGAAATTTGGCAAGAAGCAAGGTCATGTAGCACAAGTAAAGAGAAAACTCCGAAAACCGTAAATTTGTAGTTATTTCGCTAAAAAACAAATTAACGGAACCCTCGTTGCGCGAGTAGAACTCGCACTTGACCGGTTTTTTTTTATTTTTTTGTTTTTATTTGTCTTTAGAAATAATGGCCGTCATCAGTTTTACGTACACAAAATATGGACGTGTGGTCTGTTTGAAGTTGACATTCGTTGGCTCAACAACTGAATGCCATTCTGTCTCATCTTTTCTTTACCTTAAGGTTTTAAACAAGCTTTCGCATTTATTACGCATTTATGAACGAAGGTGAAATTTATGCCATGCCAGTCTCGTGTCACAATGTTAGTTACCTTACTCCTCCGAAACGGCTTTACCGATTTTTACCAAATTTTGTATGCATATTCAGTTGGTCTGAGAATCGGCTATCTATTTTTCATACCCCTAAATGATCAGGGTTGTTCACCCTTAACATTTTTAACGCGGGTGAAACCGCGGGAGGCAGCTAGAGTTAAATAATTATGAATGTGGTGTTCCTCATTTTAGTAAGTTTCATTATTTTATGACTTAGCTCCTGATTGACTGGTAGAGAATGCCTAAGGCATTATATCTGCCTTTGTACTTTATTTTTAAACATAAAGTGCTAATAAATATACAAATAAACTATATGTGCTGAACTATATAAGTAACAAATTACCTTTATAACTATACTATATCATACAAACTAACATTCGTCTTTATAACATTAAGGATATTAATTTTAAATGCAAATTCTTCATGTTGCTGTGCCGTTAACTTTTCCATCGATCAGTTAACATTGAGTTGCAAATAAAGCGAGATTTGCAACACAAATGTTTCAATGCGGTCTCAGTAATCCGTAGAATTCAAATAATGCTGAACGTTTCAAAATACCACTGAGCAAACGAACTGTGTTTAATGCCCTAGGGTGGAAGGCTATTAGGTCCCTGTGTTCATTTTCATTAATACTTTTTTTCCTATCTCATAGAGGAGATAGGGTTTTCATACGCTTTGAATGTTTGCTTTAAGCCAATCAAATGATCTCTAAACTTTTTTCAGTGTTTGTGCTGATTTCAGTTTCATTTTTGGATTTACTGATAAGATATAAGATCCATCTTATAGTCTGAAACCCGACTGCTGAAGATTTGCACCCAAGATTGGTTGGAATCCCGAAGTAAGGAAAAACTGTTGTTTAAATTAGAACTCCTCAATAGCAGCTCGGAGTTTGGAAGTTGGTGGTGTCACATACGAAACCGACCCTAACATAGTTGGGAAAAGGCTAGGTAGGCGACGATGTATTAGTTAGGGTTTTTTTTAATCAATTTGAAGAGCTGTTAAATACTTAATAATGTAGCTAATATAATTATCAAAGAAAGGCATGTATCATGAAAGTTTTGTCAAAGCTCTACTGTAAACATATTGATAACAAAGATTTAACTTTGAAATAGTGACACAAACCAGAATTACTGTAGCTGCAGCTACCTACATTGATTACGTAAAATTACAAAGTAGTTTTTTGGATATCGCTTTTTACATTTCCATGGTTATAACAAGTTTATTTTATACGATGATTCTAATGAAGTCAAAGCATGGCTCGGACAGTTGGGCCCCAATTTATTAGCACACCATGGTACTATTTAGTTATCTGTGCCATACCTAGTGCTGGCGCTACCTGTTTGCGCCACCAACCAAATGACTACGATTTTATGGAGGGTATGTTAATTGGTATTAACTTGGTGGCGCGACCAAAATTGTTGCCGGCGATAACCCGCCGCTAATCGGCGGTAACAATTTAATATAGTCCTATATCGGGCGTTATTATCTGTCCTTATGAAAAATAGGCCTTACTCAAATTTCAAATAAATTAATCTTAACTAAATTATATAAATTAAGCATACTTGACTCACTAAAAGCATGATTGATCACAAGTTTAAGTATAATTAATATGTACACATTTTATTATAGGCTTCTCAATACTAAGACCAGACAATAATTCATGTGCCACTATATATACTTACCTATTCGAATAATAAGTATCTAAGTTTATTAAATAAGATATTCTTTATTTGTACTTACGATTTTACATATTTTTAAGTAAGATTGTTCTTAAATGCTTACTTAATCATTATTTCTTGCTAATTGAACCAATACTCTGTAGGGATTATAAGATAATTTAATATAAGATAAATAAATTAAACTTTCTCCGGTTAACAATTTTTTGTTCCAAATAATGAAATTTAAATTTCAAGAACGATTACTAAAAAATATGGGCGAAAGCTTCCATTACCAGTCGCGCTCTCAAGTGGGTTGAACAAAATTGTTTCATTTTTTAATGGGTATTGAAAATAATACTCGCAAAATATACTATACTTATATAGTATATTAGGATATATATCTAGGATATTCCTAACAGCTTACGCATTGTGGCGGTGTTTCATCAAATTAAGTTCAATTATGTACTTGAATATACATACTTCAGTTTAATAGTAGAATAAAACCCAATAATGGTCGCAATTTAGGTGCACTTTAGGAAGTACTGTGATTTTACGATAGCTTTAGTCATAAAATAGGGCAAACCACAACTTTTTATATTTTTACAAATCCATGCTGTATCAAATGCGTTCCCCGACCGGGCCTCGTACGAAGCAATGTCTGAAATCTCCACATTATATTTATATTTATATTTAAAAAGTAACCCTTAATTTCAAACAATTGGCCAAAGAGACTTTTCGACGACAAAGCAACAGCCGGCTGTCGGGCTGCGATTGTTTTTCTATTGTGTCTCAAAACACGTGTGTTTGAAGGATTAAGAGCTTTTTAGAGCTATTGATTATTATATCGAAAAAATTTTTGCCAACCTATGTATTATAGGTAAAAATAAGTATATCTTACACGTGCTCATATATGACGTCCGTAGACTCGTGTTTACCTATTTTAATGAGAGCTATTTATTCCCCATGAATCGGAAAATCAGCAAATGGATACCATTTTAACCACGGGGGTCCAAGCAGTAGTCGCGTCATGGCAATCAAATGTTATTTATTGTATTTATCTTGCTGTATTCCCGGCCATTTCGAAAGGGTTAAGTAATATTCCTGATACACATCATTAGATACTTATTTATGGCCAAATAATACACTGGAATGGTGTATTCGTACCATGAAAATTGTAAGTTAATTACGATGATTAAGTTTTCGTAAAGTGGCTCATACTTTAGTGTTTTTATGCACAAAGGTCGCAAATAAACAGCACGGGGCCAACCGGACGCGTAAAGAAAATAGTAAATGGTCACCAAAAAATAGTAAATGATTTTGAATAAAGGTTAGGTTAGAACTGTGTCCACGCTACGCGCGAAGGCGAGCGTAGCCAGCGTGCCGAGCGCCAGATCTACATGTGATTCATTTTATTTACCTTAGTCAAAATGTTGCGGAATGTTTATAATAGTTACCGTGACCCTGGAACATAAAGGGCAATCGAAGGAACATGAGTGGGTTTTAGTCAGTAAGAGTCTGACACGCCCTCCCGCCGCACACAGGACGGGTGCAGTCATTGGATGATTTCCCACTCACCAAAAAAAAAACCATGAAAATTGTAAGTTAATTATAATGATTAAGTTTTCGTAAAGTGGCTCATACTTTAGTGTTTTTATGCACAAGGGTCGCAAATAAACAGCACGGGGCCAACCGGACGTTCGGGTTAAAGCTTAAATTATAAATCTGTGCTAATGTTTGTCTATGAGTTATTTACGGACGTTCATTTTAATTTACAACTCACTTGCTTATTACATTGCTTTTAGCCACGTAATGTGAAATCGTGTTTTTTACTTACTAGACGATCAATTATTATCTACGGAGACCATCCAGCACGGGGTCTAGCAGCCGTCAAGGTTCAAAGGGTTAATTAAGAAATTAGTTATTAATTTCTTTTCCCTCAGTGCCTATGTTTTGAAATCTCCATTACACTGCAATTATTCTGGGACTTATCTAACTTGTGTCATAATGTACTATTACACCTGTTGTGCTTACGTAAGCACTAAAAATCAGAACACATTTTGATTTGTTTCAAACTAAAAAATAAAAGTCTAGACTATAGCTTAGCTACGCCGTAGCAGCGCCTACGCGGTGTAATCGGCGTAGCAGGATACTACGTGATACCGACAGTAAAACAGTTTTTTTTTTTCTATACTAATTTTTTCTATATAAAAAAGTCTCCTTTTAAACTATGTGCCACTTTCGAGACAAAACAATGCAAAGACTTTAATCATAAAACGATTATTACACAGTGAGTTGACATTTTAAGAAGTATTTGAAGTCGGGTAATAATCTCTTTGGCTGCTACTTTTAAACTGTTTTCTTGTTAAAGTTTTTAGTTTAGGTAAGTATACAATTTTAGCTACTTTAAGTTTGTAATATAATTTAAATTGTGTAAGTAATTGGAGAAGATAAATAAATAAAAGAGAGAAGATTCAATAATTCTAGGACGAGAAACAAAATAAACTGAACAATACTGTGGTCGCAAAATTATGGTTCATTATACTTAATGGACGCTTTTCTGAGCTAACGTTATAGGGATCTACTATGGAAAAAATCCTTGTTATCAAGTAAGTCAGCCACGATACTGGGAAACATAAATAATACATTACAATTACAGCCATTATTTAACGCTTCTTTCGCGTGTATTAAATAAACAGTAAATATTAATATACATGTATTTCCTGGAATAAAATTGTCATAATAATGTCACGAAATTATCAACATTTACAAAAGTATAGTTTTGATAATTTAATTATTATGTATAAGATACTTATAATTACCACTTGAACGACTTAAACAGTTTAATTGATATCTATCACCGAATTACCCCAGGATTTTTACGGCTGCAAAAACCACTTTCGTGTTTTACAAAAAAACAATGGAGATCTTGGTAGATCTTTTTTATTAATATGTATCCTTGAAACATAATTTGCTCTTACGTCCCCATTTGCGTCCCCACAGCTGGGACACTGGGCTCGTGTGTGTAAGACTGACGACCTGTGTTGTACAGCCACAGTACAGCGTTATAATCTATCATGCGAGCCCAGTGCGGGTGGGGGGTGAATATCTTATGACTTGCTCCTTCAATGAAATGTTTTCTCTGATAGAACACTACTTAAGTATATTATTCCTGAACCCCATTTTATAAAATTGCGAACAAAGTCCCTGGGAAAAGCTAGACTATACAGGGCAGTTTCAATGGGCCCTGGAAGAAAACTACCTTAAATCGTTAAGATAGATGATTTTACTTAAAGGAAACATTCCCTCTTCACCACCCTCGGTTGACTGGGAGAAAATGCCTGCGGCAGTCCGCCTGTGTACCGTTGTGCACAAAGTATAAATAAATAAATAATATTCCTTTTAATTTTTAAAAGAAACAAAACTGCCTTCAATGATTTTCGAAAATTCGCTTGTCACACTTGGTAAGTAAGTAGTTTTCAACCAGGGCCCAAAAAAACTTGTCGCATCGAAAATGTGTAACTCCCGGGAATCCAAAACGGGCTGAAACTTATACAAGCTGTACTTTTATTACGTCAATTAATAGGCCCATTCATGAGGATCAAATGCTTGAAACAAATATGATTGATTAAATTTAAGAAAAACTAAGAAACTTAACCTTTTGAAATCAAAGGACGAATTTAACAGTCGAAATTTTCGATCTATTAAAATACAATTATTAAGATGTATGGTTCTCCTTTAATTTAATTACTCATGTTCGTTAGAGAGATTTGGTCCATAGAAATTACCCTAACGTTTGATGTCATAAAAATACAAAGTGTTACTTTTTTGGATTTTAGCTGGTCCGATTCGCGAGAGTGGTAAGTGAATTTCCAAAAATCATTAAATGCAATAATGTTTCTTTTTAAAAATAAAAGAATGTTTCTTTTAAGGAAAAATATCTACTTAAACGATTTAAGGTAGTTTTCTTCCAGGGCCCATTGAAACTCCATCCTGTATTTATATAAGTACTCATTCTGTACTCATTCTGTACTCATAACAAAAAGAGAAATAAATTGATTTTCAATAGTTCGATATAGAGATAAAATTGTTACGGTCGTAACGCAAAACGCACAAAGACATGTGAAAATCGAATCCAATCCAATTAACCTTTCCACAACCAAGCGACAGCCGACTGTCGCGTTCAGTTGCATTGCTATTGTGTCACGAATCACGTGTGTTCGAAGTGTTCTAAGGTTTAATGAAAAATTTCAGTGATCGAACTTGATCTTCTCCAGAGGAGGGTTTTAGTATTTTATTGTTAATTAGCGCTTTACTCTGTTCCTATTTTATTCATTCTATCAAGATATCGTCAAGTATTTGTGGCAATTCATACATTGTGGAGTGGAAAATCATCAAATGACTTCTTCCGCCATGGGGCGGGAGGGCGTGTCAGACTTTTACTGACTAAAACCCACTCATGTTCCTTCGGTTGCCCTTTATGTTCCGGGGTCACGGTAACTATTATAAACATTCCGCAACCCCGGCAGGCATTGGCCCTGTTGGGCCCCTTCCTAAGCTGACTCTCCCTGAGGCGCGCGAACACTAACGCGCCGCCGCAATGGGGCCATTACTGGCATTCCATTGCGGCCTCGGTTGTCGCGGCGGCAGCGGCGGACGCGGCAGCAGCGGGGACGTCGGGAACCGTGGCGGCAGCAGGAGTGGCAGCACGAGCGGCGGCAGCAGCGGGGGCGGCGGAAGAGGGCTCCCTGCCCTTTCCTCTGGTCCTGGTGGGTGGGGCGCAAGCCTTGCTCCCAGCCCGGTGATCGGTCGGCTTGCCAGCTGCCGCACATACGAAGCAGTGCGGCGCGGCGGTGCACGAGCCGGCCTTGTGACCGGGCTGACCGCAGCGGAAGCAGTCACCGCTGCGGTCTACCTCCGAGGTGCAACGGACACCGACATGGTGTCCCACCTGGCACCTGAAGCACCTCAGAGGCCGGGCTCCAGCAACTTGACCTGCGCCGAAGTCCAGTCTCCGACCAGTAGTCGGTGGCCCTCCCCCGCAATCGCCTTTGCCGCCGGTACGGGGCAAATCACGATGACCGCTCCCAGCCCGGAGCGGTCAAAGCGGATGGCGCCCACCCGCACATGGCTAGCGGGACAGCCCCCCGCTTTGGCGACGGCGGCCACCAATTCCTCCCCCGTGACGGAGTCGTCCAGGCCGGTGACGCGCATGGTGGGCCTGGACACTCGTACCTCTTCCGCCTACTCGTACCTCTTCCGCCTATACTCCTACTTTAAGTGATACTCCTGTCCTGTACCACAGTAGTATCATGAACCTAATAGATCCATTGCGCATCAAAGAGTAAAAAAATCCTATTATACGTGGAATTTGAAAAAACTTTGTCGTTGCTTGTCAAAACTTTTAACGAATGGGCCGTCCGTCACGTTGGTAGGTCACGTGTCCTCCTGAACTAAAACTTTATTTTAAATTTTGATCAGTGGCGGTAGCTAGGTGGCAGTAAGGTTCCTCGCCAACGGCGATTTTTTGACATTAACACTTTTTTTTTCTCTTCTAATCTATTATTCATTGGCTCTGTGTGAGCCAGCGCAATGTATAATATTAGAAGAGAGAGAGTGATTATTTTCATTGTTTGAGGAATGCTGTTTATTTCGTAAACTTGTGAACACCTTGCTTGCTGACATTATGTAGCTTCCATTTCCTAATTTATATAAATTAGTAGTTGCTTTTTATTATATACATGTAATTTTTGACGGAAATGGTTTTTGGATTATATTCATTCTAATTCACATCAAGGGCCGATTTTTCAATCGCCAGATAACTATTAACTTTTGTTTGACGTTTTGACAGCTTTTGTATAGAAAATATGTCAAACCGTCATAATTTATTCCTCAGGTAGAAGTTAACTGATGATTGAAAAATCAGCCCTAAACCATGTAAAAAAAAACATTGTAACAGGATTATTTTTAAAAAAGTATGGAGTTTCTTGCCCATTCTTCTCCATACGAAACTACATTTTGGAATGGGCAACTAGAAACACTTTTGTAAATGACGTGTCAAAGTGCCTTTTTTTGGCCTAATGTAAATAAACGATTTTACTATTGACTATTGACTATTATTATTATTATTATTTTTATTGATATTTTGATCTTCATTGGCACACCAAACAACTTTGCTTGACTGTCGTCTATCTATGATCGCTCTGTTGCTCATTCATTCATTCATTCTATTATCTTTCGCCTGCTGAGTGCTGCCGCTGCTATTGTTGTTTGACTTAAAAATTTCCTCCGCCGGGCGCTGAAATTAAAACTTTTGAAAGTTCTTCCAAACTTTTATGACCAATTATTTTAAATAAAAATGGGAGACGACCTGCTTCCAGACAGTGCCAATACTCAAACGCAAACACAAAATTCTCAAATTGACTGGAGTCAGCACAATACTCCATCTTACATTCCCACGATATGGGGAAGATTATATTCTACGAAAGTTGCTGGAACTGGAAAACACTGCTGGAATAATGCCCAGTACCCGGAATACTATGGTGAGAACATATTTCATGTATAAAATTCCTTGTTAATTTTAAAAATCTATCTACCTTCAAATATTTTTTTATCACAATGAAAGACGTACTTTTGTTAGGAATTTGCAAATAATGAATAAATTTGGCATCTTCTGGTTTTTGTTTAGCAACAATAAATAACCTTGTACTTTTAAGTATGCGTGGTAATAATGACATCCAATGGAGTCCATCACTAACCCTCGCATCCATGGCGTAGCTTGGATATCCGAAGGCCTGTTTGAAACGAATGTTCAAAAAACTACGCATGTACATTTTAAATGTCAGGAATCAAGGAGCCTTGCGGTCCAACTTTGGCTTACATGGGTTAGGACCCACTGCAGCTGCACTGGGTCACTATTTCAGTTAAAAAGCTAAGGCTTTAATAATCCTTTTCTATTACTCACCTGAAGTGATGTAAACTCTTAAACAATCAGCTCCCTTGCTAAACTGCTTGATATTAATACAAATCATTCTATTTTTATCTATTATTATATATAAATTTGCAAACTGACTGTCTGATTGACTGATTGTTGATATCTGAATGCACAGCCCTAACCACTGGACGTAGAGACATGTAATTTGGAGGGTGTGATCTTTGTGACGTGTAGGTAACCACTAAAAACCCTAAATAGATCAAATAGGGGATGGAGGTATCAACATTCAATGCTAGCAAAGCTGTGGGTAAACACTGTAACTTATCGAAGCCCTTCAAATTTTAACCAACAGCAAGTTTTTGCTCTTTATGTATTTATTTTATGCACAGATCTTATACAGCCAGAATTTACACTGGGAAGGGCTCTCACATGCTCTTTTGCAGTGAGAAAGGACATGATTAAGGAAAATATCATAAGAAATGTTAGCAAGCAGCATTTTATCATAACAAGGGACATGTCGTAAGTTTCACTAAGTCTAGCTTGTATTATATTTTAGTGTGAACTATGTTTTATATGAACACATTTTTTTTCAGTGAGCCTCTCTGTCCTGCTATAATAACTGATCTGTCATACAATGGGACCTTTATCAATGGGGAAAAGATAGGCAAAGGAAACCGCCGTGTATTGGATGATAATGATGAGATAGCAATAACTCATATATCTGTTAAAAGTTAGTAACATTTATTGAATGTAAGATTTTGGAAAATAATATGTAACTCCAAAGTTTTTAAATACTTTTCATACAAAACTGTATGACAACAAGATAGGCTGTTTTCATCATTATATTTTAAATATTTCTGTTTCTATTATTTTACTTTAGTTTTTTTTTTTATGTTGTTTTCAGTTTTTATTTTCAAAGATTTACTGAAAAATGAACAAGACCAAGTTCCAAAGGAAATATCAAAGAAGTACTATATCTCAAGGACATTGGGGCAGGGTGCTTGTGGCTTAGTTAAACTGATTTATGACAAAGTAATGCTTCTTTTATTTTATTTTTCATATATAAACATTATGTCAAATCATGTTCAAAATATCATTTGCCCAAATTCTTAATTTCAGATCAAATGTACAAAGTATGCCATGAAAATAATAAAAAAGAGCAGACTGACAAATGGACAAATTAACCATTTAAATGACCCTGAAAAGATAATGAACGAGATCACTATTATGAAATCTGTAAGGCATGTAAGTATATTAAAATTTTAAAACATGTTAAAAATCTGTAAAAGAAAAACACTTGTTTTACTTGAAGTTTTCTGTGATGAGGCCACCTAATCAAACAAAAAATGTTTAGCCATTTTTGTTATTTCTAGCCTTGTATAATCTCCACTGAAGAAGTATTTGACTCACGCGAAGCAGTCTATATTGTACTAGAACTGATGGAAGGAGGGGAGCTGTTTGATAGGATCACTAAACAGGGTCACTTGTCTGAACAATTTACCAGATTCCTATTCAGACAAATGGTGCTAGCTGTGAAGTACCTTCACTCTCAAGGCATCACTCATCGAGACTTAAAGGTTTGCACAATATATTAATTATTTCTTAGTTGCATTTCTCAATATATACCAAATATCTAAATGTAATAAAATTGTCACACCTCTTTCAGCCTGAGAATGTACTGCTTGAGAGTCAAGAGGATAACACACTGGTCAAAATAACTGACTTTGGATTGAGTAAATTTGTTGGAGAAGACAGCTTCATGAAGACCATGTGTGGGACACCACTGTATTTAGCACCTGAGGTACTGAGAGCAAATGGACAGAGATGCTATGGCCCTGAGGTTGATGTGTGGAGCCTAGGAGTCATTTTCTTTGTATGGTAAGACTACAACATAGCAGTAAGAAAAAGTAATAAACAGGCTGGTAATATGACTTAATAATCTTTTACTTTACAGTCTGGCTGGATACTTACCATTTTCGGTTGATTACAAAGATATGAGTCTCAAAGATCAGATACTGAGTGGGAGATACAGGTTCTCTGAACCACACTGGCAGGGCATCAGTTTGCAGGGCAAACTGCTCATGAAGAGAATGCTCACAGTGCAAGTTAACAGGAGGATAACTTTGGACCAAATCCTTAACCACAGCTGGATGCAGGTAATTACTGTAATTTTTTTTTAAACACAGAAGTTACATTGAAACGATTACTAAGAAATTATATTTTACAGGACAATGATGTTATCATCAGAGTAGAAAAATTACTTTCCCATAAGCAAGTAATGTCAGGCATGACTGAATTGACTGTTTCGTCTTCTTGTGAAGATGATGAGAATGGCAACGCTGACACTGTTACAGTGATAAGGCTTGTAGCAACTGGAAAACGTGCTCTCAGCGACAGCTACAGCTCATGTGAACCTATTCCTAAGAAACTAAGAGTTGGACTATCTACTGAAAAACATAATGACACCACTTCTACAAACAGCTGCTCTTCAGATGACTAAATTTGATTAACATCTTTGACAATTTTATATATTACTGGTTATAATAATTCTATTGTCATGTTTTACACAATTATGATACTCAATTTGTGACTACATTCCAAGGAGCAATTTTGGTACATATGATTAATTGATGACGGGTATTTTGCTGTGTTTTAAGTACCATTTATTTTAATTTGTTATTTTAATTATTATAATTCTAATTTTGTTCATAGGGACATGTGATATTTTATAATGTTTATCGAATTTAATTAGTCCAGTGTGGCGTTTTGTTATGACTTAATTACTTACTTAATTTGTATTGTTTCAGTGCATATTATGCAAACAAGAGTAATAAGAAACAGAAAATGGTATTAGAAATACTTATCACACACTTGCAATATGCACAGATTCTACTACTTTACTTTTAACTGTAATGAATGCATGTTTACTGATTGCATATTATTTTAAGTGCCATATTATTGTTATTATGATCAGTGAAACTTTAATTGAAATTGTTTTTTTTTATAATTACACAAGTGGGAATCAAACAGATGCAACTGATTTTATACTTGTAGAAATTGAAAGTCAATTATTGAATATCAGATTGATTCCTAATAGTCATTAGATAATGTACGAATAATTACATTACGTACAAAGACTTCTAAACTTAAGAACTCGAATCCGCCTCGGATACCACCGATTTAGTTTTATATCATGTGAGTCTCGTTAAGATAATGTTGATTTTTCTAAAGGTAATGGTTTTATTGTCAATAAAACAAGTGTTATCAAAAATAATTTATGTTTTTATTTCAATTCCGTGAGATGAAATTATTTACAAGCACGATTCAATGTGATTAAATTTGAAAAAAAGAAATTGACGCAAATAAATTTATTCAGTCTTCTATGATATTCAATACAGTTTAACTTCGTCTTTCTACAAAGAAATGCTTGGAATTAATATTATTATACCCAAATATTACAAACAACACACATACATCAATTCAATCGTTTCCTAACTCGGAACAATATTATAACATCTCTTTGAAAAACAGTTGGTTGAGAGCTTTTAATAAACAGTTGTTGCAATTTCCTCTCAATTTACGTTACACTCACTCACGACATATTCAACGAGGTTCGTTACCTTTACCAAATAATAAAAACCGTGAACTTTAACCTGTATACACCCCTTTTACGCGTACAAATTTGGAAAGATTCCTTACGGTTGACAAGCTCTGATTATAAACCAGATCAGTCTGGTATTTACTGCTTACTTAGCAACTTTTTGAAATATTTATCAAGCACGAATAAATAAACCGCAATAATGCCTCTCATTAGAATAATTAATATAGGCATTCTTCCGAAAATAAATATAAGCCGCGTACAGACACCCCGAGACACTAATCGCAAAATGTCACAGAATTCGTCAATAGGGGGGCGCTTTTTGTTTGGATTCTTATATCTAATCGTTGAACTGTGGCATGTACTGCAAACCATTTGCGACGCGCGCTTCGTTGTATCTATCTTGTCAAACAGCCTAACCAAGCTCACACTCGCAAATATTAATTAATAATAAGCCATTATTTATTAGGTGCATTGGATTCAAAATCTATTGTAATATTACACCTAAACCTAAAGAACTACATCCATTAGGAACTTGAACGACAAATATCGTTAAACTGCATGAATATTTTCATACTAGAACACTGTTCAAAGTAATAATTAAGATTATTATTTCGTGATCGGCTATTAATGTGCTTCAATGTTAACAAACAAATAAATAAATAATTATGTAGTATAACAAAATGAGGTAATCAAATACTAACGAAAGATAAGAGGCAAATAGAGGTAATTTATGTGAATATGCAATGATCAATATGTGTTACTTACAAAAAATCTATAAACGAAAACGGCTTCAATTAATTTATTATTATTTTAACAGGCACATAGCTTCTTATTCAAATAGGTAACAGTCTACTGTGATGCCTAGTTTCTAACTACTTACAATCACACGGTTGTTTCCCTCTATAACATAACCAACCCTTTTTTAGCAATATGCCTACGACTCAGTCTTATAAAAATAATTGTGTTGCAAAACAAATTACTATAATTATTTAACTCTCCGTTAAGTATCTCGTCCGGAAATAACTTGTTGTGAACTATTTAATAATTATTATTGTTGTTCAGAATATTGTTATAATTAGTTGCTAAGTTCAGAAATACATAGGCGATAGTTTATCGAAAAGGGATTCTAATTAAAAGTTATTTAAGTGAACATTCTAGTCTGTCCAAAGTGTACTTCCAGAGTACTCTCACTCTTCCGACGGAGTTAATTTTATCCAGTACAAGCGTTGTCATTTGTCCTTATTCACCTTCACCCGCACTGACACCTTCTTGAGCTGCGATGTGCGAAGGTTCCCTTGATTGTGCTTCCGCTTCTGTAAACAAAATAAGCTTAAATTACTATCACGTCACATCAAATGTTTAGTGTTAGTAGTGTGCCCTGCCATTGTCACCAAAGCAGATGCAGACGCTCAGTGCACAGTAAGCAAGCTTTAAATCGCTGGGGACTCACCTACCACGCTATTACATTACTTTTGAAGTAACTGAAACAATGTGAACAGTTTTGGTAGATGGTTTTTGGCCAAAAACCGAACATTAGCAATGTTAAACCAATGTGATTCAAAAAAGCTTGGAAGTAGTTTTTTTTTTTCTTTAGCTTTCCAATTAACCAGCAAAGTCTTGAACAACAAAAATAAAGGCGAAAAACGCAACGCAAATATTATTGCTCCCCCTGTGATTTGTATGGAAACGTGCCCCTATAGTGTGATCTTTATTTACGTTTGCTCAAGTTATTTGCTGGTCACTTCAATGGAGGGTATCAATAAGTACATAAATACACTGATGTATTTATTGATTATCCTTAATATCAAAGATCGACAAGCAGATCGACGAGTCTCACAAACACAAATGTTATATATCTATTTACTTACCGGCAATAGCTCGCTCGACTCTCAATTTGTCTCTGACGATGTATAACGCAGTTAACAAAAAGAATATGCCACCAATGACTTCGACAAAACACGTCACGAACAGCGCATATTGTAATGATTTGAACTGCACCAGAGGGGTAGGGTCCTCGATATTACCTATAGGTGATAAACTTTTTTTTAAGCTTTCCGATATCTGTAACAAAAAAAAAGAACATTGTAAGTATCCATCAGTACAGTCGAACAAAAATAAACGTGCCAATATTTCTCCTGCCCCGTTTTTTCCTACCCTTTTTTTTGAGTGGGGGCAACAAAATATACATAAAAAGTTGTATTGCCAATCGTTTAGGCACGCTAGGCGAATATGGGAGTATTGAAGTTATCAGGTAAGTTGTGTGAAAATGTCGTTGACAAGCTAATGTTTAGATAGAATATAAATTAACTACTTACCACTCCAACTAAGTAGGGACTTCCAGCATCGCCAAACATGTGTGATATCAATATCTGGAACGCTTCCGCTGTAGACCGTCTTGGCGGAATTACTACATACTGAAATAAAATAACCATGTTAGCAGCTATATGTTAAACCCCTTTGTTCTATAAATAACAACACAACAACTACAATAACATACTTTTGACACAATCACCTTTTTCTGTTTTATTTAATTACATGCAATTTTCACACAAAACAAGATTATATTCAAAACCCAGTTTAGTTTCAATTTAAAATTAATTTAAAAACCATTCGGGTTTTAGCGCTTTTATAATATAATTTCATCTTACAGCGCTTTTATAATTTAATTAATTGACTCTAGCAGAATAACACAAATTAGTAATTTATTGTGAAAAGCGCCATCTATACTGAATTTAATTATTTCTAGTCAACAGTACGAAGGTAGAAAACAAAGGGAGTAATTAGCGCAAGTTAAAACCGTAAGATGGCGCTGTAACACACATTGAAATCGGTCCACCTGGCTCGAAACATCTAAAAATATTCCAATGAGACTACAACTTTCGGAAATAGTTGATCACAACTTGGCAATGGTGAGCCGTCAATATGTGCTAATGAGTGACTGATTTTAAATACAATAAGCATCATATACAAAGCTATAATAAATAAATAATTTCACATCATGCTAAGTTTTGCATGCACCAAAATACTTTAACCAAAGATAATCCAACAAAACCACACATTAAGAAATTTGCTAGCAGTACAACATAAATAAAACAAAACAACCTCAATAGGCTGCCCCTGAATGCGATCGGTTTTGTAAGCGGAAAACAGTAAAACCGATAGCGAGCAAAAGGCGTCCCTGCGGTCGTAGTCTCTTACCAGCAACATATCGGCTATAATTGCCCAGTTGAGATTCAAAGCGATTTGGCCTATAAAGACGAGGATGAGCGGCGTGTAGAAGTAGCCCTGGGTGAGGACGATCGCGAGCGTCATGGCGGGCGCGGACACGAGCAGGCCGGCGCCGCAGATGACGGGGTGCGCGCGCGGCCAGCGCTTGCGCAGCACGGCGCCCAGCCACGCGCCCAGCGGCACGCCCAGCAGCCCCGCCGCCATCGTGATGCCGCCGAACATGAGCGACACCCTTGTCAAAGTATCGCACCGGTCAACACATGCACCACTCATATCGGCGTTAGGATCCATGTCACTCAGGGACGTAGCTTACACATTATCAGCCGTTTGCGTTATACGCCCCCCGACTACAGGGGCTACAGAGGCCCCGAAGGGTAAAAGCAACAGTATAAATTTTCTGGCAAGTACCAAGTACTTGGGAAAAATAATTCTTAACCCTCCATTTGGCTTTAGCCGCAGTCGGGTAGAAGCCTAATAATTTTGATGTTGTTATTCTTTCAAATTTCATTTTGACATAATATTATGTGTCACGAAAATTTTATTTACGAATGCTCGATCTTGTTACGCATGGGGAACGTTTCGAACTTGAACTAGAAAAGCATTTGTTTGCTTATAAGTAACTGACTGAATAAAATGTAGATCATTCTAATTCATGCTCAAAGTATCTCAGATAAATATATATAGATAACTTAAAAGTTGAACTTAAAAGAATATGGTGTTCGACTTAGTTTACATGCATCTCATTTTAGATTGTATTACATATCATATTTTAATGTTATATTATAACTGACATGACAGAAGCTTCTGTGCAATAATGGTGTATTATCAAAGCGGCATTCTCTAGCGCTATGATGATTCTATCGCGTCATGAATTCCCACACAATATGATCAAGTTACAAATACAATGAATTGTTGCGAAATTGAGTCATCTCATTGGAATATTTTCTCCAGAAACATTTCGAGCCGGTGATCGACTTCTGCTTTAAATAGCTTGCCTGCGCTTTCGAGCATACAAGCCGGGTCCCGGCAACGTGTCACACTCTACGTCATTTTTTATTATAATATTTTTACTAACTCAATAAAGGTTTCGTACCACTTAAGGTACGAAATCAAATCGAATAAAACCAATCGTGTTTTGACCTGACACGTTCCCGGGACCGGTAAAGGCAGAAAGCGCTCACCAGTATGATATCGGCGACGATGGACCAGGTAAGGTTAAGGGTGGTCATGCCGACGAATATGAGGAAGTAGGCTAGGCCGACGTTGTAGTCCACGGTGACGAGGGCGAAGAAGATGATGGGCGCGGAGGCGAGCAGGGCGAAGGCGCAGATGAGCGGGTCGCAGTCGGGCGCGCGGGCGCGCAGGCGCTGCGCCAGCCCCGCGCCCAGCGGCACGCCCAGCGCGCCCGCCGCCATGCCCACCAGCCCGAACTTGTACGACACGCTGCGCGCACGCTCACACGTTACCAACTACGCTCGCTTATTCAGCTCTAACAGCTCACGTCCGTAGAAAACGACGATTTAGTATAGACGCGTACGCTTCTGTTATTAAGGCTTCCGCGTCTGATCAACTTTCGTATAAAATCGTTGTTTTTTATGGACTTAACCTGAATAGAGCTGAATAAGTGTGCGTAGTCCCTTACACACTCATAATACTACATTTTTTAACCTATTTTCTCTTCCTCTGTTGATCAAGGACCTCTCTCTTCTACCAAACCTCTCTATCGTGCGCGATCTCTAGTCACGATAACACACTTTAGCTTGACCAAATCTACTCTAAGGCCCTGAGACGATCACATACCGTTGATATCATTAATTGGAGAAACTTGGGATGCAAACATAACTACTTATTAGCGAGGAGTTAATACCTGGTGACCCACACAAACTTCTTGCAACATTCCTGCTATCAATCTAGAATTCCTATATACTTGAGAATGCGTACCAAAACTTGTCTAACGGAAATCGAATCCGCGAAACCATAGCCTTGAGACAAAAGAATTTCAGACATTAACCGACAATTCCAATAAACCATTTTAACTGCCTTTGCCCGTGTAATTTTCAATTTATTGTAATTTTTTTTCTGGTTTTGTCAATAAATGGTCAAGTAGCTTTACAGTTGATTACCATACAATTTATAATGGGGATACCGACTGTTCGTCAGGTGTGTAAATTGAACGTTGGTTTCTACTATCCCATTGCTATTAAGTACAAAATCGTGTGTAGTATTGACACTTACCCGCCAATAGTAATGTTAGTGTCGGGTTGCATGTTGAGGCCCAGGAATATAAACTGCGGACCCCACCACGCGAGAGAGCCTGTCACGAACGCTACGCATGTGAACGCGAGCGTCGACAGCATAAACGACGGACTGGAACACAATAGGGTAAGCAACTTTAGTTCCATTGGAGAATTCACGCCAGTAGTGTCAAAATATAATTATTTTTGCTAATCAAATTAATATCGCAAACCAAGTAAAGCCAATGGCTATACTTCTTAGTAGAATACAACCATGGCCTTAACGGTGAACCCACAATAATGCGGCACAGTGTGAACACCATAAAAATACTACGACGTCGCATAACAAGGGTTGCAACGATGTGGTACTGTTCAATCAGGGACCATTCCTTAAACAGGAGCCCAGTCTGCTATTGCAATAGTGGTACAATGATTGGTTTTTGACGTATACCGCCTTATTACAAAACAAGGTTTTTCTCTAAACCAGGTTTAAACCATTGAGCCAGGTTTTGTAATTTGAATCTTATTCTGATTCAATCAAGATTCGAAATACAAAACCTAGCTCAATGGTTTAAATCTGGTTTAGAGAAAAATCTTGTTTTGTAATAAGGTGGTTAAAGTCTAACTTTTGACACATTTCCCACACAAAAACTGACAAAGTAGACAAATATCCGGCCGATGACTGGTCATTTAGGCACGGTTGCAATAGCAGATTTAAGTCCCAGGCACGTTGCGTAGTGCGTAAACAACATGTTTAGTTATAATACTGATTTTGCCCCCGTATCAACGCTCCGTATTGCGATGCGTCGTCACATCGTTACGGACTTCATCCGATCTATTAGTACTTACTTCCTAACAAGGGCAAAGATATCCTCTTGGTAAGTGGTGGGCTTCATTTGACTGTCCTCGGCGTGTCCTCGCGGAGGGTCCTGCATCACCCAGTATATGAGGAGCACGGCTGCGATGCCGAGGATCGGCGTGATGCGGAGACCCCATCGCCAGTCGCCTGCCGCTGCGCCGGCTAGTGAACCGACTATGTATCCGAGACCACTAGAATATAGAAAAGAAATAGTATATTACTTGCCTTGTCCATTAATGTATTAATTTAATACAAAATAATAACACTGGAGAATATTTTCTTTAGCTAAATGCACTAATATATTTTAGTATATCATATACAACAAAATTTATGACGAATAGCCAAACAATGGGGTCATGTAAGATGACGCTGTGACCCACGGGAGCCGAGCAGTAACCCACTTAACGCGTGTGAACTTTAGGGCGTGGGGGCAGTACGCACGTACAAATAAAAAGAATCGAGGCAAGTATTTTCACAAAGTGTAGTTGTATTTACCTAATAGTACTGTATACATTAAAAGACCTTGAAAATGTAATATTGCAGCAAATATTGGGTTTACTAACAACTATTCATTATGAGGAATGTGCTGAGTTATCAAGAGTAAGGAATTTGTTTATTTCAAAGAAATCGAATTCTGTAGACTAATGCCCTTACTAATAATCACTGTGTAAAGTTATGCAATGAATAAAGCCTGTGTAACCATACATTTTTTGACGTATAAACCTGTCATAACTTTATGCAGCGTTTATTAGTAAGGCGCTAAGCTTGTAGGTAAGTATACAAATCAGCTATCCATTCATCATTTTGTGGCTTATGAATGGGTTAGTCTTTGGATTAAATGCACAAGAATCAACCAAGTAAATTACTAATAATATTAGCAAATTGGTTATAATTCCAGTTGTTTTTATTTGTATATTAAAGAACCCGAACAACTGTAATAGAACCACTCTTGCTTATTAGTAATCTTATTAAGAACACGTATAGATACCCAATACATTAGTAAGCACTTAGGTATATTAATTCCAATGTCCAAAGTCATCTGATTCATGAGTTAGACATTGTGTTAAAAGATTTAGTAACATGATAAAATGTACAATTTGTATTTAAAGAACTACGTGAGAACATGTGATTTAAATAATGTTAATGCATTATATTCTCATAACAATACAATAAATTAAAAACACTTTCCCTTGGAGACGTATTTGTAAGGTTGTAAGTAACTACGCTTGGCAAGCTTGGCACACGGTTTATTTGTTGTTTACTATACGTGCTGAGTAAGAGGTCTATTAACTCAGCAGTGCCTAGGTTAATTGCGTATATATAATTAAGTTAGAACACAATACAAACACGTGTTTTCCCATGCCCTATCCTACTACTAACTTAACCTAAGGTAAACTCTCGGTAAACTTGACTTGCATACCTACTAATACCTAACTATTCGCAAAGGCTGCAGTCAACAGGTTAAATTACCCATCAACTTGAGGATATAGTTTTAAAAGGTAACAGGCATAATATTATAAAGCTGAAAGAATTTGTTCGTTTGTTTTTTGTGATCGCTTTACACTTGGAAACTACTGGTCCGGTGTGAAAAAAATCTTTTACTAAGCACTTAAGTTATAACAACTTGCTACTCAATTTCCTCGTGAGTGGGGCAGTAACCAAAGGTGTAACTTAGCAGAGTTTAATTTGCATATTATTATCTATAGGGATATTTATGCGTTTTTATTACCTGCCGACTGGTATAGCGAAGTAGAAGAAGGCCAGCATCTTCGATCGTACATTGCCCACGAAGAGATCGCTGATGATTGTGGGTGCTATTGTCGAGTAGGAAGCCTCGCCGATGCCCACCAACCCGCGGAAAACGGCAAATACGGTGAAATTCTGAAAAAAAAAAAAAGAAAATACATGACAACTCATCGGTTTAGATCATGGATGATCTTAAAACAATTTGAATGACGAAATTCTAGAACCGATGAAATCACAGTGTAAACGCTTTGTCATCATGATAAAATCGTCATACAGAAGTAGCTAGGAAATAAACAACAAATGTTACTCATTCGTTGAACTACTTACTTGTATAAAAGAGCCCAGTAACGTGGTCAAACACCATAGCCCCACTCCAAATGCCATGATCATACGTCTGGAGTACCTATCTCCTAAGTACCCAAATATCGGTGCGAAAATCATGTACGCAACCACGAAAACGGTCTGAAGGAACCCGGCTTTATCATCGCCGATATTGAACTCTTTTTTGACATCGCCCAGCACACCTAAAATAGATAACAGAAAACATTATTAGTCACCTATCGATTGTTATTGTTTATCTGTTTTAATTATAGAACGTCTCGCCACTAAGGCGTTTATTTTTCAGTATTGAATCGAAACGTGTGTTTTCTAGCAGATTCCATGTTCAAAAATAGTAAGTTGACTTCTAATCACTTTACTATAAATAGTAAAAATAAAGGATAAAAATGTGATGTGCTTGAGTCACACGGGGGTTTCCTAGTTCCGTAATATGTAAAGTTAACAACATTAATAATTTGCCAAAGTTTTGATTTTTCAAGTGAAAACTAAGTTGTCTGTTAAGCTCGTGTAAAACTTACAGCTTGTTTACCAACAGACAAGCTAGAGCTAGAGCACAATTAGTGGTGAAGCGATGTTCCACCGACTGCAGATTACTGACGCAGTGCGTACGTGACAAATCCCAAAGATAAATATTTTTCTAGTCCATGGCAATATTGATATAGTACTCGAAGGGAAGGTGTGGCAGCATCGTTTGCAAAAAAACTTTGCAATGCCCGATAAACTAAATAAATTGACATACTATCCGATCTCTGGTTCAACCGATCGATACGATAAAACAACTGAACAACTGCTTATCACTCTATGCCTACACAAGACACGTTTGGGTAATCGGTTAAATTAACATGAAGTACCCAAGCTGATTAAATTACCATAAAATACCTCGAGTCACGAAGTCTGACGTGAAGGATGTAAAATGTTTCTGTATATCTACAAAATTGACTATAAATTATTTTACATTACGCATTTCAATGCCCATTAGAACATTTCAAAGACCATGCTATTGTACATTTACATTCAATTGTCTTATAAGAAGTCCTAAGTGCCGATTTACATCAATTACTGAAAAACGTAGCTTGTTTTATAAAATGGAAAATAATAGCAAAACTGTAGTAGGGTGTCCAATTGTTTGTTACTTTTGAACGGCATTAAATTTTAATATTGAAACGAATTAAAGAACAGTCGAACTCCAGACTCTCCTGTTACCCGTATCATTTTGACACCTCTATAAATCATTCCTTTTATTAGTGTCCCTATTATTTGCCCCGCGACGCTGTTTGTTTGTTGAAGCCCCCCGTTTTTATTCGGTGCACGTCCGAGTGCTTTTATTTTATTTTCTATAGGTTTTGTTATTTTGTATAGTGTGGAGTGAATGTGTAACGCTGTAAGTCGGTGGAACCGTTTACGTAGCCAAAGGTGAAACGATATCAAGGTGAAAAAACTGCATACGTCAGAACGGTACACGTAAGTTAACCGACAACATTTACAACAAATGCAATCTAAACCTCCATTATGACTGGGGAACAAGGTACTAACATATTTTTATTTAACCGACAAAACTAATTTAATTAGAAATATTTTAATTAATTAACAACGTACAAAAATTTAACTCACAATACTAAATGTATTTACCAAATAGGTGATAATGAAACCCAACTTCACAAAATAACGACATTTGATACGGGAAACAAAACTGTTGGGTTATTAAATGAATAGGATCAAGTTGATTTTTTTCCCTTTAAATAGTATAATAAAAAGTTCAAAAACAACATAATAATGGATGGTGGTCCTATGGTGGGCTGATGTGACGTATGAGCTAGAGTGGCGTGATATTAAGTAATTGTGTAGGTATGACGCAGATTCACGGCCAGTTCACGGTCGCACAAATTACACGGGCAAAGACTAATTAGATCCAAACTCCATATCAGACGGACATTTTATGCATAAGGAAATTTTATTATACGGAAAACTGACTTTAATAAAAATAAATCTCATACCAATTTGTAGAGGCGAAACGTATTATGCATTTGTGTTGATTTTTATTATTTTCAAAACCTGCATTTTTATGCTGACGCTACATGTACGCGATGACAAGAGAAATAGCTTAAATAAGTAACGTAATAGGAACCATTTAAGAGTTTTACTAAATGACTCTTCGCATTTGGGTTCACTTTGCGGAAAGAAAGTCGGGATAATTGATTGTTACGCAAATATTGATTTATTTTCGCCAGAATCGAGATTAAACAATAGAAAGACAATAGCAGCGCGACAGCCGGCTGTCGCTTGGTCATTGAAAGGTTAAGCCTCTGAAGCATCTTGCATTTTTTATGCTGCATTTTCTGCGCGTTTATTATTTTCACGGGGCAAGCGGTTCTACATCTTGCATTCAGTTCTGATTCTGGCGGAATCAAAATTCAAAACTATATCATATCGGGGGGCACGGTCGTGCCCCGGCCAAGACAATAAAGCGAAGCGCAAGGGCACTACCTACCTTTTCTCGAAGTGTTTCGCCGTTTTTTTTAACCCTCATAGAGTTGGTTTCCAATGTACCAGACAGTTCATATTCACAAGATGTGATGTCAATAATAGACTCATTAAACATACTAAGTCTCAATAGTATAGTTCTAATACTTTAGATTTTATTGATATCTAAAATACACCGATTTCGTCACTGACTCACTGACACACTGATGATCATCAAAATGTTTGGCTACTTCCTGAAGTGCTAGAATGCTGAAATTTGATATGTAGTCTGAGTTTAGTATACAACCAACAAAAAAATTCATAATCTTATAACTTTCGCCCTCCATCCTCTAAAATGGTGGGTTGGAAGTTTTGTGAGGAAACAAGTAAATCATCTAAGTAAAAATGCAAAGACAGAAAAATGTATGGCTTGGCTGTTTCGTTACTTACTTCAAAAACTAAATATTCGCGTCACCACGACGACGGTAGCGAAACGGCGAAGCCATAGATTTTTAGTGATATATAGAATTTGTGAAGTTAAGGTCGGTAGATTTAGGCCGTGTAGATTCAGAAGTTTGGCTCTACATAAGATCTGATATATTTTTCACGGGGCAAACCTTGTGTTGGTTGTCTTGGCAACATTTTACATAAAATGCTTTTGGTGGGATTCATATGACAATAAATTAGATAGGTAATTGGTATTCTATGTATGTATTCGTTAACCTTTCTTTAAAAAGTTACAAGCTGTGCTCATACCTTCAATGGCGTCATGAATAAATGCATATGCACACGGCTCGAACCACCGAGAATTGATTTTGATTAATTTATTGTTTGTTCCTCGTATAAATGGTGCTGACTTCTAACTAGGTAATGAATATCACCGGACAATGGCACAACCACTCGTAGTGGTTGGTTAAAAAATTAAGTATAGCACAGGCAATAATTATGAATTCAATCATACAGTTACAGACAATCTATTATAATATAATAGTATTGTCTGTAACTGTATGATTGAATTGAAAAAAAAACACCTTTTTACATATTATGTAAAAAGGTGTAGAGGTTACATACAGTCAAAAAGTGGCACTTTAAAAGTTTGCTATTTGACCAACATGATACTGAGTATCGCGTTGACATTTCACGCATAACTCTTTTTCATTCGCACTTACTTCAATCCTGCCATCCTACTTTGAAGTGTAATGTATGTGTGCGTTAGTGTGCCGTTTTTTAAGATAGAATTTCGTTTAGAATTTGTTACAGGGCGCCCATCGCCCCCTGGTCTGCCTGACCTAGCCATTTTCGGAAATTAAATGCAGGTAAGAAACTGTTTTTATTTACTTTAAAGGTTTACTATGGTATCCATACGCACAAAAGGCATTCATTAAATTACGTCATCGTCATGTGGAATTACTTATTTACTGAAGATCATGTAATATCCGGTAAATCATGTTAAAGAGGGTGTTCTATTGAGATAGGTCTGTTTGGAGAAATCTGAAATCGCATAGAATACAACTGTATGTTATTACTATACCTAATTAATTTATTTTCCTTTAATAATTTCCGATTTATTAATTACAGATTTAATATCAAGAGACCCTGCGTTATGTCTGTAGGTCAGTGCCCTACGTGTGGTATTGGCTTTGTTCTGTATACTTACTCGTATTTTCCTAGATTGGCTTATAAGGAAATACCTGACAAATGTTAGTTTTAGAAATCGTATTAGAAATACCCGCTTCCTCTACCTAAAGGATATTTGCAAATGAGTACGTGCTAGTGACTAAACCACATTTATTTATAAGAAAAAATGAGGAAAATTAAGTATCTACCTATTTAGTTTTGAAGAAATGGATAGAGATGATAAGAGTGTAGTTTTATGGAGCCGGTGTTGTTGTTTGTAGAATGCCTCATCATCAAGATTAGTGCGGTGACCTTCATGGCTAGTGGGCGTCGATACACGTACAGCGTGGCGCGTCGCGCGATATTACGGATACGCTACGTCATCTTCGGTTTAACAGTCGCGCGGCGGCAGCACCGGCGCAGCGCGCGCCCGCCCGCGAGCGCACCGGCATAGTACATCACGCCACCCCGACAACCAATCAGCAGCAAGAGATTCGTGGCGCGAACGCGAACCATTGCACAGCGACTCGTGACGACGCACGGTGGGCTGAAAATCGGCTTTCATAGACTTAGGGATTTCAATTTGCAAGTGCTTGTTTTTATGCCGGATATCGCTTCTATTAGTCATTACTATGTACAAAAATGACACCCGAGTTAATTCTACCCAAAAACGAAGGAAATATAATTTTTTTACGAAAAATTTGTATGAAGCTAGTATGAAAAATCGAATTATCTCCTAAACGGCATGTTTAACCGTAATATCCTTGGAGATGATCATAGTGCTAATTATTTATGATTTTTTGGTTGGCAATTGGACGAAAAATTTAATGCCGTTTTTTTTTTAAAAATCGTCAAAATATTTTTATTTGTTTTTACGTATGAAACGATTCCTTTTGGTGTTTATGTTGAAGAACACGGACTTTTAACTACACATAACATAAAATAGCATCACTCCTATATTTCCGAAGGAGTTGGCAGAGGTTTATAGTACACCCACACGTAGCCAACTATGTTTGAGCTAGATATTTATCAGCACAAAATGAGTTTTAAAACTTTTCATACAACCAAATTACCAATTGTCTTCTAATGAGTCCAAAAAGAAGTGATTAAGTAACTACACTGATTAGGTCTTCTAATGAGTCTTAATAGGTGATTTAATGATTTTCAATATCTCACGACAATGGATTATATTTAACATTTCCTGATAAGTAAGCTAATTTGTTAATTAGCAGTGCTATGAGTTCTAAGAATAGTTAGTGACAATTATAGATTTTCATTAGCTAATGAGGAGATAACTAATGAGGGTAGTTACCTAATTATTGTCGTTTTGCAATAAAAGGGCTAAAGTTTTGTTTTATAATTTAATTTGTTCACAACTGTGTAACTGCTAACACTAAATCTGCGACTATAAAATCTTAAAATGGAAAGTTTAATCACCAATTTAGACTTGTTTGTTCTTCTACGAAGTGAGAGTACTTCATTTGATCATGAAGTATTGTTTAGTGCAGTTGTATCCCGCATAGGCGATTGCCTGTCTGACGAAGATTATGTTGTTCTCAAAGAATTTTGTCGGAGATTTACGCGAGCCGCTTTACAAAGGTGGGGGAAATCCAACCGATTCCTTGATAATTTCAGGAGAAAGTACGAGAATTGGTTGGGAGCAAATATTGATTGGCCGAGTTTTGTGCAAACTTTAGTTAATCAAGAACCAAGTGTTGATGAGATACCAAGAGCGCCCTCAGTCTCTCCAGAACCGTCGACATCAACGTCCATTGGAACAATGACGAAAAGATCCCGTAAACCATTCGAAGACCTGGGAAGTAAACAAAAAAAGAGAAGATCTGATGAACACACAGGCGAAGGTTCCAGTGAATTGGCATATGCAGCTGCAGCACGTTTAAAAGAAGAAGGGCATGGAGATATCGCCTCTGTCATCGAATACATGATGAAAAATCCTGAAGCAGCCGCTAAATTAAATGAAACGCTTAAGAAACCAGCGAAAACAATCATATTTACGCCAGAAAAGGCGCTTGGATTGCTTCTTTCGCTAAAACTCTCAAAGTGGCAATATATTACATTGCGTGAGGCTGCCATTCGAGAAGGTGCTAAAGATATTTATCCATCTTACTATAAAGTGCAACAAACTAAGCTTGATTGCTACCCTCCGAAGCAATCAGTGACAGTTACTGATTCATCGGCTAGGATTACACTTCAAGCTTTACTTGATATCACGGTTACAAGAATCCTTCAAAGCCTTTCTAACGAAGAGCATAACAAGCAGTTGAAGCTGATATCCAAGTGGGGATTTGACGGTGCTTCTAACCAAAGCCGATACAAGCAGAAAAGGTAGGGTGAGGACGATGATTCAAGCATTTTCATGACCTCCTTGGTGCCACTAAAACTGACAGATGGAGACAACATTTTATGGACGAACCCAAAACCATGCTCAGTTTTGTATTGTCGTCCAGTTCAGTTTACTTTTGTAAAGGAGAGTGAAGCAGTTGTCCTTGGGCTGAAAAAACAAATGGATGAAGAAATTGAGGCCCTTATCCCCACAGAGTGCAATAATAATAATAGGGTGACTCATCAACTAATGATGACGATGATCGACGCTAAAGTCTGTACTTACCTTTCTGAAGCTAGATCAAATGCATCGTGCTACCTGTGCTTAGCAAAGCCTACAGAAATGAACCGCTTAGATGCTGTAACATCAAAAATTGTGTGTTCGGACCTGTATGAGTTTGGCTTGTCATCCCTACACGCCCGTATAAATTGTATGGAATGTCTGTTACACATTGCATACAAACTGGACTTCAAACGGTGGGCAGCGAGAAGTGATGAGCACAAAGAAATGCTACAGACAAGAAAGAAAATAATTCAAAATAAATTCAAAGATGAGCTCAATCTGTTGATTGATATAGTAAAACAAGGCTCGGGAACCACCAATGACGGGAATACTGCAAGAAAATTCTTTGAGTTTCCTAATAAAACCGCAGCTATAACCGGTTTGGATGAAGACCTCATCAAAAGATTTGCTGTAATTTTACAAGCAATTACATCTGGAGAGCAGATCGATATAATAAAATTTAGAGATTATGCTCGCAAAACAGCAGAAAAGTACGTATTACTATACGACTGGTTCTACATGTCGTCAACCGTTCATAAGTTACTAATCCATGGGGCTGACATAATCGAGAAAAATAATATTGTGCCGATTGGGACTCTCTCGGAAGAAGCCTCAGAGTCTCGAAACAAAGATTTTAGGAGGTTTCGAGAACATCATTCGCGGAAAAGAAGCAGGCAGGATTCCAATCAAGACATTTTAAATATGCTTGTTGTTTCTTCGGACCCTTTGCTAAGTGCACAAAGGCCTAAGTTAGATGCCAAGAAAAAGCAGAGCTTTTTTTGCTGAAACTCTCGACTTAATTCAATTTCAGGAAACTGAGTTCGAATTTTTGGATATATCCAATCTGGATGCTGACTCAGAATTGGAGTCTGACAACGAGAGTGATAAGGAAAATTTGTAAAAAAGATATATATGTACATATTTGTAAATTTGTATTTGAGTGTGTTTGGGTTTTTTTGTAATATTTAATGATATGTTTTATTTTTTTTATTTATTTTACTTTATTTTACGAATGCTTAGTATTAATTCCTTAAATTAACTTATTTTGTATAAAATATAACTTCATAATGTTACTTCAATATAAATCTTTTTTTATTTAAATTAATATAAATGTGTCAAAAACAGCAATTTTTTTATTTTATTTTTCTTGTTTCGTGTGTTCTTAATATTTGGGTTAATAACATATCGAACTTTTTAACTTAGACACTAAAAGGGATCGTTTTACATGTAAAAATAAATAAAAATATTTTGACGATTTTTTAAAAAAAAACGGCATTAAATTTTTCGTCCTATCGCCAACCAAAAAATCATAAATAATTAGCACTATGACCATCTCCAAGGATATTACGGTTAAACATGCCGTTTAGGAGATAATTCGATTTTTCATACTAGCTTCATACAAATTTTTCGTAAAAAAATTATATTTCCTTCGTTTTTGGGTAGAATTAACTCGGGTGTCATTTTTGTACATAGTAATGACTAATAGAAGCGATATCCGGCATAAAAACAAGCACTTGCAAATTGAAATCCCTAAGTCTATGAAAGCCGATTTTCAGCCCACCGTGCGACGACAACGTGTTGTTTTCTCGGTCATGACATTATGACGAAACTACACGTTTATTTATAACTGCTAAATATTTTGCTGACATATGTAAAAAGCCAGTTACCTAATCATGTTGTAAATCGATTACATTGAACTCTTACGCAACACAGGGCATAAAGAATTTTCCACTTTTCCATGTTGATAGGTCCTCGACTGTGACATGGCATGGTAATAACATTTTCACGACATCAATGGTAGAAATTGAATGCCGGCTTTCATTTCCGTTGACACATTCGATTACTGGCGGTGACAGAGTTCTCATCCTGGGGGTTCAATCAAATTTCACAAATAACTGACTGATTCACCAACCTATTAATTGAGCGAATGGGAATATAGGTATATAAAAATATTTAAGTAACTATTAAATAAAAATTCTATATTTGTTGGTGAAACATAACCGCATGAATTGGTATACTTTCTATTATAGTAAAAATGAACTACAACGGTATTATCATCATTATCGTCTACAACAGCGGCACAGTGAGTGAGAGTATGTCGGCCATTAATTAATAAAAAAATATTAATTAATTTGTATTATTTATAATGAGACGTACCGGTTATTTCGTATAGAAATCTGCAAATTTAAAAAAAAAGTAATTTTATATGGAATGAGAAGCCTCTGCGACTCTGCGCAGCACACAAATGCTGCGTTTTCCGCAAAAATCTGTACTCCGCAACAGATCAGTATTAATCAAGAAAAAGCAGAGAATCTTACACTTATTGACCTATGTTTACCTTTGTAAACTGAATATTCTACCTCTCATTGACATTATTTTATTTTGTGTAAGCGAGGTGCCTACTGCCTAATATCTAAGGAAACAACGCTTACCGCGATACTATTCTAAAGATTGCATTGATTTTAGAGGTCTAGGAACTATTGTCGTTCATTTATAGAACAATGCATACTAGTTCAATTCTAGCTAGATACCATTCAAAAAGCCGTGCCCTCTTAGCAGCTAAGCGCCAGGTAGAACTTTTTTTATATTTATAGTTAGTTTACGGTTTCAGTGCCAGAGCGTCTGCCAAGTGTGTAAATCGAGTACCGAGTTGCATGGCGACTAGTGTGTCAATAGGAATCTGATTATGTAACTTATGCTTATCAGTAACCGTTATTTGTTATTTGCTTTGTAAACTAGGTGTTAGCACGCCCCTCGTTTCGGTCATCAAGAAACTACCTAAGTAATAAAAAAACATTTAAAAATATGTTTTTTTTTTCCACTCACCAAAAAAAAAAATATGATTGTTCTTTTAATCTTTCGAACACACGTGATTAGAGACTCGAGACATATTAGCAATTTAATTCAAATTAGCTAGATAAAATTATACATGGTTAATGTTGTCTAAACTATGACTAACTTGGTCTCTGTATGCGTTACAGTGGTTACAAGACTATTTACTAGCCTAATGTTTAAAACACTTTAAACATTTGTCTAACCTGAAGATAACGTGAACAGAACATGAAAACACTGGCTACTTTACATAAGTTCCAGACATTATGCATTATCATGGAGCTAACTACGATGGACAATGTTCCTAATGAAAAATACTGAAGTTGTGAAATCAGGCAACAAATAGGTTAAGGCCCTACTGACAATAATGTATTGTTTTCAGTATTTCTACAGCAAACTACTTACGAACTATTGATTGCGTGCATTTCTACTAATAAACATTCACAGCGTGGAATTTTAGTAATCTCTAAAACACCTGTAATTTTCCTAATTAGTTAACTTGTACCCATTTAGCGCGAAATATGTTATCTCTAATGGATATGACTTGTCAATGACAATTTCGTTGAATTAATCAAAAAGCTCATAGGTAAACCGTTTCTTCCACTCTCTATCCTGCACTAACTAGTTGCACCTAATATCATAATTATTCTTTGAATATAGTGATTATGTTGTACTAGGTACCTATGTTGTTGTGCAACTCGATGCAGCAAGTCAACGATCAATACCAGGAACTTAAGGCAACCTAACCTGGACATATCTACTTTCACAGAATGCCACACGTAAGGTTAATTAGCGTAACAATATTCAAATAACAACTTCAAAGAAATTTGAAAATTATCTCTTCATTGTGAGTATCGCGACTTTTTCATGTAAACCAGAAAGACGCTGAAGCAAGCGTTGAATAATAATGTGAATGAATGTCTGAATAATAATGAAATACAACTGTAAAATGAGAACTATAAAATGATGGGGTAAAATTTTGTTGTATCTAAATATACATAGCCAATGATATTATAAGTACAAAGGTGTATTATAGATAGGTTACCTAAACGAAATTCTTTCTTCAAAAAACGGCACACTAACGCACACATACATTACACGTCAAAGAATGATGGCATGTTTGAAGTCAGAAGTAGTGCGAGTGAAAAGAGATAAACGTCAAATGTCAACGCGATACTTCGTATCATGTTGGTCAAATGGCAAACTTTTAAAGTGCCACTTTTTGACTGCATATAACCTATCTACACTTTTTTTACTTATAATATCATTGTCCATAGCCATTTTTAATGCACCAATTGAGACGAAACTACATTAACCGCATTCAACATTAAAGAAACCGCTCATAACTTTGATTAACTAGCACAAAAATAATAAAAACCGCTGGCTTTCTGTTATTACTTCAATTAAGGTTAAAGTCTATAGTTTTACTCTTGTGAGAGCTATAAGAAATCACTATTCAGCTGAGGTACGTAATTAATAAACTGATACATTTATTGTTGTGTAATAAATAGTCTATCAACGAAATAATACTGTTTTACGACATTTTTTTTTACGATTTTACATTCAATACATAACACAAGGGAACAGCATATTTGTTGCATGAAACCTTTTGTCCAGTATTATGCATTTTCGGGGTGCTGATTTCAGGTTTGAACTCAGATTGTTTGTATCAGCTTTCATTTTTGAGTTACAATAAAACGCGTTTATAAAGAAAAAAAACATTTTGATTGTAAAAAATCACTAGAAAAGCAAACACTACTTATTAAAAAAAATCTTTTGTATGATTTTCTGGCTTGGGATGGCTCACAAGGGCTGTTTTTAATGCTCCAACAATAGTCCGTCATCATATGAGCATTCCAGTGACCCTGGTAACGTTCCTCCATAGTTCGAATGTCTAGATGGAACCGTTCCCCTTGTTCTTCACTTAGATCACTAAGATTTTCAGGGAAACTGTCCAAGTGGCTGTGGAGGAAGTGTACCTTGATACTCATATTACAACCAAGCTGCCGGAAGTGTGTCAACATCAATTTAATATGCGCGGCATAGCTTTCATCCTTTTTGTTTGCTAAAAAAATTTGTGCAACCCAAACGAATTCATTCCAAGCGTTTTTTTTTCAGTATCAGTCATGTAACTACTAAAATGTTCATCCTTTATCAATTGTCTTATTTATGGACCATCGAAAATTCCGGCTTTTATTTTCTCTGTGCTCAAATTATGGAACTTGTTAGAGATGTATTTGAAACAATCGCCATCCTTGTTCAGAGCTTTGACAAATTGTTTCATGAGCCCCAGTTTGATATACAAAGGTGGCAATATTATACGACCCTGGGGCACGAGGGGTTCATTAATTTATCACATTCAGTTGTCCCGGAAGCATAGCTTGCCTGGAAGGCTAGTCACTTCTAACCCAGTGCTCAGACTTGGCTCTGCTGTCCTACAGACAAATAAAACATGGATATTTTGTATAGCCCCCATGTTGTCCAAGAAGAAAATTCACCATTTTGAGATCTACACATATCAGCCACTTGTGTTCGTTGTACTTGATTCTAGCCATATCAGAAGCGTTAAAAAATGCACTTGTTTTATGAACTCCGACACACTTATTCACTTATTCTACAATATTTAAATGTATATTCACCACAGATGTAACAAAAACAGTTGGGATCGTTTTTACAATTATTTCTCGTCGTTAACATTGTTAAAAAAATATTTTTTTTAGTGAATAGCACGATTGATTTGTATTTAAAGTGTAACTAGTAAAAAAAAACGTCTGACTGCTGTATATCAAAAACAAAAGCTGTTAGAGAAAAAATGAGGATAGATTTAAAATCAGCGACCTGAAATTAGTAAACAACAAGCATAAAATTCCATGCAACAAAAAAAAAGTTAAATTTTGTTCATAATTAAGGTACCTAGCTAATAACGGCATTATAACAATAACTGCCGTTCTATATTTGGTATATTTTTGAAAAAACTGCATTTTAGTTAAACTTTTTTTGTAAACTGCAAATAATTTTGCTAAAATTCATTTGAATACATTCATTGGTTTTCAAGAAAACCTCAATTGTAGATGACGGCCCTGTATACTTATATACTTTGCTGACTGTACATATTTATCATGAAATAACTGCGTTTATTTTTATGCCAACATACTGTTATACAATTTTTTCCAAGGTTCAGTTCAGTCAAATACAGTTTGTAGATGAGGTCAGTCGAATGTACTAATACTTACATAATGATGCAATTGTATGTACTTACAGTTACTCGACCATACTTGAAAGAAATCTGGTTGAATATGTAAAACGGTGAATGTCAAATCATATAGAAAAGTTCAATAACACAAAGAGCGCACTTGTCAGCGCGACTTGACCAAGTAGTTTCCACTAAAATATATTAAGTATATTAAGTAAATAATAAAATGTATCCATAATAATTTAAACACGGCGGTTAATTTTATTTATAGCACTATAAAATCGGTGCTTCCGGACATTAATATTATTTTAAATATAGTTGTATAAAAATAAACATGGGGTTTTAAGAACTCTGTTCTGATCTGTTCTAATTGCATAAGATTTAAACTTATTAAAAAATACATTGAACAAAATAAACAGGGCGTGATAAAAGTGGCTAAAATAAAGATGAACCCAAGGCGGTTTTTTGTTCGGGAGGGTGAACTTCGAACCCTATTTGCTAAAGGGCGAGTACGTCGACACCATGACAATATTCCCACACTACGTTACTTTAGAGAAATGGCCCTGTACTGTCTTTTTGTTATAGGAACTAACACCTTGTTAAGTTGTTACTTATCATCAGTGGGCACTAACACTTTTTTCGACTCAGTATGAAATGCAATAAGAAGGCCAAATATAGTACAATAATACAAAAACCTCAAAGTCAGTGTTATTCACGGCAACATCGAGGTAGGTCGTTAGAACAATATTGACGGAAAGCGTAAACACTGACAGTTCACTGAGATAATACAACCAAGAACTTTACATTTACCTTAGTTACGCACACGCGTTGTCCGTGTACGTATGCGTTGTATGTAATACTAGAAGTTGACATGACAACTACATTAAAATTTCTCATAAACAAAGGAAAAGGTGTGTTGATTTTTCAATCTCGTTTACATACCCTAGAATCTCACAAGCATTAGAATAACTAAACGACAGTTAAGCTTGCAAACTAAACGCTAGAAACAAACAAAGTATGTATTTCAGTCACTGCAAGTGGAATCTCGATTGTAACCTAAAATTGTGAGAGATCAAAATTAAACAAACGAACTGCGATTGCAATTTATTAAATTGAAGAAGTGATAGAAAAACAACAGCCTTGAAACTTTTTATTTATTCGTCCGGCAGAATTCCAAGCAATGATTAGCATCACAAAATTCAACTGAAATGCGGTTTTAATTGCATAGCATCGTAACATTGATTGAGGAGCAGGTAGGTAGATGAAATTAGAAAAAATATGAACAAACCCCAGTTAATTTTTTTCTTGTTTATTCATGCGGCTTTTTTGTTTGTTAAGCCTTCGGAACTAATATTCAAAGTACCTAACTTTTTCGGTGACATATTAATTGTGCTAAATTATGTTAACCCGTTGCATTAACGAATGACGCCACCAAAGGACATGTCCAAAAATGGTTTTTTATTATTTAATAATTCTAACCAGGATAACTTAAATATATTTGGATAGACATCTCAGAACCTAGTACTTTTGACTATATCATACATTTTTAAAGACCCCCAATCTTTTTTTATTTTAGTGAGAATTTACTTATAAAACGAACAAACTTTTTTTAAATTCTCTAAGTAAATAAAGTGAACGCGTCCAAAAAAAGTAAACTTATCAAAATTGACACTGGAGAACTGTCAGTGTAAATCAGTTATCTGACTGACAGTGACAGATAACGATGTGTTGAGCCCAAGAATTTTAAATAAAGCTGGATACTGCACCTATAAGAAATAATTGAAGCCAAGTTTATTTACCCCCCCTCGTATGTTTTTTATCTCGCTCCCACTTAAATTATGATATAAGTGTGAGCGAGATATAAAAACATACGAAAAAAATGTTTTTATCTCGCTCACACTTCAATTCATTCTACGTTTAGTATCCAGCTTTATTTAAAATTCTTGGTTGAGCCGATTAGGGGTGCGTTCTGAAATCATATTAATCAATGGAAATCATTATTTAATTAAATTATTATTTTATGATTTTTTGCTTAAATGGGGGTGTTTAAAAATATTATTGAATTAGTTCTAAGTTCCATATTTTTGTCGTATTTATTAGAGTGGACTTTGATGCTGGTTGGATTTTTCTCGGAATAAAAAACCAACGTCCATACAAAAAGCGGACATCTCCTTTGTTTAATTAGTTAAAATTTTGAGTAATGGTTGCCAGAGTGCCCGCAGTCGCACCAGAAGCGTTCTTTTATTAACTCGTAAATTGTTAAACGTGTTCATATCGGCACTGTTTCGTACTCTAGTGCCCGTATGCTATCCTATCTACTGTAAACACGGATCCACTTGTCGGCCCAGCTTCGGACTTCGGCTTGAGTATGATGAAATGCAAGCAATATCATACTTATCAGTATTCTTATCTTTAACTCCAATTTTGGCAGTCTATGCACCGGTCACAGCCATCTTATCTACTGTTCGAATTTTATGACATTTTAAAATGTTTGCCTGAAGTTTTTATGAACTACTAGGCGTGGTTTACAGTTAAATTACTTATGGGTTTTATGCTTTTCTATTGCGTCATAAAATAAAGATATCATCAAATAAAAACATTTTGGGATTATATCGAAATTACTTTTTATATTTTATACCGAATATTTTGTGAATTTAAGTAAATGGCAGCGGAATTTAAAACTAAATAGTTTTGTTATGTTCACTAATCATTAATTAAGTACTTAATAGTATTATTGATAAACTATTTATACATGACATGAACCTTTTATCATACGTTCTGCTGTCGATGTCGTAAAAGTGGAAAACTTTTATCTTTCGGTTGAAACGATTGACTTTTAACAGATAGCCTTAGGGTCTACATTGTCATATATGATCCATGTACCTTTGATGTACCTACTCTCTTCCCGTTTTATCTTTACTAAACCATTAACTGTAGAAAGCAATAATTTCATATCATGAATATTGGATTTTTTAACTACTCCAACAGACCTGAATGTTATCGTCATCTGTTGATACAGTATCTCTAAAGTCGGAACTAATTGGTCCCAAGTGGAGTCTCGATGGGCACTTAAAACGTAGCCCGATGCACAGGCAAGCGGAGCCGCGGTACGGTATCTACGTTAGTTATTATGCACAGCTGCATCGCATCAAATCAAAGCAACCACTGTGTTGGAGCTGCGCTGGGCCTCCAGCTTGAGAGATCAATTGCTGTAACACAAACTCAACTTATTGTTCGAACCGCACTTGTATCGGTAATGGCTCCCATCCACTACACAACAACCAGACCAAAACGCCTACGTGCTACTGCTTTTATCGATTCTCAAGATAATTTCAGATGAACATTGCGATTGTAGGTACTTAGTACAAAACTAGTACCTAGTCAGAACTCCCTATTTCATCATGGAACTAGACAGATAAGATTGATAAGCCTGTCAAGAAAATAAAGAAAATATTGCGGTAACGACAGCCATAGCGACTAACATTACATTGTTACACTGATAGATAAGTAATTACAGTCTTCAAGGGACAAGAATAAAATACATCAAACCAAATTCAGTATAAAATGGTCGCTCGCTTACTATAAGCCTCAATTTCCTAGTAATCCTCTTTGATCCTCAACCTCATGATACCGAACCCGCTCGATTAATGGCTACAGATTAAAACAACATTAAAAAGGATTGCTTTTAAGCTCAGTCCTTAAGCATACCACATCTGTCAATGGTCTATGTCCTTTCATAATCGATTCTCTAGTGTAAAACAGCTTTATAAAAGCATTCCCTGAGATCCACAGACAGCTAGACTTTTACGATTTATTGAGAACATTGGCTTTATATTCGTACCTTTGAAGAAATAGCGACATCCGAAGCAATTTAACGATTTACACCTAAGTGTCCATTTAACTCAGGCTATAAAAAGGTGAGTGGTAATTTCAGGAAAGATAACACAGACTACGTTTCAGTGTCAGTATCGGAAACTAAACTCTACTGACGATTTAATATTTTTAAATCACGCAGTATTTAATTACTAGATAACATTAGATTGGTTGTCATTATTTCCATGTTATGATCGATTTCGATGTAATAGGAACTGATGTAGAGTTCCTATTACATTGAATTTGAAATCGATCACAACAAAACAACATTATCGTCTACCTATAGAAAAAAAATGTGACGACCCTAAAAAGTTACCACATTTTTAACCCCTCACTGTGCACGATGCGCGGTAAAACCAACAGCTTCTAAGCTTTCACATATTTTATTTATTAAACGATGTGCACACACCCGGGGCCCATAGCCAACACGGTAAAATGGGGATCATTCAAAGTGTATGAACCCTTTTCCTAATTTAACATTTTGGATCGACATTCCTAATATTATTTTTTACGTCACGCTAAACGAAATCATAACATGGATGATTGTACCAAAAAGTACAACTATATTATAGTATTAGGTTACAACTTATACCAAAAAGTTGTAACCTAATATATAAATATTATTTATTTATTAGGTTACAACATAAAAAAAAACATAAAATAAATATTATTTATTTATTAGGTTACAGGGCCAACGCCTGCCGGGGTTGCGGAATGTTTATAATAGTTACCGTGACCCTGGAACATAAAGGGCAATCGAAGAAACATGAGTGGGTTTTAGTCAGTAAAAGTCTGACACGCCCTCCCGCCACACCCAGGACGGGAGCAGTCATGTGATGATTGCCCCCACTCACAAAAAAAAAATGTATATTTTCTTGAACTGGTAAATAAAGAGATAAAAATGAGACCAGGGTCATTTACCTACCAGACAAACCGTCTCGGAAATTCAATATGGTAATCAATTATCACAAGTGGCCAATAACGGTAAAACAAAATACAGACTGAGTATTTTTTGCAATCAATGATTTGTAGATGATAACCTTTACGCATTACTAATGACGAAAATACAAAGAAAATTATGTATGAATGAATGAGATAATTAAACGGTAAACAATTAGGTAAACAATACACAAGTGAAACGATTGTTATCTTCATTGTCAGCCGTCACGAGACTAGCTATATTAGTATATTACTCATTTAGATAATGACATACTTAACAGAATGTTACTCAACCCCGTAACTGGGCCATTCTTTTTAAATCTTTTAATTACCGAAATTGGCAATATGGTGTAACTCATTTGCATTCGATAATTTATGTTTCCGAGTAGGTAATACACATTCTTAAAAATGTTTACCAATGAAATTGGCACGTTTTATAAAATCATACACCTGTTTTCTTTTATCTTCTGTAACAATCGTTATTTTATCATTGTACGACGTCTTCGACAAATTGAGCCTCACTCCGCATGATTACTTTTAGATTTTAGTGTCAGTGTGTTATTGCGGTGGTAACTTGTGGATAGCCCTCTGGGGAAATCAACCCTCTGCGCCCTCCAACAATCGCGTCAATTTATAAGAATATTGCTTATGGTTTTTTACACACCCCAAACTTACAATTCATTTCGTCACTCCCTTTATAATAAATTGAGTTTACATTTACTATTGGATAAACATTCGGAACTTGGACTGTAAAATGAATTGAATAACCAAGTATTCCACGAGACAAATAAAAATAAATAGATTTATTTCCATACGAAGCGCATTCTTAGTTCACAGAAAGTCAAGTTTTGACGCCTGTTCCATATTTAAACGGTCACACACATTGTATTCGTTGAAGAATGAGAGGAGAACCCACGCACGTGAGTAGTCACTGGAGATTAGTTCTCTGATTACGTGACATCGACACAACCTGGGCTTTCACCACCGTTCATTCATAGTTTATTGACGTCTAATGTACCCTTTTATCCATTTTATCGTATTGGAACGTGTAAGGACCTATTCGAATTCATTTAACTATAAAGGAAACCTAGGTTAATTGTGTTTCGTCAGGAGCCTTACTGAATCCTGACGAAACACAATTAACCTTATCTAACCATGTCCACAGCGGCAGTAACGCGCGACGTTAACAAATGTTGAGAACAAACTCAACCTGTCTACATGTTGCATTTAAAACCCTCTAACTGCCCACGAAACATTCCATTCTTTGTGCGTGTGCTTTTAGTAGAGGTCCTGGGTGGTTTTAAAACTTAAAAAGTCAATGACATCGTTCGTGGCTTAACTCAAAATGTAAATATTACGTAGCAGGGTTTTGAATATATTTCGTAACAGGATTCCTCCAGGAATTTTAAGTAGCGACATTAAAGTGTGACCAAGATAAAAAGGATTATTAACTAATCTATTTTAGAGCTGGCTTTTGACGCAGGAAGACGCAGTTTTATGTCGACATGAAAAGATTAACCACACAAAAAGCTATGATGTAACTTGGACTGTTAAATGTGCTCTTGTGGACTGACGACGGCGCTGCATCTGCGCCGACATCGCATCGTTTTAAACACTTTACACCATAGGGGCTGACGCGTTTACGCGACACCGACGCTGATTTTGCTAATCGTAATCTGTAATCACTGTACATTTTTATTATAAATACATATTGTAATAATGCTGTGGGCCCGGTAGAGAAAACATGCACTTGACGACGTGCGAGGCAGAGTCGGCGTCGTCTATCATCATTAGCCTATTTGCCTTCCTAAAATATGTTAGGTCCGATTTCCAGTCTAACCTATACCAGTTTTTACCGACTGCCATTGTCCATCATACCTCCACAACCTAGTTTTAGAGCGAGTTTGAGAATATATACTGAACCCCTTGGTTGAATGGGGTATGGTGCGTGCGACATAGTGCGGAAGATGGAAGGCATTTGCTGGTGCGGTTTTGATACTATCTGTTAATGGATTTGAATGTTAAGAGGCACGGCAAGTAACTTCTGAGAAGAATTTGGGTTTTTAAGGCAATTTTTTTAATAATTTAATATATTTAGGTAACAGTAATTGTTCTAAATAAAGACTTTCACACAAGAGTAAAACATGAACAAGTAGATACAATATAGTTAGATACTATAGATAGGTACCAATATCAATAATTTTAAAGCTCTAACCTTCTTGGAAGTAAGCCAATTGAAGACAAGAGGTGTGGCGTGACGATTCTTATGAAATTTAAAGACGTGTAATGCTACATCTGAAGTGATTGGTAATAGTTATTTAGTAAGAATCGATTAAAGATAACGGTATGTTACGATTGGTAGACACTTCATTATAGTTCAACTGGTAATCGAATAGGAAAGAAGGATTGGAATGTAAAACTTGACTGCCAGTGTCAGTATGATCGTAATATTCGTTAAAATAAATTGACGGAAATAACAATAGTCATAAAATTCAGTAGTTTGAGCGACGGTGGAAATACATTATTTTCGAAATTGGAAATGTACCTGTCATAGAATATTTGCTTTTATTAGTAGGAAATGTTGTGTCAGATCAATTAGCTAAAGAATATCATAGAAATAGTGAATTTCTATAACTGGTCATTGCATAATTCAACAAGTAACTAACAAAATGTTAAACCACGATATACTTCGTTAGATAAAAAAAGAATGACTATACATCACGGAATATTTTAGCTACAGACGTAGCTTTGGCATTCACGGAGATAAGATAAAATTCGTCTATGGTTAAACAAAAGCATTGGCTAGAAAAATACAGGTGGTGGTGACGTAACCGTTTAATATTGTAAGACATGAATGACTAAAAACCAGACACGGAGGCGAGGGGTTAATTAAAAGTATGATAAGGTGACTTATTAGAGCCTCTGTGAATCATTTTAAATGAATTCGGTAACGAGTTTCTGTTTTTAGACATCTTTATTTTGAGATTCGAGTAGTTGGTTAGAATGCCGACTGCTTTTTGACTTTGGTTATTAAAATAATGCATCTTTACGTGATTCACGCTACTACATTCTTCAATACTGCATAGTATTGTAATTTTTTTATTGTACCTAATACAGTCACACTGCGCTATTTTAGGGTTTCGTCGACAGCTATAGGAAGGAATCCATATAATTCCGTCGTTTCCGTTGTTAATGGCTTTAGATTTTAGTTACCTAAAAAATACTTCCAAGGATATTTGTTAAAATGAAGCAATCTGAATCAACAATAACAATGTCGGTTTCGGTATCTGAGTGAGGCATTCGATTCAATTTGATTAAGGCAGAAAAAGCGTTTATTAATAGTTTACCCGAATATTAAGACGACCTCGTAAGTGGAGCAGTATCTTTCATTCTAGTAAAAAAAAACAAACAATTTTCAAATATTTTGTCTGGCTGTGTTAGTTAATCTCGTAAACGGCTGAAGCGATTTTGAAGGTCACTTTCACTGGCAGATAGCTGATGTTACTTCATGTTACAAAGACACTAGTTACTTTAATTTTATAAAACAGATTAGGAAACCGCGCATAAAATATTTACTTTAGCATAATAAACTCTTAGCTATTAAACTGGAACAATTTCGTGTCTATTCAGGATATAAATAATAGTGCCTAATTGAATTAATAACTTATGTTGCTGATTGTACTTATACTTGACATACACGCGAAAGTTTTGATTTTTATTGAGTTTTATTTTTTTACGGAAGGACTACGTGATTTAATTGGTAAAGTTCACCTCGATAAAATAGTTAATTAAGAAGATTGGTGGCGTTTTTGTCTTCAAAGATATGTATCTAACATAATGACGCGCATAATAACATTGTTATCTAATCTCACTGAGGCCTTAGTAATAAAACAAATTACACGTCAATTATAACTCAGTTATTCTCTATACATTGTACATATACCTCAATATGTCTATCTAAGAAATAGTCATAACATAAATACGGAACTTGATTACAAGAAATAATGGCTGAAAAAAATTTGTTTGCTTGACTTTATAAATTAAATGTACCTACAAAAAATAATTAAGAGTTGATAGTAGAACAATTAAAATATTTAAATAGCAATTAGGGTCATGTACACTTTACCCTAGCTCTAATATTTACTTTCATTGTCTTGATCATTTGAAAGTCGATTTTCTAAAGTAAATGATGACGGATTTAACTTATAATAAAATAATTTTTAACCGACTTCAAAAAAAAGTAGGTTCTCTGTTCGACCTGTATGTATGTATGTATGTATGTTTGTCCGCGATTATCTCGCGTTTGGCTGAACCGATTTTGATGCGGTTTTCAGCAAAGTGTTTGTTACATTTTGGGGAAGGTTTTAGTATATAACACTAATAGATATTCCGTGACGTTGCCCGCATAGATCGCGTTTTGCTTTCTTGGATTGTAGATTTTTATAAGATTATAAGTTTATTTTGAGAGCTACCCTAAAACGTAGTCAGACACTGAGACTCTTACTAAAAAGTAAAAAATTAAAAGCTTTTTTAAAAAAAAGATAACCGACTTCAAAAACTAAAAGCTCAAAAATAACTATTTCGGAAGTCGGTGGCTTCTCTTCTGCCGGTCGATTTGTGTTGCCACCGACTTCCGAAATAGTTATTTTTGAGCTTTTAGTTTTTGAAGTCGGTTATCTTTTTTTTAAAAAAGCTTTTTATGAATTCTTGACTTATGGCCATTCTCAATGAATTATCTTTCAGAGGGTTTAGCTACTAAAGATAGAATTTTGACATTTTAAATTATGGAGTTTATCTTATGTCAAAATATATCTATTTCTAGATATGTAAGCCACCAAATTATTGAAAATGTCTGTTGGAAGATCAACAGTTGCATATCCTGGATATTTATCTGTTGGTCATCTAATAACTTATCAATCAAGTCATATAGTAATATCACTGGATAAGTTTTTGAAAGATTATGCAACGAGATAGGGACATGGCATGACTTTGGGAGATAAGATTTCAAGCTTGTCTATAGTTGCTAAAATATTATTTATGTGCAACACATTTAAAGTAACGTGCTTGTTTATACACTAGCTGTATCCTGCGATTATGCCCTAACCTAACTAACCTATGGAATGGACTAAGTAAACTTTCTTCAACCTTTTTTTTATTTACCCCCTTGGGGATTGTACCAAGAATTGCTTAACATATCAATTAATTCACAGCAGATTCTACTGAAGTTAGCTGTTTGTTAGTTGAGTGACCATTACTCAACTGTGTGTTAATTACCCCCAAATTGCCTGCCTCTTCATCATCATATAGATCTATAAAGTATTTTATACTCTGTATTTCATATTTCATTATAAAACTTATAATGGTATCTCACGCTATATTTTAGGTGTACCTTTTGGAAGGATTAACAACAGTTTATTCTGTTAAATTTGTTTTAAATTATTTTCAAGGTACATTTACCTCGTGTTAAGCTCACAATTATTAACATCATTATTTATACCAACATGCAACAGTGGAAATTCCAATGTGGCCACATTGGTGGTAAGGGATAAACAGGCATTTCTTCCTTTTGTCAATATGTTTTAATTAAATGTGTGATTTGACCCTATTTACAACATATTAAAACTATCTAACTAATTCAATGGGTGATGCCCTGTCTAAAGATTATGATTGAGTTTAAATGATAATTTCATACAAAAAAAAGGATATCCAGTTTATTGTTATTCAACACTATTTCTGCATATTGTACCTCATATTTTTAAATGAATATTTATAAATACCAATAAAGTTTAAGATTATCTTTTAAGGTTTCAGGCCACAGGTGAGTTAAAGTGGTCCCAATAAACAATGATCAAATATTTATTAGAATAATCAGCAGATTATTCAAGTAAACAAAGTTGGTCTTAAACACAGCCTATTCAGTGAATTACATACAACATTGGCGTTTCACTATGTTTTGGTGAGCCATGTCTGTCTTAGATAATAACAAGTAACACATTTCAGAGACCTCATGTGTGATTTTGATCATGTAAAATTTACACTTTCATAAATTATAAAATGTTGTACACCATGAAAATAACTCTTTGCTTGTTACTGTGGGCTACAAAACATCATAATAATATTAAGTCTAATATGTTTGATTAATATGACTGAACATATTTCACAGACAGAAGACACATTACATTTTAAAATTTTAGGTTTCCCTTCTACCTTTTTATATGAGTTATTGTAAAGTCAACTTGTATGTTGTAAATACATGTAAAATAAATTACTTCCTGGATTAAATTCTTATTAGAAAATATTAGCCATTAGGTTCTAATAGGTGTCTTCTGATAATTGTTAATGTAATATTGACAGTCAACAAATGAAAGTAATAGAAAGTAGTAAGTTCATTGTGACTTACCAGCGAGGGTGAATCTGTCCATATAGTTGATGAGGTTGACGTAACACAATACTCCGACAGTCATGTATTCCACGAAGGTTACTTGACTCAGATTTTCTCTTCTGCTTTGCTTCTCATTTAGCAGCGCGGTCGCCGACTCGTTATCACTGTTTATAACGAGCTGCTGGTTCGACGTGTTCGGTGTTATGCTACTCTGATCCATGTTGATGACCCTACTGATACACTAAGTAAGCTAAGATCACCTGTAAAGATATCTGAGAGCTACAACCAACTATCACTTTCATGAACTTTGTATGCCGAAATTTTGGTATCTCCGATGTAACTTGTCAATTAAAATCCTTATATTTAAATACTAAACACTAATTTAAATTAAGAAAATCTATATAAATTAAATATAAAATACTGGTGAAGATAAAATTATCTAAGACTCAAATCATGATTTTAATGACGAGCACCCGTGATGACAGCTCAACGTTCGTGACGTGAATATTTTTGTCACGATTACGATTACGATAATCTGGTTGGCAGGTTGCCTGACATCTGTCACTACTACACCACCCCACAGAGTATATTCACCACCCATAAGCTGAAGTAGGTATAGAACGATGAACTAGTGAATGTGAAATAGAACAGATAACATATTTTTAAGGAGTGAACTACAGTCTCACGTATAATTTCCACAACGCCGTATGTAAGTAATGCAGTAACTTTCAAATTAATAAATTAATCTAACTAATAATAATTGGAATCCACACTGTTGGAGGGTTCAGGGCTAGGCTATAGGTTGCGAAGAGGCGGCCAGGTCATATCTCATCTCCTTTACATGGATGATCTGAAACTCTTTGCCCCCACCGATTTGCAACTGATGAAGCTACTGAAGGTAACAGAAACTTTCAGTAGCACCATCAGAATGGAATTTCGTGTGGACAAATGTGCAGTCATGCATGTAAAGCGAGGGGAGATTGTGGAATCCGAGGGGACCCAACTCTCGGATTCCATACACCTTAGGTCCCTCTCCTCAACCGAAACTTACAAATATTTGGGTATGTCGGAAGCGTTAGGCATCAATGCTGCCGACATGAAACAGGCGTTGAAGGAGCGCTTCTTTGGCCGCCTGAGTAAAGTACTAAGTAGTGTTTTATCAGGCGGAAATAAGGTGCGCGCCTTCAACGGTTGGGTCATGCCGGTTTTGATGTACTCTTTCGGCATACTCAAATGGACTCAGACTGAATTGGACGCCCTGGATAGAAGGGTCCGCAGTCTGTTGACCGCAAATCGGATGCATCACCCACGGTCATCGGTAATGAGACTGTATATCCCGCGGAAGTGTGGTGGTCGAGGCTTTTTGAATGCTAAGACCCTGCACAACCGTGAGATATGCAGTCTCAGGGAGTATATCTTAAAAGCTGACGTGGGGATGCATCGGGATGTGGTTTCAGTAGATAAGGGCCTCACCCCGCTCTCTTTAGCAAACGAGAACTGGCGCAAACCTATAGTAATGAATACTGATGACCGCAGGACGGTATGGCAGAGCAAGGAGCTCCACGGACGCTTTTATCGGGTCTTACATGGGCCCGATGTAGATTTCTTGGCGTCCGTATCCTGGCTACGTTAAGGTGACCTCTTTGGGGAAACCGAAGGTTTTGTCTGTGCGATAATGGACGAAGTTATGATGACGAACAACTACCGGAAATACATTGTGAAGGACGGCACGGTTGACATATGTCGGGCATGCCACCGTCCCGGGGAATCAATCCGTCACATTATTTCTGGGTGTTCTAGTTTGGCTAACGGAGACTATTTGCACAGACACAATCTTGTAGCTAGGATTATTCATCAGCAACTTGCCTTGAAATACAGTCTTGTGGAATCGGAGGTACCGTACTACAAGTATGTGCCCGACCCAGTTCTTGAGAATAGCCATATCACACTGTACTGGGATCGATCTATTATCACAGACAGGACTATTGTTGCCAATAAGCCTGACATTGTGGTAATAGATCGATTAGAGCGTCGGGCAATGATTGTTGACATAGCCGTTCCACATGACGAGAACCTCGTTAAAGCCGAGAAGGATAAGCAATCCAAATACCTTGACTTGGCTCGCGAGGTTGTCGACATGTGGGACGTAGATTCAGCAGTCATTGTGCCGATAGTCGTGACGGCCAATGGCATAATAGCTAAGAGCCTCGATCTACACCTAAGGAGGCTCTCGCTAGGCAGCTGGATTAAGGGCCTGATGCAGAAGGTGGTACTCCTGGACACGGCGCGCATTGTCCGGCGATTCCTCTCTCTGGAGCCCTGACCATCGGTAGCTTGGACCCTGTTCCCGATGCCGGTGGGCTACTATTTTTTATATTTTTAAATGTTTTCATTATTTTTATAACAATATTTAAAAATGTAATTTATATGTATTTAAATGAAATAAATGGAATAATAATTGGATTCCAAAAAATGTGCTTCGCTAGGAATACATAATCCAAGAGAGTAGCGGCAATGCCACGTTGGATGACATCACAGCACTTAGTCTCTGACCAAAGTAGAAACCAGCCTCGGGAGGTCTCAACCAATATAACATTTCCATAAAAAAGAAATGGCCACTTGAAACCCAAAAACCCAAGTTTTTATTGAGCTCTATCAAATTAGCAAAGTATACATTTGGTATTCTACTGCGAAGTACTCTGAACTGGGAAAGTCCCACACTAATGGTCTCTATTTTCTGGGCAAACAAGTGCTTCCCCAGAAAATAAAGACATGAGGTGCGTTCTTTTCTTGTGGTTGTTTTCTATCGTTAAGTGCTAAATTGTTGAGCTAAAAAAACCACGAACAAAATAAAATCTTTGTTCGACTTCGACGAGGATAGCGCCCGAAGATTCAGAAGAGATGAGCTCGCTGGATAATTTATCATTAGTAGTATAGTAGTGGCAAACGTAGGAAATGAGTCAGTTTATACTACCTCGGAGGTAGGATAAACTGACTCATCATCTCCTAAACTTGACTGGAGGATCAGTATTGTGTGGACTGTGGCCGTAAACGAGTTTCTAGATCTCATCAGCTTCTGTGAAAAACAAGCACAGAAAATGACCGGTGGATCAGTATTGTGTGGACGTAAAAGAGCTTTCAGATCTCATTAGCTTCTGTGGAAAACAAGCACAGAAATTGACCGGAGGATCAGTATTGTGTGGACGTAAACGAGTTTCCAGATCTCATTAGCTTATGTGAAAAACAAGCACAGAAATTGACCGGAGGATCAGTATTGTGTGGACGTAAACGAGTTTCCAGATCTCATTAGCCTCAATGAAAAACAAGCACATGAAACCAACCAGTGTAGAAGTGCCATGTAATTGTTCTATGAATCAAAAATATAAAAGGTTGCAAAGTGATGCTTCAAATTCTGGGGTCCCCCGTAAATAGGAAGCGGAGCTTAAGTTCAACTGATGTGCGTTGGAAGTTATATATAATCTTATATATAATATAGTCCACAAATGAAGGTGTACATTTTGTGGTTTGTGGACTTTTCCAATAAAAACAATGAGGCCGCGCTTACTTTTTAAATTTACGACTGGGTGGAGAAAGGTTTCTTCTTCATGATATTTATTGAAATAAGTTGGCATTTTAATATGCAATATGAACCACATCGCTGCTACCACTAAATATGTCTTTATATCATTACATACAAAACTAACTTTATATAAAATAACAAGAAAAATATAAAAAATACGACACTGAACAGTTAATTGACAACGCGCCCCGTCCGGTCACGTCGTCGCGTCGCCCATCACGATATATTATGTAATAGTACTCTATGATTATGTATGACATGTATGTACCGAAGTCTACATATTAGTAATCTGTGCACGTCACTTGTACAACACAGATGACTAATATTGGTACAGACAAACAGACAGACTAATATTGGCACTAATACATCATTTTTCGTAGCTCATTCATTAGGCGACTGTATGCTCTTACCTGTAATATAATGTGTGAGTATCCGAACGCAACAAGTACAGACGTTTTGTAATTGACAATGCAACAATTGGCATGTAGGTACAGACGCCAGAGTTTGTATAGTTTTATTAAAAAGTTAGCTGAGTAACATGGTGGCGTCATGGGCGCGTTGCATTTGTTTGTCATATACGAGACGCACTAATTGAGAGCTCTGTAACATAATAAGTATAATAAATAATATATGGTGTGTTCCCACAAACTGGTGGTTTTATTATCAAGAATACTACGTGGCGCAGCCGAAATACTTGAACTTACGTGAATTTAAATGGGCATAGAAGATAGCAAAGACTTGGAAATAATGTCGGGTGTCGAATACAGAATGCCGGCACCATTGGATTTAGAAAACATTGACGAAATATACTCGAAATGGAAACGTTTTCTTACAAATTTTAAAGTATTCTTGTCAGCATCCGGCCTTGGTAAGGTAACAGAAACAAGAAAGGCTTCAATATTGCTGAACTGCATTGGACCGGCGGCCCAGGAATTATACTTTAATACACTTCAGGATTCAGAACAAAAAGAAGACAAATTAGATGAGGTAATAAAAGTTTTTGAAGACCATTTTAAGCCAAAATCAAATGAAATTATAAATTCATTTCATTTTAACCAAAGAATACAAGAAGATGGGGAAAATTTTGATAATTTCTACACGGAATTAAGAAAAATTGCACAAAATTGTAATTTTGAATCACATCTGGATAGAATGTTAAGAGATAAAATAATACACGGGATACGAGACAGAGAGGTTCAACGGAGACTACTAGCAGAGGAAGGTTTAACTTTAGACAAAGCTGTGAAGATTTGCAGAACATCAGAGATGTCTAAGAAGTATGTGCAGACATTATGTAAGCAGCAGCCCTTGGTGAAAGAAGTAGAAGCAATCCAGACTAAGAAACCTGAAGAATCCCAACAAGATACATCAAATAGAGCTAAGTATAATTTATCAAACAATTCCTCTACTTACTTGTGCAAAAAATGTAATAAACGTCATGGCCCAAGAAGCTGCCCGGCTTTTGGTAAAACTTGTAACACATGTAAAAAATTAAATCACTTTTCAGTTGGTTGTAAATTGAGAAATAAAGTTCACTCATTAGAGTATGATAATAAAAATGAGAGTCCAGTAGATTTATGACTCATACGGGTTTGTAATGCAATTGAAAATAATAGAAAGGATTGGATAGAGTCTTTAAAAGTTGAATCTAAGTATCTAAAATTCAAATGTGATTCAGGGGCACAAATAAATGTGTTGTCTTTAAAAGATTTAAAAGAAATTGTCGATGATGAAAGTCCTCAATGGTCTGAGACAAAAGTAGTTTTAGAAGTTTTTGGGGGAGCACACCTCAAACCATTAGGTAAACGTATGTTGACTATTTTTAAGAATAATGAAGCAGTTCAAACTGAATTCATAATTGTTGATAAAAATGTAAGGCCAATTTTAGGTCTGCCATCATTAATAGAACTTAATTTCTTAAATTTTGGTAATAATAAAAGCACAGTTAATTCTATTAAAAAAGAAGATAATAAGAATATGTTTATACAAAAATATTGTGAACTTTTTCAGGGTATAGGTGCTTTTGAGGAACCGTTGGAACTGCACATCCAGCCGGGAGCCAAACCAGTTGTAAAACCACCACGAAGAGTGCCTAATGCATTGCTGGCCAGATTACAGGATAAATTAAAGTCATTGGAGAATGGACAAATTATTTCCAGGGTCGAACATCCTAGGAGTTTTGTGAGTAATCTAGTTATAATAGAAAAAAAGGATGGATCATTAAGAATCTGTCTAGATCCTAAAGACCTAAACAATGTGCTAGTAAGAGAATATCATTTAATTCCAACTTTAGAGGAAATCTTGCCTAAAATAGCTAATAAAAAATATTTCTCAGTGCTTGATTTGTCAGAAGGATTTTACAATATTAAATTGGATGAAAAATCAAGTGAACTTTGCACCTTTAATAGTCCTTTTGGATGTTGGAAATTTAATCGATTGCCATTTGGTGTATCTGTAGCACCAGAAATATTTCAAAAATATAATGAAAGAGCCTTCGGGGACATCCCCGGTGTAGTCATATACTGTGATGATATGTTAATCTGTGCAGATACTGAATCTGAGCATGATGCTATATTAACAAAAGTGTTTGAACGAGCCAAAATATGTAATGTTCGTTTTAACAAGTCAAAATTTCAATATAAACTCAAAGAAATAAAGTATTTTGGACACATTTTTTCTTCTGATGGCATGAAAGTCGATCCAGCTCGAGTAGAGGCTATTGTTAATATTAAAAGTCCAAATAATAAAAAAGAGTTACAAATTTTTCTAGGTATGATAAATTATTTAAGACAATTTGTGCCAAATCTGGCTAATATTGCATCTCCATTACAATCATTATTAAAGAAAAATGTCGACTGGATATGGACAGTAGTACATGAAACAGCTTTCAATAATATTAAGAATAAAATAACTAAAGCACCAGTCTTACAAAATTTTAATACTAAGGTACCAATTGTAATTCAGTGTGATGCCTCAAAAGATGGGCTTGGTTGTTGCCTATTACAGAATGGGAAGCCAGTTAGCTTTGCCTCTAGAAGCTTAACTCCATCAGAACAAAATTTTTCACAAATAGAAAAGGAGCTTTTAAGTGTTGTATGGTCAACAAGGAAGTTTCATTACTACATATATGGACAAAAGTGTAGCTAGGGAATTATATTACTGGCCTAATATGGGTGATCACATAGAACAGTTTGTAAGAAAATGTTTTGTTTGTCAAACACATCAGAATAAAAATATTAGAGAACCTTTGTTATCACATGACATTCCAGAGTTACCTTTTTTAAAACTAGGAGTGGATATTTTAGATTTTAAAAATAAGAATTTCTTGGTTATATATGACTACTTTTCCAAATGGATTGATGTAAAACTTATTCATACTAAAAGTGCAAAATGTATTAATAATGCTTTAATGGATATTTTCTGTAATTTTGGTTCACCTAATGAAATTGTGTCTGATCATGTTCCATTTGACTCCAAAGAATGTAAAGAATTTGCTTCAGAATGGGGATTTAAATATCTTTACACTAGTCCCAGGTACCCACAATCAAATGGAATGGCAGAACGAGCTGTTCAAATTGCAAAAAGAATGCTAAAAAAATGTTATGACGATAAGTCTGATCTTAGAATAGCCTTATTACATTACAGAATGTCACCTGTATGTGGTACTAACTTTTCTCCGGCTCAGTTAATGATGAATAGAAATATAAAAGCAAAATTACCTGTTAGTTTCACATATCTCAAACCGAAACTAAATGTAAATGTAAAAGAAGATTTTTATAAAAGTCAGACCAGAAATATTAAGTATTATAATTCAAAAACTAGATTTAAAGATGAATTTTATATTGGTCAGAATATTTTGTTTTTAAAAAATCCATCTATAAATGTCTGGCTTCCTGGTATTGTTGAAAATAAGAATGGTTTAAGGTCATATAACATTTTAGATAATAATGGTGTTAGGTATACTAGAACATCTTATCATATTCGACCTGGATGATTTGTCTGTTTTCTTTCACTCACTGGTGAATGGATGTGCAGTTGAAATGGTTAAGAACAATTAGATAGTTAAGACCTAGAATATAATTTAATAATTGTAATGAAAACAGAAATGTTCCTGGAAATACCTAGTTAACCAGTATCTTTAGTATAGAAATATAAATACTATAAGCATGTGTAACAATTATAAGTTACTAGTTGATATCTTTAATATGTATAAAAATGTTAAACATTATAAGTGTCTAATTACTAAAAAGAAGGGAAAGAAAAGAAGGCATGTAATTTTTATATCTTTATGTTGAAATGTTAGTTTAATTATTTTTGTTTTTTTTAGAAAGGGAAAGATGTAATATAATGTGTGAGTATCCGAACGCAACAAGTACAGACGTTTTGTAATTGACAATGCAACAATTGGCATGTAGGTACAGACGCCAGAGTTTGTATAGTTTTATTAAAAAGTTAGCTGAGTAACATGGTGGCGTCATGGGCGCGTTGCATTTGTTTGTCATATACGAGACGCACTAATTGAGAGCTCTGTAACATAATAAGTATAATAAATAATATATGGTGTGTTCCCACAAACTGGTGGTTTTATTATCAAGAATACTACGTACCTAACAAATATGATCTTAGCAGCTTCCATTAAAAACGCAAACACATTTTTTTTTTGTCTGTGTCAAAGTCAAAGGCAATTAATAAACGAAAAATTATATGTCAAATGTCATCGCTCCGTTCCATTCATTCAGTCATCATTGACTCATTGTCAGTCAATGTCAGCTTAGTTTGATTGATGATGATGATGGTCCACAACTCCACACTCTGTTGGTCGTTGCCGCCCTTCGACTGATCTGTCTTTGAACCGAAGTTATATCTGTTGTAGTTATTTTCTACGGAAACACAAATAACATTATATTTCCAAGTTATTATTTAGTTGGAACTGTGGTAATTAATTAAAATAACTATGAGTAAAACACTATTTTTTGTAGTTTTAATTTGTTTCACTATTAGTTTTGCCAAGAAGCCCAAAGATGAGGAAAAGCCGGATTGGGCTAAAAAGGATATCAGAGATTTCTCCGATGCTGACATGGAAAGGTATTTAAAATTTCTAGAATTTAAATTTTTTGTATTCAAAAATAAGTAAGTAATTATTTGAATTTGTAGACTGGTGTACGTGTTCTTATACTATAATAAAATTGCTATTGTCAATAACCCAAGAATTTCGCAATTTCAGGTGTTTGTATGTAACCCCTAAGACTACCCACTGACCAATTCTTACACAATGATATAGAAGTGAAATTGAATAAACAACATCCAATATGACTCCAGAATAAGACATATTCGTTGGCTTTACAAAACATTTTATTTCACACTACCTTTTGCCGCGACTTCGTCCACATAAAATAATAGTTCCTGTTCCCGGGGGATTTCCAGGGTAAAAAATTTCCTACGTCCTTTCTCGGGTCCCGTACTATATCTGTACCAAATTTTGTTCCAATCTGTTCAGTAGTTTAGGTGTGAAGAATAGATAGACAGACAGATATATAAATTACACCCAGACACAGAACAATCAATCATGCTCATCACATTCCTGCGTGGGAATCAAACCCACAAACTCCAGCTTGGCAGTCAGGGCCACTAACCACTAGACCAACAGGCTCGTTAAATGCCATCTAATATTTTGACATACAACTTACCTACTCTTTATTTTCAGGCTTTTTGATCAATGGGAAGAGGATGAGGAGCCATTGCCAGAAGATGAACTGCCGGAACACCTTCGGAAACCCCCATCTATAGATTTCACTAAACTGGATATGTCTGACCCAGGAAATGTATTGCAAGCCACTAAGAAGGGTCAAACTCTCATGATGTTTGTATCTGTGGCGAACAAGCCTTCTAGAGCAAGAACTGAGGAAATAACCAAGATATGGCAGACAAGTCTATGGAGTAATCATATTCAGGTGGAAAGGTCAGTGCCAGTTCTCTTCAATCAAGTAATATATTATAATTTAACATCCTGAACAAATTTATTGCAAAAAAACATTACATTCTTTTAAATAACTAGGTACGTTTACATTGCTACTTTATTTCAAGTTATATTTCTGTTTCAGATATCTGGTTGATGATGACAGGGCAATATTCATGTTTAAAGATGGAGCCCAAGCATGGACAGCTAAGGAATTCCTTGTAGAGCAGGAAGAATGTAAAGAAGTACAGTTAGAGAGTCAAACATACCCAGGGAAAAAGCCTGATGAGAAAAATAAGTCTGTGCGAGATGAATTATAATAGTATACTTTTATGTTAGATCATAAGTTGGCTATATTTTCATCAAAGCATACTTTGCATAGCTAAATTACAATAATACCTATAAAAACAACTTAATTACTGATACTTCTGTATTTATATTCAAATTTGATAACAGAAGTGTGTATGTACCTACTCAATATCAATGTTTTTTTTTTATCAAATCAGTGTTTCTCAGTGCAAGTGGTAGATTACATCGGTTGGATATTGTAAGTGAATAAGTACTGAATAAAATTATATTTTTTATTAAATACAAGCATTCCTGATAAAAATTCAGATTGTTTAATTAATGTACGTCCAATGATGGTTGGTCCTGTAAAAAAAAAATAGCAGGCTTTTTTTGTTTTCGGGAGCACGCTCCTTTGCGACCTGGCGCACTAGCCCACTGGGCAAGTGCCTCTTTTGCTGTAAGCTGTCTACACACCAAAGCCCCCGGCGGCGGCACGAACCCGGCAGGCAAGGCCGGCGGCCTGATTTTAAAACGATTTGTTTGAAAATCAAGCCGCCGCCGGGCCTTGAAAATCAGAGGCCGCCTTGCCGACAGCTTTAGGGATAATCCGCCACTGTGTTGGTACCTAGCTAAATAGACTGTGTCACGATAACGAAATATCAAAATGTAATAAGTCGTTGTACTTGTAGAGTAGGTATTCATTAACACGTTCGTGGACAGTAACGACCACAGGCGTCTAGATAGCAAAAAGTGATACGACAGTACGCCTGTCGACGTATCAGTTTTTACTTGCATAAAACCAGTACGCCAGACGACGTCCGATTTTTCATACTGTCATAAGGAACGGCATGTTGTACTGTCATCACAGCTATAATTACGACTTTTGTACTGTCACTGCATTATTTACAAAAATTCGTCAAAGGGAGGTACTTCCACGCACACATTCATATTTTTATACCCCTCTCCCCACGCACACTACGCCCGTGGGCGTCATGTTTGCATACGATCAGTGGAGTACTGCGCCGCTGCGGTGATCCCGCGTGTCGCTGCATGTTTTCGCGCGCAATTGTTGTTTAGAAGGGGAGTATTTTGTTTCCAATGTAATTTTATTGTTTTACGCATACTGAATATACTAATTCAAGTCTAGTTGCTTATGTAAACAACATATTTATGCTGCTATTGTTTGTTGTGAACACGATTTTGTTGTACTAAATTTGTAACGAACATTTTTGCATGGCGTCTCGAGACTCGTTCGAAGAAGAACAAAAACGACTTCAAGACCTATTTGCTGATGATGGTGACTATGAATCTGATGCTGACTACTAACCATCCCGTGCCGAATCCACGAGTTCAGAGGATGAAACTCAAGCCTCAAAAGCAAGACGTTTACGCCTATATCCGTTCTGCTCATATCATATGGTTTTTTAACCATGCGTTGTGACACTACGCCCCTGGGCAATGTATGAAAAAAAGTAGTGTTGCAGTAGCTGCAACCTGTAAGATAGTACTGTCCACGAACGTGTTAAGATTATAATTCAAAGTCATTAACATCACAGTACCGTCAACTGTGGCAACTTTACCGTATTTTTTACGTTTTTTACTATTTATCACAAAATGTAGCCAGATATTTAAGCTTTTATTGATTTATTTTGTACAAAATGTGTGTCCCTTTTGGTTAAACCAATGAATTCTACTAAATCTCACATAGAATTGCTAAAAAAACCAAGAATTTGAGCGAGGTAAAATTGACACAAATTTGGCAACTTTACCTAGCGTACAGTTTTTATTGAATATGTGTTCCAAAGTGCATGCAATGTAAAGTTGCCAAAGGTCCAGGCGATAAAAAGCGATGTATTTTGTTTTGAAGTTATCATCTTTCTTTAAGTAACCACTACCAATACATAGGTAAAGTTGCCAACAGAAATTCAAAATTATCATAGAAATTGCCGCATGCCATCAGGGTTGTCGTAAAATAATACACATAATTTTTCTTTTTTTATTAATAAACTTTTATTTTTGCATTACTTTGCGTCAAAAAATTAAGTAGGAACTTGGCGTACCTAATTATAATCAAAACTATTCGTTAAAAAGTATGTATGCGAAAAAAAACTCACGACCTAAAATGAATAATATTCTCTCCAAAATGAATAATCAAAACACCTAGGTAGGTTCATAAAAAATCACAATATATAAAAGTAAATCAGTCTCTTGCTAACGTAAAAGTTAAATTTGACAACCCTAGTCATAGGTAAAGTTGCCCTAATGCTGAGTTTGGTAACTTTACCTAACCTCAAATAACATTACCTATTCGAATAACTCAGGAAATAGAAGATTCTTAGGATTTAATCACTGCGTTATACCAACATGACAATATACCAAATGGTATTTAATATACGCCACTTACTTCCACTTTGATTTACCGCAGGAAACACCAATCTTTATGCGAAGACGCCGCGCATGAAATTGACCGCATATAACAAAAAACCACTTTATCTTGACAGTTAACGAAGTTTCTAGCTTAAAAAACTTTTTGGGTTACCACAATTTATTACAAAATCTACCAATATGTGCGAAATAACATAAACTGCCACAGATAAAACAAAAATTAACTTGAACTAGTATAGGTTATGCTTAGGTAAAGATACCCACGGAAAGTAAAGATGCCACAGTTGACGGTAAGTTGCAAAATGATGTAATACAAAAATATGCCTTACTGGGATTATGTTAAAAGTACGGAATGTCGAAGTACTCGACTTATAGAATGTTTACCTACTATCCTTATGTACGAATTCTCGTTTTACGAACAATTGTGACGAAACGTTCGGAATCTCGTTGGTGATCAATCGAAATTTCGTACTTTTATGAACCTCTTTACAACTAATTTTTGAAGTTCCGTGCATCGGTATGGTGATGTCAAATTCGACACACCGTACCACAGTTTAACGATCCATACAGTTGGTAAACGCCTTTGATGTCGGACGACACCGCCGCCGCCGCCGCCGCCCGTGTAGGTATTTACGCTACCGCGTGCAAATGTGCAAGGGTTGTCAAAAAAGACTAACTTTATTTTTTTTATAATTGAATATTACCTACATGTGAGAATTACGCGGCTGTGGGGTTTTATAAAGGGGGGCAAAGGAGATGTCCGCTTTTTGTATGGACGTTGGTTTTTTATTCCGAGAAAAATCCAACCAACATCAAAGTCCACTCTAATAAATACGACAAAAATATGGAACTTAGAACTAATTCAATAATATTTTTAAACACCCCCATTTAGGCAAAAAATCATAAAATAATAATTTAATTAAATAAGGATTTCCATTGATTAATTGATTTCAGAACGCACCCCTAATCGGCTCAACCAAGAATTAAATAAAGCTGGATACTGAATGTAGAATGAATTGAAGTGTGAGCAAGATAAAAACATTTTTTTCGTATGTTTTTATATCTCGCTCACACTTATATCATAATTTAAGTGTGAGCGAGATAAAAAACATACGAGGGGTAAATAAACTTGGCTTCAATTATTTCTTATAGGTGCAGTATCCAGCTTTATTTAAAATTCTTGGGCTCAACACATCGTTATCTGTCACTGTCAGTCAGATAACTGATTTACACTGACAGTTCTCCAGTGTCAATTTTAGGCTGCGTTCCAAAACGTGCGAATAATTCACTCGGAAATTAAAAAGAGATAGAATCAACGAAAGAAAGAGAACGGCTATACTGTTTTTGAACGCTACAGAGAGATTTAACTGTTTTGGAACGGGTTAGGGTCATGATGGTTAGGGTCGTATGATGACACTGTCAACATAACCTTTTCTCTCTATTGCAAAGAAGGAAAATCGAGTTTTTTAAGCATATTTTGCAAATAAATAAGTACTACCTGTTCGTTTCTACTTTATTTAATAAATCCATTCCTCAACATCAAACTTCAACATTGGCGCATATATGATTTTGACATAATATGTCAGGTAATTTTTAACGACGCTCAGCCTAGGGTGAGAAATCGCACTTGTCAGTGCGAAAATTACTCTACCGAAAGCGTTCCAAAATACTGCTCGGGTAGCTGTCGAGTAATGGTTCGGTTACCCTCGGTTTCACTCGGCTCATTTCGGAACGCTCTAGAGTAACTTTCGCACTACTCCGTGTAATTTTTACCCTTTTTGGAACGGACCCTTGATAAGTTTACTTTTTTTGGATGCGTTCACTTTATTTACTTAGAGAATTTAAAAAAAGTTTGTTCGTTTTAGAAGTAAATTCTCACTAAAATAAAAAAAGATTGGGGATCTTTAAAAATGTATGATATAGTTAAAAGTACTAGGTTTTGAGATGTCTATCCAAATATATTTAACTTATCCTGGTTAGAATTATTAAATAATAAAAAACCATTTTTGGACATGTCCTTTTTCATTATTTTTGCGATAGGACACACCGTTTTCGAGATACAAGCTTTAGAAGAAAAAAAGACAGGTCACAGCGGCATGTGACTACGGTCATAACCGGGAAACAGACTGGTACACAGGACAGAAGGTACCTAAGTGTTATTTATTATTGTCAGAGTCCGATGAAATAAAACTTTGGACGTACTTTGAATCACAAACTATTTATTAAGACTTTAGCGATTAGCGAGTCACACGCCATTTTTCACAGAGGATCAGAGAGAAGATTTTTGGAGGCAATAATTTGACATTATTTAACCAATGACATTGACAGATAGCTGCGTTTAGAAATTACAATATAGTTTAACACTGCCCCTCGATTGAAAATCTGCCACTGATTGAAATCGTTACAAACAAAATTATACAATATTTAAGAATCTTTTCATAGTACATAGTTTTTCACTACACAATGCTTTTGTGAACACATCTGCAACATTATCATGTGTTGATACATATTCAACAGAAATTAATTTTCTAATTATAATATCTTTTAGAAAATGATGTTTTATGTCAATGTGCTTGGCACGTTTGCTATTTTCAAATGATTTAGATATTTGGATTGCACCTCTATTGTCCATATATAATACACAAAACACTTCACTTTCTAGTCCATTTAAATCACTGTATAGTCCTTTTATATAAAGCAAGTCACATGCACTTGTTGCAGCTGCTATATATTCAGCTTCCACTGTTGACAATGAAACACAGGCTTGTTTTCTTGAAAACCATGCAACTGGACAACCATTATACAGCGTCACAGATCCAGATACACTTTTTCGGTCTGTGTGTGAACCTGCCCAGTCTGCGTCTGAGTATGTTTCTATTGCAATATCTTCAGATTTTTTGTAGTATAGTCCACTATCTTGTGTTCCTTTCAGGTACCTTAGAACTCTCTTAGCCTGTATCCAAAGGCTTTTTGTAGGCTTGTCTAGGTACTGACTCAGGTATGAGGTTGCATATGTAATGTCAGGCCGTGAGACTGTTGACACAAACATGAGAGTACCAATTAATTGACGATAAGGTACATCAGATACCGTTGGCTCTTTTTCATCAACTTGGTATCCCTTTGTTATTGGTGTGGTCGAGCTCTTGCAATCTTGCATGTTAAATTTTATAAGCATATTTTCTATTTGTCTTCTTTGTGTTATCTTTAGACCATCTTCTTTCTTTTCTATTTCCATTCCTAGAAATGACTTGGGAAAGCCAAAATCTTTTGTTTGAAATTCTTCTTTCAGGTATTTTACCACCTTCTCTATATCTTCTTCCATTCCAGTTAGAATAATATCATCGACGTAAATTAGCATCCACACATTCATAGTTTCTCCTTTGTATAGACAAACATCAAATTGAGATCTTTTGAAACCCTTTTCTTCTGCGAAGCTATTAAATCTTTGATTCCAACATTTGGGACTTTCTCTTAATCCATACAATCCTCTATTTAATTTTAATACTTTGTTCTTTGTTGTTTTTACACCTTCAGGCGGTTTGATGTATACTTCAGTATCCAGAATTCCATTCAGAAAAGCTGTTGGTACATCAAGTTGTCTTATATTAAATTTTTTCTGAATTGCGTTGGCCAGAATTGTTCTAACTGTGGATATTCTTGCTACTGGGGCATAGTTCTTTCCAAAATTAGTGTCTTCTTTTACTTGAAACCCTTTCACTACTAATCGAGCCTTTTTCAAATTATTTTCTTTAGTCTTAAATACCCATTTTGTGTCTATGGCTTTCTTGTTCTCAGGTAAATCAGTTTCTGTCCAAGTATTCATTTTCTGTAAGGCTTCTATTTCGGTTTTTATAGCTCCATCCCATCCTTTTTCCATAGCTTCATTATAGTCCTGTGGATCTTCTTCAGTATTTAGCAGGCAGTATGCTTCATATATTTCATATTCACTTAGGTGTTTTGGTGTAGTAATTTGTCTACCACTTCTTGTATTTTTACTAATATTTTCTTCAATTATTTCTTTTTCATTCTCTTTTCTCTCTTCTTCAATTTTCTTTTCTTCTTCTATCCTTGCCCTTTCTTCTTGTTTTCTTTGTTCATCTTCTCTATTTCTTTGTTCATTTTCTCTTTGTTCAATGTATATATTATCATTTTCTTGTTCATTAGTCTGGGCTTGCTGATACCTATAGTCTCTTTCATTAAATCTTACATCTCTTGTTACAATAACATTATCTGTTATAGGATCCCACACTTTGTATCCATTATTAGCATAGCCAATCATTCTTACTTCTTTTGCTCTCGAATCTAATTTATCCCTTCTTGGTAGTATAACCATCCAACCTTTGCATCCAAACGGCTTCAATTTATTGAGTACCATTTCTCTCTCAAATATGATGGCTGGTATTTCATAATTTATTGCACTTGATGGGCATCTATTAATTAAGAATGTTGCCGTTAAGATAGCATGACCCCATAGATGTCTCGGTAAGAGTGATTCATCCAGTATAGTCCGGGCTTTATCATATATGGATCTGTTTAGTCTCTCGCTCTTTCCATTCATTTGTGGACTGTACGGTGCAGTATACTCTAATTTTATACCTTTTTCCTCACAAAACTTTCTAAAATAGTTCGACGAATATTCCCCTCCATTATCACAACGGATTCTCTTTATTTTTGTTTCTTTTTCTGTTTCTATTTCCCTTACATACTTTATCAAGTTGTCTGCTGCTTCAGATTTGTTGACCAACAGGTAGGTTTGAGTAAAATGTGAGTAGTCATCCAGTATAGTTTGGTAATACCTGTAGCCCTCTTTGGTTGGTACTTTCATTGGTCCAGCAACATCCGAGTGTATCAATTCTCCTACATTCTTTGACTGAGACTTTGTGATTCTCTTGAATGGTAGCCTAGTGCTCTTGTTTCTCATACAAACTTCACATACCTTTTTACTGTAGGGTAGGTTCAAATAATTTAATGCTTTACGATTGAGGTGGCCGAGTTTAATATGCCATAAATCACCATTAGTTAAGTTTTCATCATTATAGTAATAGCACTCATGTTTTTCTTTAGGTAGTTGTAGTTTCAGTATGAACAACTTTCCTCTTTTTTCTCCATAGTAGGTACCTTTTTTCGATTTTATTATTACCTTTTCATTTTCAAATGTTACACTTTTGCCTTTGTTCATTAGCTCATTTACTGATAATAGGTTATGTTCAATGCCTTTTACTATCAGGCCTTCAATTTCTATAGGCGTGTCTTTTCCATAAAATGTTTTCAAATAACCTTTCTTCTTCGCACACAATACTTCTCCATTAGCAATTTTTATTTGGATTGGTACTTGTAGTTCTGTCACATTAGACATTAATTTTTCATACTTCTCTTGTATAAAGTTATGAGTTGCTCCTGAATCTATAACAAGAGTTATCTCCGATGCGTCAGTGTGCATTATGTGTTCTGTACTTGAGCTTGTGCTAGAAGCGATAAACATCTCATTGTAGTTTTCCTTTGACTGTATTACATGTCTGGTGCAGCATCGTATGGTGGCCTAGAACCAAGCTGGCAACATGCAGACAAGCGCTAAGCAAAGTGCAGCGGATTGCCTGCATGGCCATAACAGGAGCATTCAGGACCACGCCAACCGCGGCGATGGAAACAATGCTCAATCTCACCCCCCTACACATTGAAGTGGAACTAGAGGCGAGGAGGGCCATACATAGGCTTAGAAGTATGGGGCACTGGACAAACTCCGGTTGCAAAACAAACCATATCAACACAAGACCAAACAGGGTACTTGACTGGATTATGGACATGGGATGTGACAAAATACACACCATCCACAATCTCAAAAAGGAATACAAAATCTACATTCCGAGCAGGGAGGAATGGAAAGGTGGAATAAAACCCCACAAAGGTAACACTCAGATATGGTACACGGATGGCTCTAAAATGAGCACCGGTACAGGTGCAGGGGTACACAGCGACAACTGCAACCTCAGCCTAAGCATGGGCAAACTGGCGACGGTCTTTCAAGCAGAGACCTACGCCATAATCGCATGTGCGCAGGAAATACTAGATAGAGATACCAAAGGGGATACTATCTACATTCTAAGCGACAGCCAAGCAACACTCAAGGCACTTACGTCCAATAGAGTGGACTCTGGGCTGGTACTAAACTGTATCAAAATACTGAACAGGATAGGAAGGCGCAACCAGGTCAGACTGATCTGGGTGCCAGGTCATACAGGAGTGGAAGGCAACGAGAGGGCCGACGCTCTAGCTAGGAAAGGATCCGAAACACCCCTCTGCGGACCGGAACCCTTCATAGGACTCTCACCAAGGGTCATCAACCACACGCTAAAACAGGCTGCGTTGAGGACACACAGCATGCACTGGCACAACACAACGGGCCAGAAGCATGCTAAACTATTCCTCAACGACATAGATAATGGCTGGACCCGGAAACTATGGAGGTACAGCAGACCACAGCTCCGAGCAATCACAGGAGTCTTCACAGGGCACTACGCCACCAACAAACAGCTCCAAAACATGGGACTAGCAAGCGACCCGACTTGCAGGCTCTGTGGAGAAGCAGAGGAGTCTATGTTACACCTGCTGTGTGATTGCGCAGCACTAGGCTCCAAAAGATTAGGGTATCTGGCCCAACCATTCCCAAGACCAGAGGACTACAGGCTCAGCCCCATCAAGGCCATACTGGGACTAATGAAGGAGGTGCACAGAAGGCTAGGGGTTGAGTAAAAGGAGGGGTACAGCACAAAAGATCCAAAAGGGTCGAAGTGCTACGGCTTGGGCCGGCCCCACATTAAGATAAGATAAGATAAGGTATTACATGTCCTTGCCCTCTAGATATACCTCTGAAACTTGATTGACCTCTACTTCTCATTCTAGGTTTTCCTCTACCTCGTTGTCTTTGCTTATCATTTTCAGACTTTTTGTCACATTGGTATGCCATGTGTCCTTCTTTTCCACATTTGTAGCAAGTGTAAAAACTGCTCTCTACTACTTCACTTTTCTTTTCTTTAAATTTCAGCTCCGCATCTAACAGCCTTGATTTTACAAAATCTACAGTAAGTTCTTTTTCAATACTCATGGTTTCTAAAGTAGTTATCACAGTGTTGTATTCTTCCGGTAGAGTAAGGAATAAGTGTGTCAATTTGTCGCTGTCTTCCATTTTAGTTCCGGCCGTTTCCAATTGTGTAATGAGGTTGTCAAATTGTAGGAAGTGGTCTTGTAGACTTTGACCACTGGAACATTTCATAGCGATTAGCTTCTTTCGTAGGAAAAGCTTATTAAAAACACTTTTTCTCTCAAAGACTTCTTCCAAAGACGATAACATTTCGGCCGCTGTTTTACATTTTTTGATAATGTTTAGGTATCAGTCCGTCAAACATTGCACAATAATGGACCGTGCTTTCGCGTCAGCCTCGACATCCTGCTTTATATCCTTGTCGCATTTTTTATCTAATATGCTAGCGAGATTTCTTTCTTCCAGCAAAACTTTTACTCGGAACTTCCAATTTGAGAATGATATGTCTTCATTGAGTTTTGGGAAATTACACGTTCCCGATGCCGATGCCATGTTAACTTTTTGATCAACCACGCTCTGCTGTTATTTATTATTGTCAGAGTCCGATGAAATAAAACTTTGGACGTACTTTGAATCACAAACTATTTATTAAGACTTTAGCGATTAGCGAGTCACACGCCATTTTTCACAGAGGATCAGAGAGAAGATTTTTGGAGGCAATAATTTGACATTATTTAACCATTGACAATGACATTGACAGATAGCTGCGTTTAGAAATTACAATATAGTTTAACACTAAGTACCTTTGCTTATTGTTTTATCCGGGTTTTCCGTAGTCAGGTTTTAGTTTTTTTAACTTTTGTATAAATAAATAAATAACCTAACATTGCGTGAACAGTGTCCAAGTGCCTGAGATAGCCCGATCGCAAACCAAAACTATTTTATTCAAATAAACCATTTACAGGTACTTTCGAATCGTCAAGGTGTCAGTCTGTCAGAAAATTGAAGCTATAATGCTTTGCGCTGTAGCAAGGTGCGGGTGGCAGCTGTCTAAATGACGTTGACATCAGTCAGTACCACATGACTAGGGACGATATGCAATTCACTTTATCGCTATCGACACTACGAAAATTAGTGTGATATTCAGTTTTGTGCTAAAGAGGAAAACTTTGAATGTTTGTTTGTTTGATTGTAGTGAATAGGCTTTAAAACTACTGGACCGATTTTAATAATTCTTTTACAATTCGAAAGCTACATTGTTCACATGTAACATACGCTATATTTTATTTTGGATAAAAATAGGGTTCCGTAAGATATTTGGGTTTTTCGGACAGGAGATGTAAAAAATCAACCAGAAAAGTTACTTATTTTACGTACACTGCCTAAACTATAAAAGTTAGAACCGTAAAATCTTCTAACCAATTGTATATTAATCTAACCGCAAAAGCGAGTTCGTGCAGTGGTTGAATGAAAACGGAGTAGCTGCAGACATGAGTATGCTAAAGACGGAGCTTATTGACTTAGTCCGGCGTCATAAACCATCAGCTCCTACCTATGCTCTAGACGAGATAGCAAAAGAAAAAGGCCACCAGGCCCAACGAAGTGGGCGCGGATCAGCTAGTATTATTATATATAATATCGACATTCCATCGTAGCAGGACATCCCATCACTAATTACGTCGAAGGCGTTACGTTATACGAATAACACATTGCTTAATTTTTAACCCAAATTAATTTTATTTGTGGTTTAGTGCATTCTGGTTGGGTTGAAATTAATTTACTACAGTTATTAATGATTTAGTGTATTAGAAATGTGATACAGCAGAACTACTAAAGTCATAATTTATAAAACACTGCAACTTTCTTCAGTGAAATGAAATGTTACTGAATGTGTCACCCGCACCTTGCTACAGCGCAAAGCATAGTAATAATATAACGTATACGAATACGTGTATAACTTAACTTTACTCGTACCTACTATATTATTATTATATACGTAACTATAAACACGACGAGTTTATACAAAATAAATATTAGTAGATACCCACCTGTTTAATACGAATTTATAAGAATAAACTTACCTCGCGTCACGGGGAAATCTATGAAATCTTAAATCCTTATTGTGTCTCGTTGTCGAGGTACATACGTACACAGAACAAGAAGTGTGCACCATTATAATAAGTTTATTCAATGATTCTTGAAAACTCGCTCGCGATTTACACGGATGCGTTAGCCCCAGAGTTTGGCCCCCCAACTACGCGCACTCGTGGGCAGCGATCCGCGCCGCCCACTTCCCCTCGAGATCCCCGCCGTTGCTCTATGCAAGTACATTCGTTTTACAACTGTATGGATCGTAAAACTGTGACCGTACTTTAATTCATAGGGATGAACTGAGTACATCGACATTTCAAACTTCGATATTCTGTGATATAGTCGGCTGAATGAACTTTAAGGTGGTTGTTAGAAGTAAAAAAAGAAATATTAAAATGTTTTTTTTATTATTATAAAATAGCAGCAATTAATCAATGATTTGGAAACAATAATGCCGGTTTCTTTACAAGGAATACACAGGTCTCTAGAAAGCATCAGTTGCGCGGTAATGCTCTTCATCAATAGTTGAGTAAATATGACCTTCACCACACATCCACTCCAAAATGTTCCTGAAAAAGAAGTTAAAAACAATGGTGTAAAAGCAGTATGCTAATTGACTACATTCAAAAAATTACAAGAGCATAAAATTATGTGTGTGTAATTATGTAATGTCTACTATTATTATAGTCTAATGATCACATCTCTTATTTGATTCGTCAATCTTTAAAGGAACCAGTTTATTTACAAAAATACTACAACTGATTGAAATTGTCAATATTCCAGTGTACCTAGGATGTTTAATGGTATACAGTTATAATGTAGACATAGGGGTTAGCTAAAGCTTGTTGTTTATTACAAAACATAATTATACATTTGTGTGACAGTTGCCTTCTTTCAAAGAAATCAATAGCACAAAATATCTCTTTATACATACTCAAACTCCACTTGTGACATCCGGTCCTTCAAAGTGCCATACATATCTTCTTTACTGATACCCTGCTCCAGGGTGGAAGCCCTAATTAGATTGAACACCATCATTTGTCGAGGGTTAAGACCATTCACTGATGCAGTGCTTTCAGTCACACCAACCATGGAATTTGCTGGTAATCCACCAGTGAATGTAGAGTTATTGTTTTCAACTTTTTCCTGAAAAAGTAATTTGTAAATATTAAAAACTTTTTGGTTTTGGATGAAGCTATAAGTATGGGTAATCCAGCTATTTGGTTAAGGAGATTATGATATATTTATTAAACCTTCGAACACATGATTTGAGACACAATAGAAAGACAATAGCAGCGCTACAGCTGGCTGTTGCTTGGTGGTCAGAAAGGTTAATTTACTAAATCTATCTTCAGTAAATTCAACTATATACATTTTCAAGCAATAGTAGATTTTCATAAAGGAGATCAGCTAGGAGAGTGGATGGCCTTACCTTTTTAGAATCTGCTTCCATTTTGAGCCTATTTTGGATACAGTGTAAGTAGTGGAAAGTTATAGCATTAACATTGGTTATTGGCATTATTTTGAATGTCATCAGCACTTTCTTTCCTTTGTTAGTCTTCACAGTACCATATACCTGTATATAATCATTCACTTGCACCTTTGGTGTGGCTTTATCCTGTAAAATAAACCAATTGTAATAAGTGGAAGAAAGAGGAAAGTTATAACTGAAACCCATTTCAATTAGTACCAACAGAGAACAATAAACAAATAGTGTAGGAACTTGTGAGTACAAATAAAATTTTGTATAAAATATATAAAAATAATTACATCTTCATCAGCTGCCTCCTGGTCCAGCCAAAGCACAGCTCTCATCCTACCGGTGATGTCTTGTATGGTGTAAGTAATTTTAGTGCTTTGCATCCGGATGTTTCTCACTTGAGCCACAATAGACACAATCTGAATCTCGGTTCCCCATATCTTCACACCGTCATCGCCACTATGAAGAGCTTGTCTGATTACTATTGGAGCTGTTCGCGATGCTCGACGTCCCTGAATCCAAGTAAAATGATAATGTGTAAATTACTTTAAATACATGGTGCGAATTCTTGAAATAACAATGGTAAGTACACACCGGTTTCTGAGCTTGGTTTGGTGTGTTTACATTTCCAAATTGGTTTGGAGAATTGAAAAACCCTCCGCCGACTGCAGACTGATCTGAAACGCAAGTTACAAACTGTTATGGCTCCAGAGAAGTGATGATGATACGTACTGATGGTTCGAAAGATTCTAGATAAAACTGTTTTCTACAGTAAAGTTGTAGATTTGCAAGGACTTCGCTAAGTTTGCTACCTACTTACCATTCCACATTTTACACTAAAGCGGAGTACTTTAAAAAGTCACTATTCTATAGTTCCAGCAGACGTTTTTCTAAAATAATGAATTTTTTGGAACGTACAAACTGCAAAATTAACGACAATACTCTAACATGTATAAGGTACTCTGTGACTCTAACTAAAATACTTTTTTTTATCGTTTAGCACGAGTTTCAACTAGTCCTAGTCTGACTGAATGCGAGTGAGGCGGGAATTTTTGATGTTTGACATTGACAACTAGATTTTTTTGACAGAGGAATCTTGATTGACATTGGGTATTGCCACAGTGAAAAATTTAACTTAATCCACGTCCGGAATGCTATAAAATTACGATATTGATTCACCTCTCTAAAACATGTCATTCATTCATACCATCGTCTCTTGGTTGTCTGTGGTGAGTACTGGTGAGTTCTTGACATTTCATCTTCATGACATTTGTCGTTTCGTCGATCGAAAGTTTACGATTTTACGTTTTGTTTGGTAGTTTGAAAACAAAATATTTATCATTTATATAGGAATGTGTTGTTGTGCCATACATGAATAATGGCTTACAAAACGTTTCATAAAGAAAAGTATTATATTACATTTAAAAGGGGTTTTGAAGATTGCAAGAAAGATGTGACTGTAACAATTGACAAACTTTTTGAAACAGATACTCTGGTTAGTTGGTTATTTTCACAAGCTCTTGTCTTAGACCAAAGAGCCTTATAAAGTCCTTGAGCACCCGCCATAAATAAGCTTGTACCTCAGGAAAGGCTCCTATTTTTAAAGAGTTCAACTATTGTTTGTCCACTTATACAAACCATGGACCCAATTTGTATTTAGCTAACATGGACCCTTTGCTGGTCGCCGTCCCATACCGTGCTAGGGGACTAAATCGACAACTTGAAAGTAAATACATGCAATGCTCTAGACTTTCAGATAAACTAATAGATAAGATTTTGGGAAAAATGTGGTACACAACATTAACAATAGAATTTTTATATATATATCTTTCTACTTTCAGCGAATATGTTTATCAGATGAGGAAGACCCCACATTTTTATGTGTGTTGACTATAACTCGTATGGACTATGAAGACTTAAAAAAACAACAAGGTCTTCTTGTGGATTTTGACAACTTCCCATCACAGTTAGTAAGGCTGTTACAGCAATGTGCTTCAAATAATATGTGAGTTTAAAAGGCAAATTATTATTATTATTTATATCAAGGGAGTGATGGCATAGCAATCTTTGTAAGATAAAAGTTCATTTAAATAAATGATTAAATAAAATGAACATTTAATTGAACATTTATCTTTTTGTAGGTTTTTGATAATGCAACAGAAAAATCCAGTTCAGTATTATTTAGAAGTAATAGAGCACAATGAATTCAAAAGGCTTGTACACTTGTCACTGAAGACTGGGCCAGCTACAGATGCGGACATCAAACAACATATGACAGATACAATCGCAAACCTGAAAGTAAATAGCATTTAGTAGTTAAAAGGCTTTTAAGTAGTATATTTTTTGACTAATTTTTAACAATTTGTTTACAGAAAAGCTTGTCTTCCTACAAAAGTTCAGCAATGAATAATGAGGCAGTATTAAATGAAAAATGTATTAATATGGAAAGAAAGATCCATGAGCTGACTCACACTTTAACAAGAATGGAAGAAGAAAAATCGAAACTTGAATTGGAGTTCAGAGAAACTTTGAAACAGGAGAAAGAAAAGATGATGCAGGTAATTTTCTTTTTGTTGAAATAAATTGGTACAAAGCTTTTTAGCCAAAACTAAGTCATCAGTTTCTTATCTGTGTCATATTTACCTACTTATTATTTAATTTCATATAAAGTTTCATCTCCTTAAGGGGTTGAATTTTCAAAAATAATAGCTTAAATGTGTCATGATAAGAGACATGCAGGTTGACAAAGCATGCATGTTTTTGTTTCGTCTGAACATTGATTATCACCAATGAATGTGTCATTTTATATGTAAAGATATACTACTACTACTTACATTTATCTGCAAAATGTTTTTTTTTTATAGGAAAAAATAATTTGGCAGCAAAATGCAGAACTAAACATGAAAACACAGCTTACCACATATCAGGAAAGTCTGAATAAGAAAGACAAACAGACGGACGAAATAAACTCTCTTTGTAGGCAGTTGCGTGATAATATTGGACAACTGGAAAATCAGTTAAGGTATGTCTCAAGGCAAATAAGGTATTTTATTTTCTGACAAACCATTGGTTTGTGTTGTAACAGTAGAAGGGAGGGCAGAGAACTTTTTTTACATTAGAGAGCAGTAATAATTATATTTTCTGAAATTTCATGTGTTTTGTGTCTGTTAAAAATGTTTGTTTTCAGTGAAAAAGCCCAATGCTTGAACATGTTAGAAAAAGAAGTTCAAAAATCACACATTGAAGTAGCTACACTAAAAGCAAAAAATGCTTCATTAGAAAGGGATATATTAGAGAAAGAAAAACAATATCATCAATTAAATTCCAAATGTATTTATTTAGAAAAGGTATAGTAAATAAATTAAACAGAGAATAAATATGTTGTGCTTAAATGTTGATCCACATATACATAAATGACTTTATTCTCTTTTACAGACAGTTAAAGACAATTCAGATGTAATAAAGGAATTAAACAGTTCTCTACAAATAGTTAAAAAAGAAAAGGTTTGTATAGTTTTCTGCTACTTCTATATCAGCTTTTATTACATCGTATTATTACATATCTGAAACATATTTTTATATTATTTATAGTTAAGTTTAGAAGAGCGGCTGACTTTGAGTGAGTCTCTTGTAAATAGGAATAATGGTGCAGTTCAATCAACATCGGAGCAGCTATTAAAGGCCAACCAAATAATTTCAAAACAAAATGCTGACCTAATTGAAATGAAGGAAAAGGTATTAAAATAATGTATTTGACATTTGAAACACTGAAATGCATGCTCTAAATCAAGTAGTATATTACAACAACACACAAGTGACAAGAATACCGTTTTCACATCCTTGAAAGAAACTGATTTCAAAGCATTGTAGTACCATCAACTTAATATTTTCAGTTACTATGCAGAACAGCAATAGCATTGGAACAAGAAAAAGTTATAGAACGCAATACGAAGGAAGTAGAAGAACTAAAGAAACAAATTAGTGACACCAACCACTGTATGAGCACAGTGCAAAAAGAATTAGATGATTTGAAGGAAAAATATGAAGTTAATGAGAAAGCTCTCAAGGATAGAGATGAAACAATCAAGAATAATAATATGGGTAAGATTCTTTTCTATATCAAATAAAATACAAAATCCAGAAGTTTGGTCCTGGCTGCTTCTTTGCATAAAAAGCATAACATAAACAGCATGGCTAAAAAGGCCACTTGAATTTGCAAACATTAAATATTATTATGTATACTGGGACAACTCACACACGGTCATCTGATCCCAAGTTAAGCTCTGCTTAGAGCTTGTGTTATGGTAACCAGGCAACTATATACATACTTATATACTTTTATATACATACATATTATAGATAAATTACACCCAGACACAGAACAAACAATCATGCTCATCGCACGAAGTTTGTTCTGGGTGGGAATCGAACCCACGACCTCCGGCTCAGCAGTCAGGGCTACTAACCACTAGACCAACAGGCCCGTCAACATTGCAAATCATAATTAATTTGCTCTTCCTAGTTTGGGATTTTAGGACTTTCAATGTAATTTATACTTACTTCACTGCTTATCGGGATTTAACGCGCACGTACCTTTTTATTTGTTTTTTGCTTGACGTTTCGGCAGGGTTACTTACACCTGCCATGGTCACAAGGAGACTGACGTCAAGCAAAAAACAAATAAAAAGGTACGTGCGCGTTAAATCCCGATAAACAGTGAAGTATAAATATGCAACGCGAAAGTTATATAATTTCAATGTAATTCTTAATTATCTATACTAATATAATAAAGAGGAAAGATTTGTATTTTTGTATGTGACAAATGAACTCAAAAACTACTAGACCAATTTTAAACATTATTTTTTCATTAGAAAGCTACATTATCCCTGAGTAACACAAATATGCTATAAAATAAAATATTACGCTATGTCCCTCGGGAGCGAAGCGGTAACTAAAAACCTTACGTAACGCGTGGGTGAAACCGCAAGGAACAGCTAGTTAATTATGAAAATATATGAATTACTAGCTTTTGCCCGCGACTTCGTCCGCGTGGAATAATAGTTTCCGTTCCCGAGGGATTCCCGGGATAAAAACTATCCTATGTCCTTTCTCAGGCCCCAGACTATATCTGTAATTTCATTTAAATCGGTTCAGTGGTGTAGGCGTGAAGAGACAGACAGACAGAGTTACTTTCGCTAGTATATTAATAACTAGCTTTTGCCCGCGACTTCGTCCGCGTGGAGAAATAGCTCCCGTTTCCGGAGGATTATCGGGATGAAAACTATCCTATGTCCTTTCTCGGGTCCCAGACTATATCTGTACCAAATTTCATTCAAATCGGTTTAGTGGTTTAGGCGTGAAGAAGAGACAGACAGACAGAGTTACTTTCGCATTTATAATATTAGTATAGTACGGATATTAGTGTGGAATGATTACTATTCGATTCGTAATTTCAGTAATACAATGGCTCCATAAAAAGTTGGATAATGTGGAACCTATAGATACAGTACCAAACAAAAGGCTGGGTATTCAGACTGCAACTAGTTCGACGCCATACTTTCTGTCTAGAAATAACAACCATACCGATTCGTCGCAAGGCATAACTGAAGAATCTATTGACTTTTATGCCACTTCTAAATCGTGAGTATTGACAAGTCGAGAGAATTGCCCCAAACATTTTTTTATACTAGTTTACCAAAACAATACGGCAAAAGTAAATAATTATGTTGTTTTTTTTTACCTAGGGCTTCTAATCTAGAAGAGTCTCCAGGTCCTGTAATCCAGGATAGAGTTTGTAAAGTCGGTCTGGATCCGAAATATCTACAACCTTCAGAAACCGACAACCAATCTAAAAAAGGTATCCATACTTCCATACTAATATTATAAATGGAAAAGTGTGTCTGTCTGTCTGTTTGTCTTTCTTTCACGGCAAAACGGAGCGACGAATTCACGTGATTTTTTAAGTGGAGATAGTTGAAGGGATGGAGAGTAACATAGGCTACTTTTTGTCTCTTTCTAACGCGAGCGAAGCCGCGGGCAGAAGCTAGTATATATACAGGGTGTCCCACGGCTATGCCACATGGAGGGAAAGTACCTTAAATCTTGTAGATAGAACATTTTACTGAAAGAAGACATTATTGGAATTTTAGGAACAATTTAAATTGCATTTATAGATTTTTAAATAATTGAATTGTTGGGCCGGGAATCGAACTTGTTCCACGAGAAAAAATAATCACCCCGTAGTTTTATAATACCAATCCAAAGGTTTCATCATAAGAATTATTTTTTGCTAAATAACATAGTGTCACAAATAAAAGGAAGACCGTGAATTTTAACATTTGATGTAAAATTTTGTTCTGAAAAGTTAAAAGCTTACATTGCAGTAAGGGCATGCAATTGACAATCATAACTACTTATTACTAATTAATCTACCCACTTGAGTAGTACGCATCATTTAAATTAATAAATATCCACCACAACAAGACCAAAAAATCGTCAGGGAACGAAATAATCGAAAGTTATCACTTTATATCTTAGATTATTAACTTCTAGATTGAGCCACCGCGTGGCCGCACATGAGACAGCACTATAAAATTTCAATGTTGTCATTACGTAAAATTTTCCCTAAATATGACCAAAACCGTGAGATGTTCCGTTGCAACAACTACTTATTACATTCATGTACTAAGTTGCGTATCATAATCCTTATTAAGAGTGCAAAATTATTTATATCGTAAGTATTATTTAAGTTACGAGTCCAGGTTTTCTCACGATGTTTTCCTTCACTGATGTCTGTGATGTCCAACTATAAAAATTATATAAAATTCCTTTTAAAAGGGAGAGGATACCTCACAGGGCATCAAAGAACTAATTAATCATCTGATTAATTTTATTTATTTAACTAGTTGCAATTTTATTATCAAGTTATGGGAAAAATAGAACTGAGGTATGGTAACACTTTGAAAAACAAGTAATAGGTTATGTAGATAAAAATATAATCGATATCGCTAGAAAATGTCCTTAATTTTGATCGAAAGCCATGTAATTACATACACACAAATGTATTTATTCAATCAATGCACAATAACTTGTAATATTTGCATCCTTACGAGTGAAAAGTAACATTCTTATCTTGCTTTCTTTCTGTGCGGCTTTTGCAGCCTAAAATAGTGCATCCTCCCATTTTATAGCACAGAAAACGCACTAAACACTTAACTACTGGAGTCAATTTCTCAAATATACATTAAAACGATTGGTTTAATTACCGACATTGTTATAAAATTGTAAAAACTAATACGAGCCGACCATTCAATGACAGTGACATCCCTTTGTTTGGCTAACTTTTCAATGTTCGCCAAGCGAAAACCGGCCACGCCGAACGAGACAGAGCATGTTATGCTTTGTCTCAATTTTCTTACGAAATTCGTATATATGCTTCTCACTTTCACACTTCTTTACAACCTCATGGTTACGTCTAGAAGTTAATAGTCTAAGCTTTATATTCAAGAAGAAGCGACTAGTTTTGAGCATTTAAAAAATTGACTAATTTTGTATTAAAAATGTTAAAATTCATGGTCTTTCTTTTATTTTTGACACTATGTTATTTAGTAAATAAAAGTACAAAAAATAATCCTTGTGATGAAGCCTTTCGATCGGTAGGATAAAACTACAGGTTGATTAATTTTCTCGAGTAACAGGTTCGATTCCCGGTTCAACTATGTAATTATTTAAATATCTATGAATACAGTTTAAAATGTTTTCAAAATTCAAATAATGTCTTCTTTCAGTAAAATATTCTATCTACAATATTTAAGGTACTTTCCCTCCATGTGGCATTGCCGTGGGACACCCTGTATATATATATATATTTTCTTTGGAATCTATTATAATCTAGTGTAAAACTTATACTTTACTGCTGTCGACAGGTCAAAAAACGAACCCTCCAACTTTTAACCAACCAGGCCAGAGTGGTAAAGAAAATGTGAATATTAACTTACCCAAAGTAAACTACAGGGAAAAGAAATCTACGCGGGGATCTACTTACCGTGCAACACCCGTATCCGCCTATTTTCCTTAATTTATTGTAATTATTTAATCTAATCGTCTTTAGTGCAATAAATAATAAGTATACCTATTAAGTGTGTTTAGTTTGGTATTTGTAAATGGTACTCCTATTGTTAGGGACGCAGGATCACAGGGCTTGAAGCTTCAAGTGTTGATATTGATATCATCAATCAAATTGCTGACCATGTTCAAAAGTAACGGCTTCAAAATTCAGGTATAAACAATGGGTATCGGCCCATGTTTACAAACTAAACTAAATTTAGGTTTGGTGCAACTTGAAGACAAAGACTGACCTAGTCTAATGCGCTTACCACACGCTCAATCTCTTACCAGTATTATATGTATTATCTATGATCTCTACGATAGTCTTACGCGTGCAAACTGGCTAACGCAGGTAAGAAATATGCGTAGTAGGCCGCGTAAGAAAGAGCGTGTAGTTGGTAAAACTACACTGCACAAACCCTACGGCGCTGCCTACTAATTTTTTTAAACCAATTATATGTATTATCTATGGGTAAAACTGTGGGGAAGCTTGTGCGCGTGGTTTATGCCTATATAAAACGTAGTTTTGTAGTTGTACAAGGATTCGTGACGCATTATCGCAATAACGCATTGTGATATTATCGACGGTAGAGGCTTGATTTCCTTTAATAAGGTGAACGCAGACTTGGCCGCACCGCACGCGCCACAGTGCCCGCAGTCATCGCATTTTCTTTGTTGTCGTTTCAGGGTCTGCGGCAACTGCGACGCGGGTAGGTGTGCGAGGTGGCATAGAACTTCATATAAAGAATTCGAATGCGAAGACTGCGGCGCGTGCGGTGCGGCCAAGTCTGCGTTCACCTTAAGTTTGCATTCTTCGTACGCTATTAGCGCACCATTATATAAATAAACTATTATATTTTAAATAAAATTCTCGTGTCACAATGTTTACCTTACTCCTCCGAAACGGCTTTACCGATTTTTACCAAAATGTATATGCATATTTAGTAGGTCTGAGAATCGGCTGCTGAGGCGCTGCGCTAATTCTCTTGTACACAAACTTCACTAAATGTAAGTTATGTGCATCTCTCTCTGTCCGTTTTTTTTTCTTAAAGTAAAGGACAGAAAATTAATTATTAGTTAAGTCCTGTCAAATTAAGATACCCCCTAACTCAGATTAGTAAACAGAAGGCAGATAGAATAGCGCGGGACATCACCGTGCGGCGAGACGTCAGACATGTGTGCGTGAATGCACTGTAAGAACAGTAAGAACACGTCTCTGTGTGCGTTCCGGTTGCCAGGATAATGAAAAATTACCTATAATATTTTGTTCTTAACTGTTCTATTTGAATAAAAATTATATGTATATGTTTGTGTGTATGGAGTATTGCTGTCACCTATGGGATGGCTCAGCCAAATACCAACTGGCCGCATTGGACTCGGTAGAACGCAGAGCCAGGAGGTTGATTGGCGACAAGAAGCTGGTGGCCCAACTACAACCTCTAGCCCATCGGCGTAAAGTTGCCTGTCTGGCGGTGTTTTACAGATTGCACTTCGGTGAGTGTGCTCATGAGCTTCACGAGCTCATTCCCCCGTCTCCGTTTTTCCACCGGACATCTAGACGTACGGCGGGATACCACCCTTTCTTGGTCGATATTCCTCGTATCCGCACGCAGCGTTTCTCGAATTCCTTCATTATGCGCACCGCAAAAGAATGGAATTCCCTGCCGGCGTCTGTGTTCCCAAATGCATATAACCCGGATATATTCAAGAGACGAGTGCATAGGCATCTTTTGGGTGAGCTCGCTCCATCGTAGGCCCCGTCTATGCTCTCGGGCTAGTCTGGGACCAAGAGCAAGCCCATATATGTAATAAAAAAAAAAATCAATTTAAGGTAAATCTACTTTGTTGTGTTTGTAATTGTCAGGTAAACGTTTATGAAAAAATAGCTTACAAACAAAAAAAATGTGGCTTAAAAAATATTTATTGTGTTTAAAATGATGGAGCAAAATCGGGATATAGGTACTAAATGTGGGCTTAGACATGTATATTAATATTATAAAGCTCTCTCATTTCTCATCTGCATAGATAGAAATATTTTGTGGATATATATGCTTTACATAATTACATGTTTAAGTGAAGGGTAATTATCAGCGGTTGGAAAAGGATGAGCTATTTTACCAAAAGACAGAAAAAAACGGGATATTTAATAAATTAATATATTACAAAAATCTAATTCAAAAATTAAATTATAATATGGAGTATGTTGACAAAACGCATATAACTATTAAGATTACAGATTCCAAGTTCTAACTGTCTATGATCATATAAATATTATAATTATTAGGTTACACTTACAGAACAGATGAACTTGTATTGCAGTAATAATAAGAAAGGCAAACAAATCAGAGAAGGCTTACATACCCAACAATAAAATAAACAAAATACCTTTTACCTACCCAAGTTCTTTCTTATTTCTTAAGTTACCTACCACTTTTGATTTTATTGATGGAACACGAAACTAATCTCATTCAATGTACCTAAATAATCTAGCTTTGTTGTAGTTACTAGGTACATTTCAGAATTAGCCTAATTAGAGTATGTCGGCGAAAATCGCAGGCATCCCGTTAAATCGATTAATCGTCTGGCTTTAAATCAATCTTTGATAAGATCAGATCGATAATCCTGAATCCAATACACTAATTCCCAACTGAAGGGTAAATATTTCAAAATAAACTAGCAACACTCGCAGATTTTGTTTTGTTTTGTGTTCCAAGATGTCACTAACAATAATCACGTAAAATAATATCCAAAAAGGCAAAAAAAAAACAATATTTACCTTTGAAAAGATATTCCATCTTCTTTCTTTTATTTTTGGGAACCATTTTTACAATGTTTGAATACACAGGACAGCATTATTTTCTATTAGAAAAATGGTCTCTGTAGCGTACGAAAACGATGCGACGCTTCGTGCCGTACCTACTGACTGACTCGACTTTGTATTCGCTTTTGGTTTTGTATTTGCTTCGTTGCCCGAGAAGGTCTCAAATGTAGATCTGTGGAGACTCTGCGGTCAAACCTCGATCGACCAGCAGATCAAACGTCGCAAATGGAACTGGATTGGCCACACGCTCCGAAGGGATTCTGAACACATATCAAGGCAAGCCCCGGACTGGAATCCCCAAGGAAAGCGAAAACGTGGTCGCCCTAAGCAGACCTGGCGGCGAACGGTCATCGCAGAAGTCAAAGATATAGGGAAGACCTGGAGTGAAATTAAACGCGAAGCTCTAGACCGAACGGGATGGCGACGCACTGTGGACGCCCTCTGCCCCATCTAGGGGACACAGGAACTTAAGTCAAGTAAGTCATTTGCTTTGTTGACCTCACTCGCGGTGTTCCGCGGTATCTATCTGCCTTAGGTTTACTAATCTGAGCCCCATAAATAATTTAGTCGCGATTAAAAACATGGCGACTAAAAATACGTCTATTTACTTCAGGCGCGGTCTAATTTGCCTTTTCTTTAAGAAATGGAAAGAGAGACATGCACTTTACTTAAATTTAGAGAAGTTTGTGTACAAGAGAATCAGCGCCACTATCTACTTTTCATACCCCTATACGTGATAAGGGTTGTTCACCCTTAACATTTTTAACGCGGTTGAAATCGCGGGAGGCAAGTAGTTATTATTTAAAATAGAGTTTGGCCACTGAAAGTCCACATCGCAGTGAAAATCTCTTGTTTGAATTCTAACAAGTTACGATACAGTTCTATTTGCCAATGATACGAGTAGGTATAATCCTTTTTTTTCTTGTATTATTTTCATTCACTGAACATTTTTAATGTTGGTTTTTTAAACTTGCCGCCCTTTTTGGGACAGGCTTTCGGTAGCCAAACTATATTAATTATTTACATGCTGTTGTTATACACAAACTTGAAAGCTAGTTTACCGTGTAATCGTAATAGTACCTACTAACCGTTCCGTTGCAAATATTTTCAATATCCAATGTGATTTATTTATTTTACCTTTATTTTAACAATATTTGTCACTAAAACTTAATAAAGTTAATGGGAGATCTTATTGAAATATTGTTTAAAAAATGGGTAATTTTCCTTCATCCGGCATCCCTAGGGCGAATTCGCCGCGATTCTCTCGCGCGTATTACGCGCGAGTGTTGCGTCCAGAGCCAACGCGTATACTCGTTCGTATAGACCCTGTCCAGGAGGGCGAATTCGCCGCGATTCTCTCGCGCGTATCACGCGCGAGTGTTGCGTTGCGTCCAGTCCAGAGCCAACGCGTATAGAGCGTACCTACGCGCGAGTCGTATTTCCTTCTCTTTCTTTTTTATACGTGCTCTCGCTCTGAAATTCGCGCGAACTCTGGACGCAACAAGGCGGCCCTAGTATCTCGACTCGCGCGCATTACGCGCGAGTCACGCGCGAGTCGAGAGTTCGGCGAATTGCACGCGTGTTACGCGCGAGTTTATTATTCGCGCGATGCTTGTGGACGCGATGTATTGGTGATTAGTATCTCGCCAACGCGCGAGTGAATTCGCGCGAGTCGTTTACGCGGCGAATTCGCCGTCCTGGACAGGGTCATAGAGCGCACCTACGCGCGAGTCGTATTTCCTTCTCTTTCTCTTTTATACGCGCACTCGCTCTGAAATTCGCGCGAACTCTGGACGCAACAAGGCGGCCCTAGTATCTCGACTCGCGCGCATTACGCGCGAATCACGCGCGAGACGAGAGTCCGGCGAAGTGCACGCGTATTACGCGCGAGTTTATTATTCGCGCGATGCTTCTGGACGCGATGTATTGGTGCCTAGTATCTCGCCTACGCGCGAGTGAATTCGCGCGAGTCGAATCGCGGCGAATTCGCCCTTTCTGAGAATATTATGTATCTGTTCAGAGACAGATTATTCACAAATAGAGATGAGCGGTGGGTGGGTAATTTTACGCTTAGCCACAGATGTGGCGGTGCATAGACAACGCGTAAGTTACCCTTATTAACCACAGATGTGGCGGTGCATAGACAACGCGTAATTTATCCTGACAGTGCACAGAATATCAGAGCGCGCGAAAATGACGCTCTCGAACTCCGCGTGACCCGAGTCACTAAAAACATTAATATCTGCTAAAATATAATAGATACAGGAATGAAAAACCATGTAAAAATATGTGGAAGTGTGTAGGTTGAAACGTATATTAAAATAATTGGGTAATGTTAATAAATTAGTACTTAAAACAGGATCAAACATAAAAAACGGGGTAAAATAACACTGTAATTTTTATAAATGTAGGCCATGAGCAGAAAATAAAGAGGATTTTACAAATAAAATTATTTTACAATAAACTAGACTTATTTTCCTTTCAAATGATACCAAGACCTTTATATTTAATCAACGCCAAGTGGGGTAATAAATTAAAACAAAACACCTATTCCATTAATCTGTCTTACTGTCTTGAAGTGGTTCTCTTTGTTTATGTTATGTATGGTTCACTCAGTGTGGCCATATGTACTTTTTAAGGTGAAGAAAATCATAGACAATAGTTTTAATCGACTAAAATAATACTATTCAGTCATGATTCTTAAATAAAATTAATTTATTTATTACATGTTTTTTACATTTATTTTCGGTTGCCCAAAGCAACCGACGCCACACGACCCGGAAAAATTTTCGGTTGCCCAAAGCAACCGACGCCAGATCAGCTAATTGGTCATTGGTCTAATTAATGTGACTAATGACTCTCAGCGAGACAGTTGTGTTCATGTTCTGCAAGCTCACCTCTATAAGCCAATGGCTACGTCATCAATGAAATCTCTATTAGTTATCTGTGAATGAAATGTAGGTACGGCACGACCCTACTATCTATAGCATTATACCATAGATAATACATATAGCATTTACGACAGAAGAAGTGACGGACCGGATTTTAAGAAAATGAGAATGCTATTGGGATTGGTGGGGCGGAGAAGGTTATCATTATTTTGTTTGAGTGATTCATTATTAAGTAATTTTATACTATTTACTGAGTTCTCCTTAATGTGACTAATTACAAATCAGCGCCGCAATGTTTGAGTTCTACAAACAATGTTAGTAGTTAGGACAGACTGTTTTGTCCGTTTTTGTGTAAAAAAATAGTATAAATTGTGGTGTGTGAGGTTGGAAATAAGTTCCAACATAATGCCGTTCGATTTTTTGTGTTGTGTCCGGCCTGGCGTCGAAGATGTGGTGGAGTTGGACTACTCGCATCAGTCACTGGTCGACTTCCCCACTGAAGTGTTTGTGTACGAAAGAACGCTTGAAACTCTGCTGTGCCAGAGTAATCGTGTTACTGAACTCCCGCGCCAACTATTTATGTGCCATGGATTAAAATACTTGGACCTTAGTGATAATGAGGTGTCAGTGTTACCTGCAGCCATATCTTCGTTAGTGAATCTCCAACACCTTAACATCAGCAGGAATACGTTAACGTCTGTACCAGAGAATATGAAAGCACTCAAGTATCTATCTTTCCTAGATCTTGGTGTAAATCCACTGGAAAAACTACCAGATGCCATAACAAATCTTACTGCATTACAAGAGCTATACCTGAACGACACATACTTAGAGTATCTTCCAGGAAACTTTGGACGCCTAGCGAATTTAAGAATACTTGAATTGAGAGACAATTATTTGATGATTTTACCTAAGTCACTGTCTCGGTCAACTGAATTACAGAGATTAGATATAGGACAAAATGATTTTCAACAGTTTCCTGAAGTGATTGGTAGATTTGTAAAGCTAAGAGAACTATGGATAGATAACAACAGCTTGACATGCATTACTTCTGTTATAAAACCATTAGAAAACTTGATACATTTGGAGGCAAGTAACAATATGATAGAAGAGCTTGCTCCCGAGATTGGATATTGCACTCAACTGGTGGATGTGACATTGTCATTAAATATCTTGACTCAGCTTCCGGACAGCATTGGACAGCTGTGTAACTTAGCTACACTAAAATTAGATAATAATAGGTTATATTCAATACCTGAGAGCATAGGACAGCTGGCTAATCTTGAAGAATTAATGTTAATGTGCAATTACTTAGACAAAATACCATCTTCTGTTGGACTTCTGCGGAAATTGAAATACCTTAATATTGATGATAACATGTTGACATCAATACCTCCTGAAATAGGCAGTTGTACAAAGTTATCTGTACTATCACTGCGATCTAATAAATTGACAAGAGTCCCTCCAGAAGTGGGTCATTTAACTTCCTTAAGAGTGCTAAACTTAGTAAGGAATTCATTAAGTTGTCTTCCGCAGTCCTTGTTAAATTGTGATAATTTAGTAGCCCTCTGGCTGTCTGAAAACCAAAGCAAACCTTTAGTGCCTATGCATTCTGAAGTAGATCCTCAGACCTATGAACAAGTCCTCACTTGTTTCCTCTTCCCCCAAGTGCCTTTAACCCCTGTTGAAATGAAATTGGACAATGAGAAATCTGAAAATATTGAAGCTAATAACACTTCTGCCCGCCATATCAGTTTTGTTGACATGAAAGCTGCTCCTAAAGTTACAGAAAAACCAGGACAGCTGAGAAGAGCACCAACACCTTATCCAAAAGAATTGAGGGCATTAGCAAAGCATGCCAGGAATATACACAAGGATGGTACACAAGATGTTACACCTCCTATGCAAAATGCAGTGCATATTAAAGCTGCTAAAATAACACCTACATTACAACAAAGATTTGCATCTGATAACAAAATGGATATAGAATGTGCTGGAAAAAGTAATTCAGGAGCAACAAATAAGGATCCCATGAAAACATCTATTTATGATAATCTTCCCACTGAGAATGCATATGATAAACCTCTGGATCTTTCATATGTGCAAGATAAAAGTTATAAAAGTGTAGACCATGCTTTGTATCCTGAAAATACTGTGGCTGCTAGCAGTGATTTTAAAGAAAGTGGCGATAATTATCTCTTACCACAAAGACAATATAACTCAAAGCAGGCTGACAAATACAGTTCTAGGCAAGATATGGACAGAGCAAACATACCTCTTCCTCAAAACATATACAGGGGACACATAGAACATAAAAATTATCAATTGCCAAATGATGTAAATTACCGAGCTGGCATTGATGACTCACACAATAGATTGCAAAGGTTGAGCCTCAGTTCTCAAGAAAGGCAGCCCCTTAACGAAGGTATTCTATCTCCACATTTTAGTAGTGACTCTGCATATAACAGTAGAACTATGATGGAAAACATACCTCCTTTTGATCCTATATATGCAAGGAAAGATCACATATGCCATTCTGTGTCTGAAAACAATTACCATGAAAGTATATATGACAGCGACAATTGTACGCGTGCCAAAGATAAGATTTATGGTCAGCGGAATTATGATGCCTATAATTATCATTCACATGGGAATTGTGATTTGCCAAGTCCTAGGTTACACACTGTTAGTCAAGTGGTTAGTTCTACAACTATGCCCAATTTAAGTGGTTACAGTAATGTTTATCCAGGCGGCGTTGTGGAGAGTCATGAGTACTCCCCCACTCTTCATCAGACTCAACCACCAAATGCTAATATTTATGGCATGACAGCCAGTCCTACTTATGTATCTTCACAGTCCCCAGAATTATACTCCCCAACAGGGCACACGAACACAACTAATCCCTATCGCATGGCTACCACTCCATTGATATCAGATGATGGAAGTTACAGCCACGTGCATTCACCAACTAGTCAAAATATGTACGATTTATATGATGCCATACCTTCATCTAATACTCCCAGTGTGGTTAACCACCGACATAGTCCTAGCATTTCTGAGCCAGTTTACGGTCGAGGTCAACCTCCGCCTTATCACATTGCCGCTCCGTACACGAAACACGCACAATACTTCAATGGAACAGGAGGATAGTGGTGACCTAAACCAGGAAAACCGCGAGGTTTTCTGAGAATGCATTCTAGTGAACGTTATTAGAAAGAACATAAAATATAATGGTGATTTTATTCCTCAATTGGTTTTCTGTTCTCTGAATGTGCAATTTAAATGTGATATACTTAATTGTGTAAAATAATGTTGTAGGTAGTAGAAACTAATATTTAAGGTGCTAAGGGACGGAATATATTTGTTGTTGGAAAAATCTATCAAAGGAATATTACTATTTTTAAAAACGTTGAATTTATTCAAATGTAAATTGGAAATAATTGTGTCTAATTGTGGTTTTAATTAATGTAGCACGCATTTAGAAAGTGGTAGGTACTGATTAAGTACGAATTGTAACAACTGTGTTGTTTCAAAAAATGTATTGTAAAGTACTTAATTATTATTACGGTTTGTCTTTTTAAGTTAGTAATTCTCAGAGTTTTATAGCCTGAACGGAAAGTATAAAAGCCAGTTGATTTTATGTACAGTCGTGACGCCCACTGCTCAGGTGCCCTCTGACCGGTATATAAACGCGCCCACGCGCCACATACGCTCCTCCTATTATTGTTTTACGTCCTTGTTCAAGATGTTTTCCGACTTTGATACAAAATGAAACATATTTTATCACCAGAAGTTAGGAAAAAACAAAGGATCCACCATATTTATGAGTGACAAGGTGCTGTGCTCTAAATAAGGGCCTAGTTTCCGGATAGGCTATAGCTGAAATGTGTACACCATTTTAGCAAAATATATTAAATATTATGACGAATTGATGACATTGTGTTGTAATAAATGTCTATATATTTTTATAATTATGTGATACTTGTGAATTTATTGTTATAATAATGATTTATTTGATTAAGTCAAATACATGAAATGAGGTAGGTACTAGATAGGTACATAAATACAAACTCGTCCCCGATCCATTTTTGAGGAATGACCGGCAATAGGTACGCTATATCTACAGTAATATATAAAATCGCCGAATTTCTTTTTTAATCATTTACTTTTGTGCCTGGCACTCTACGTAATATTATATATATCTGGATTACCTGGCATTTATTTTAACTTACTCGATCATCCATGTAATTTTGTTCACTGTTAGATAACGGAAAATTTTCGTATTAGATTCGCCACAAATTTTTCGTCATTTTGTTATTGAAACCTCTTTCGAGACCTTCCTCACTTTGCTTAGCTGCCCGCCTTCCCTATTAGTCATGCTTCGTAGGAGCCAAAAAGGCGGTTACCTTATCCGTTTGTTGCGACAATGTTAATCGATCTTTGTCTGCGGTAGGCACATTTGCATCTATTACAAGCAAGTAATATATCTCTGCTCAATTCGTTCACAATTAATTAAAGCGTACCTACATACCACCTACGGTTAATAATAATTTGCAGTTAACTATTCTATCCGCATTGACTATTTACGCAGTCCAATTTTTTATGACTATATTATTATCTTGTAATGCTTTAGCATTTATTGTGTATAGATATGAAAAGTTAATATTTGTATATTTTGTACTTATTGTAATTTGGGTATATTTACAATTGCCTTCCATTTATTGCACAAATAAGTCATTCTATATGTATATCTTTATTTCTGACTCATCGGGTTAATCGGGGGAAAAATTTCAGCCAGGCAGGTGTTAGCTCATTTATGTCCAAGCATTGTGACTGAGACCCTCGAACCTTCAAAAATAATTTCGCCCCTCCGTCCACGCGACCTTTTTTGAGATTCGTCATTTGAAATAGACCTTATTATTTTTTATGGATCCACAACAGAACTGGTGAATTAAGACTATGAAAATTTATTATAATTGTTTTATAGGTACTAAATAATACACGATTTATTTGTGATTTTGAAACCTTAGCTATTTGGCTCTGATCGTTGTGGTCTCATTTGTTTTAAGTATTATGTTCGTATTAAAAATAATATTGCTTTCTATTTTTATAAACAAGTTGGGGTTTCTACCAAAGGTATTTATTGTGGTCAGTCATTATAAGCTTCACTCCGTATATTAATTTTTGCCCGATATGCTCGACCAAGATGACCAATAATAGAGTCAGTACCTAGATAAAGTTATTTTACAATAATAAGCAAATATTATCGATCAATTAATGACTGGTTTTTGAAGTCCTCAGATAAACTCTTAGCGCCTTACTAATAAACGCTGCATAAAGTTATGACAGGTTTATACGTCAAAAAATGTATGGATAAACAGGCTTTATTCATTGCATAACTATACACAGTGATTATTAGTAAGGGCATTAATGTAGGTATGTACCAAATTTATCCAATAAGCTTATGTATGTATTTAACGTAAATTTGTTCCTCTGGGAATTAGAAACTAAATATCAAATAGGTACATAGATAATAAACATCTGTTGAAAACTTCAGAAACCGGGCATTAATAGGGTCAATTGCGCCTTAGGGCAGAACGCCCGGGAACATTGGGCTTCGCATTTTAATAATGAGCTGTTAGTGTCATTTAATTATGCATTAGCAATTCCATGAGAAGTCTACATATATATTTATTTTTGATACATGAACGCTGAAATATTAGTAGCTTTACTATTTAAAAACAAATTAACGTATTGCTTTGCGGCTCTATAAAGGAGATTGCTCAAAATAGCCTACGAATTGACTGGCATGAAACCTTTACAGTATGTAATTACTAATTTTTTTTATAAAGTGCATTACGACTATTACAATATAATGGACAGGTGCTAATTTCGAAAACATAAAAAGTAACTCAATATAGTTTCAATCTCCGGTGTCTTGATATTTTTGTTTAATTTAAACGTAGCAATGTCCTTTAATATTATGTTCAATAGTCCAGTCAAAATAAACACAAAAACGGGTAAAAACGCAGAAAGAAATATAAACGCAATCATCATCTCCCTAGCCTTTTACCAATCACTTTGAAGACGGTTTCTAGCCTAACCGGATTTGGCTTACTTCCACAACCCAGTTAGTAGGCGACACGCATGCGACCCGGTACCTAATTTTAAGGCTGTCCAGACTTTATGGCTTCTTACTCGTTTCGGGTGTAACGATTGTCAAAGTTCTACGAATGACAACCGGGTCCAACGGTTTTACGTGGCACAGGATGTCGGTGATGTCCAAGATAAACTTTAGAAAGTACGTATGAACTAAAAAGTTACATTGGTACTTGCCCAGATTTGAACCCACGACCCCGCATTACATGAGAGGCGGGCGCCATATACAGTGTGAGTCGTCATAATGTGCACATATTAAAATTAGGGAAACTACACCCCATTTCATCGACGGAAATGGTGCAATTTTTGCTTTTAGAAAGCTAATGCAATGTAGAATAAGCTAGAATGAAAAAAAAGTAGGGTCAATGCCATGGTTTTAGGAGAAATTGTAAAACAAATGCAAAAATGATGAAAAGAAATACAGATTTTCTTCAAGTTTCACTTAATTATAATTTTATAGGGTTAGTTTTCTTGGATATTTTTACTTTATAGGTACGGCTTATTATTAGACATCATCACAAATTCCACTGCGTTAACACACTTAGCTTAAAAATTATGACGATTTATCTAAATAGGGTCAACAGGTGCAACTCATAATACCGTAAAATGCTGCAACTTTGCACGGATTTTGACGTTTTTCTTCGATAAATCTTTAATCGTTAAGAAAGTCGTATGTTTTTTCAATTACTGTCCAATATTGGACTTTAAGCTATAGGAATACATTTGCTACTAGTAAAAAAAAACACCTATAAAGCACCAAAAAATTGCTTTGAAAACGTAGGCAAATTTGAGGTAAAAACTACAACATTGCCTGTCATAATATCTTTTTAAATGAATGGGTATTTTGGTAACGGATTTGACACTCATATTGCCATAAAGTTCTTTTCCACGTCAGACTTCACTGAATCTTGACTAGCACAAGAAATTTTTTTTTTTACAATGCTAGGCAAAGTTGTGCATGTTTCTCTAAAACTCCCATACAAAAGTGAGTTCGGTGTAGGGCTGCCCCAAAGGAAATGCAACAATTTTTCTTAACATTCAAATATATTTTTAAGAAATCAAATTGTTGTACTTAAATTCTAATAAAATTTTTTCATAGGAAAACAAATATGTAGGTAGGTAATAACATTTAAAAAATAATAATGTTGGTACCTATTACGTATAATAAAAATTACAACAGCAGCCTGCAGAGAGATCAACAAATAGTTAATTTGTTGATCTCTCTGCAGCTCCTTAATTTCTGATGATGATAAATAAAGAAACAATAGTTCTAGCTTCTATAAAACGTTCTTAGATAAATTACAAAAAAAAAAACAATTACACAAGCAAAACCACGGTCGATTAAGTTTGTTGAAAAAATTTAAAGTGGCAGCCCTAACCCTAGATAATGTTGAGTAAAAAGTTGCGAAAATCTGACACAACTTTGCCGACCATGATTTAACGGTTTAAATTAAGATATAATACAGAAAAAGCAGTTTAAATACATAAAAGAGCATATTTTCTTTGCTATATAACATATTACGCTAGAAAATAAAGCATAAATACTCACAAAATAAAATTTTCCTGAGAGCCGGTAAAAAGCGAGTATCCGCACTGACATTGAAACTGACACTGACAGTTTGTTAACTAAAATTTGGAGTGACGTATGATCGAATGTTGCCATACAGATTGCCGACTTGCTTTTAGTAATACAATAGACCATAAAAAACATTTTGCAGCGGTAATAATTTAACTTTTTTGAATTTAGGCAATGTTGAGCTATAAAGGCAATGTTACAGCATTTTACGGTATTTAAAATCTCATAAAAAATACAAATATTTTTTTTATTATTTTTTCCGTCGATGAAATGGGGTGTACTTTCCCTGATTTTAATATGTGCATATTATGAAGACTCTACTGTATAACCACTAGCTTTTGCCCGCGACTTCGTCCGCGTGGATTAATAGTTCCCGTTCCCGGGGGATTTTCGGGATGAAAACTATCCTATGTCCTTTCCCGGGTCCCAGACTATATTTGTACCAAATTTCATTCAAATCGGTTCAGTGGTTTAGGCGTGAAGAAGAGACAGACAGACAGATTTACTTTCGCATTTATACTTAATATTAGTACGGATTAGGCCATCACGAGCACGACACATTAATACAATAAAATGTAAATGCAATCATTTACAATTATTTATTATTACAGCACTATTCCGGAAATATCGTGATTACAAATATTTTAAGCTCGTGTTTTTCATACTATGCATTTGTTATACGGCGGGCGTAAGCACTCGCTGTCATGTAATATGCCAAAGACAACGTGTCAGAGTCAGCTACCCGGCTTAAGGCGGAACCACATTACCGTGTCGTGGCGCGCCATGATGCTTACTGGCGTGGCGGTGAGTGTGCACACTTACGTGTCGTGTCGTGGCGCATTCTGGCGTTTTTTCTGAACAGTACTTAACGAACCTTTGCAGCGTTCAAACGTACATAATGTTTTCTGATGAACATCTACAATTTCTCTTAGCGTTGAAATTTCTTCAGACCAAAAAACAAAAGAAAATACTAGGTTCATCCTATTTTATTTTATTCAGAAAGGAACTCCAACAAAGGATACACATTACATGCATTATTATACAAAATATTTTGAAGATTTGTGCTCCTTCAGTTATAGGAGAACACATCATGCATACATCATCATTTTAGACATAGTTTAGAATTGTATAAGTTAAAGTACACGATACAATTAAAATCAAAGTAAAATTAAACAGTATTAAACAACACATGAACATAAAATTAAATTAAACATTTGAAATAAAACACGGGTTAAATAGTAAACAATTGAAGACTAAAATATAAAAAAATTAAACATTAAAATATTCTAAAACACAAATAATACAATGAAAGAGAGGAAAAAAAAAACAGAGATAGAAGATAAACAGAGGATTGTTAATTTTGTATAATTATTCATTTATCCCTTTTTAAATAAATAATAAATTATTGACTTTCAAAATTATAGTAATTCCTTTCCAAACACCATTTACAAGTTCAATAAGATCGTCAGTAATTTTGCTGCAAATATTAATAAATCCAAAAGTGCCCGCCAGATGTTCGGTTCGCGCCACGAGCCACGCGCCGGTACAGAAACACATTTTGCCTGTGTGTCGTGTCGCGTCATAAACCCCCACCACCGCTCTGGCGCAATCGGTGGCGAGCAGTCGGCGACACGGACGAACGTGTCGCGCCACGACACGCCATACAAGTGTGTCTCTAACCATACTAAATGTATGAAACCGATATGCTTCTGGCGCGCCACGACACGCCACGACACGGTAATGTGGTTCCGCCTTTAGAGATAGGTTAGCCTTCTTGCTTATTTTTTTAATAAACCACCCAGAAATTAATGCAATTCAGATTGCTATGATATTTTGCCGATTTAGGCAGTTTAAACTAGGTGAATTTTTAGTCCTGTACCACCCGCTAGGAGATGATTCTACCCATGAAAACAAACAACTTTTATTATGGAACCAACTCTGAAATCGCGAAAAAAATATGGGAAATAATAATGGTTCCGACAAACAAATTAATCTCCAGCGATCTGTGGCCGACTATTATTCTAATTAACCAGCTTTATAATGAATTACCGACAAAAAAATTGCACTCCGGGAGTGCCGGCAGAAGTGAAAACTTGATTATAGCTGTCTACTATCCATCCGTCCTACGCTTTTTCGATCAGGTCACGTGTCCTGACTAGGGCTTTCAAATACCGGATTTTTTCAATACCGGTATCAGTACCGGTATTAAAAATTTCAATACCGTGATCACGTGATCACGGTATTAAACTCAAGTTTTTCAAGCTTCTTAAAAAAAAGTATTGATTGATTATAGAACTTGGATTTATAGACGTAATCAAAACTTCAGCTAAATTTAATATCGCACATAGGCAATTAACTTAGAATATGCAAATTACAATGATAATGAAATCTATAATATTTTTCCATATCTCGCGGGACCCTGAGGTTCCGGATTTTTGAAAGGCGTACGAGGGGCCGAAGCCAACTCGCAGAGGCTCCTTGAGCAAAAGTTTTGGGTAAAGAAATGGGACACGAATCGACGATTATCCCTTTATGCACTATGTAAGTGCACCTAAGGACACCCCCCGGTTGGTGTTGGACTATAGCAAAACATGGCAACTAAAAAAAAAATATGACTATGGATTTGCGTTCTTTAGTGAATAAGATACTAAATACTATGAAATTACTATGGCCCCTGTTAGGCAGGGGCCATAGTCATTTCATAATATCCAATGGTTGCAAACACTAAGTAAGGTAAAAATGGCAGGGGGTGACTTGCACACTCAGTAAATAGGCCCCCTAAAACGGCCGCTAGCACATAGTGACGTAGCGACAAGGGCTATATTTATTATTACAGCAATCATTAGGTTTTAATTTTACTAACGGTATTATATTCATAAAATAACAATCATAAAATCCAAAATTAAACAAGTAACAAAATAAATCAAGTAGTATTTTGCAAATTTGCTGACAAACAATAATAAAAATCTAAACTTAAATATATCATATTGAAACATTTTTAATCAAAAGACATTTTCATTTTTTTTATTTTGAAAATATTTGTATGCCGCCGATAGAAATATCTCACGTCCACCCGGTTCACCCCCAGCAGTTTCAAAGACACATCTCTACTCTTATTATTGACCTAAAATCAGTGCTTGTGGTTACAGTCGAGGCTGCATCCTTACTTTTAGGCAATTTAGAAATCTCCCTTTCTAATTGCTTTTGTATGGACGTGTCTTCATATTCACAACTTGAAGAAGAAGAAGAAGGTTCTTCTATCGTCATATCAGCCATATTCTCACTGTCTCTTTGAGACTGTCTTGTTATGTTATTATTATATTTTAAACGTGTAAGTTGATTAACTATAATATCTAATATTTCATCAGATGTGGGCTTTATAAAAGTGTCGTTATCGCTACCATCATTACTGAAAAAAGTTTCAAGCTTTTGCAAATATTGTAATACTCCAGATATTAAAAGCAGTGTCCGCTTTTAGTAAATTGGCATCCCGTTTACAAATTTCTAATGAGACAAGAGTTGGCGCTTAATACACACGTGTGAAGTGTCAGAATAATATTACATCGTTATTTATATGATTTAATACAGCTTCCTGCTACTTATTACAACAAACCACAAACCACAATAATTAAAATTATAAAAAGATTGTAATACCGTAATCACGGTATTGGCTCTTCAACACCGGTATTGAAAAAAGACCAAAATATATCCGTGATTACGGTATTACGGGATCCCGTAATACCGGTATTGCAAGCCCTAGTCCTGACGCGAGTTTAAGATTTTATACCCATTACAGAAAAAGTGCTCAACGCCGCTAAAGAAGTTTTCACTTCAAAAAATCCTAATTTCCGAATAGAAAACTAAATCTCCGACCAAATTACTAAGTTACCGACAACAGAGGTTTCGTCAAAATAATCATATGTTTACCTTGCATGAACTGTTTTAATTTCTATTGTTGGTTATCAAAATTTATTTTTTAACTCTCAATAATGATGAATTCTGGTTGCAATCTAGACTTTAGGGCACCCCGACTCGGATAGGTTAGGTTAGAAGGGGATGGCGGGGTGAGCGAGCGAAGCGAGCGAATAGACCCCGCCATCCCCTTCGTGGTTATAAGATAAGAATTGGTAAATTAATAGAGTTTTTAGTTGAACGTAATTTATGCTGGTAGAAAAGTATTATAGCAAAGAACGTGCATGTTTATTTTTCGGAGATTTCAGTATCTCATTCGGTCGTTTCGTCATTTTAATTCGGAAAAAAGTAGTCGGAAAGTTAGTATTTTAGGCAGTAAATTTAATATTTTGAGTAAGTACAATTCTTCTTTATTTGTCGGAGCTTTTATTACTACCCAAAAAATATCAGCTGTTCCTAACAAAAGTTCAATGCCCTCCGACTGTAATATATGAAACAGCTGATATTTTTTTCGAGATTTCAGAGTTGGTTCCATATTAAAAGTTGTTTGTTTTCATGGGTAGAATCATCTCCTAGCGGGTGGTACAGGACTAAAAATTCACCTAGTATATGAAATGTTAACCTCTAATTTACTTGATCACTTAGCTCTATGTGAATGATTGCAAACTGCAATGTCTATTTTGACTGGGTTGTAAGGTTTTTGCGATTTGAAGCTACTAAGGTTTCAGTTATATTTCGGGGCTTGCTTGGTGTAGATTTTTGCCTGATATAAATGTATTGTCTAATTTCTTATTACCTATAAAATAAGTTTAATATTTTATTGTTCAGTACCTGTGACCTGTATAGTTGAAAATTAGATTCTTTGTGTAATAGCTCTCTACTATTAGCTGATAATTAGTAGGTAGTTATGTATAATAATATAGAAATAGCGTAAATAGAATTAGTTTTTAAAATTACTGTTGTATCAGCCACATACTTATCATTATCACTTGACAATCTTAGATGTGTTGAGTACCTACATTTAGCAGCTGTAGAACTTTCAACAGGAGATTCATATACATGTATGGACTTTTGGCAAGTAAAATAGTTACGACAAAGTTGTTAGATATGCCGTAATAACGGGCTGATAATTTAATTTGTTGAAGTAATGTATAACTAGATAGGTAACTTTTAGTAAATTTTAACATTTCAGTGTTTTCCTTAATTGTATAATGCACATCAAAATTTAAAAATACACATGTGTCATATTTTAGTTGTTATATATTACAAATAATAATATGTTAATATTTATATTAAGTAGGTACCTATTTAACTCGGAAAAAATATCCGGTTACTTTTTTACGTGATGATATTGTAAAATGACGCATAATGTTACTGATGACGATTCTCGGATCTCATCTAGTATTATGAGATACTTTCTATTAAATTAACCGAGCCAATTTACATGAATATAATTTATTTTTAATATTTATTTACAATTAGATAAAAACGGAGTATACTGCCAGTTCTTTATAATAATGATAATTTCGAATGAACAAAAGAAATGTACAATCGACAAAATGGAATCATGACCCACCATAAACTTATTTTCCTACAGACCAATGATTTTATAATAAACAGATATGTTATAGGCTCACAAAATAGCCAAAAAATTTGTTCCGCGCTGCAGCGGCAGCACACACACGCATTTGTTATTAATTGTACATTTCACTACAAGTGCAAATAATAAAAAAAGGGATAGCATGATAAATCCAATAAGAAAAAAAGAAACAGCTATTGTTATCAGTTACGCATGTATGTAAACAGTCTTTATTTTTACCACCAATCACAGCACGTTGGCATCATAGACTAACAAAATAATAAGACAGACGGTACACGCCATCGTCTACAAAATTCATAGACGTTGTTTGTACCCATAAAAACTAATTAACTCTAAAGATAGTTCGATGAGAAATTAAACACGATATAATAGAAAAAGTGATTGAGTTTGTAATAAAAACAATATTACACCTTCGAAAATATTTAATTTATTTCTTTTTTGTCTCTTAGAAAGTTTTTTTTTGTTTCGGGATTATTTTTATGAGCAGAATTGAAGCGAACTGTTGTATATTTATCAATAGCTTTAATTAAATGTATGCGATGATTATTTTTTTTGTTGAGTGGGAAATCCAATGACTGCTCCCGTCCTGGGTGCGGCGGTGTCAGACTCTTACTGACTAAAACCCACTCATGTTCCTTCGATTGCCCTTTATGTTCCAGGGTCACGGTAACTATTATAAACATTCCGCAACCCCGGCAGGCGTTGGCCCTGTTGGGCCCCTTCAAAAGTCAAAAGTCGAAACGTTTATTTCCATTAGATCATGGAGGCACTTTGGAACGTCAATTACATTTAAAAAAATATTTTGATTCTAGTCGCCCATTCCAAAAGGTAGTTTTATATGGAGAAGAACGGGCAAGAAACTCCATACGTGGTCTTTTAAAAATATATGTGTTACAATATTTAGTATACATGATTACAATGTGTAAATTAAGTATGAATACAATGTCAAAGCTGTCAAAAATTTACGTTAAAAATACATTAATACAATATGTAAACTACTGTGAATACAATGTCAAATCTGTCAAAAAAATACGTTAAAATATAATTATGTAACAAAAAATATTAGGTCTAAGTTTAGAAATGACGAAAGCTATGTCACGTTTACGAGGTACATAGTGTAGACAAATTACAAAATTTGAGATGGTAGACGACCACTTTTCAACAAAGTACAGAATTAGTGTGCGAGCCAGTGCTAACTCCTTCTCTTTGAGGCGCGCGTGGAACAGTAACGCGCCGTCGACGCGGTCCTGGTCCTAGCCGGGCGGTGAGCTACCCATCGCTCGCCATCCGCAGAACCGCGCCTACGGTGGCCGGTAGTCGTCTTGCGACTCTCGACGTCTTCGCCTGGGTCTTAGTCCGGGGCGAGAGGCTCGTCGTTGCCTCTCGCGCGCCGCCGCTTCCTTCACTAGCATAACTGCTTCGCAGAAGGAGGCGACGGCATGCGATGATTACAATCGGATGCCTGTTGTTTTGAATGTTCCAAGTGAATAATATATTTTATTAGTATAGACGAAAGTTTTTAAAATATTAGACACATTCTCTGTAATTTATTTTGGCAATCGTAAAGTTTTTTTAATTGCTAATAATTTAATTAAAGTTATGGCAAGGTTGAAAAGAAAACAGAAGAAGAAAATAACGAGAGGACAGAACGGTGACATTACTGCCTAATATTCGCATCTGCACTTTTGTTCTTTGTCCGGAGCCCACGCGTCCTTGTCGCTCTCACGGAAAAAGTGTATTTGCCATTTCTTTCTTTTTTCTAACCTCTAGTTATCAGAAAAATTACAAAATAATCGAAATATATTAATAAATCGAAGTATATTGCATACTTTCTTGTGGTTTGAGATCCGTGGTAAACTTTCTAAACACACAAGAAGGCATCTTTTTTAGGGTTCCGTAGTTAACTAGGAACCCTTATAGTTTCGCCATGTCTGTCTGTCCGTCCGTCCTCGCTTAATCTCTGTGACTGTTAGCACTAGAAAGCTGAAATTTGGGGGTTATTCCGATCTGTCACCCCGTTTTGTCCCCATGGGTTGGTAAAATACTGCAAATACTGAGATATTTAGTATTTTAATCAATCAAAAGTACTAGGCGCGCAGTAGCGTAAAGAGGTTAATAGAAAATGTGTTCCACACATTGCTAACTGGGGGACAAATCGATTTTTTTTTCCTATCTTTCACCCGTGGGGACAAAACGGGGTGACAGATCGGAATAATCCAAATTACCAATATGTATATCAATCACGCCGACAAAGTGGTAAAATAAAAATTTGAAAAAAATGTTTTGTTAGGGTAGCCCCCCTATATGTAAAGTGGGAAGTGATTTTTTTTTATTTTAACCCTAACGTGTGATATATCGTTAGATAGGTAGTTAAAAATGAATAGGGTTTTACGAAAATCTTTTGATAATGTCAATCATTTCGGAAATAATCTCTCCAAAAGTAAAAAACAATGTGTCCCCCCACCCCTAACTTTTGAACCGTACGTTTAAAAAAAAAAATCTGAAAAGTAGAACTTTATAAGGACTTTCTAGGAAAATTATTTTGAACTTGATGGAAAGAACAGTTTTTGTACAAAAAAGACAAAAAGGTTGTACAAAATAATTTCTGTGTACTTAGTATGTCAATGTAACAAATTAATAGCCTTTTTTAACTTAACTCATAAGTGGGAACACTTATTGTTACGGACAGGAAACTACGGAACCCTACACTGAGCGTGGCCCGACACACTCTTGGCCGGTTTTATTTATTTCGTTGCAGCGTATGACTCACAGCGATGCGTGACGCAGACTAAAGGCAATAGAACCTAATTTAGGTTCTAACTGAGTCTTTACTACGGCGCGCTCATAACATATCTATTTATTATAAAATCATTGCTACAGACATTCAAATACAATTAGGTCGACAATCGCGTAAACATGTATTAAAAATGTCACACGTCTAGTCTTAATATTTTGACAGCCTCAAACGATATGGGGTCATGATTCAATTTTGTCGATAGTACCTACTTTATAAAAATTAATATTTTGTTTTATTGACGCAACAACACCTACCTACTGAAGTATTTTTTTTACGTTACTTGTACCTACGACGATACATTCAAATAACTGAATAAAATGTTTTTTTTAATGTTAGCCTATTTTATTTTACGACTTCTGTTGTAATTAATACTAATTACACACAAAAAAATTACCCTCGTTTAAGCCAAAACCAAAACAAGGGGCGCATAAAGCCTGCAAGTGTTATTACAACAACTTTATTTATATTTGTTTAATGTTTGTGGAACGATCCACAAGCAACAACGTTTTAACTTGTTTATTTAACTATTTTTTCGCTATGTGTGAGGATGAAGAACTTGGTGAATACAGTGTTTGTATCAAAAAGTACGTAGGTAATTAAAATGAAAACTACTGACTTTTTTGATCATTAAAAAATCTGGTCAGATCAGAACACTATTTAAATTTTGTAAGTTCCTTTGTGCAAAGGCTATTAAGCAATTTTTAAATTATACATTTTTATATTTATATGTATAATTGCGATAAAATCTTATATATGTAATATACTTATTATAAAAAAATCTAGTCACTATTAATGGTTAAGTAGTTTTTAATACTTACTTACCTACCTATTCTTAAACTATTTTTGTGGTACCTAATCCTCCAAAATGTGTTATATTGGGACCATTGAATCGTCAAAATTATAACTTGTTTACATTTTATAAATATATCTAAGTCAAAATCTGTGAAATTATAAGTACATGTATATAATATTATATTGTGTCACACTTGTTAAAGTTTTGTGGCAATTGTTTGTCAAATTGAAAATAAACCCGCGAATAATATTGGAGCTATTAAGATACGTAAATGTATAAACAAACATACAATCAATAAATTATATAAATAAAATCATGTAAGGTAATAGATGTATTGTTACTTAAACTTAGCTCGAATTTATCTTGCTACTATTAAGGGGATAGTACTTAACAATGTATAAGTAGTAAACATGTAACAATAGGACGTTGCCGTTATGGGCCATGTAAGCTAAGGCATTATTAAAATATCTATTGTGTAAGATAAGTACCTACGTTGAATTAATATGTTCATAAAATCAAAATGCTACATTTTTCAAGACTGACGCCTAAAACATATCATTTAACTGTATTTTCTTGTATCGAATGCATTATTTTGTGTGGTACCTACACTATCTATCTACTTTATACTTTCAAGGTGTCCCACGGCTATGCCACATGGAGGGAAAGTACGGTCAGCATCAAAAGTTGATGAACACATTCAGATTTTCACACCGTAAAATACCTAAATCGCTCAACATGGTCAGGGTCACCTACTTATGCATGAAGATCATTTATTTTTGGAAAATGTTAAAATTCACGGTCTTCCTTTTATTTGTGACACTATGTTATTTAGCAAAAAAATAATCCTTATGATGAAACCTTTCGATCGGTATGATAAAACTACAGGATGATTATTTTTACTCGTGAAACAAGTTTGATTCTCGGCCCAACCATTTAATTATTTAAATATCTATTAATGCAGTTTAATTGTTTTTAAAATTCAAATAATGTCTTTTTTCAGTAAAATGTTCTATCTACAATATTTAAGGCACTTTCCTTTTATGTGACATAGCCGTGGGACGCCCTGTATAGGCACATAAACATATTTTTAAATAAAAGCTATTGTGATTGGAAACAATAATGGAAATCATCATATTAAATAATTAAATATGGAAATCATCATATTAAATAATTTATTTAATCTAACTAGCTTCATACGCACTTAAGGTCTATATTTTATTACCTGTAAACCACCACTCCTTTTCAATAGTTACCCACGGTGGCGCGATTGGTAGTCCTAATGAAATCTAAACATAAATGTTTGAGACACAATAATAAATTAATAGCAGCATTTTTGGTTGCGCCAAAGTTCATTCCAGGCAAGAGTTGGAGATACCCTCCATAAAAGCATAATATACTAATTTTGTCGATGGCGTGACCGTGTGGGCGCCAGCGCCACCAATGGTTTCCTAATGAAATAGGGCCCTAACGAGGCAATATAAAAAGATACAATACACACAAAAGCGATTTTTTTGTTATAAAAACTTGTTTAGATATGCCATATTAGCAACAGCTATGTACTATCGACAAAATGGAATCATGAATCGTTTGAAACTGTCAAAATAACAAGACGTGACAAGTGTAATTTTTAATAAGTATATGTTTACGCGAATGTCGACCTAACTTTTGAATGTCCGTAGGAAAATAGGCTTATGGTGGGTCATGATTCAAATTTGTCGATTGTACCTTGTGTGGGTGCTTACATACCCAACAAACAAAAACGTCATATAAGTCTTAACTTATACGACATAAAGTTGGATAGCAGTCTTATAATGATAGTGAGATGACTACGAGGTCCTTTAGACGTCTTTAATTTAACTTTTTAGTCGTGCGACAAATATGTCATAATAAGCTGGTCTTAGCAACGTTGGTAAGACTAAACTATACGACGTTGTATTACAGTCTTAGCTAGAACGTTTGTACGACAACGCTATAGTCGTACTAACGTTATAGTCCATTAAGCGTTTTGAACTAACCAAATTAGGTGTTTGAAAAACCTTTATATGACATCTATGTAATGTAGCAGTTGTAGAGACGTTTTCACAGTGACGTTTATATAACGATCACTATCCTGTTTTACAGCGGTCAATTGGAGACTCTTATATGACTTAGTGGTTTATTCGATACTTAAATATAACCTATATATTTGATGATGTCTGTTTATTTTCATTCCCTGACTTTAATCAAACTTGTAGTCGCATTGAAGTCAAGTTTTGACTTTAAAACGTCTAGGCCGCCATATTTACGGAACGTTTGATTAAGTTTGCTACGAAAAATGGAAGGTAAAAATTCGTGGAGAAGACTTACACGTAGTGGAACTTTCAAAAGGAGAGTAAAAAAAAATGTTTAAATATTTGAAATCTGCACTGTACTTTTACTGTGAACAATATGAAAAGTGGTTTAAATTTATGAGGAACCCTAATAGCTAGCTGCTGTCATGGCGTATAGCATGGTCTTGAAATAACCTTAATACGACTTTATGTCTTTACAACGTCGTAAAGAGATAAGTGTGTGACAAAAGCAACATGTCCTACATTTTTAGAACTAAATATATTTTTATTAATAAAAATATAATCATTTAAACACAAAATTGAGAAGGGGCATGAAAATTTCAAATAAATACACATAGGTATATTATCATAAAACTTTAATACCCACTCGAACTAAACGGCATAAGAGACAGATACAGTTATTAGCGAGATTATATAATATAAGTTAAATAAACCTTTTATTTCCTTGTAATTATTTCTTTTGCACTCAAATCTCGAATCAAATCCAAACACGTATGCCACTAACAAGAAAAATAGAAAAGTCTTACAGGAGTTGTTCCTTGACTCAAATAAAACGTTTTAGTCATTCAAAAACACCTGTATGACGACAATACAACAAAGGAGCCGTTGTAAAGTTATGATGCGACTTCTGCGCGACGAAAGTTTTAATTCCATCACGTTCATACGACTTTTGAATGACGTAACGAAGTCATCTTGCGACTTTTGTATGTCCATTAAACGATATGTTGGTCGTATAACTGGGGCCATTTTCGCGTTTAGTAAACGTTATTATAACGTTAGTGCGACTAAGTTATTACGATCAATGGAATTAAGATAACGTTTACTAAACTTTTGAACGACGTTTAATTGTTAGTTGGGTACTTATATATTTTTCTATTACATATTATTTTTCTATTACCTATAAATATTTCAAAAGCGATCTGCAGGCGACGCCGACGCGACAGACGGCCAGCTTTTACAGTTCAGCGACAGTGTCGCTGATGTCGTGTCTTAAGTATTGCCTTGGGTCACCTTCAGATTGTTTATCTTTCTTTGCTTTTCCTATAAACATTAATGAATAAAATTCATGCTCTTTTGGTATTGTGTAGTTCGTTATGAAAATCAATAACGGGTTTAATTATCTGTAATAGTAGATTAGTAGCCAAGGGCTGTAAGGCATCAATTGCAGCCCTAATATTTAGGCGCACGAGCGCAGCGAGGGCGCCTATAGTTCAAGAGTGCAATTTGATACTTACACCCGAGCTAACTACTCTGCTTTACATCTCGATTGTGAGGTAAGTAGAAAAAAAACTAGCTAAATCCCAAAAACAAACAATAGGTACTTAAAGGAAAAGTTTTCTATTCCCGCCTTTTTCATCTTTGTTTTTTAATTTTTTTTTTCAAGAACGTAATTGTTTTTTTTTTAAATTACTTACCGCCCTAGGGCTTTTCTAGCTACATCATTACCCTAGAGCGCTAATTGGTTACCTACAAGCCTCATTTGGGGGTAATACCTAAGGACCTACTTACCGAATATGAGAGATGTAAAACAATATTATGTATTATGTTACATAGACTGAAGACTTTGTTCTACAAAGACGAGTCCTATTGTCATGAATCTGCCCACCTCACCGCCTTGCAAAAGAGGAAGAGATTTTTGTAAAGAGCCCACGGCCACGGCCGATCCACCAAATTCTAACGCACTTACCTACCGAGTAGTAGCTACTAAAGTTTATGTACTATTAATATGCATTTCACTACAACTTTACACTAGATATTTTTATCTTATTCTTTACCATTATTATGTAAACTTAAACGAATTTCCATTGAACTTCAACCAAAAATGTTATGAGAAATTAATAGGTAAGTACATCAACTAATTAATTTTGAGAGAAAGTAAAGAAGTTTTTGATTTTGTATCGTCTGAAACAAATAAATTTACTAATACTTCACTTTATTTAACTGTATTAGAGTAAATATCTAGCGAACAAGCGATTGATTGGCCGTTTTATACCTTGAATCATCAGGCGGAAATAATAGTGAATGTAATTATGTGGGCACAGAACAATGTTTAACTTATTGTTTTCATTTGCGGAAAATGCCAAAAATAACTCTTTGAATTTGTATTTTTATATCCTAGAATTTAGATACTAAAGTTGTTTAATTTATTAGCTTTTTCTTATACTTACCCATCTTAACTTAATGTTATAAGTTTAATTCACGCAGTCTTAGAATAATTCTTATTGCAACGGTTATTTATTATGCCCTACTACTCATATAGATAGGTGCATGGTGTAAGTAATGAAATTTTTGCTTTGTGTCTGTAACTGATTTAAATGAAGTCGTGTAGGTACTTTATATATTTTGTTAACACAGTTTACATTTCGTCTGTAATACAAAGTAGAAATAAAATGTTAAAATTTTGAATGTAAAGTTTTATTTCGGTGTTTTTTACAGGGCCGTGCCGCCCCTGTGTGCGAAGTGAAGTGTGCGGCGCACAAAGGCGCCAAGACAAAAGGGGCGCCCCGCCATGCGCCATCGAAATATTTTTTGTAACAACTACACGACATACTGCTACTACTTTGTAGTGGAGTATTCATATGGTATAGAAAAAACATGCACAACACAAAACATATATTGCGCTATTTACACAAGTCTCCCAAAATGTTTTTTTTTTGAGGATGACTTCTCCCGCCCTTGTGTCAGACTTTACTGACTTAATCGCACCGTTGTTCCTTCGGCTGCTCTTTAAGTTCCGGGGCCGCGGTAACAATTAAAAGTATTTCGCAACCCCATTGCAGTCGACACGGTTCTAGTCTGGGTCGGACGGCGAGCTACCCATCGCTCGCCGTCCACAGTCCCGCGCCTACGGTGGCCTGTAGTCGTTCTGCCACTCTCAACGACTAGACCGGAGTCTCTGTCCGGGGCGTGAGGCTTAAGGCTGCCTCTCGCGCGCCACCGTCTCCTTCTCAAGCATGACTGCTTCGTAGAAGGAGGCGACGGTCTCCCATTCAGTCTCGCGGTCTCGCCCCTAAGCATAGCCGGAACCAGCGCGGGGCGCGAGAGGTCACCTCCGAAGATCGTCTCTCTGAGGACTCGGCGGTGGCAAGCGGCGGGCCGAAGCAGGGCCTCCACCGTATGATTCACCGTGTTCTCCAGGCGACTGTTGTTGCAGTGGTGACACCCGGCGTTTCTTCCGCTCGAACCCGACACAGGAACCTCCCAAAACAACCGTGTCCGGTGAGCCTAACTCAGGTCACGTTAGGCGAAAGGTGAGAGCGCCATGCAAAGAGGCCTTACCGCCGCTATTACGGCGTGCTGAGCGCTGGGTGGCGACAGTCACAGTTTCCATTCCGCCATGAAATTCCGCTGGACCCCACGATGATATTACGTTAATGGTTTGATTTTACGCTTTGGCTTTTCTTTTACATTAAATTCCGAACGAAGCGTTTGAACGAACTCGAACCGACGAGTGCAACACGAGCGGGGTGTAGTCACTGCCGACTCACGGGATCTCGGATTTTACGAACCAAGCTTTATCTTCCGATATGGCGTGGTGGTTTTCAAGAAGGCGATAACACGCTCCGTAAGAATTATAAACCCATCTCGCTTCTTAGTTCTTAAGCCGGGCGCATACATACTGATTCCGAATCAGGTTTCCTTATCAGGGTTTCGGATTCAGAAACCTGAATGGTCCGCGTGCATACAAAATGTTTGACAAGACGCACACCGTTCTTACTTTTCCGAACAGAAAACAACCTGACGTTCGGTTCGGAATTTCTCCGTGCGTTCGTTTTGGAAGAACGGAAAAAAACCTGAAGACATCATACCGAACGCAGCATTCGCATTCATTTTGGCTCGGTCGGCGCACACGTACGGAATTTTTTGTTCAGAATCGCGTTGGCGCTGCGCCGAGTAGACGTACGACGTGCAACGCTCTCCGTCCGCTGTCAAAAAAAAACCTATAATATTTGAAGAATTCTTCTGGGTATGCCTGTAACTTAGCTCTTTACACATAGAATTGACTCTCAGTTAATCTTTGGGTATTCAGTGGATGCACCATGTTTTATGCCCTTTTTGTCTAGCGCCAATAAAAGAGCAATGAGCATCAATTCGTCTTCGTCGTCCATACGCGTGCGTTATCAGAAGCGTCTATGATCAAACTGATCGTTTAAATTCCGAATGCAAAAAACAGAATGTGTGCGTCCACCACACGGAATTCTTGGTTAGAAAACCTGATCAGGATTTCTGAAACCATTCCAACTGTAGAGAGGTGTGATGCAGGGAGATATAGTTTCCACGAAACGGTTCACAAATGTATTGGTCTGATATAGATGTCTTCTGACTTTGGCATCAACATGAATGGCTAGTAAATCATCCACCTTTGATTTGCTGACAACATTGTGGTCATGGCAGAGTCGCTGGAGGACCTGGGCACAATAACGACAAAACGAAGACAAAAGTCTTCAACCAGTAGGTATGTGTTGCCAGTGATGATATACGGATCTAAGACGTGGTCGCTAACTATGGGCCTCATAAGAAAGCTCAAAGTCTCTCCGCGCGCGATGGAAAGAAAGCTTTTATCATCGCGCGCTCGGGGTTTCCCTACGTGATCGAATCAGAAACGAGCAGATCCGTAGGAGAACCAAAGTCACCGATATAGCTCACCGAGTCGCAAAGCTGAAGTAGCAGTGGGCTGAGCATATAGTTCGAAGAACCGATGGCCGATGGGGGAAAAAGGTTCTTGAATGGCGGCCTCGTATTGGCAAGCGCAGCTTTGGCCTCCCGCCAGATGGACGGATGACCCTGTAAAGGACGCAGGAAGCCGATGGATGCCAACGGCACAGAACCGCATGCGCTGGAAAAAGTTGGGTAAGGCATATGTGCAACAGTGGACGCTCATAGGCTGATGATAAACATAGGTACGTAATCGTTAAATCGGTTCTAATAGAAAAAAACTGGCCTAGTGCGATTCCGTCGTTCACAGTAATTGGCAAACAGTAGCGCAATGGGTTTACCTTATAGTATATAAAAATAAAGAACATTTATTTTGTCAAACAAAACTAACAAAGAAAAAAACACTTTAAAATATGATTATTCCTAAAAAAAGAGGCGCTCCATTAGTTTTGCACACAGGCGCTGCCGGGGGTCGGCGGCCCTTTTAGTCGAGCAAGCGTAAAAATAAATAAATAAGACTAACAAGAAGATTTTATCTTTGAATAGGTTTTCCCAATCACGTATTGTACCTACTTATTTTATCAGACTTGACTCTATCAACTCGGTAGTACGTACTACTTTTAAAGTACCTTACGTAACTGGGTGGGTCTTGAACAAAAATGAATTTAGGTAGGTGTAAGCCTACCTAAATTCATTTTTGTTCAAGACCAGCTACTGGCAAGACATAAAAGATCGACATCTCTAAATGAAACCATTATTCAAAACGATAACCCAGGTTTAGCTCGAGCTAAAAATAACTGGCGTAGGCGTAGATATTGACTTCGGGAACAAGCAAGGTTCAAATTGTGAGAAAACTAGAATGTAAGGAATAGTTTAGTAGTTAGTAGATAAATATGAAATACCTACCATAATACCTTCATATCAAAATACGTAATTATTGATAACGAGAGATGTGTTATAATATTCTTATGACTTCTAACGCCTACTTGTAACATTTTAACTCAACTTTAGACTACTTAATTAATTTCATGATATTAGTATGATATCGAAACCGATCTCTGATGATTATTTTCAAAGAGGCAGAGGTGAACTTATAAATTCAGTAGAAATATTTAAAAGGCGCTTCACGAAAATCAATATAAGTATTCTAATTAATTCTAAAGACATTTGCATGTCTATCTGTATATATTTAAACAGACCTAAATAAGAAGTTATTCTTTTCAACTGAAATAATATAGAAAAGCCTTTGATTAATTTAAACAAAAAAAAATATGATAAAATGAAATAGACAGATTTTTATTGTTTTTGTATCACACTTGTGTTAGACTTGCCAAAAATTTGTTTCCTAACGTGTTTGCAAAATGAGCACGGTTTTAAATCCAATTTTACATTTAATTTAACATCAAAGTAGCCTCTTGATATCAAAGCCACCCCATTCCACAGCAGCCTTACGCACACAGCGCTATGCAATGTAAACGAGATAGACCTACGTAGATATTTAATCTAGGCACGTTAAAAATCACTGGCACGTTGGTCAGCTCGTTAACGATCTGCGGTTGACCTAGTTCTGCGATCATTGTTCTCACTCCATTTTTATTTCTACCTATCGTACTACACTTCTCCGCCTCCGTCACTATTTTTATTGACTTGGCTAATTAAATGCAAAATGAATACCAAAATATTCGAGATGTGGGCATTGTAAGTCAACAAAAGTAAACAGAAAGAGCCGTTGTTATGCCCGAACTTTGAAAGTCCTTAGGTGACTGGGTACCTAACTATAATTGACATCAGCTAAAGCATTCCACCCGTGCGTAGAACAGAGAGATGACTCGCTCCCAGTTTGCGTTTAAAAAAAAATGTGTTCCGGAAATGTGTGCACATATGTTGTTGGTACTGATTACTAGTGACACTATTGTAATTCCTACATTAGCAACTTCCGTATCACTTTTCAGTTACGGATTTCTTACATAATGAAGTTGAATGGGAACTTTCCATTTTTGATTGCTAGTAGGTGCTAGGTAATCAAACTCTACTTACATAAATAAGTAGTTCATCTTAATAAATAATAAAATAAATATAAAATGAATCTGAAGAAGCCCAAGGTATTCAAGGAAACAGAATTATACTGAAATATTAATTTTATAGCAGTTTGCTGCCAGAGGTGCACTGAAAGATTTTGAATAGATCGTGTTCACCAGTGTGCTGACGAATAAGGAACTTTACTTTAGTGTTTACTCTCTGAACATATTAAAAGTATAAAGGGGTCTTATCTTCTAAACACGGCGCTGACTGGATGAAGTCGGTTTGTATGAACTATGATGGTTCTCCGTTCTATACATTTTAAATGACCGCCGCCAGCCAAGGCAGGCCGCGCGTATCATTCAAAAGGAACCGAGCTAAGCTGGTCAAGCCCGCTCAACTAGGTCACTATCTTGGGATTCCGATTCCGCTGTTTGTGTTTACGAAGTAGTACCTAGTTATAGGTAAATACCGTTAAGTGAGTGGAAGAGCGGAATCTTCCGTTACAGTGAGTCGTCCATGTGTTCTGGTAAAGTTTACCGATATGTGGGCTAATTTAGAAGAAAAAAAAAGACCGAACTAATAAAATTCTTCAAAGAGATAAAGTGAAATAAAAACCGAGTAACCCATTTTTTTAAACTATTTTTTTGACAATAGTTTTCAGCCAAGTATTCTAAACATACAACTTCGCGTAAACACGACTATGTAGCCTGCCTGTAGCTATCAAGAAATCGATTAGTTGCGCGCGCCGACTTATCTTCGCCTAACAGTCGAACAAGTTCACGCAAATATCGTCAGCTGGGCTTTTAACATCTCCTAGCATTGTTTAAACCTTATTAGTCCCAAATAGTTGAATAAAAAACAAAGGTTTATAAAATGTGTTCAAGAGATACCTTCAAAAAGTAGCTTTTAAGTAATAATAAAGCCTCGAAGTGAAGAGGAATTGCAGCGCAGTTCCTAATATAGCTCTACCGTCATAGTGACATTATTGTACGTCCTTAAATAACTGGGGTAAGTCGTGTACCAAGTGCGGAACTTACTATCCTTCATATACTTGCATATGCTATAAAGGAATGTAAATAGTAACAATCTAATTAACACTTTTTTCATTAGACAATCATGCCGGGAGCCAGGCATAAGATTCTGGGGCATGTACTATCTGGCTTTTGCCATAAAATGAATCGGCGTAAACCTATATACGGGGACTCCCTGGATACCCCACTAAACAGATGTCTCACTACCTTGGACATCACTTTATTAGGTGAGTATTATCACTATCCTACTTCTTTACATAATAAAGGAATGGGAATTCCATTTCGTCCCGTTGACCTAATTGAGACAAACTGAAGTTCCATAAAAGTTTCATTTTTGCTGTCATGGTTTCTCAACCATATCTTGACCGGGCCCCATTGTATCTTGGCTAAAGTAATTTTATAATTGTATGTATATTTTGTAGGGACAGCCCGCAGCGTAGGCTGTGCCTGGTGGCGAGTCCCCACAAAATGTGAGGTCTTATTCGTAGAACTGTGTCCACTACTGGACGTCGCTGGTTACTCGAATACGGGGAACTCGGTACTTTAAAGATAATAAATTGGTTTCAGGTGTCGGGCACATGGTGGGAGCGGGTATTTACGTACTGACGGGAACTGTCGCTCGGCACATGGCTGGACCCGCAACGGCCTTAAGTTTTCTGCTGGCTGGAATAACATCCACCTTAGCGGCTTTGTGCTATGCTGAGTTTGGAACTAGAATCCCGAGAGCTGGTAGTGCATACGCCTACACTTACGTCAGTATTGGTGAATTTTGGGCATTCATCATAGGTTGGAACATAGTATTAGAATATATGATAGGTAAGGTTTCACAACTTCCTATTTTTTATTTTTTTCTTATGGCTGAGATGGTCAGTTCCAATTCTTCTTTATATTTCAGGTGCCGCTTCAGTAGCTAGAGCCTGGTCTGGATATCTGGATGCAATATTGGACGGTGCAATAAGCAACGCTACTATTTCCATCACAGGCGAAATGCATGAAACTCTTTTGAGTAGATATCCAGACGTTCTCGCATTTCTAATATGTATTGTGGCATCTTTAATTTTAGCAGTTGGTGTGAAAACTTCAGCCTACATTAATAACGGTCTTACCATTTTAAATCTCTTGGTCATATCTCTTGTCATATTCCTTGGTTTCTATTACGCCGATCTCGGTAACTGGTCCGAGAAGAATGGTGGATTCATGCCATATGGCGTGAGTGGCGTACTAGCCGGAGCAGCTACATGTTTTTATGCATTCGTAGGATTTGACAGTATATCGGCGTCTAGCGAAGAAGCTAAAGACCCGTCACGTTCAATTCCCATAGCCACCATACTATCTATGGCACTTGTGGCTTTTGGATATATTTTGGTGGCTCTAGCTTTGACCTTAATGGTTCCGTATCAGACTATCAACCCCGACGCTGCATTGCCGGCAGCGCTCGGTGCAGTTCACGCTGACTGGGCTAAATATGCTGTTGCAGTTGGAGCAGTTTGCGGTATGACCACAACCCTTTTAGGCTCCTTATTTTCTCTTCCACGCTGTTTGTATGCTATGTCTGCAGACGGTCTCCTCTTCGGATTTCTAAGTGACATAAGTAATAAGTCACAAATTCCTATAATTAATCTGATAATCTCGGGGTTGTCATCTGCATTGATAGCTCTTTTGTTCGATTTGGAAAAGCTTGTGGAATTTATGTCGATAGGCACTCTGTTAGCATACACTATTGTGAGTGCTGCAGTGATCATATTACGCTACCGACCCGTAACTGCAGTGGAAGATAAGAGTTTCGGAGTTCCACCGCTGGAATCTCCTGGCGACCGAGAAGATAGTTCAGCGACCGGCACTCCAGGCACTGACGGCGGTTCTTCTTCATCGGAGGTAGATAAAGTTGCTATTTCATATCTTTTTACAAAGTTAGTTCATGTTACCTACTTGTATTAAACTTGGTAAACTTTATTCTATTTCAGATGTTTGAAGCTTTGACAGTAGGTCGTCTCCGGGCGCAGTATGCTTGGTTGGAGCCGCTAGCAGGTGGCAGGTCTCCAGGAGCTGCGGTCACGAGCTGTGTCTATTTGTTCACGGCTGCCGCGGCCGCTCTTTGCGCCCACAACCACTTCCTAGCAGAGCCCGCTGGTTTGTGGGCGTTGCTTCCGGATTTCGTTCTCAGCTTCATTATTGTTGCCTGTAAGTAAGCTTCTTTAATACCATTTAATTAGTTTCAATGAATTTTTACCAATTTTTACCCACGACGGAACGGAGGGGCGTTTGGGGTGAGAGGTTGTGTGTGCGCACAAACCCAATGAATGTTCCTATTTATCTCCAGAACGGCTGGACCGATTGACATGCACTTTTTGCGGTAGAATTGGAATTTATGTAGTTCTATTATCACCGTGATACCTTTAACATGATTTTTAGTTATTTATTTATTTGTTTCAGGCATCAAGGCCCATATAAACATATACAATACAATATTAATATAAAACTTAAAAATACTATAAATATACATTACATAATAACTAAAACTAGTGCACACGAAGTGTCGGCGTCGTGTTTCGCTGACTGGTGTCATGTAGGCGGCCACGAAACCGGCGGTACACAACACCTTTCGGCCAGAACTCTTCCTTGAGGAACTTCTCGAGATGGTGTGTCGGAACGCGCACCACGAACGACTTGAAGTTCGTGTTGTGACGCGGCTCCAACCTCTCGACCCTCAAGGTCCAGTTGGTCTTCACGCGCATGTACTCCACGATCTCCTCAACCTTCGTAGTGTGGTGCAGCCTGGACACGTAGAGCAGCGTTGTCGGTACTGCTGGACGCAGCAACATGTTGGGTCCTGCCAGCGCAGTACCGCACTGGTTCCGACAAGGAGGCTTCTTCTTCTTCTCAACCTTGATGAAACCATCCTTGTCGCTCTTGTCCTTCTCTGGACCCTGCCTTTCAGGAACCTGTTTTGGTTTTGACAGGCTCCGTTTACCCCCTTTCGCTTTGTCCGCTAATTTAACCTGCGAGTTTAGTGGCTCAACAGACTTTTTAGCGGCGGCTGCAATTGCTGCGTAGGCTCGTTTGGGGGTCGCTGAACCTACACACGTCGTCGTCTCCACCAGTGTCGAGGCAGGGACGGCCGCGGCACACGTTGCAACGCATGCATTCTCGGCAGCTGGTGACACACTCGAGCCCGCCGACTCGAAACTGCAGATGGAGGCGTTTTGTGCCCCGCGACGCGTGTTCACGAAGTTGTCGCTAGGTGACCTACTTGCAGAAATCGCATTGTGCAACAACACTACTTCTGCCCGTAGATCACTGATGGTGTTGTTGGACACCTCCAGCTGGCGCTGCATCTCGACCTGGCTTTGCTTCAGGAGTGTGATATCCTTCAGCAGCCTGGTGACATCTACGTGGTCGAATGTGACGGGAGGCAGCTTGTGCAGATCCTTCACCACGAATTCAGGCACGTCGTCCGGGTCGGTCTCCTTCAACAACGTAATGATGTCCTGGAGGCTCTTCTCTGTACCATCCCTTCGACGAGACGGCATCTGGCTGAGTTTGCCGAGCGACGTGAACAGCAGCAACTTGGCACTGCTGATGTCATCCTCCTTAAACGATGACTTACAGATCTGCAAGATGCTGACCTCGTCCATGTAATCGATGGCATGCTTTATGAATGCCAGAACTTCATTGGCTATGAGCGTTTGAGAACTCATAGCAGAATCCGGGCAGCGGCTATAGCCGCGCAACTCGCGAATATAATTCACACTGAGCAGCGCAAACGCGACCGTACTCGACCGCGCATCGCAACCGACTCTATTATAGTTATTTATAGTTGTATCAAAATTTTGTCAACATGTTTCAGGTTTGGTGATCATTTGGGCACATCAACAAAGTCCGACGCGGCTGCCGTTCCGCGTGCCGTGGGTGCCCCTGCTCCCGGCGCTGAGCGTCTTGCTCAACGTTGAGCTCATGATCAATCTCAACGCACTCACCTGGGCCCGATTTGCTATTTGGATGACTTTTGGTCAGTTTCATTTTTCATATACCTATTTATACACAAAACATAAATGTTTACGTGCCAAATTGTTGGAACTTTTCCGTCTGGACTAATTAGGTTGGTGTCACTCATTTACAAATAGTCACATTGTCGACAGTCTCGATAGGTACCTACTATTTTTTGTACGCAGATTTAGGTGTTAAGTGTTCTGTTCGTATATGATTGTCGTAACAGATAACTAAATTACTTACGTATTAAGTAACTGTAATAAAAAGCCAACTTTTAGATACCATAGCAATAATAGGTTGTTACTAATATCATCTACAAATTATCCCGTTGCTAAATTATTTAAATATGTCGTTAGCGCTTTTGTTTTTGTCGTTGCATAATATTTAATTAACGCCATACGTGACATATTTCAGGCCTCCTCCTGTACTTCCTATACGGCATCCATCATAGCAAATTGGGTGAAGGTGTGACCGGTCTGCTGTCGCGGTCTGCCAGTGGCGGTGGCCACAGCGGCGGATGGGGAGCCGTCGAGAAGACCAGCGCCATCGCCCGTCGTGTGGGCCGCTTCGCTCGCGGAAGCAAGGGTGACGATCGCAAACCAATCATAAGCGACGACGACTTATCCAGGCGTGAACCTTGATTCTAAATTATTATACAGAATTCATTTTTCATTCACTCATTTAAAACAAACACAGTGTTTAAAGTTTTCTTAGCCTTGCCACCTTTGTTAGAACTCATTTTGCTAAAGTACTGCTAACTTGTGGCCACTGTGACACTGTGATCACATTTTATTGGAGGTAGGTATGTACAGTAGATTATTATTGAAACAAAAAAGCGTATCACCATATCTTATTGTGCTTTAAATAGTTTGATTGAGTGTTTAATATTCATAGGGCTTAAACCGCAATGTAGCGGAAATTTATGTAAATTGTATTTGATTATGTACTTATTATTGTACAATTAATTCGAGTTTGCTAAGCTAAGAAACGAAAACGGTATAGCTTCATTATGAGTTAGATAGACGCACGATAATTTTGGAGCTTTGTTTTCTTTAACTGTACCTTTAATTACGCATAATACTTAAAATTTTATGTAAACATTTATAGTTATAATAAAGTGTAAGCCGGTAAAATGAGAAAACCAATAATGAACTAACCTATTGCTTAATGATCTTATACTCAATAGTGTGCAGGTATAGAATAATAGTAAACAAAATAGAATCTCAATTTTACCTTTTATGTAAATGTATTGAAAAATATTCCAAAGAATGACTATAATAATAAAAACATAAACACTTAGAAAATGATAATGCATTAGGTATATAATATTATAACTATAAAGTTAATTGGAGATCATTTAGTTTAGAATGTCCTTCTACTTTATTTGCGCACACATACATACTGATGTATATACATGTATAATATAACCTACACCTGCATTCCTAACCGTCATTTGTTATTGACACAGCAATGCATGGTTTGGTTACCTTTTTGTTACCGTTGCTTGTGATTATCGACAATGACAGTTCACTCTCCGAACAACTTAGAGCGCCTTCACACTAGCGTTTGTCCAGTGTAGGCGTTCGATAAACGTATAACGTGTTGCCAGAAATATGTAGAACTGTTGCATTGCTTTGTATGTGTATTGTGTAGTAGGTATCGTGTAGGTAGGGTATCCAAAAATTCCTGCTTTGCTTTCCTAAATTATTATACTAACTTGATATTTTTGCTAAATGGTTCGAAAACGAATTATTTAAAGAAATAATAAACCAAATAGTTTAATGTTTTTTATTGTCAAACAAAATTCATTTCACAGTGCCATTTTGATGTCAAGTTTAACAGGGTCAATTAATGTATAAAAGCAAAGTGCTGCGACAACTCAATTTCATTGAGTTTCAACGAAAATTACAAGTTCTAGTTTTTTTACTTGTTTGAATGAATATTACAATCACACGTTTACACAATGTGAAACGTTGAACTAATGAATGGTAAATAAATACATAAGTATATAGAGAAAAAGGAAAAGTGGAACAAAATAATATGAGTGTTACTCCAGATCTTTTTGAACTGTTTATAAAAACGCTTTATTGTATGATGGATGATGCATATATTGTCAGTGGTAAATCAGTCCTTTCGCATTATATATTGTAGGAATGTTTCTTCCAGAAATGATAAGTTATGTTTTATATGTATAATTTATTTTAGAAGTATACTAGCAGGTTATTACTTAGCACAAAGTGTAGGTACTGTTATATTATTAAGTAAATTATATCTTCAAGATGTATGGATTTATTTATGGCGCAAAATTATATAAATGAACTATAGCATCGTTGTTAAAAAGATTGTATATTTTAAGTGTTGATGTGTACATAAACAAATTATAATAATACGTCACTACGGTTTTTTTGTTATTCCCTGTATTTATACTGACTTATATAAATAGATCTTAAGCAATAAATATAATATACAGAAATTAAAAAAGAAAACAATTATTTGTACTGTTGACATAAAAATACAATAAATAATAGGTACCTGTACTAATAGACGTTGTACGCTATGCAGTACCTAATACTTAAATATTAAAACATGGACGTAAACAATTTATAATAGACAACAAATTTAAAGAAATCACGTTTAACATAATAATAAAACAAACATTAATCACACAGCATTGATGTAAAACGAACTAAAATTCATAATTATTTAAACTACATTCCTTACTGCTACCTTAATACGTCGACTGACGACTATAAAAAAATTATACCTACCTATAAGTATACTGTCATCAAACTGGAATAATTTATTGCACTCTTGGAAAAGAATGCGTCCAATGAAAATATGCTAGTAAAATATACACAATCATTATTTAAATAGTGCGCCAATTTTATAAATTCAGCTCTTGTTATTTTTTTTATAGTATCTAATGGTTTGTTTACTTATACAGATAAACATATTAAGTGATAAGGTAAATAATGGCAATTGCTCAGTCAGTAGGCCGTTTTGTTAGTTACTATTAAGAGGAATTAAGAATACATCATTAGATCTGAACAAATGGTCCGGTATCCACTTAAAGGTTGTATATGTTGCAGTCAGTCAGGTTTGATTGGAAAAATCAAACAAAATCAGAATTAAAACAGAAACAGACTTTTGACTGAAATAAAGAGTTAAATTAACATCCCGATTCAGAACAATTGGGCTCGGGTTTCTTAGGATAGAAGGCTAAAGAGGGAGCGTTAGCCTTCTTGATGTTTTTCGTTTAACAAGTGCCCCGCGAAGAGCAGCATTGTTAAAAGCATAAGGTTAGGGCAAAACTAGTTATAGCTTTTCAAAATCAGTTTTGACTGCAACTTATCACACATGCATGAATTTATATATTTTTACATCACAGGCCCGAGGTACCTATTTAAAAGATTATAGCTATGTCTTTTTGATGATTTAATTATAACATTATGTTTTATTAACGTGAGTGCAATAGGGATGACAACAACATTAAAAAACGGCATTCTGTTTAGTCCGCCTAATAGATCGGCCAAAAATACGGGACACGGTATTTTTTGCTTGATCAAATTAATAAAAAAACACAAAGATAAAGAACAACAAAGTTCCGGAGTGGGGGCTTTTGACGTCACCGTCCTGCAAAAATTGTATCAAATCGTGAGGTCATGCGCAACTTCAACGCACTGTATCGTCGTCATTCTTCGATTACGCGAAAAAAGAAAAAATAGGGGTCCATTTTTTGATAATCTATCTGACGGACTAATTACTTATTTTTGTGGTCTCGCCAATTCAGTCAATTTTGTTTCAGAAATGAATAAATTGTTACCATCACTTTGTTTGTTTATCCATACTAATATTATAAATGGGAAAGTGTCTGTCTGTCTGTTTGTTTGTTTGTCTTTCTTTCACGGCAAAACGGAGCGACGGATTGACGTGTTTTTAAGTGGAGATAGTTGAAGGGATGAAAAGTAACATAGGCTACTTTTTGTCTCTTTCTAACGCGAGCTAAGCCGCGGGCAGAAGCTAGTATACAATAAGTCTGACTGGCACGCCGCAAGGTATAAATTCATCTCTCCGACACTGCATGCAGCGGACGTGTGAAGAATTACTCTCGATTAATCTGCTTACACAGTATTTGTTGCTCGAGAATATTGTGTTATGGTACGTTAGATACTAAATGAATACGTATCTCGAGAATTAAAACTTATTCGACGTGTTTTTATTATTAGCGACCCAGATGCGGTTAGTTAGAAGGAAAATTAACTAATAATAATTTATATATAATTGCAGCCTCGACAAGCAAATGATTATATTCTTTGCTCTGAATAGAAGACTGCGCCTAAAAATAATAATATTGCATTCATCTCACTCGTTGGAATTGTGCTAATTGCATTTGTGTTTTGTTTCATTAATACTACATAACACGGTTTAAAACTATTGGGACATTTTGCGAAAAATAAAGGACAATACGGTTTCACTATCCTAATGCAAACAATTTATAGAAATCAAAGCCATAAATAGTTATTATTAACCTTAACAAAATAACAAATAATACACAATTAATTTAAACTGTTTTCATAAGAAGTAACAGATACGTTTTCAGAAGAACAACTCTATTGCATGATTTACATCAGAAGGCGTATTTCCCTGGAAACCTTTACATTATATACATATAATTAAATCGGAATTAAGAGATTCAGTCTTATCTGTTGTTCCGGCTGATCCGCCACGCAGACGCCGGCAGCCGCTGCAGACGGCTGATGGTGGGCCGGCCCCACTGCAGCCACAAGAACCCCACCACCAGACACAGAGCAGTTTCTATGTAGAACCCATCTATTCGCACATTGCATTTGCCACCGCCCGCTGTACATAGCTGTGAACAGGAAAATAGGCAAATAAGCAATTACTGAGTTGTTACACTTATCCATCACTATGTATAATATGAATGTTTTTATAAATTACTAGCTTCTGCCCGCGGCTTCGCTCGCGTTAGAAAGAGACAAAAAGTAGCATATGTTACTCTCCATCCCTTCAACTATCTCCACTTAAAAATCACGTCAATCCGTCGCTCCGTTTTGCCGTGAAAGAAAGACAAACAGACAGACAGAAAGACACACTTTCCCATTTATAATATTAGTATGGATGAAAGTATGTTTATCAGATGTTTGGTTACTATACAAGCTCTGCTTAGTTTGGGATCAGATGGCCGTGTGTGAGTTGTCCCAGATATTTATTGTATCACTTTATAGGGTAACATTTCCGCCGATTTCACACACAACATAATTTAAAAAATATAAGTACAGAAAACACTTCTGAGATGTAAAAAAAGTACACCCAGGTGAACACAGAAGCTGCCACTATCTTATTGGTTTAATATAACTGAAGTAAGATTTTACTTACCGATTCCTCCATTGGCGAGGAACATGTGTTGTCATTGTCTGTTGATATTGAACATGTCTTGTACGTGAGGTGGTCAATTGCCCACAGAGCGAGAGTGTTGGGCCAGTTGGTCCCAAGGTTCGACATTGTATTCAAAAAGGTCATGTAAGTGCCGCCCACTGCAGGATCCGACACTTTGGCGAAGAAAGCCATCACAGCCACGAACATGCAGTATAGGCATGTCTGGAACAATATTGAGGATTGATGATTTAAACTTAATTTATATTTTATATAGGTATTAACACTAGGGCATTGCTTCACCATTTCACCAGCTTTCAGCTGCAGTGTAAAAGAAAGAATGAGTCGATGTCTATCTGTCAATGGCGGAAAAGCTCTGTTGTTGATAGAACTTATTTGCAAACAAAGTTGATGTGCAAGAGCAAGGTTTCTTGCGCATCTACTTTGAGTGCACGCGCTCACGTAAACTTTAAAGTAAATGATATTAAAAGAGCATATAAATAACTAGCTTCTGCCCGCGACTTCGTCCGCGTGGAATAGTTCCCGTTCCCGCGGGATTTACGGGATGAAAACTATCCTATGTCCTTTCTCGGGTCCCCGACTATATCTGTACCAAATTTAATTCAAATCGGTACAGTAGTTTAAGCGGGAAAGCGTAACAGACAGACGGACAGACAGAGATACTTTCGCATTTATAATATTAAGTATGGATAAGACATACCTGATGAAAGACGTAAAGCACCATTAAAATAAATAGGTAAAAGTAGGATGGGCTAGCATTGCCCAAAAGGCTGGGTGTTATGGCCACTAGCCCGGCTACCAGTGGTCCCACTAGTAGTCGGTATGGGAATGCGCGCAGCCATAGTTTCAGAGGCGCTGGACCTGTTGTGTGCTTTGCTAGTAGCTGCAAACAGAAACATGATACAGTAATTATTTAAAGATTGTGCCCATTTAACGGACAGTAAAGGTTTGAAGATATATTATAAACTAGCTTTTGCCCGCGACTTCGTCCACGTGGATTAATAGTTCCCGTTCCCGGGGGATTTTCGGGATGAAAACTATCCTATCACACCGAAATGGCAGCGGCCGGCAGCGACGCGGCGAGCACTTTCAGTGTGAAATAATTTTAAACTTTAACTACATACTTAAAAGACCAATATCGCGATATATGAAAAATTCGCGAGGCCGCCCGCGGTGTCGCGCGCCTTGTTGGTGTTTCCGCCCGCGGCTGCCAGCGGCGAAGCGAGACCGCTCGCGGCACCGCGGGCCGGTAAACTAGTCAAGAAGATACCAGGCGCGCGGAGTCTGGAGGTCGCGCGAGGCCGCCAGCGGCTGCCATTTCGGTGTGACTCGGCCCTTAGGTGAAAGAATACAAGGTTTTAATACGCACCAATGGCATTATAATTTGTACTGGCACTAGAGGTACAGCAAGGAGGGCTAAGTCTTCCCTCGGTACACCGGCCTCTACAAGTTTTAGTCCTGAAACTGCGTCACTTGCGCTGAACCCGAGCTAAAAATGATAATTATATCATTAGTTGTTATGAACTGAGAAAATTGAAATATAAGTCGGACAAATGGATATGACATCAGATATTTACCTTAGCAGTAAACAGAACTAGAGCTAAAGTGCGCACCGCTGGCAATTTAATAATAGTGTATAGCTGCTTATAAGCAGTCACCACATCACTGAAGCCTTTCACATTGTTGTTAATAGAATCATTAATTTCATGCTTGAACATTGCTATGAGTGTGGTGGTGACAATAAACACCCATCCCCAGAAAAGAAGGAAACTGGCTAGAGTAACAAGGCCAGTTTCTTCTGGCTCTGAGCGTAAGTATTTGTTGCAGAAGTAAGGAGAATCCAGTGCAAGAAACATGACATATCCAAGGAAGAAACCAGCTGTCTGTCCCACGGTGTTACATGTTGATGCATGCCCCACATTACATCTGGAAAGTTTTTGATCCAAATTAGTTTCAGATATTATTTTATCCTATGACTAGCTGACCCTCCCGGCTACACCCGCGTTATATCCGGTTTTTGGTTACTGCTCTGCTCGACCGCTCCTGTAGGTCATAGTGTGATTTGTATAGCCGGTCTTATTTTAATGTGTAAGTTATATTACTGTAAAGTTTCATCAAAATCCGATCAGTAAACGCGTGAAAGAGTAACAAACACATATACAAACTTTCACTTTATTAATATTAGTAGGATAAACTGATACCTATTTACATTTTAATGTTTGATTAGTGCTCAAATTTAACTGTGGACGACATTTGCATTGAAAACTAATAAAGCTTTAATTTACCTGTATTTTTCTCGGCTTTTCAATATTATTTATCAAAAAGTTGAATAACCTTTGAAAAGAAAAAGACACTAACAAATTACTCAAGGTTATGGCTTTTATAGTCTCAATTGAGACTATTATGAGCTTGTCAATTGGCACATATCTTGTATGCACAAATGTATTAAGTAATATTACTAGAATGTCTGTGTGTTCAATTCTGTATAATATTATGTCATAATTGAATGCACCCATTATTTAAAACCCACATTTTTTATTATTATTACTTTTTCCATATTAACAAGAACTTGGTTATGCTAACGCTTATTTATGCTGTGTAGCAAATCCCACAGTTTTCGTCTGGGCTTGCCATAGTGTAAATGAATCCATAGGTTTATAATTAAACCAAATAATTTTTCAACATGCAGCAATGTGCACATCTCAATATCGTTTTACAGTGGTTGATTTACAAAAAAATTAAAGATAGTAGGGAGGCATTCTTCTCCAGAAGTCCTCAATAATAGACTTTTTGACTTCTGACCATCTTCTGACTACCTTTAAAGACAATTAGTGTGAAAGGTTTCACATACTTTCTGTGACATGGGATATAAGTGATGATCTTTAATAATATAAACTTAGAAAGTACAATGAATTGAAATTGTTACATTGGTAATTGCCTGGTTTTGAACCAGCAACCTCATGCATGTGAGGTGGGTGCTATAATAATGCATTTATGAATCTTTTGTTGGTTTACCTTTTAAGCATGGTTAGGGCCCATCCATCAACTGCAATGTCTTGAGTGGCAGCCAAAAAGTTAAGGAATAAAAATGACATTGTTAGTGCAATCATTGAGGGAGCTTGTTCTTCAGATCCCAACCAATCAGTAACTCTGTATGACATGATGACCATTACAATCCCAATTAAGTATTGTACTGGTACAAGCCAAGTTTTTCTTCGACCAAATGTTGGCCAGAATAGAGCATCCACTATAGGGGCCCATAGTAATTTAAGACTAAATGGCCAGTTGACAAAACTGAACTCGGCCTGAAAAATAAATAATATAACATTTAAAACAATTATCTATATAATATTTCAATGGAAACATAAAATAATTTAAATACTGTATTAATCTATAATGTCAGGTTGGTATGGCAAAAAAAAATAAAAACCATTATTCTTGGCTTTTACACAGTGTATTTTTAACTGAAGATAATTGATTCCATCAATCAAACATGAGACATAAGCAAGGACCATGGAACTAAAATAAAAAAAAAGTTATATGATTCAGTATTTCCAAACCACAAAACACATTGTATACCCGTAAAAAACCAATTACAGTTTTAAACCAAAAGTCCTACGCAAGTTTGGCTCGTAAAATTTAATTTTATTAGTTTGAGATCCATGTAAGATTGATTAGCAGAAATCACAAAAAAACATGATAACTAATAAAGTTCTTACCTGTTGCGTGTATGTTATACCGCGATTTTGAAGCAACATTGGCACAGCTCCAGCGAGCCCTAACGGTATACCCTGGAGGGTATACAGAAATAACAAAACAGCAATATTAAGTTCATCTCCTTTGATATCACTGCGCCCTTCCTCAGCAGGGAAGTCACCATTTTCAATTAATTGCTCTTTCTCAGATGCAGATGGATGCTTCCGTTTAGTTAATGGCATGATTGAGCTAAGTATGGCCTGAAAATTGATTAGAAATATAAATCCATGACACTACCAATCTAACAAATACACGTCATTGAATTAAATTCTGTAACAGCTGACAACAGACTTTAATTTTGCGAGCGAGTGATCAATTTGTATATAATTGTCGTCCTTTGCAGCAAAATTTGTCCGATTATTCATAAAATCCTTTAATTAATTAATCATTTCATTTGCCACCGAGAAAATAATAACACAAGTGCAAACGCCGCGGTCACACGCAACGAGAGCAGAGCTTACAATATTTTATTTTGATACTGAATCTGATTGGTTGGATGTGGTGGATGAAAATTGAAATGTCAATTATGTCAACAAATGAAAGCACGGCACTCATGACACACGGACAACACACCAGGGGTGCGTTCCAAAAAGGGTAAAAATTACACGGAGTAGTGCGAAAATTACTCTAGAGCGTTCCGAAATGAGCCGAGTGAAACCGAGGGTAACCGAACATTTACTCGACAGCTAACCGAGCAGTATTTAGGAACGCTTTCGGTAGAGTAATTTTCGCACTGACAAGTGCGATTTCTCTCCCTTGGCTGAGCGTCGTTAAAAATTACCTGACATATGTCAAAATCATATATGCGCCAATGTTAAAGTTTGATGTTGAAGAATGAATTTACTAAGGGTGCGTTCCAAAACGTGCGAATAATTCACTCGGAAATTAAAAAGAGATAGAAACAACGAAAGAAAGAGAACGGCTAAACTGTTTTTGAACGCTACAGAGTGATTTACTGTTTTGGAACGGGTTAGGGTCATGATGGTTAGGATCGTATGATGACACTGTCAACATAACCTTTTATCTCTATTGCAAAGAAGGAAAATTGAGTTTTTAAGCATATTTTGCAAATAAACAAGTACTACCTGTTCGTTTCTACTTTAGTAAATCCATTCTTAAACATCAAACTTCAACATTGGCGCATAGGTATATGATTTTGACATATGTCAGGTAATTTTTAACGACGCTCAGCCAAGGGTGAGAAATCGCACTTGTCAGTGTGAAAATTACTCTACCGAAAGCGTTCCAAAATACTGCTCGGGTAGCTGTCGAGTAATGGTTCGGTTACCCTCGGTTTCACTCGGCTCATTTCGGAACGCTCTAGAGTAACTCTCGCACTACTCCGTGTAATTTTTACCCTTTTTGGAACGGACCCTAAAGTATAAAAGAATAGGCAGTACTTATTTATTTGCAAAATATACTTAAAAAACACGATTTTCCTTCTTTGCAATAGAGAAAAAAGGTTATGTTGACAGTGTCATCATACGACTCTAACCATCTTGACCCTAACCTGTTCCAAAACAGAAAATCGCTCTGTAGCGTTCAAAAACAGTATAGCCGTTTTCTTTCTTTCGTTGTTTCTATCTCTTTTTAATTTTCGAGTGAATTATTCGCTCGTTTTGGAACGCACCCCAGAATACAGACTTGCATCACAGATTATTACTATAAAATAGCAAGTTAAGCCTCTACTCCACAGGTGCGTTTTTATCGGTCGACAAGATTGCAAGCGTTCCAAAATAACTCCGATAACGATGACAGCGACAGCAGTGTGAAACGTAAGCTCTCTTACTGCATGATGGTATTATTATACCTAAGAACAATAGACAATAAATATGCATGCGATCATCGATCCATTTTACCGCACCTGTGTGGTATAGACTTAGCCTGCACTGGCGAAGTCAACTTCCGCTGACTTCCGCAAAATACTGCTAGCTGCTAGTGGGCACTACGCTTTGTAAATAAATATACCTACCTAGGGTGCGTTCCTAAACGTGCGAATAATTTACTCGAAAATTAAAAAGAGATAGAAACAACGAAAGAAAGAGAACGGCTATACTGTTTTTGAACGCTATAGAGCGATTTACTGTTTTGGAACGGGTTAGGGTCATGATGGTTAGGGTCGTATGATGACACTGTCAACGTAACCTTTTATCTCTATTGCAAAGAAGGAAAATTGTGTTTTTAAGCATATTTTGCAAATAAATAAGTACTACCTGTTCGTTTCTACTTTAGTAAATCCATTCTTCAACATCAAACTTCAACATTGGCGCATATATGATTCTGACATATGTCAGGTAATTTTTAACGACGCTCAGCCAAGGGTGAGAAATCGCACTTGTCAGTGCGAAAATTACTCTACCGAAAGCGTTGTAAAATACTGCTCGGGTAGCTGTCGAGTAATTGTTCGGTTACCCTCGGTTTCACTCGGCTCATTTCGGAACGCTCTAGAGTAACTTTCGCACTACTCCGTGTAATTCTTACCCTTTTTGGAACGCACCCCTGTTTTATTCTGTGACTGAGAGTTCTGTCAATGTCATGTTGACACGAATCGTTGACTTCGTTGTCCTTGTCAACTTCAACTTCAACTCTGAATGGCTTTTGTGGAAAAGATTGTCCTTGTCTATGTGTATGTATGGTCTATGTCTGTAGTTGGAATGTCAATATTGTCACTAATTGTCATTGTCAGTCAATAAGACAAGTTTAGTCTAATGTTCAATCAATCAATTCCTATCAATCAAACTAAATAGGTACAACATCCAGCAAAATGTTAGTTTAGAACCTCAAAACGTGATTTTTTATTGATATACTTAGTTCAACAATATTGTAATCTTATAGCTTTTACTTATGGGTTCTGTAGCACGCTCTTGTTTTTTAAAATGCTTGCTGGATTCTCATGCGCCTATTAAACTAATACACAATGTTGAAACAATAATAGGCCGCAGCAAATCAACAAAAATTAAGGACCCGGCTTGTTCTCGTCAGCAACGTAAGTAAATAAATATTTGGAAAAACCTCAAGATAATTTTTACTTGCTATGTTAAGGTAGCCTATAGCATACCCTACACTTAATTATCCTACTTACAACTTCTTATTTTTTCCAGTTATGCTCAAAGCAAACTGTGAAGAATGTGTGGTTGAAATCAAACAGCTGGGAGTGAATGCTTCCGGTCTTGATGGGTTTGCTCTAAAAAGGAATGGTCATTACAAAGTAGAACATGGCTCTAGAATTGAAATCTTGTTGAACAACTATATTCATGTTATAGACTTTGATCCACCACCAGAAAACTGTGAAACTAAACCAGGCCATAAAAGAAAACTAGACCGAGGTGAGTCTCCCAGAAAGAAAAAGGCCTTAAAAATGGATACAGAAACAATTCAAGAAGTTGTGGAACCATGGACAGATATAGACAAAGGTGAACTGTATATATTTACTCCAAAAGATGTCAAATCTAGCAGCAAAATAGCAGCCTTTGATATGGATGGCACTTTGATAAAAACCAAATCAGGAAAAGTGCATCCAGTTGACATTAATGACTGGCAAATAGCTTTCCAGGAAACTAAACAGAAGTTAAAAGAGCTTGTAGAAAACAGTTTCAAACTTGTGATATTAAGTAACCAAGCACCTATAGGCAATGGAAGGGTTAAGATAGAAGATTTTAAGAAAAAAATCGAAAACATTGTAGCAACATTGGATGTTCCAATTCAAGTATACTTGGCTACAGGTAAAGGATTTTACAGGAAACCAACCCCAGGCATGTGGAATGTTTTAACAGAACAAGTAAGAGACATTCTACAGAACAAATTTTTTGTTATTGTCATTTATAAATTTCCTAATGTTATTTTTATTTCAGAAAAATGATGGTTTGAAAATAGATATGTCTGAAAGCTTTTATTGTGGCGATGCTGCAGGCAGAATTGCCAATTGGGCTCCTGGCAAAAAGAAAGATCACTCTATGGCTGACAAACTAATGGCTGAAAATATCGGTCTTAAATTTTACACTCCTGAAGAATTCTTTTTGCAACATTCAAGAACTAACATCATAATGAAAAATCCAGATTTTAACCCTAAAGAACTTCAATTGGGATCATTCAATAATGATTTAATTCAAAAAGAAAAAGAAGTATGTGATGTAAAAAAAATGTATTTTATTTATTTCTATTAATAGTTGTAATAATGTTTTGTTCTATTCCAGATACTGGTTTTGGTTGGGTATCCTGGTAGTGGCAAATCATTCTTGGCACAACAAATTGAGAAGAAATCTGATCACAACTATGTTACTGTATGTAGAGATGTCCTTGGTTCTTGGCAAAAATGTGCTGCTGAGGCAACCAAGATACTACGGGTAAGTTCATGTTATATCTATTGCTTCAAACAAATAGGTTGTTTTCTATACTAATATTATAATGATGAGGAAAGATTTGTATTTTTGTATGTAACAAATAAATTTTAAAACTACAGGACCAATAAATTTCAAAAATTATTTTTTCATTAGAAAGCTACATTATCCCTGAGTAAGGCTATATAATAAAATAGTTAAATATAAACACACTACAATAAAGTGAATGTGATTCACTTTAGATATAGGATTATAACCAATTAAAATGAAACAAGAACTTTTAAAATCTGTTCTTAATTTTTTAATAGCAATATCAATGGACAACATATAAAAAAAAAAAATACAGACCATCAAAGAACCTTAGTTAAGAATTAATATGCTATAAAATACTGTACCATCATTTCAGCGAGGCAAAAGTGTAGTGGTCGACTGTACAAATCCCGACAAAGAGTCCCGTGCTCGCTGGGTAGGTCTCGCCAAAGAAATGAATGTGGAGTGCCGATGTGCGAAGTTGAAGGTCAACATGGCTCATGCGAGACACAACAACAAGTTCCGAGAACTCATGAAAATCAAACACATTCCAGTCAATGATATAGTTTACCACACCTACAAGTAAGTATTTCAGTAGAAATGATAAAGAAACTGTTAAATAAAAATATGAAGAGTTAACATACAGTAAGCATCAGAATAGAGGCTTGATATTTAAAAAAGGGTAGCAATAAAACGAGTGACTGTAAATTACAATTTTTAGTGTCAAAATTAATTAATTTGGGTTATATAATTACTAAGTAAGTGACTGACTGTAAGTGACGAGAAATCAACTGAACAGTATCTTACAAACATTAATTTGAGTTACTTATGATACAATCTAAAGGTGGGTACTGACCAACGTTACGAGGTGTAATGTAACATTCGCATCGAGCGTGTACGCATCGAGCATGTTACGCTGTGTTTTTAAATCGGCGTAACATGCTCGTCAAAACTCTGTGCTCCGCTTTCGCCGTTAATTTACTCAAGATGTGGCGTCTTTGATTCTACTTAATTGTTTCATCCAAATTAGGAAGAAGAAAAAACGTTACTAGGCAAACGAAGCCAACTATTCCAAGCGTTTTCTTTCTTGAGTTTGTTATAATGCTCTGGATGCGCTGGGTTTCACAACACTTCCTCTTCTCTGTATTTTTCTATAAAATACAGTCTTTTCTTTGTGCCACTCCATGTTTTAAGAAACAAATACGAGAGGAACGACGACGTGTGATTACTCGCAATGCGTGTGCGCTCGGGACGACTTGCAACAGCGTACTGACCGAACCGTGTAACACTCAAAGGATTCGCCAAAAAACCGACAGCCGGGTGGAGCACTCAAAGCGAGCAACGAGCGGCTCGTTGCTCCTTGGTTTATCCGTAACACGACGTACTGACTGCACGAATGCTCGTGGTGTAACACGTTACATTACGCCCCGTAACGCCGGTCAGTACCCACCTTAAGAAGCTTCATAATTACCAAACCTTAAAATATTCTATACATGATCGAGGGTGGGCTGGGTCGACGGAGCCCCGCTGCGCGGGGCTCCTACTTCTGGGTGGCTTATAAAAAAATAACCACGAAGGGGATGGCATTGGCGGGGTCGTTTAAGAGAGCGAAGCGAGCGAATAGACCCCGCCATCCCCTTCTAATCTAACCTATCCGAGTCGGGGTGCCCTAAAGTCTAGATTTCATCATTATTGAGAGTTAATAGTCGCTCACTTAGTAATGTAGTCGCTCGGATAAAATTTTAATATATGAAATGGATTAATCACGATCCACTTTTTGTAAGCTCGTTCGGGATTTTATTATTAATCAATATTCGTCGTTAGTTTAGTTAATTTTTTGCTTACTCAAATTCATACTGCTCAAGTTATAAATACAGTATGTCCTCATCAGTCGCAAAGTTTTTTTTTAATCGCTCGTTTTATTATTCCTCTTTAGAAAATACCAAAGTGAAGTAGGTTTTTTTTCTACTATTTGATGCATAGTTCAAGTATTCAAATATTTAATACCTCGACTGACAGCGAGAAAACACGTAAAGGAAGTGGGCAGTCAGACATTCTGATAACAGGATGTATTTTTCATAGTTCGAGACAACAGAAGTTATTTATCTCTTTGTAAATACTTACTGCCTTCTTTATACCACAACATAGCTATATTTTTTCTCAAAAACTCTTTTTTAGCTATTTATATTTCTCCCCCTTAGATTAAACAATTATCTTATTAAAAGTATTTAAAAATATTTTGAGATTATGTATTTATGTAAAATCTTGCCTGTCTGATGCTTACGAATTACTTACTTTGTATTTTTTTTCATTCTGATGTGTATGTTCTATTTCTTTAGTCATCTGTGGAAGCATTACTTAAAGTAGGTATTTTTTTTTGTTTCAGCAAAAAATATGTTGAGCCATCAACTAATGAAGGTTTCAAAGAAGTAATTACTGTTCATTTCTCTCCTAGTTTTGAAGATAAAAAAGCTGAGGAAATATATAGAATGCACTTGTTAGAAAAATAAACTTTTTATTAATATTGTTAATGCTTGCTATGAAATAAAACAACTGTGATGCGAATCAGCATTTTTATTGCTAAATCAATCACGATCACTATTTTCTATAACATCGTGTAGGCCGTTTTTTTATCAGTAGACAGTAACAATGCTAATCAAAACTGCAAATTGTATTTTCATTAGGTTTAGAATTCAATGTCTCTCAATTAAAAGGCTATTTATCATATCTATTTATTTTTAATGCTTTTATGCGTTAAATTTTCTTTTAAAAACTCGTTCAATTTATTTACAATTTTAACTTACATTTAACATGGATAGCAGTGAAAAAATACTAGGTTTTTATTTTCTTATTCACTAACACGTGATTAATTGCAACTGGCAAAGCGTGCCCAACATGGCAATGGCGGAATGGACGGATGATTTTTTAACATTCGTGTACGAAAAATTAAAAATAAATTATAGCATAGATTAAATTTTAAATCGCACCAAGCTAGCATATTATACAAACTGGTAAATATCACCTAGGAATTATAAGTTGGTAACTAGGTACATACCTGCCTCCATTTTACATAGGTAGCTGTACAAATAAGTTAAAAAGGTTTCCTGATAAGGTATTCAAAATGTTTTAGAACAGCGAGCTTATACTCACAAAGTATCTAGGCACTAGAATTTTAATTAGTAGGTACCTACGCAATTTTTTTCTCAATATCTATTAGTAATTTTTATATGTACACTTACAATGAAATCATTGATATCAAGTATAATTAGAATTTTTTTACTGCCAGAATCCTAGCAAAAAACTACATACTCAATGTAAATTTTTGTAAGTTACATTGGCAGTAGCCAGTACTGTACTAGGCACATTGGCGCGCCGGGGAATAGAAGTCTAGCAGCGTCTTCTTAATTGTATTGTCAATTAAATTGGTAAAGCTACAATTTGATAAACCTACAAGGTTTGAGTAAAAGTGATTTTTTTATTTCTACTAGATAGCTATTTTGTAGCACAACAGCGCTTCATCATCGGCCCATGGCAAAATCTTTATAGATAGGTACGGTACGACATTACGGATTGGTTTAATTGATATAGTTCAATCGACACGATTATTCTTGTTTACGATCCAATCAGTTGCATTGACCAATATACCATCGTGCATTAATCAATGACGTCATAATGAGATGATTAAGGGGCGATGATAATGATAGCATCAGCTTGCTGTCATTCTCCGTCAGGATCTTCTTCCTCCGCGTCTAATAGATTATCCAGACTCGAATCCGAGTCATCTTCCTGTCATCTGAAAAACGGCAAACAAAGTAGATATTTAATGAAGATGCTTTGGTTTGCTGTCTCTTACATATGGGATATTGGTTATGTTCTAAAAATATGGCAATTAGAAAAAAAAAACACCTGTTTTTTCTTAAGAAATCGGATAAGGAGAAAAACCTCTCACAGTGATATTTAATTAGGTACGAAACGAAGGGTCTATGTGTTTACCTGGCTATATACACGGTGTCTATGTGAGTCAGTCGCGCGCCGCTCAGTGGCACGGCCGTGGACACTGGCCTCAGCTTGCGTCTCTCCAGAGCACTCCTGGCTTGCTGCACCGCCAGGTCGCCGCACCAACGCTCACAGCGCGCGTATATTACTACACCTGGAATACATACAATTTCTTAAAATAAATAGGTATGTGAGATATCATCAACAGTCGTTTCTTTTTTAGCAAATCTAGAAGATTATGTATACGGCCATGCTTATACTATTTTGTCGATATTCTAGTTAGCTTTCCAAGGCACGGGGGAGTATCACCACCAATTACCACACTCTCCTATGTACTTATACCAAAATTTAATGGAAAAACGTAGTACGACATTATGCTTAGCAAACGTACTTCCGACTTAAAGGCTAATGGCGCAGTTTTAACAACGCTACTAATAGATACGTCGTACTTAAATATCTTCGCATTTTAAGTGTGTACTTAAGTCTTACAACAGCCAGTTTCATTAGTTTTATCAGACAAAGCGAAGAAACTGAATAAACACGTCCGGAGCGGCTAAGAATGTCCAGGGCTTTAGTTTTTATTTTCCCGAAAAAGTGCTTACCAGCTCCTGCGAAGAGGGTGATAGCTGGCCAGGAATCAAGTAGTAACGGAGTCAGGAACAGTAGAGCAGTCAGCATTGTTATGGGGCCTTGGATGCTTTGCGCCTTCCTCATACCCAAGTTATGAGCAGGCTGCCACGCGCATATGAAAGTACCCGTCAGCCATACTGCAACAACACAAATATCTACAATTTTTGCCAATGGATTATGGAAAGTCTAGTCAGATCAAAGGTTAAGTTCAGCTTTAGTTTTGTATGACAGCCTAGATTGAGTTGTTCCTCTCCAGTCATGTAGTCTTGTAGATAGGTACATGTAATATGAAGTATGTAAGCTGCAATTGCAGGTATCTATATGTATGTTAATCTGCCGCCATCCCTTAGATGTGCAAAGCTGAAAGAATTATCTCTATCAAAGTGGTAAAATGGATAATAAAATAATATTCTTACGTGGTATTCCAGTAGCGAACATAGGCACTCTGATGGTTTCGTTGCAGAAGGCGACTGCTATGAGAGCGTTGGCCACCAGTTGTACCGCTGCGCCTGCTGCCGACCACCGCGAGCCGCGCACGCAGGGCGGAGTAGGCGTGCTGGATTCGGGTACCGAAGTCACCACCTTGAACGTAAAATATTTTCTGTGAGACCATATTAGAAAATCCGCTGGTATATGGCACATAGACAAGTTTTGGTGATATGAATACAGTTCAATAAAAACAATTAAAATGTCTATTAACAAACAAAAATGTTTTGTCTGAGTTAAATAAATTATAATTATGTATAAATAGTGTAATTGACATCGGCCGTTGTATTTAAAAATAAATAAATTAGCGGACCGAGTGGCTACATGATGTGATGTCATGATATAGTTTTGAGAATTGGATTTACGTAAATAGTTTTTGTAGCGCAAAGTCCTTGATGAAAAATATTAGACACTGCAGGTATGGACTTCATGTTTCAGGTCTAATCTTCGTTTCATACGTGTTTTTTTGTGAATCTAGTAGTAAGAATTATATCATGTCTTACTTGTATTCTATCCCTATATTCCTTGACGACAGCGTCAATGTCTGTGGAATCATCTCCGGAGGACATCTCTTGCTCGCTGGCCTCGGCATCAGACACCACGTCAATCTCAGCTGTGGCCATCGGCACGCCGCTGCTGCTGCTGGGGTCGTTCTCTTCTGGTGGACAGCCGGCGTACTCATCCAGCAGGAGACACTCACGCTCCTCAGTTTCTAAAAGGAAAATGAATACCTGTTAGTTGCTAGGACTTAGATACCTAAAGATCTGAAAACATGCACAAAGAGAACGTGGATAATAAGTTGGAATTTCATTCATTAAAATGGTATCATGCTTGATGCTTTTTTAAAAGCCATAAGTCAAGGTCAAAGTGGAAAATTCTTGAACAGTAACCCGATCCTGAAATCAGAACGGAAAAATAAATAAACCTTTGTTGTACCTTTAGTCACTTTTGACTTGATGCTCTCCAGAGTCTTTGTGTGACGAATAGCAGATGGAATGAACCAGAGTCCAGAACGCTTGGTTTTACTTCCAGACGCTTTAGATCCTCGTGCGGCTTCTCTTCCTAAGCGCTTGTATTCAATATCTGTAATATCGTAATATATATGTTGCAATAAGTATACTGACAAAACAACGAATCCTATGAATAGGATGTGGAACACTCACCCCCAGCCTCCTTTTGTTCAGTTGTAGGCACGCATCGCATAATAATAAAATGCAATGCCTGTATCGATATCCCAAGCAAGTGGCTTGCATTCATCAGAGTAATCATGTGTGACAAGGGACATGCAAATGCAAGTATCGCTGCCAAACTTCCTGTAAATAATACACCAATTAAGGCCTCACCTCACCCACACAAATGTGAATCAGGACTGTAGGTAATTTGATAATTCTAGTTAGTAGTTACGTGATTAAGCGATAACCAGTTATCCCACAGAGCATCACGGTTGGGTTGCTAAATGACATCATCCCTGATATTTTCGCTCGTTATTACCAATTGGCAGGACGTCGACGCCTGGAATACTTGCTAATATTGCGTGAATCCTACTAATATGTTTAACTACTATTTCGAGGAACAATGTCTTTTCATGTCTATCTAATATTTCGAAACAGAGGTTTGTTTATGAAATACTAGCTTCTGCCCGCGGCTTCGCTCGCGTTAGAAAGAGACAAAAAGTTATAAGTAGTAAGTAGCCTATGTTACTCTCCATCCCTTCAACTATCTCCACTTAAAAAATCAGGTCAATCCGTCGCTCCGTTTTGCCGTGAAAGAAAGACAAACAGACAGACAGACACACTTTCCCATTTATAATATTAGTATGGATGTCAGGAAAGGAACGAACCGGCTGTAAATACGGCGAGGACTGGGCTGCCAGTGGTTGTGCTCTCATAAGTCATTGACCTCGTAAGCACTTTCCACTCTGGTGAGGCTAGTGCCACTAGAACAGTGAAGAGTAAGGGGCACAGTTCAGTTAAGGCGAGGCAGATGCCTGCCACGGTCACAGCGGCCAGCACTGGACAGACCCAGCCTGCGGCCCTCGCCTCCAGTAGAGTGGTCACTGGTAGAGCTGCATCGATACTGTTCCTGCAATAAGATTTATAAATGTAGGAAACCTGTAAATAGATATGTTAGGGATATCTATTATTACTAGTAATAAGTGGAATTGCTAGTACGTAAATACGTCGTTTAGTGGGTAGGTGGAACGACCTACTTAAAGGAAGATACGTATCTGATGACAATACATGTAGTTTGTTCTTAATTTTTAAGTAGTCTTTATCCACGTACCCTTTTAGCATATTAGTGTAGAGGAAACATAATCCTGAAAGTACTATTGTGGGTAGTCCAATAATGAGAAACAGGTTTTTCTTGAGAGTTCCATTGTCTTTGGGAAGTATGACGTTAAATGCGTAAGAAATTGGTGCACCTGCTGCAAACAACTGTAAAAAGAGAAATAAATAAGTGGTATCTTTATTTGCGTGCTACGTTGGGTAAGTTTCATTTTAACATATTTTAACCCCAAATTAAAATAGTGTCGAAGGTAGGTGTGGTGGCTTACCTCATAGACTGTAATCGGTATTGGCATATTGATATTGGCAATATCGAAGTTAATAAGGCCAAATATTGCAAAGAATTGGCTAAATATATACAGCAAAATTAACAGCATAAAGGTGAACATCATGCTTTCCTGAAACAAATCATAATTTTAAAATGTTGCTACTGTTTTAATTTATTTGATTTGAGAATGTATCCTTTCTAAAAGATACAATAATATTTGAACCATTGGTGACCGGCATAGTTGTAAGCTCTGTGGAAAGCTCTATGCATATACATATTTTAAAGACGTATCGATTACGGCAATCAGTAAACATATAACAGGTAACGAAACATTTAAGTTGCCAAACTATCAGCAAGTTATGATCTCATAAAAGGTTACACAACAATATCAGAGTGAACACGAATATCATTTAAGTACCTCTAATTTCCAGGTTCGCATCCTGGCAGGGTCGCAGTTTTTTTGTGCCAAAAGAAGAAAAAAAAAAAAAAGTACCTCTAATCCGCACATGAACATAGCGCAGACGACCATAACGACGGTGACTCCAAGAACGTCAGGCCAGGGTTCGCCTAGCTGCCGGGCCTCGTATCCGAACAGCCACCGTCTCGTGCGACCACCGGTCACATGGTCCGCTGTAGCGCTCAAAATACGAGCACAAATGGCAACAGCCACTAGGTGCGACAGAAAGGTCATCCACATTGCCATGAAATCAGCGAAAGAACGCAGGTTGCGCTCCCGACGGCCCCTGGACGTTTTAGGTGGGGGAAGTATCTCGGCCAGCTTTTTGAGATCTCTACATGTAAAGGCTGGAAATGAAATAAATGTTGCATGAAGGAAAGCTTCCATTATAACATACAGCTGGCGGATAGGAATGAATGAAGTAGTTTACAAGATAGGCAAATGAATCATTTCTTATTAAAAACTATTGTTTTAACAACCATTTCGCATTATGTACCTAAATCAAAAAATTATCTTCCCCACAATAATGAGGTAGACGCGAGAGAAAAAAATCATCCCCATTACGTGTACGGGAGATAGGTTCCCCATTTAGTATTTAGTCTGTCGACTTAGTAAATACACATAGGTACCTATGCAAAGTTTCAGTTTACTAGCACTAAACGATTGAGCGGTAGACCGAGGTCGGACGTCGGACATTGAACTAGAGGTGTTCTATTTGTACCATTTTGGCATAGAACCCTAAAAAAACGAATCGAGTTACTTCCAGTTTGTCGGCTTACTGGCTATAGTGATGAAGATGGCCAGTAGCATGACGGCGGGCACGGCGCAGTAGCTGGAGTTGGCGGCGGCCAGCGGCGCCAGCAGCAGCGCGCCGAGCGTCCAGCGCGCGCCGCATGCCTCGCCGCCGCTCAGCGCGCCCAGCGCTCGGCTCATCGCGCTGCGCTCGCTCCGCTCACTCATCTTCGTGCTTCTGTAAACGAAGCAGACGCTTTTAGTGCTCTTTGTTACAGTCGCATATGATGGTGAGTTAAAGCGATTATTTTTTACTTTAAACCTGAACAGGGTTCATTGATACAGACTTTACATGTCAAGCTACTACTATCTGTAATTTTTTTAACTTTATCGCTAAAACATTCAAGCTCTATCGGGAAAATATTACAGTCTCGGAGAGGTTGACATGCGTGTCTGTACAGTACTCATCAAACACAGCTGTCTGAGGATTTTGTTATGTTTGTTTTTGATAATTTTTACCTATACTTATATTACTGATTATTTTTTTCTATGTCAGGCTTGGTTTTTAGGGTTCCGTAGTCAACTAGGAACCCTTATAGTTTCGCCATGTCTGTCCGTCCGTCCTCGCTTAATCTCTGTAACCGTTAGCACTAGAAAGCTGAAATTTGGTACCAATATGTATATCAATCACGCCGACAAAGTGCGAAAAAAAAAATTGGAAAAAAACGTTTTAGTAGTATATGTAAATAGGGAAGTGGTTTTTTTTTTTAATTACAACCCTGACGTGTGATATATTGTTGGATAGGTATTTCAAAATGAATAGGGGTTTACTAAAATCATTTTTTGATAATGTCAATAATTTCGGAAATAATCGCTCCAAAAGGAAAAATCAAAGCGTCCCCCCCCCCTCTAACTTTTGACCCGTAGGTTTAAAAAATATGAAAAAAATCTGGAAAGTTGAAATTTATAAGGACTTTCTAGGAAAATTATTTTGAACTTGATAGAAAGAACAGTTTTTGTACAAAAAAGACAAAAAGGTTATACAAAATAATTTTTGCGTACTTAGTATGTCAACGTAACAAATAGGTTTTTTTTTAACTTATAAGTAGGTACACTTATTGTGACGGACGGGAAACTACGGAACCCTACATTGAGCGTGGCCCGACACGCTCTTGTTTAGTAAAAGTTTTTTATAAAGATGAGTACAACGTTCTTTAGGTTTGCGGTAAATAAAATATAAGTTCAGAAGGTAAAAGAAAAATACTCAACGGTGTCATAATAAGATTTCTGCTTCTCCAAATATTTTTGCAAACATTAAATCTTAATCATAGCTACTCATCAGATAATGCGTTTACATGACGTTAATGTCGCTTCAGAAAGCAAATAACACCCAAGTAACACAGAAAGCATTTTAAAAAACGAAAATTAAACTTATGTAAAACTTAAGGCCCGTATAAACTTTTATATAAGTTCACCGAGCATCTTAACGCTTTATATAGGCATTTCAAAACCGTTTAGATGCTTTATACTGTATAACGGTTGGACAATGGTATATCAAAATGCTTTTGTGAAGCTTTTAGTTTCAGTGCAGCAAACCACAATGCTGATGTACAGCTTTCAGCTGTTTTTAGTGCATATGGATTTACAGTAGCATTTTTAAGTAGTAAATAAATGCTCAATGGTGTTTAATAGCATTAATATGAACCATTATAATGCCACAAAAATCCTCTATACAACTTTTAGCTGTTTTTAGTGCTTTAGGGTCTACAATAGCATTTTAAAGTAGTAAGATAATGCCTAATGCTGGTTAATAGCATAAACTTGTATCATCATAATGCACCGAAATTCGTTAAACGGCTTTGAGCTGTATTTAGTGCCATTTGTTGTGTAATAGCACATCTAAGTGCTAAGTAAAAGCCTAGTGCTGCTGAACAGCATGAACGTGAACCAATGTAATGCTTGTATTTTAAAAGATCAACTGAGTGCTGTTGTACTGCTAACAGCTCTTTAAACAAATACAAGTGAGTTATTGAAATGTGTAAAGCTGCATATACATTCAATTTACTGCATTCGTAAAACCATTTGTCGACATCAGTGTTTATTGCGTAACCGTGTGTTTAGCATACATTTATAATGAAGCTGGTCAAGTGCGAGTCGGACTCGCGCAATAAGGGTTCGGTAAAATGGACACCTACATTCATCAACAATATTTGAAAAAAAAAAACTACAAACCGGATTTCGGAGTTTTTCCTTTACTTGTGCTACATGACATTGCCGATCAAGTAATGAGGCCAAGTTATTGAGAGTTGTCACAAATCTACGGGGTGAATAATTATATCTGTATTCTGTTATGTTTGTGTGTTTTATTCCTAACTTTGGATATTGAAAACTATATTATCTTCAATATCTATCCATACGGATTTAAGATGTACAAAAATTCTGAAATGGGTTTTATAGTTTTGCTCAAAGATCCCCAAAATTCCGTTCAAGTATTGACACCAATTCAGTCTACATCAAGTTTACTGGTATATCGGTGAACTTATATAGAACTACTTTATAGTCAATGGCACTACAGTGGTTCATCAAAAGTCTTCTCTCTGGCCTCTGGCCTTAATATTTGTACATGTGTGAGTATTTATACTGCTGGCGGCATTAAGTAGCCTTGTTAAACGCTCACCGGGGTGCTATAGGTTGCCACCATTTTGTAAATATTTTATAACCTAAAAATACTATCCTTCTAACCCATTTATAAAAGTAATAGACCTATATAATAATAATTAACTTAATCCAACACTTCCCAACCAATACTGTTATGTTAATTATGTAAAATTCGTTCTATACTAAGAATACAAAATTATTTTGGTTATTTCACACAATAACATTTTATATCAAAATCACAAAATATCAAAGGCGCGTGAAAATTTTCAAAGAAACTTATATAGATATTTACAGTAAACTACATTGCGCAGTAATATTTGAAGGTATGAAATAAAAAAAGAGTCAAAACCTAACCCAGTATTATAAATTTTGTTTTAAAAATGGTGTCACGCACTGAGTTTTGACGTCTTCGTTCATATTATATTGCGAGCCAAAGTTGATAAATTGCAACGGCGGGATGTCAGAGTATTATAACAATTAGTACCGTGGCATTAGATACGTTTTTGCAATGATGTAGAGTTTATTTAAGTTCTAACTGTGAACCTTTATGTAGCTCCAATCATTCTTTTACTACATTCTAATGCTGGTATAATGCTTTTGTAATGTAATTAGCATTTTCACTATCAATGTCATTGCCAGTGTAATGCTTCTGTAATGCGATTGGCAACTTCGTCGACCGTAATAATGTTTCTTTAATGCAACTGGTACTTTCTTTGACCACAATAATGCTTCTTTAATGCCAATGGTACTTTATTTGACCACAATAATGCCAATATAATGCGCCTGTAATGCGATTAAACAACTAATGTGAACATATTAAGGATCTAAAGCCGTATAATTTGTGCCCAAATAAGCATTACAGTAGCCGTATAAACGTTTGTAATGCTACTATGGAACTAAATCAAAATGCGAAAACGATACAAAAATGCTGTAAGTCGGCCGCTATAATGCTTTGATGTGTTACTTGGGCAGTAATCTCACAAAAAGCTGCGTCGCAAAATTATATGCTTAGCTATCATGCAGGCTTCAAATTTTCATATTATGTACTTACTTACAAGATTATCGTAGCATAAAATCGTAGGAATAAATAAGTGTTTTTTTTGTTCGTATTATTTATTTTATACTTAATCAATTAAAATAACAAAGCAAGTTTTAATTAGCTTTACATTACTACGAAAAGAAACAAGAATTTATTAGCTACTGGAAAACTGTGAGTGAAATTCTTTATTGAGCAATAAATTTTCTTTCGATCATTTACTAGTGTCTGTTAAGAAAAATAAAATAATATTATATTATAGGTAACTTACCATGGTCGCAGTGCAACACATTAAAACGAATTAACAATTTCAATGACAAATTCAATTCTACACAAACTCACTACATTTCTATATGTTGTCCTACACAAAACACTTTTCACGTGAGATTTACGTAATTTTTTACTCTTTCAGCCCAGAATTTTGGTTTTTCATGGGTGTTTCAGCAGTGTACAGTGGTAAATAAGGTCGTGTTTTCATGTTTATGCGACAAACACGAGCAGGGTAGAGCTATACCTGCCTCATTGTTGTCTCACTCGCGATCGATACCGGCTATCGGTTGGGGTGACCATTCTCTTGGAAAATGGTTTGAACGTATCTTCTACTTTGTGTTCTATTGTAGCCATTTGAATAAATGGTTGAATGCTTTCTTGTAGTTTTCATTCGCTCCTTGGAGTTCTTGAAAAATTTGGTTTTATTATTTAGTGGCAATACCTTGCATGCATTTAACAATGCAATTGCAATTTCTCATTTGTCATTACACTTTACAGCCAGTTTGTCTTTACAGCAAGGACGTCCTAGTAAATATTTAAATCCATCGTCTAGTTTTAGTTACTTTGGGCGATTAGAATAACTTACTGCTATGAAAGAAATAAAGTACTGATATCATATCAAACAGTTTTCCTACATTCATGGCCACTTTATACTCGTCTAATGCCTTCTAATTTTCTAAGGCTTCCCTCTAAACGGTCTACTTGACGTGTAAACCTTGTGTGTTAAAATACTTCCTAGGTAGGTACACAGATACTGGGTACTGTAATATTTTAAGCCTTAAGGGCATTGTTCACACGTCACCAAACTTATTCGGCAGCGAGCGGTACGTTTTGTGTGAAGATTGCCTTAGTCCTTCATATAAAAGAAAAATATTTTATTTTTTTGGTTATTCTATATGATATAATCCAGAAATAAAGTGATGATGCCCTAGCTCTTCCCTCCATAATATGTCTAATTAATGACGTCAGTAATAAGACAAGTGACGAAGCAAGGAATGGTTAAATTAAATTTGATTGTTCAAGAAACTAGCTCTCGAAAAATCTCACTGGAAATTTGCAAGCATAAAAGGTTAATCCAATTAAACAAACTGACTCATGTTCCTCATTGCAGTTCACGGAAGAATTTACCCACATGGTACACTGGCGTTGTGATCGAGTTTCAGACAAACAATTTAATTGTAGCTTGTTATGAGATAATTATGTGTTTTTTTGTTTCTGGTCGGAAAGTTTCTATCCCGTCACTAATTAATGTGTCATGTTAGCTTTGTACTTGGCATTTAGGTCTGTATGTCCCATTCTATATTGCAGGATGGGTTTCAGGGCAAACCATTACCATTTTTAATTTGAAGCCGTCTAAAGTTTGATGAAATTTTGTCGTAAATCCAAATTGGTTGGGGATAGCAACGTTTATTTATCATTTTACTACAACTTAAATAGTTTTATTAGTTGATAATTTATTTGCCGAGATGAAAAGTTGATTGACTAACAAAACCGTCGAATAGCTGATTTAAACAACGTAATCAAACACTACTTATTGTATTTTTTACGTAAATAGATTTCGCCCGCGGCTTCGCCTACGTGGATATCGAAAGTCGAAATTTCCATCTCCTACCCCTTTAGGGTTGGAATTACCAAAAAACTTTCTCAATGGAGTATCCATTACATCCATACTCTTTACAAAGAACACATCCTTCAAGTTTCATGTCTCTAGACCAGCAGTTTGGGCTGTGCGTTGTTATATCACTCAGTCAGCTTACCTGATATACATAGATAAAGTTAAGTTGTTCGTTTGAATTTAATAATTATTTGTTAGTTTCATTTTATGCACTATGCTAAATACTAAGTTTAATTATCAAAAAAGTTTTGGCCTAAAAGACATAAAATTGGTTGCCTACTAAAAAGGTTGCAATCTGATTCTCTGTTAAAAAGTCAGGTAAAAAAATTCGTTGGCATTAAGAAAAAAAGCGCGTAAATAGTTTTGAAGTAACACGACTAGTAGCCTCCTGTAGCTAAAAAAAAACATTTTTCAAAAAAATAATAACCGCCTTCAAAAACTAAAAACACAAAAATAACCAAAATTTCGGAAGTCTGTGGCAACACAACTTAATTGGCAGAAGAGAAGCCACCGACTTCCGAAATTTTGGTTACCTATTTTTGTGTTTTTAGTTTTTGAAGGCGGTTATTATTTTTTTGAAAAATGTTTTTTATTTTTTACTTTTTAATGTCATCTCTTCATTTTCATTGATTGACGCATCAGCATGACGAGTAGGTAGTTGTTGTCCTATGTTACACTTCAATGCTGTAAATCGTTGAAGAATTCCCTCGACTGTATATGGTTTCCATCATCAGATCTACTGCAGACCTTCATTACAACCTATATGGGTGCGAAGTTCTCATCAATTTAAATGAATTAAGTCCAAACACAAGGTAGCTACTGTAAACCGTTGAAGAGTTCCCTGAACTGTCCTTCGTCTTCATCATCAGACCCCTAATACAGTCACAACCCATCTAGGTATAAAGTTCTTATCAATACAAATTAATCAAGCCCAAACACAAGGTAGCTGCTGTGAATTGTTGAGGAGTTCCCTCGACTGTCTCTCGGCTCCATCATCAGATCTACTCCAGATCTTTATTATTAAATTGTAGTGCTATAATAAAATACTTAATGAAAAACTTACAAACGCACTAGTCGCCCCTACGATTTTTGAAAGTTCCCCTCGATTTCTCTGGTCTGCTACCTTCAAACCCTGATTTTCTTATGAAAGGACCACTTTGGAAATGTCTTCTTTCCAACAAAAAAAGAATCATCCAAATCGGTTTATAAACGACGAAGTTAAGCGCGAACAAACATAAAAAAAAGCATATATACGGTCGAATTGAGAAACCTCCTCCTTTTTTGAAGTCAGTTAAAAAATAGGTTTTATTTAGTAACCTACTAAAATAGGTTACCAACTAAAAAGTTTGTAATCTAATAAAAATGTTTAATTAATAGCCAGCTGAGGAAAAAAAAACTTGTTAGCCATTAACATAGTGAAAAATAAATTTAAGAATAAAACATTAATAGCATCTGTATAATATTTTGACTGAATACGGCGTGTAGCTGATGTAAATTGTTTTCATTTCACTACGAAAAAGGTTTTAATAAAATTAATTCGAAAGTCGACATCTAATATACCTAGTACTCGTACTTGGGTAGTTAAAAATGTATAAATGTAAGAAAAATATTACGATGAATTATCACTATTTTGGTATGTTAGCTAAGACAGAACCACAACGTCTTCTAGAAGATATGTGGTGTATGCGTATTTATGTATTACATTATGTTGTACGCGCCGGCCGCGCGAGCGTCGATTGCGCGCCCGCGCTCCCCTTCGTCAGTAATAAACAAGCTACGCAAGCCAACGGTCGTTTCACTCTCCGCCCTATTACCTACCTATAGTTCATCTGGCGACGTTAAGTGCATAAATCAATTATAGGAAGATGAGTCATATCGGAAATCTATCAGTTTTTGACTACAAAACGCAAGAATGGCAGTTTTTCTATGGCAGATTGAAACAATATTCATAAAGTTGAATAACATCGAAGAAAATAATAAGTGTGCATTGCTTCTAACACACTTATCGGATGATTCTTACCGGCTTGCGAAGAACTTAGCTCACCCTAAAGATTTAGAAGCAATCTCCTATGAAGAGCTAGTTCGATTACTCAACAACCATTTTTCGCCGAAAAGGTCGACGTTCGCCGACAGGGCGACATTTTATGCAGCGACGAGATTTGACGATGAATCTATCGAAAATTGGATAGTTCGTTTACGCGGACTGGCTGCATTGTGCGAATTCGGCACGGAATTGGATACTCTCTTGCGGGACCGGTTTATCTTGGGTTTGAACGAGGGACCGGAACGGGACAGGCTGTTTGAACAGGACGCGAGTAAACTCACCCTGGCGGCAACGGTGCCCGTTATCAATCGGGAAGTGTTCGGTGCTCGGTGTGCGGTCTCAAAAACCATAGTGCGAGTGTGTGTCGCTATAAAAATTATACGTGCCAATCTTGCGGTACCAAGGGACACTTAAAGAAAGCATGTTCGAGGAAGAACAGACAGTCCCGGGTAAATTGTGTCGAGGAAAAGGAATCCGATTGCGGCGATTGTAAGGAATGCGCTTTATTTAATATGAGGTATGTGAAATATAAACCTTTAAAATTAAATGTGGAAGCTAACGGCATAGATTTAATAATGGAACTAGACTCGGGCTCAGGAACGTGCATAATACCCGACAGTGTTTATTTTAAATATTTCTCAAGGTTTAAATTATTTAGTACTTGTTTAAAAATGTGTATGTACAACGGTCATAAAATTGAGCCACTAGGATTTTTTAATTGCCATGTGAAATACAATAACAAGGATGCTTGGCTTCAATTTTACGTCTTAAAAAGCGGGGGCCCGCCGTTATTGGGACGTGATTTTATGGCGAAATTTGGACTCACTATCACGTCGGAAATAAATAACATTGTTACCGGTGAGAATAAAAGTAATGTGCAGATTTTATTAGACGAATTTTCAGTTTTGTGGAAAGATGAATTAGGCTGTTTTAACAAGTTCCAAGTAGATCTTCACCTAAAAGATAACGCAATTCCAAATTTTTTTAAATCTAGACCGCTACCATTCGCCTTGAAGGAAAAAGTTAGTGATGAAATAGACAGGCTCATTAAATTAGGTATTTTAATTCCAGTTACCCATTCAGATTATGCCACTCCTATAGTACCGGTTTTAAAAAACGACGGTAAAGTAAAGATCGCCGGGGATTACAAGTGCACATTAAATAAAGATTTAAAAATCGAGAAATACCCTTTGCCGCGTATAGAAGAAGTATTTGCAAAGTTAGGAGGGGGTGAGCATTACTCCAAAATTGACCTCAGCAATGCCTACAACCAATTTGTTCTGAGTGAATCATCACAGGCCCTCACAACCATCAACACGCCAAAGGGACTTTTCAAATATTCCCGCCTAGCGTACGGGCTAGCCAACGCCCCGGCTATTTTCCAGCGAGCGCTGGAAACGCTCCTAGCGGGAATAGACGGCGTCACTTGCTGGTTTGACGACATCTGCTGCACAGGTCCTGATGAAGCCACCCACCTAAGTAGGCTACGAGAGGTGTTGAGTAGACTGCAAAATGCTGGCCTAAGACTTCATAAAAGTAAGTGCGCTCTATTTCAGGAAAGTGTAACCTATTTAGGGTACGTAATTGATAAAACCGGTCTACGGACGTGTCCGAGTAAAGTCGAAGCGATATTAAATTCACCGGCTCCGACAAATGTCGTAGAAGTACAACGGTTTTTAGGAGTAGTTAATTATTATCGCAGTTTCATTCCGAACGCATCGAGTCTTTTAAGTCCGCTTCACGAACTTCTGCGCAGCGATGCGCAGTGGCAGTGGGGGCCGCGGCAACAAGCCGCGTTCGACCGCACGAAGCAAGAACTCGCGTCGGAGCGCGTGTTAACGCATTTTGATCCCAGCGCGCCGCTCGTGTTGAGCGTGGACGCCGGCCCCGCGGGGCTCGGCGCGGTGCTGGCTCACGCGCAGCCCCCCGCGCACCCTGCCGACAGCCGCGGTGTCGAGCGGCCGATCGCGTTCGCGTCTAGATCGCTTACAGCGAGCGAGCGGAATTATAGCCAAATTCAAAAGGAGGCTACGGCGATAATATTTGCGGTCACCCATTTTCACCAATATCTCTACGGCAGGGATACCCCATTCATTCTTAAAACCGACCACAAACCACTATTGTCGATACTGGGCGAAAATAAAGGTATTTCTATTACCACCGCAGCGCGACTTCAGAGATACGCTATCATTCTCTCGGCGTATAACTATAAGGTCCAGTTTATAGGTAGCAAAAATAATGAGATCGCAGACTATTTTTCGAGATCGTTGCCTACCGATGATTTATCAGGAACTAAATACACGTGTCGTTCGTACCTAAACTTTTTAGACTCTCATTCAAAACCGATTTTATTTTCTGATATTAAGGAAGAAACGTCCAAGGATCCTGTTTTGGTAAAGGTATTAAAGTACATGAGCGTAGGTTGGCCTCGAAAAATTACCTGCAATAATATGCTGCCGTACTTCAAATGTAAAGCGGATTTGGAAGTTCAGGAAGGATGCTTATTTAGAGGCTATAAAATAGTCATACCTAGTAAGTTTAGGGAAAAAATGTTGAGCGAGTTGCATTCGTCTCATTTTGGTGTCGTAAAGACTAAGAGTGAAGCTAGAAGTAGGATGTGGTGGCCAAATATCGATGCGGACATAGAAAAATGTATAGCGAGCTGTTCTGTTTGTGCCGAAACGCGCAGCGCGCCCCCGCGCGCCGCCCCCGCGCCCTGGCCGAGCCCGCCGCGCGCTTGGTACAGATTACATATAGATTACATGACTATTAATCAGAGAGTGTACCTAGTGGTTGTAGACGCGTTTAGTAAGTGGTTAGAGTGCATCTACATGGAATCTGGAACTACTACTGCAGCTTTAATTCACAAATTAAAATATTTATTCTCACGTTATGGTATACCTAATGTTATTGTTTCCGATAATGATGTTAAGATTTGCTCATCTGAATTTGTCAAATTCTGTCAAAATAATAATATTAATTATTTAACGTCTCCCATTTACCATCCCGCCAGCAACGGTTTAGCGGAAAATTCAGTTAAAACGTGTAAAAAAATGATTAAATCTATCCTGTCAAGTGGGGGAAACAGAGAATTAAGTGATAAATTGTTAGAGTACCTGTTCCACTATCGCAATAGTTGCCACTGCACCACCGGCAAATCGCCAGCGCAGTTAATGTTGGGGAGGTCTTTAAGGTCGAAATTGGACATGATCTTGCCCGGAGATCGGTCACCTCATAAAGAAACAGAGACTGTAGTAAGTAAGAGGTCTCTTTCGGTCGGCGATAGAGTGTGGGCTAGATGGTACATCGCGAGGAAGGGTAAATGGGAACGAGGAATCATAAGAAATGTCATCGGTAATAGATTGTATGAAGTTTATTTTGTTAGGTATAAGGTTATTTGTAAGCGGCACATCGATCAAATTATCAAAAACAAGGGCGAGTACGCAAGTTCTGAGGACCAGGATATTAATAATTACTATGAGTCAAATTCACCACAAGAATCAAGTCAATCGAATCCAATGGAACGACCGTCCTCGCCTATTGTAGTTGCCGGGTCGCCTCTCCCCCGCTCCCCGGCGCCGGGCCCGCGCGCGGTCGCGGAGGAGGAAGCGGCGGAAACGTCCGCGAGTCAACAAGCCATGAACAATGAGAACATAAAGAATATTATCACCGTCTTCAGGGAAGACATCGGAAATGTTACGGATTCCAACACTACAATAGGGCATCAATATCCATTACTAATCACCCCGTGGACCACACGGAATGAGACAACAATGAAGTGCTTAACCAAACAGGACCAGGAAGAAATAGTATAAAACACACAGAAATCAGCCAGAAGAGGTGAATCTACTTAGACGCTCGACGTCTCGACAACTGCGCTTATAACTATAGCTATAGTTATAATTAACAGTAAAATTAATTAGTAATTTAGTATAAAGTATATAAATTGTGTAAAGTGAAATAAATATTTTTTTTAAAAGTAATTGACTTTGAAGTAATTTGACTGGCGCCCAACGTGGGGCCCAGCTAAAAAGTGAAGTGTTAAAGTGCTAGAACTCTCGAGTTACAAAAATCTCCAAGTTCGCTAAAACCTTCGCGTGACTTTTAAGTCTTTAAATCTGGGCAACCTACAAAATAAATAAGTCAAATAAGAAGACATGCAGCTGGTTCTCCGTGCTACTGTCTGCAGCATTTTGTGAGTAACAAGTAGCATTTATCCTTCAAAATTCCACTCCTCAAACCCCCGAAGTTTGTATATAGACCTACGAGTAGTTTAAGTAGAGACACCGACCCAATTCCTATCAATAATATGGAGGGTAAGCAAGGTTATGTACCACCAAGTGTGACTAACTTATCTCAGGGTCCATCGGCCAAGCCACCGACTCAGTCAGTGCAGTTCACGATTGATCCCAATAGATTAATTAATTTCGTCCCCACATATAATGGTGACCCTTTTACTATTTATAATTATTTAAATAATGCTAGGCAATGGTTGCAAGCCGTAGGAGGCAGTACGCCTCAAAATGTAATGTTATTGTTAACTAAGTTAGAAGGGAGAGCCGCCATAATAATTTCTATGATAAATCACTCTTTTAATTGGGAGTATATAGAAACAACATTAAAAGCGGAGTGTGCCGATAATAGGGAGTTAAATACTCTGTTAGTTGAGTTATCTAATGTTAAAAAGAAATCTACCTATAAGGATTTGATTTTTGAATTAAAACAAAAAATATTCTTTATTAAAAGTAAGTTAACGGATAAGCATGGCACAACTCTATCATCTATTTCTATTTTATTTTTATTTTTTATTTCTATTTTTATTTTATTTATCATATATTTATCTATAATATGTATGTATTTATAAAGTATATAAGTATGTATATCAGTTGTCTGATTACCATAACACAAGCTCTGCTTAGCTTGGGATCAGATGGCCGTATGTAAGATGTCCAAAAAAAACAAAAAACAAACAAACTCGACAGGATCTCATAGATGAGATCATGGAACCTTATATAAATACTGCACAAATAGCATTAAGGAATAGTTTACCATATCACGATCAGATATATGTTAGTAATTGTAATTTTAATGAGACTGTAACTAGAGTATTGCAATTGGAAGCAGAAGGTCGATTCGATAACATAAAACAAAAGTTTTCCAATTATTTACCTACTCCTCGCGTTATAACCCAAGTTCAACCTCAACAAACTAATTTGCCCCAATTTAGACCAGCACAGCTTCAACAGACTCAACAGCAGAAAATTAATCCTCAGTTTATTGGTAAACCGTTTTACCCAGTTAAATTACCCTGGACACCAAATCCAAACAATGTATTTCAAAGACCCCCACATCCACAATTTCTATTGTATAAAAATAATTCACCCCAACAAAATTCACCACAACAACAACAAACACAACGCAATGATCAAAAATCTGAAGACGTAACAATGAGGACTGCCATCCAATTAAAACCGAATCAAATTAATTTAGGTAGAGGATTTGTAGCAAAAGAATTATATCACCATGCTGAAAATACTGAAAAACCGAAAGAAACTGAAAATACTAGTTCAAAGGTAGCGGAAAATAATAATCCTACATTAAACCAAGTTCCCGAAGAACAGATTTATTATATTCCCGAAGGAAGTATAGTATCTTATATTCCAGAAGAAAATTATTATGTTCCCGTAGAAAATTTATATTATATTCCCGAAGAAAATCAAAATTTTTGCGAGGTTCCGAATCCAAACCAAATGTTATAGAATTTAATCACGTAAAATCTTATCTACCTTATTTTGAAACTGAAAATCCTAAATTAAAAATTTTAATAGATACAGGAAGCCAACGATCGTTTATAACGCCAGCAGCACAACAATTATATTTTCCAGAATTTAAAAGGTCAGAAAAATTTATGGTTAGAACTTCACACGGAGCAACGGCTCATGATGGAGTAATAGAAACTCCATATTGGTGTAGATATTTCGGAAAAGATAACGGACCTATGAAATTTTATATTTACCAATTTAGTGATAAGTATGATATTTTAATGGGTACGGAAATGATAGAACAAATTAGTGCCAAAATAGATTTAAAAGAAAGAAAACTAAGCATGCCAGAACGGGAAATACTAATTTTTCACATGACCGACGATAATAGTTTAAATATAAAAGAACTATGTGAGACATATAAAGATTTGTTTACTGAAAGCGTCACAAATAGTGCGACAACAAAAATAAAACACCATATTAATTTAATTAATGAAGAACCAATTTATCAAAGACCCTTTAGGTTGCCACAAATTCAGCAAGAGGAAATAAAGAAACAAATCAATACTTTACTTAATGAAAATATCATTCGCCCTTCAGAATCGCCATGGGCATCACCTGTTCATATTATACCAAAAAAATTGGATCAATCCGGAATACAAAAATGGAGAATGGTAATAGACTATAGGAAGTTAAACGAAAAAACAAAATCAGATAAATTCCCTTTACCTAATATAGAAGAATTATTTTCAAAGCTTCAAGGTAATAAATTTTATAGTACTTTAGATTTAACATCAGGTTACCATCAAATCAAAATGGATGAAGATTCCATTGAAAAAACTGCCTTTAGTACACCAGACGGTCATTATGAATTTTTAAGAATGCCTTTTGGTTTAAAAAATGCACCAGCAACTTTCCAAAGGATGATGAATAACGTGTTAAGCAAAGAAATCAATAGAAATATATGTTTAGTTTATTTAGATGATATAATAGTATATTCAAAAACAAAACAAGATCATATTAACCGCCTACAACAAGTTTTCGAAGCGTTAAGAACAGCCAACCTAAAAGTAAATAAAAACAAATGTGTTTTTATGGAGGAAGAAATTGAATTCTTAGGCCACGTACTAAATAAAGATGGTTTAAAACCTAATCAAAAAAAAATTGAAGCCATACAAAAATTTCCTGTACCAAAAAATATAAAGGAAATTAGAGCATTTTTAGGTTTGATAGGATATTACAGAAAATTTGTCCCAAATTTAAGTAAAATAGTAAAACCTTTAACAGAAGCCACTTAAAAAGATGCTACAATAGATATACATCAAAAGAGCTATATTGAAGCAGTACAAACTTGTAAACACTTATTAACTAATGCCCCTATTTTAGCTTTTCCAGACTTTAATAAAATGTTCGTCATAACTACAGATGCATCCGACATAGCGTTAGGAGCCGTATTAAGTCAAGATAGCCACCCGATAGCTTATGCATCTAGAACTCTAAGTAAAACAGAACAAAATTATAATACAACTGAAAAAGAGTTATTAGGAATACTTTGGGCTGTTACACAATTCCGGCCTTATATTTATGGCAGAAAATTCACATTGCGGACAGATCATAAAGCATTAATATGGTTAGCTAAATTAAAAGAACCTAATCAAAGACTCACTAGATGGAAATTAAAATTACAAGATTATGATTTTATTATAGAACATGTAAAAGGTAAAGATAATTATGTTGCCGACGCTTTAAGTCGTATAGAGATTCATAATACAGATAGTAATTCATTGGACGTAAATTTAGAAGAAACTTTAGCTTTAACAAGTTCTAATACTAGTTATTCACAAGATATGTCAATAGATGAAACCTTACAACCTAACAATAAATTAAATATTAGCCAACAAGGTACTGTACATTCTAATCAGGACGATAGTGATGAAGGAATTCCTATAATACATGCATATCCACCAAAAAGGTTAAGACGTGCTATATTCGAATATGCTCCATATAAGAAAGCAAGTAGAGAAAATGGAATTTGGTATTTTTATATCCCACCAAATAACGAAGAAAATATAATAAAAGAATTTATGTTAGAATATCTACCCACTGGGAGATATGCTTTTATAATTCCTAGTGATGAATTATATTATAAAATATCTGAAGTTTATCGTAAATATTTTGATCACTCAAAATTTAAACCAATAAGATTCACTAAAAGTCTCGTAGAAATACATGAAAAAGAAGAACAATTAAGATTAATTAAAGAATACCATTTAAAAGATAATAGACACCCTGGAATTGAAAGTTTGTATAAACAATTAAAAGAAAAATACTACTGGGAAAATATGAGAAAACAAATAAAAAAATATATTTTACAATGTAATCCCTGCCGAACAGAAAAATACAATATACATCCAAATGTAACACTAGCTACTGAAACTGAAACACCGTATGAACCAATGGAAATCTGGCACATAGATTTCATGTCTTTAGAGAAACAGTGGTATTTAACTATTATAGATAAATTCTCTAAATACGCTATAATTAAACCCTCAGAAAAAAGTAAAGTTTGTGATACACTGTCGGAAATATTTTCATTGATAGGAACGCCTAAGAAAATTATACATGACGGTGAACAATCATTTTGCAGCGAAATTATAGTTGAATTATTTAAAACTTATAATATTATTGATCATACTACGTCTCCACAACATCACAAATCAAACTCAGATGTAGAAAGATTACATAGTACTATTCAAGAGCTATATCGATTACAAAGAGATTCAGATTTAAGTCAAAATCAAAAGATATATTATATAACACATGCCTATAATAATACTCGACACAGTGCCATTAATATGTGTCCTTATGAGGTACATTTTGGAAGAAAACCTAAAATCCAAAATTTTGATAATTTAAAAATAACCATTCAAAATTATACTACTCAACAAAAAGAATTCGTAAATCAATTAAATAAAAATGTCCATGATTTATTAAAAACAAATAAAGAAAAACGTAACGAGCGTATTAATAAAAAAATAAAACCATCTAAACATTTTAAAATTGGCGATAAAGTTTATTTGAAAAATAGTAAAGCGGAAAGGCATAAAACGAACGCAAGGTATATAGGACCATTCAGTATTATCAATTGTGAACCGCATAACAAATATAAATTAGATAACAATAGAACATATCATGAAGAAGAGCTTATTTTTGCAGAATCTTCATTGTCATCGGACACAAGTTCCAAAAATTAGAAGCAAATCAACATGTGGTACTAGTAGAAATGAAGCCTACCCGTATTATTGAAGGAAAATGGAGTATTATTCATATGTTAGATATAAAACCAATAGTAGATAATAAGAATAGGCTAAAAGAAACTGTAATTAGAGTTATGTCAAACTCAAATTTTAAAAATGAAGATGTTAAACACATATATAATCGTATTAATATTATTTTAGAACATGTAACTGAAATATGTAATCATTTAGATATACAAAGTAGAAGTAAACGAGGTATAATTAATGGTTTAGGTTCAATTATCAAAGCTATTACTGGAAATTTAGATCAAGATGATCTAAATAATATTCAAAAAGATTTAGAAACTTTAAGAGTAGCATATAATAAGCAAATATCTTTAACTGATAATACTTTAGAAGAATATAATAGTCAAATTAAGAAAATTGTCGATACTCAGAATATATTAGATAATAAATATGTACAGATAGCAAATTTTAAAGCTCATCAAAAAGTTGCTTTAGAAATATTGTTCCAAGCAGAAACTTTGCAAGATATTGCAGAAAGATTGTCGACAGCTATTACTTTTGCTGAACATCATATGTATCATTATAGCATATTACAATCTCATGTCTTACAAGATACTGTCAATAAAATAAACAAAACTGTATTAATATCAAATAATATAAACTATATAGAACCTTTTATTTATGTGAATTGTAAAATAATTGATCATATTGTATATTTCATATTAGAAATACCTTTAGTTAAGCCACAAGTATATAATACAAGAAAAATTGTTCCTATTATCCAAAACAATCCAACCTGTACCTATCCTATAATGCGAAAAGTTACGTTAGCATACACCGAAACAGAGACATATGAAGTAGAAGATTGCACAACATTAAAGGAAATAGTTTGTAAACAAAGTATTAGACAAACATTAACTTGTGAGACTGAACTATTGCGAAATAAATCTACTGAAAAGTGTGTTACAGTTCCGATACAGTGTCCTGAAGAAGAAATACAAGAAATATCCCCAAAGACGATCTACATGTACTTCAACCAAACTACTGAGATTATGATTAACTGCGGGAGAAGCGACGAGACATCATGGGTCAAAGGACCTTATTTATTAACAGGAGAGAATTGTGAGGTAAAAATTGCAAATATAATGAGATTTCATACACAAAAATCACATGATAAAGTTATAATAACTAATTTAGAAATTAACCAAACTAAAGATATTCCCGAAGTTGAATGGAAATACGATCCTATGAAAGTCTCAGCAAAATTAAAACATTTGAAACAAATAGATGAGTTAGCAACACAGGAAAAACATAATTTAATTCAGTATAGTTGGATATTATGTATAACTATACTTCTTGGCTTTGTAATACTCTTCAAATTTCTTCGATCCAAGGCTTGTAAAAAACCATGGACTTCAAAATTGAGGGGGAATAGTCAACAAGCCATGAACAATGAGAACATAAAGAATATTATCACCGTCTTCAGGGAAGACATCGGAAATGTTACGGATTCCAACACTACAATAGGGCATCAATATCCATTACTAATCACCCCGTGGACCACACGGAATGAGACAACAATGAAGTGCTTAACCAAACAGGACCAGGAAGAAATAGTATAAAACACACAGAAATCAGCCAGAAGAGGTGAATCTACTTAGACGCTCGACGTCTCGACAACTGCGCTTATAACTATAGCTATAGTTATAATTAACAGTAAAATTAATTAGTAATTTAGTATAAAGTATATAAATTGTGTAAAGTGAAATAAATATTTTTTTTTAAAGTAATTGACTTTGAAGTAATTTGACTCGCGTCAGTCTCAGACGCGAACGATGTAACCGAATCCGAAACTCCACCTTTGGTTGAACCGATCAGTGAGGTACCGGATGAATCGATCAATGACGGTTCAGTAGGCCGGTCGATGCGCCCTAGGCCTAGACGTAAGGTAGATTATAGATTGTTAAGTGGCTGTAAGTAACCACAAAATTTTAATGTTATTTTTATTGTGCAGGTTTCCTAATTAAGTTTAAATAGAAGAGGAGGGAGTTGTGGTGTATGCGTATTTATGTATTACATTATGTTGTACGCGCCGGCCGCGCGAGCGTCGATTGCGCGCCCGCGCTCCCCTTCGTCAGTAATAAACAAGCTACGCAAGCCAACGGTCGTTTCACTCTCCGCCCTATTACCTACCTATAGTTCAAGATATCATTAGTTAACCGAGAAATATAACGCAATGAAAATAGACACGAAAACTGGGTGTAAGATATATAAATGCAGCCCTGAATTTTAACTTGCGTTTTGTGCATGATTTTCAAATGCACTTCTATTGCCTTTTAGTTTGTAAATTAGTCTATAGGGGGGATCTTAAAACTTGGCTCATTTACCTATATCATCACGTAGACCACTAATCACCGTGTTAGTTCATGGCGAAATGGCCATGACCATTCATTATAAGTTTTGGTATCCTCACATTGTTTTCTCTTACTTATGTCAGTAATGTTTAAGATAATATAAATTGATAACAAAATAAAAGTGATATAAAAGTTTTGATTTAATTGGTACCTACACACGCTGTAATTGCTCGGATTCGAACCCTCAATCACATCCTTACACACTATTAAGGCGCTCCTAAACGGGCAACATAATTGCTGCAATTTTATTGCAGCAATTTTTTGAGCATGGCCCGGCAACTCCGGCAATATTGCCGGTGTTGCTCGGCCATATATTGCAGCATTTTTTTCATTTACACTACAGTTATAGTTTGGCTGCCTGTATTATAAACTCCAAACAAGGGAAATCTTTGATTATGTCTTTAAATCAAGATGGCGGCTGAGAGATTTTTAGATATGCGCCTTGGCCTCACGTTTTGTGGTTTTCGAAGGCGCTGAAACCGAAAATAAGGTCCATTTAAAACCCAAGATTGTGGTTAAATGTTTTCAAAATATTGGTCATGGGTATCGTATAGGTTTCTGGGGACACTGATGCCGAAAATGAGGTCCATTTCAGAATCCAAGATGGTGGTTAACATTTTTCAAAACATCGGTTATGGGTATTGTTTCCGTGGTTTTCGGGGCCATTGATGCCGAAAAGAAGGTTTATTTCAGAATCCAAGATGGCGACTATTTTTTTTTCAAAATATCGGTCATGGGTATCGTTTCCGTGGTTTTCAGGGACACTGATGCCGAAAATGAGGTTCATTTCAGAATCCAAGATAGCGACTATTTTTTTTTCAAAATATCGGTCATGGGTATCGTTTCCGTGGTTTTCGGGGACACTGATGCCGAAAATGAGGTTCATTTCAGAATCCAAGATGGCGACTATTTTTTTTTCAAAATATCGGTCATGGGTATCGTTTCCGTGGTTTTCGAGGACACTGATGCCGAAAATGAGGTTCATTTCAGAATCCAAGATGGCGACTATTTTTTTTTTAAATATCGGTCATGGGTATCGTTTCCTTGATTTTCGGGGACACTGATGCCAAAAATGAGGTCCATTTCAAAATTCAAGATAGTGGCAATGAAGGTCTTTGTATTATCGTAGTTTTTCGTGGCACTGTTATCAAAAACTTTATTTACTAATATTTATAAAAAACTTATTTTAGACCAAGCATAGTTGAAATACTGCAATGCTAATCTGTAAGATCTCGCTTCAGTTCTCACTTCTGAATCCGCGGTGAAAACTGTATTAGGTATTCTATAACCCAATGAAAACTATGCTAGCGCCACTCAATGACAACGTGGGTGAATTTTTAAGTAAAAAGTTGTCCAATTTGACATTGAATACCTAATAAGTATTTTTTACTTCAGGTGAGTTACGAAATGAAATCGGGAATGAGATCGAAATCGTATTCGCACGTAATTTCTTACGGAATTGCACTGCTGAAAAGATTGAAATCGTAATTAACATGTTTATAGAAAATGTATAGGAAGAGTTTTTACTCCAACCAGAGTTAGTTATAGAAGTTTTTGATAACAGTACCACGAATAACTACGTTAAAACAAAGACCTTCATTGCCACTATCTTGAATTTTGAAATGGACCTCATTTTTGGCATCAGTGTCCCCGATAATCCCGGAATCGATACCCATAACCGAAACTTTGAAAAAATGTTAGCCGCCATCTTGGATTTAGAAATGAACCTCATTTTCGGCATCAGTGTCTCCGAAAACCACGGAAACGATACCCATGACCGATATTTTGAAAAAAAAAATAGTCGCCATCTTGGATTCTGTAATAAACATCATTTTCGGCAACAGTGTCCCCGAAACCCACGGAAACGATACCCAAAACCGATATTTTGCAAAAAAAATGTTAGTCGCCATCTTGGATTCTGAAATGACCCTTATTCTCGGCATCAGTGTCCCCGAAAACCACGGAAAAGATACCCATGACCGATATTTTGCAAAAAAAATTAGTCGCCATCTTGGATTCTGAAATGACCCTTATTTTCGGCATCAGTATCCCCGAAAACTACGGAAACGATACCCATGACCGATATTTTGCAAAAAATGTTAGTCGCCATCTTGGACTCTGAAATGACCCTTATTTTCGGCATCAGTGTCCCCAGAAACCTCGGATACGATAACATTTAGCCACAATCTTGGGTTTTAAATGAACCTCATTTTCGGCATCAGTGTCTCCGAAAACCACGGAAACGATACCCATGACCGATATTTTGAAAAAAAAAATAGTCGCCATCTTGGATTCTGTAATAAACATCATTTTCGGCAACAGTGTCCCCGAAACCCACGGAAACAAAACCCAAAACCGATATTTTGCAAAAAAATGTTAGTCGCCATCTTGGATTCTGAAATGACCCTTATTCTCGGCATCAGTGTCCCCGAAAACCACGGAAAAGATACCCATGACCGATATTTTGCAAAAAATGTTAGTCGCCATCTTGGATTCTGAAATGACCCTTATTTTCGGCATCAGTGTCCCCGAAAACCACGGAAACGATACCCATGACCGATATTTTGCAAAAAATGTTAGTCGCCATCTTGGATTCTGAAATGACCCTTATTTTCGGCATCAGTGTCCCCGAAAACCACGGAAACGATACCCATGACCGATATTTTGCAAAAAATGTTAGTCGCCATCTTGGATTCTGAAATGACCCTTATTTTCGGCATCAGTGTCCCCGAAAACCACGGAAAAGATACCCATGACCGATATTTTGAAAAAAAAATAGTCGCCATCTTGGATTCTGAAATGACCCTTATTTTCGGCATCAGTATCCCCGAAAACTACGGAAACGATACCCATGACCGATATTTTGCAAAAAATGTTAGTCGCCATCTTGGATTCTGAAATGACCCTTATTTTCGGCATCAGTGTCCCCGAAAACCACGGAAACGATACCCATGACAAATATTTGAAAAAAAAAATAGTCGCCATCTTGGACTCTGAAATGACCCTTATTTTGCCGGAGTCTCTACACGGGGATCGTGCGGTCCATGGCCCTCTACGGGGCTCCGGTGTGGGCGCCCAATCTAGCCGCGGCTCCGGCCCGACTTCTGAGGGCGTCCCAGAGGGTCATGGCCATTCGCATGGTGCGGGGATACCGCACGGTCTCCTGTGAGGCGGCATGCCTCCTTGCCGGCGTCCCGCCGTGGGATCTGGAGGCAACAGTCCTTGCACACACGTACGAGTGGCGCGTGGAAGTGCAACGCCGGGGTGAAGTCCCGATGCCGCGGGTTATCGCGGCACGGCTCACGGAGCTCCGGCGAGATCTCATGGCGGAATGGAGACAACGACTGTCGCAACCTAGTGCTGGGCACGCCGTTATAGCGGCGGTAAGACCCCTCTTTGAGGAGTGGCTGGAGAGGCGTCATGGCACTCTCACGTTTCGCTTGACACAGGTCCTCACCGGACATGGTCAGTTCGGGAGGTTCCTGTGTCGGATTCGGGCGGAAGCGACGCCTGGGTGTCACCACTGCAGTAACGGTCGCCTGGAGGACACGGTCGAGCACACAGTCGAGGTGTGCCGCGCATGGGCGGAGCATCGACGTGTCCTCGTAGAGGCGATCGGCGGCGGTGACCTCTCGCGCCCGGCGCTGGTTCAGGCCATGCTTCGGGGCGAGACGGAATGGGATGCCGTCGCCTCCTTCTGCGAAGCAGTTATGCTAGTGAAGGAAGCGGCGGCGCGCGAGAGGCAACGACGAGCCTCTCGCCCCGGACTAAGACCCAGGCGAAGACGTCGAGAGTCGCAAGACGACTACCGGCCACCGTAGGCGCGGTTCTGCGGATGGCGAGCGATGGGTAGCTCGCCGCCCGGCTAGGACCAGGACCGCGTAGACGGCGCGTTTTGTTCCACGCGCGCCTCAAAGAGAAGGAGTCAGCACAGGAAGGGGCCCAACAGGGCCAACGCCTGCCGGGGTTGCGGAATGTTTATAGTGGTTACCGTGACCCTGGAACATAAAGGGCAATCGTAGGAACATGAGTGGGTTTTAGTCAGTAAGAGTCTGACACGCCCTCCCGTCGCACCCAGGACGGGAGCAGTCATTGGATGATTTCCCACTCACCAAAAAAAAAAAAAAAAAAAAAAACCCTTATTTTCGGCATCAGTGTCCCCAGAAACCTCGGATACGATAACATTTAGCCACAATCTTGGGTTTTAAATGGACCTCATTTTCTGCTTCAGCGCCTCCGAAAACCACAAAACGTGAGGCCAAGGCGCAGATCAAAAAATCGCTCAGCCGCCATCTTACGTAAAACGTATATTTAGAAAATTTTCATAACCGCTCTATTGAGCTTTGAAATCGAACTCTCTATATTGAAGATTGTATGAGTATAACCTTATCTAAAAAAGAGTGACTGGTAATCACAGATGAGAAATATCCATGAAGAACCCAGCATCTTCGAAGTTCATGACAACCCCAAAACTCTAAAGAAAGCTATATAAAAATTTCCTATCAAAATGTGCACTACCGGGCCCGGCAATATTTCCCATGATATCGACAGGGGGTCGAATCCGAAAAAAGTTGCAGCAATACTTGCCAAAGCAGTGCCGCCACACTAAGGACTTACATTGTTAATTTAATAACATCATTTTAGTGTGGCTGGACCCTCATAAAATATATTGCAGCAACTAATTGCCGGAAAATATTGCTCGTGTAGGAGCGACGAAAATTTTTTGTCATACAAAAAGTGTTGCCCGGCAATACCGGCAATATTGCAGAGAGTTCGAAAACATTGCCGGGCAATGCCGGCAATGTGTTGCAGCAACACAATTGCAGTAAAAAATTGCCCGTTTAGGAGCACCTTTAGGCGATCACAATTTTTTAAGAATCTTTGTAATCCAAGAACATTTCTTGGATGGATGGATGTTACTCCGGTATTATTAAGTTCTTGTACGTATTCAAGGTTTATTACTGATATCAGTAATAAACTTTCGCAAAATTATAAATCGTATTTTTTTTTTGGTGAGTGGGAAATCATCCAATGACTGCTCCCGTCCTGGGTGCGGCGGGAGGGCGTGTCAGACTCTTACTGACTAAAACCACAGATTAATAAATAGTTACTACGTAACTAAAACCCACTCATGTTCCTTCGATTGCCCTTTATGTTCCAGGGTCACGGTAACTATTATAAACATTCCGCAACATTATAAATCGTATTTAGAACGTGTTCTTCTGAGCATACGGAGTAAGTAATAAAAAAAAAGATATACAAGCTACTATCAATAATAGTAGATTAGTAGCCAAGGGCTGTAAGGGATCAATCGCAGCCCGAGATATTTAGGCGCACGAGCGTAGCGAGGGCGCCTATAGTTCGAGGGTGCAATTGATGCTTACACCCGAGCTAACTACTCTGCTTTACATCTCGATTGTGAGGTAAGTATAAAAAAACCGGCATTACAAAAATAAAACATTTTATTAGTTTAAAGGCAAAATATTGTTAATTGCGGCTTCAGCTTCCATTTTTATTGAATCGGGAGTGTAGCTTATATCTTCATCACTTGCAGAATTCATGTTTTTTTCCTTATTAGCACGTAATTATAACAAAAACCCAAAAGCAAACAATATTTAAAGTAAAAGTTTTTCCCCCTTTTTTTATCTTTGTTTTTTAATTATTTTTTTCAAGAACGAAATTGAGCTTCGCCGTTCGATATTTAAAATTGATGACTATTATACTCATACGAAGACAAGGCTGAATAGCGAAGCGACCTCTTTTGTTATTAGGCTGAATGCATGGTGTCCATTGCCAGTATGATGATTAGATGTACGCGAACTTTTTGAAAGAGTGAAGAGTTTTTTTTTAAATTACTTACCGCCCTAGGGCGTTTCTAGCTACATTAATACCCTAGAGCGCTAATTGGTTACCTACAAGCCCCATTTAGGGGTTATAAGGACCTACTTACCGAACATGAGAGATGTAAAATATACATGGTGTTACCTCGTCTTACATCAGATAACGTGTCGACAGCAGACTGCCAGCAGTGGCAGCGTGTATACAAATAGAAAATATTTTAATCAATGATAGCGTGGCGAAAACAAAAGACCGCTCTTATCTCCGCAAGAATACAGCATTGTTCTCCCTCAGCCATGTAAAACAAAGAATCGCAGATTATTAGATACCTACACATTTTCAATTAAAACCATGTAAAGGTAGCAAAGTGATTATAATCACGTAATCTATTATTACCTCAGATTGTGTGAATCTCTTCCCTTTTTTGTATGATAGACATTGATGATAGATTATTATTATTCATTGTCGATGGTACTTTGTTTTTAATTTGCTTAATAAAAGTTTAACCCAATTCCCAAAGAAATTCCAGTGGTTTGATTGATTGTATCATGATCATATTGAATCAGTCTATTGCCGTCTACTGTATTCTGCTATAAGTGCCAATTAAAACTCAGACAGAAGATGGGGTCACTAACAGGTTTTGTGTGTAATGATACCTATGTATCATTATGAAACATATTTATATTACTACAATTTATAACAGTACAACTGGTCTCAGTTTTCTAATCTGAATCATTTATTTCTAGGGCAAAGTTAAGTTTGTCTCTCACCTTAGTCCATCTTAATTACAAGTTTTTACGGAACCGTCGTTGCACTAGCCCGACATGCTCTTGACCATTTTTTTTATTTAGGTCATAGCCTTGTAAAGGGACCTTTAAATTGGACACAACAGAATCATTTTTGGAGTATCCAGATACATTAATTAACTCGTTAATTACGACGACTGTGACTGTCCGTACCGGCAAGAGTGGACGTTTTTTCCAGGGCTCTGGACGCCCGTCGGGAAGAAAGTGTGTAGGCGTGTGTACTTTATAAATGCTGGAATCGCAGCTATCCAGACATTCCTCATTACAACTGAGCGCTCACTGGACGTCAGCTGGGAACAGTTCAACAACCACTTGTAATATTTCGCGTCGTTTCATGTTGTTTGTGAAAATGAAGTTTCAGTACGTGTGCCTATTTTTTGGTATCGTTTTGTGTTCAATTGCAATGTACGAGGCGTTACCATTTCGAGCGGGAAGTATTGATTATGTGAGTATTTTAAGTTATACTGAAAAATAAACAATGTTGAGGTATGTTTAGAAAAGGTTTATAGCCATTGCATTTGAAAAGTGAATTTGGTTACAGTTTTGAAAGTTTTAAAGAAAGTTTGAGTAATTTTAAGGCAAAGCTAACTAATTATTAAATATTTAATGAATACCTCTTTATATATAGGCGACAGATAAACAAAACAAACAAATTAAAAAAATTAAGCAAACATTTTTAGTTTCAAAATAAAATAGTGTCTTATTATATTTTTGGCCTTCGAGAAAGTTTTATTCTCGCGTGTTAATCTCTCGTGTAATTTGTAGAAGTGATTGTATATTTGTATAGGAATATCAGTTTATCAAAATTCCAGTTTACCTCATTTTATTTGTGTATTAACTAAGAAGTTATTTTTTCTTAATTGAAAATAGACGATGTTAAGGGAACATAACTATCAGTCATCATCATCATCATCATCATTATCAGCCTATAAACGTCCACTGCTGGACAAAGGAATAACTATCAGTATTAAAGTACAATTAACTTTACACTTTATTATAACTTTATTCACTATTTATTTATTATATTTTTATTAACATATTTAAAAAAGTAAGAACAAAGGGCTGTTTTGTGCGTTAGTACTAAGTATAGTTCTTAGTGTACGACCATTTTTATGATCGAGAATAAAAAAAAAGAATATTGTCTCAGTAATTTTTTTAACATAAGCAAAAGTAAATAATTTAAATTATGTTAACGTTTTATTTAATTCATATATCATGTTAGTTGACTATGCTTTAAATCAGTTAAAAAAGTCTATGAAAAATAATAAGGATGTGCAAAAAAATCGTAGCAGTGGCGTAGCACCTTCGTAGCAGCTCTACGAAAAGTATCTACGGTATTGAAAACTTTTTGAAAAAGCCTAAGGAATTGTTTGAATTTCCAACCAGTCTTTGTGGTGATAAATGGCTATTCCTTTTTTAAAGACATTAAGTAAGTAATAAAGAAGTTGCAGGCATCACAAAGAACATAGTTTATAAAACACTTTGATCTATTTCAGATGGAAGCAATTCGTCGTATGCAGCAGATCCCGCAGTGGCACTGCATGAGGTACAGAAAGTTTCAGCTGCACGGCCACTGCAGCCGCTGGCTGCTGATGCGGCGCAGCTGATACCCTGCAGCCTCGCCCAGGCATTGGAGGTCTTGAAGCAAGCCGGCGAAAGGAGTTTATTATCAAATATTGGGACACCACCACCACCTGAATGGAATTTGGATGGGATTTTAATTTAATGGCAGTAATTGCGAAATAGTTTTGTGTGACAGTGACTACACAATGGCGTAATTTATCTTTTACTAAGACGCTACAATATTGGTGTCTGCGGCGATTCCACTGTTTGGAAATTAAACTAGGATATTATCTAATTATCACTTCTAAAATTGTCGCAATGTTGTATCAGTTATGACGATGTTAGTTGAGACATATTTTGTAAAGTATTAAACTTTCGAAATTACTGACTGATCTAGGGACCTTTCTAATTCTTAATGTTTCGTAAAACTTTATACTGTTTACTATTTCATCAATGTAGGATGTACACTTTAACTATATATCATGGGCATCAAAGACATGCCCAATTATATTTGATTAGGTGTAGAATATTTTAATGTGATGTTAAGTTTACATTCATGTTAGGTACTTGAAAATTATTGTAATAGATAATATATAAACGTCGAATTTATGTCTTACATTTTATAAATAGAAGTAATTAATTACCAAAAAAAAGAAATTCTATTTTAATGCTTTTGTAATTTTTTTCTCTCGCAACAGAAATATCTAATATCGTTAGCAACTTTGAATCACAAAAAGTGCTGCGTAAGTTGCATAAAAATTACATCAAATTTGTTTCCGCATTACTAGACGAATCAAAATATTTACATCTGTTCTTTTTTCGCAAGTTTCGGGTTGATGAGCACGGTAAAAGTTGTTTACCCAATAACGGAATAACCACTTTTCGGTTGGTAAGCATAAACAAAGCTTGTATAATAAATGTTACCAAATAGTTATCGTAAATTATGTAATAAGGTGCAAGTAGATTAGAACACTGCACTTTCTATAAACAAGTCTAGATTTTTTAAAATCATTTTAGTTTTAAGTATTTTTTTTTTAATAGTGGTCATAGTATAATGTCAACATAATATGTTATCATGCGTCTACGTATTACGGTTTAAATTTATGGACAGATAGACAGCATAGTCTTAGCGATAAGTTCTCGTTGGGCATTCTTAGGGTACGGAAACGGATCCTCAAAATTAACTGTTCTAATCTACTTGGTCGTCAGAGGTTGGGGTCAAACGTTGTAACGAAAAACTCCCGAACACGTGAATCGAGCCAATATCGTCTATAACTTAAAAAAGATATAATTTTGTATGACACACTTAGGTCAATTAATGCATTAAAAAAATCTATTCAAATTTTTAATATGCCAGCTACAAAACTGCATTGATAATTTATAAATTTATTTAAAGTTATGGACAATACAAACTCATTATGCTATGAGGCTCGATTTGGGAGTCCGGAAGTATATTTGCCGTACCTATATATTTTTTAAATAACAGTGAAGTAAAATATATAATATTGAAGTTTTTATAAATTAATTACAATAAACAACTATATAATATTTCACAATGCTCATTTTTCTACGATGAGGTCAGGTTACTCATAGCACAGAAAAATATGTGATCCCAACCTAACTTGTGTTTAAGTACTTATAATAAAAACTTATCAGTATTATCTACAAAATTTTATGGTTATCACTTATCATCTAAATCAGTAGAGTATAGATAATGTAGTTTTAGTGGAGTAGATTCATATTGTTACTGAAAATAAAGCCCATTGGTACTAATATTTGTTTAATTCAACCCATATCGGATACTGGCCCTTACAAGTTACCCAACACATGTCCTTAAAGATGTTTCTCAGATATAATTGAGCACCGAGATGGGCTGTCTGTAGAGAGCAATGGGCTCTTACATCGAGTCTAACCGATGTCTTCCTGTACCGACTGGTAACTGGGCCGCTCCCAGAAAGTGCACACAATATTGTGTTCACTAAGTATATGAACACTCAGTTACTGGACTATTTCGTAATGAAGTACCTGTGAATCGTGTTACGTTATAAATGTAATGCTGTAACGTTTGGGAAGCGATAGTAAATACTAACAATCTGATGTACTCGTAATCTGGCGTAACGAATGCATTTAAAAGTTTGTTGCCAAAAATGTTATCAGCAAAGTAAACTTAAGTAAAATGGGCAAAGTCAAATCAAACAATCACAACGTTAATATTATGAAACATTTATTCAGAAAAGTTAAATTCAATACTTAAACTTTTTAATAAAGCGAAAGACAATTTTGGCAAAAGAGCAACATAACCAGCGCAGCTACACATATGTTTTGAATCCGCTTGGGTTATGAATATAAATTTGCTTTAAGTAAAGAAAACGATATTTATGATGTAAAGGCGCTTTACATTTTTCGTATTTTTCACGTGACTGCATTTAAACTGTTAAGGTGAAACACGATGAAAAGTGAAACATCGTGAATATCATGGCAAAATTATTAAGGTTTGTTAAACAGTACAGTTTGATGAAGTGAATGGACACCGCTTGTGACATACGCTTCTTGAGGTATATTGTTGAGCGGCAGGATTGCGTCAACTCCAGGCAGTTCCTGTGAAATTTGCGTGTCTGTAGCTTTGACAATTACTACATTCTCTCTCTTTTTCCTTTCCATCAAGATGTTGCTGATGAAGCGAACGGTAAAGAAGAAAAACAGTTCGACGAAACTGAGGAGGCTGGCTCCAACGAATAGTCCTGTTGTGCCTCCAACTGACACTGAAAATTTTGTAAAAGTGGCGTTATGTCACTACGTCTTGTACAAGAAATTGTATTACTTATCAAGTAAAGATATTTACCGACTAAATCAAGCCGACTCCTGACAACGTTTCTCTTGAATCTTTCTGTTGGTAAATAAGCAAGTACTACTTCAACACGCGCCTTTTTTCTATAAGCTTTACCTTTAATCCTAAAACAAAAATGGTCGATAAAAACTAAACAAAGAATGGCAAAACAAGCTGATAAATAAATAGTATTTGGTGTTGAAAACGGTAGACAATTTTTAACAAAGAGTCTAATTTCGTTAAATATAAATTCAATATTGAATTTAGTCCGGAGTGAATATAATTTAACAACAACTTTCGGTGCTTATTTCATGCCTCTCAAAGTTATTTAATAAAACAAATGTTGTGCTTGTAAAAATGTCGTGTTGAGTGCGATGAAGTATTTTAATTAATTTTGAAATTGTTTTAAAAATATCTTACGGGGTAATGACGTCTTTTATGACGGTAATCTCTGTTTCGTCACAGGATGGCAGACAGTTACAAAAGAGTCCAGGGCGATTCGCCCAAGACGGCTTCAGTGTGGTCAAGTGACTCGACATTGCGTTTAGGCAGGCCATTCCTGATAAATTGCACCTTGTTTCTTCAGCTGAAACAGATTTTTTTTTGCTTATTCTTTTGTGTTTAAAAACCGTGTTTCCAAATGTATTTTATAAATAAATAATATCTCGTCGTCGATCGTGTCGTCGGTCGTGGGTTCGATTCCCACCCAGGACAAACTTTGTGTGATAAGCATGATTGTTTGTTCTGTGTCTGGGTGTAATTTATCTATAATATATAATATGTATGTATTTATAAATAGTATAAGTATGTATATCAGTTGTCTGGTTACCATAGTACAAGCTCTGCTTAGTTTGGGATCAGATGGCCGTGTGTGAGTTGTCCCAAGATATCTTGGAACAACTCACACACGGCATAATTATGATCCCAAGCTAAGCCTCTAGCAATGTGTTATGGTAACTAGACAACCGTATGTACTTATATCATAACATGTATAATTTATGAACCCATACAGAACAAACAATCATGCTTATCACAGTCATCACACAAAGTTTGTCCTGAATTTATTCATTTAATCATTTTAAGTTGTTTGCGTCGGTTAATCCCAATTAATTTACTGACATGAGTTAAAAATAATCATGAATTAAAAATGTGAAAGCTCTGACTGTCTCGCTTCCACACCAAAACTACAGAACCGATTTAAATTAAATTTGGTTTAGAGATAGTCTATAGCTTGAGAAAAAAACATAAGACAGTTTTTATCCCACAAATCTCAAGGACACGGGAACACCGCGGGTAAACTGCGGGGGCAGCCAGTTTAACATAAACAAACAAAGAAAATGAATGTCTACATAAGTGAACTGCGGGGATGGCTAGTTTCAAATATAGAACCTATAGTTTGAAAGTCGGGTTAAGGTCAAATCGTGCACTCAATTTGTGAACTTCTTATATTGCTAAACAAGTTCACAGAGATATTATTAAAATAATAATGAAATTGCGTTTCGTTGCAGAGCAAACTAGAGATAAGAGTTTATAACGTCAAAGAGCCTTTTATTAATGTTAAAGAGTGAAGGGAGTAATCTTAAGTAAATAATCGTGTTAAGCTTAAGCAGACAGAGACTGTAGTGAAAATCAAATCGGAGTTTATACCTTATATTAATAAAATTCGGCTAGAAAGAAGACAGTAGTTTTGACGTAATATCAATGACGTGATGAACCAGTGGATAAGGCGCCTGCCTCTCGTGTAAAAGGTTGTTGGTTCGATTCCGGGCAAGTACAAAAGTGACTTTTACAGTTCAAATGTACTTTTTAAGGTTTATCTTGGACATCACTGACATCTCATGCCTCGGAAAACACGTAAAGCCGTTGGTCCTGTTTGTCATTTGTAAAACTTTGACAGCCGTTACGGGTAGTCAGATGCCAGAAAGTCTGACCAGTCTAACCAATGTATGGTGTCGTCCAGTTATCGGGTTGTGGAGATCTGATACTGATATCTGGTCTGATACAGATTGGGTTGTGAAGCGACTGCCCTTTACATAGAACCACTACTGGTATCCAGCTGAATTCGGTTAGGCTGGAAGCGGACCCCAACATAATGATGATGATCAAGTTAACTGAAGGAGACTCACTTGTGCCAAGTATGAAGTGGTCGTTGCACTGGCATGCGTCGAGTTGTGCCAGCTTGCGGCAGCGCACCGTGCACGCGCTGTACGAGTACTGTGGGTACAAGCCCCCTTCGTTCTCGTGGTGGAACCGACAGGCTCGCTGTTCCGGACTCGTCTCTGACACCAGGGGATCGTTTTGTATGTTGCGCACTGACAGGATACGGCTGGAATGAAGATAAAATTAGTAAAAAAAAATATGATGGTTGTGTATGTGAGTTTAGATCCTAGAAAAAAATGTTCTTGCGCACAAATCGCAAAAATATAAATTTACGTACAGCGCAGCGGTGAGCTTCACCCAAAAATAAGTTTTTGTTGTGAGCTCTAATTCCAAAAATGATTATTTAATTAGTATTCAGAGATGAAATCGTTAATTCCGTTTCTTTGTACGTGGAGACTTCGGCACATTAATTTAATAACAATGACTTTTACTACACACTGGATTGAGTTAGTATATGTTTAAACTGATTTATCAGATTACATTGGTCTTTATAAATAAAAGGACTAGCACTACATTTTCTCAAGCTTTTATTTATATTATTATCCAAAACATCTTATTATCAGATTCTACCTACAACCAAACCGCCTCTTTACCTAGCTTTTCTCAGTCGTCAAGCGACATGAGGCATGTATTTTCATTTAATGACAAGAACTAGGCATTTAGATAAAAAGATACCTCTATCGTATGTCTTACACTTTCGCCTCAATAGGTTTTGTGTTCATATAGCATTTTCATTGTAGTAATACTCACCGATAACTGTTGCCTGGTGATATCTTTAAAGTGGAAGAATGCAGTGTAGTTATAGTCGGCACTTCATCTTCTCCCAGAGTGTATATCTACAAATAATTAAAAGTTAATTTGAAACGTAAATAAATAACTCGACCATAAATTGCCAAAAGAGTTTGGAGCAGCAAACTTACCATTGTGTACAAAAACGCATCGAATTTAATAACTCCCCGCAGATTTTGCAAATTGTTCACCATTGGATATGGATGAGGTTTTCTGAAAATATGGGATTTATTAAACATATATTTGATTTTCTGAACTATACATACTTACTTAATTACTATTAATCAGAGCAGTACTTTGTTTGTATGGAATTTAAAATGAAACACGGTCCTATATCGGTTTCGATGGGCTGGAAATATTCACAACAAGGAAATTCTTCATCGTTATAAGAACAGTTCTTAATGATCTTGGAGCAGTCGCTTCGTACAAGACTGGCGTAATAGCTGTAGTTGGATGTAGGGCACTGATGATCAGGATTGGGGCTCTGATGGCATATACGAACTAGAACGTAGGATACTCCTCGAAAGTAGGCTATTTCTTTAAGAACATCTTCTAAGTCCAACAGATGTTCAGTCGTCCAAATCCTGTAAAAAAAGCCATTAAACATTAGGCATCAATGAATCGTTAGAATCTGGCAACGTTATCCTCCAACATGTTTAAATTATTGTAGTTATTACAAAAGTCACTGTTACTTACATATCGGACACGTCGTAAACTCTAGGGTTATTAGCTATTTCACAAATGGCCACAGTAGGCATCTTGGTGTCCCAGTGAATGTAGGTTGTCTCCAAGCCAAAGCTTATGGGGCTAAGGACAAAAGCATCCCACGCTGAGATGATGAGGATCGCTGACCCATACCACGACAGAATGACCAGTACTAGCCACAACAATCTAGTAAATATCTAGTAATTAGTTAAATGTTACAATAGGCGAGACGACAAAAAAAAAAGTAATTAGGCCGTCAGATAGATTATCAAAAAATTTTGGACACGTATTTTTTCATTTTTCGCTTAAACGAACAATGACGACGATACAGTGAGTTGAAGTTGCGCATGACGTCACGATGTGATACAATTTTTGCAGGACGGTGACGTCAAAAGCCCCCACTCCGGAACTTTGTTGCTCTTTATCTTTGTTTTTTTTTAAATTTGATTTAGCAAAAAATACGTGTCCCGTAGTTTTGGCCGATCTATCAGACGGACTCAACAGAATGCCATTTTTTTAATGTTGTCGTCATTCGTATTGCGAAGAAGATGTTTAGGAACGTACCTACTACACTTTCTAAGTATAATGATGATAAAAAACAAATGAACCTACTGTCTTACCTTTCAGTTACATGTTTAGTATCATCAGCAATATAATGTATGCCAGCAAACGTACAATTAGCACAGTAATCCTTAATTAGTTCTTTGCATATTGCAGTTTTCGTTTTAGACATACTAAAAACTTTAACAATTTGTGCTTGCACAGGTCCTTTAATGGTCTCGACACGGCTGAAGAACGTTATATGGTCATTAAAAAGTAACACCAGTGTTCATGTTGTGCAAATGCTGTGAATTATTAATATATAATTATGTAAAATTATGAAATGTCATGATTATACAGCGCAACAACGAATGCCTAGCGTCCAAGGTCATTTTGGCCATTTGGAATAAAACAACCTTGAGTATGTAATTGTTTTGTTTATTGAAAACAATGGCGTTCACACTTAAAAATCAACAAGAACTCCAAATTAAAATAATGTTTTTTTTTATAAAATTGTACTCAATACGCATTTTGGCACGATGGCACATTACTACACTAAAGAACTTTAAGTATATTTACACAATAAAATCTATCTTAGCCTCAGTAATTATTTTAGATAGGATACAAAGTATAGACCCAATAACGTTTGTTAAGGGTCATCGTAAATCCTTAATCAAAACTAACCATGACTTGATTGGTCAATAGATTAAATCAGCAATTGAATGATCGTTAAAGTCATGGTTTATAAAGTTTTGATTTATTCGTTTTTTTCACATCATATAAAACTACTAAAGTTATCACAAAACTTACTCTAACATTTTTGGAAACCTCCCATTTTAACTCTTATAACATGTTATAAACCTACAAGTATTGTAAGATATCGTGGTTGGGAAAGTAAGCCGAAGCGTAATATTCTGGTTGGCTCCACTCTTCAGGCAAAGTAAGAGGGATGTGGTTGTTTAGATGACTGTCTTCCGACCCAGACTGAAATCTTTTCCTCGGGATCAAGCCCGCGTGAGTGAGGATTTTATATATTTCCTTGCGTGACACATCGTGAGCTTCTCGTGCGTAAACCTTGAAAAAAGAAATATTTACATTTAGCGTCTTACTAATAATCGCTGCATAATTTCCAGAATACGCCAGCAACACAGTATTTAATTATCTTAGAATTTCTAATAATTTTCTTCCGAATCTTCAGACGTTATGTATGCAGTTGAAATCCGATTACGAAAAAAATCAGCTAGGTGAATATTTGTGTACTCGCTTTTATAGAGACTGAGATAATAAACACTTTCTTACCAGGTTTTCTCCTTTGTGTAACAGACTGGTCAAAGGCAAAATTTGCAGAAGGTGAGGGTTTCGTAAGGCCGGACTCCTCAGGAGAGGATGCAGGCTCTCCTCTTCGCGCCTCACTGCCAGCACATCGGGGTGAGGAGGCGGCAAGCACTTGACCAGGCACGAGCATGTTGTTAGCAACAACACCAATGACTTCATTGTTTATGAAGGCTGCAAAATTTTTAAGAAATATGAACTTAAATGCGTCAAATATTTTAAGAAATATAAACTAAGCTATATACAGTAACGTAGGGAATTGTTTTATCTCAATTTTTCGCATTTTGAAGTAAAACGGTAAAAAGAGGAATCATACGATTCGATATCCTCTAGCATGAAGATGAAAATAGTTGTGTATTATACTCTCCATTGCTATTTGCATATACAAAAGTAATACAAAATAAATTAAACCTTAAAACACACGTGACACGATAGAAAGACAATAGCAGCGCGACAGCCGGCTATCGCTTGGTTGTCGTAAGGTTAAGGACAGACGATAAGGCAAAAATTTAAAAATATGATCACTAAACACTGCCTACGTTTACCTGGGATAGGATGATGATACTTGGCCGAAAAATAATTTGAATACAAATAAAATAATTTAATAGCTGGTGAATCCAGAATTCCAGACCAGCTAATTTGCGAAATGACAGAACAAAGAGACGTTAATAAGATTACCATCATTGTCCGTAGTCTAATATAATAAAATAAAATAAAAAACAATGCGTGCTCTTTTCTACTTATATGACTGAAGTGGGACATTATTTTGTCATGGGAACGTCAAGTGCTTTTGCCATGAATCATAATTATTTACGGCGACCCCAGCCATATTGTCTAGTCAAAATTGGCGAGACAATTGTTTTGCTATTCAAGACGTTACATAAAGAGTGTTAAAAACCTTTTAAAGTCATTAAACTTTACATTGTGATGTCAGACTTTGTTTTGACTTCAACCTACTTCAAACATTATACATACGGAGATATTTTTAACTATGTACGCGAAATGCAAATATTTTATACGAATAATATGTATATGTACACTGGCCTTCAAATTTAGTAAATACCACACTTTAAAATTTGCAATTTTTTCTAAACTATTAAAATTAGAGGTTAAATGTAAAAAATAAACGTTTTAATGCAGATGTTTCATCAAGCTTTCTTAGAATTAATTCAAATTGATAAACTTTAAATGTTATTGCAATTTTTAAATTTTTAAGACCAGTTCATAATATAAATAATCTTACAAAGCTATATAGTTATGATACGAGATAAAGTTACTTTATAATAAAATTTATGGACATGTTTTTGACGAGTACACTGTCTAATACACAGTTATTTTCCAAACACATGCAACATTTGCACTTGACACTAATAAACAACTGGTAGTAAGTAATCGTAAGAGCAGTCTACGGCCGTTACACACGTGCTTTCGGACAATGCCTCAAGGTCGGATAACCAAAACATAACTTTCAAACCATCAGCGGATTCAACGAACAATCCAATCGCATTGGGCAATGCTTGAGAACATACAAATATCATACCTTTTACCTTTTAGAGGCTATAACAAGTTAACAACGCAAACTACGTAAAAATATAAATAGAATGGACGTTGGACGATCAACAAAATAAACAAAACATGCAATGGGAATATTACAACAGACGCAGAACACACAAACATTATGTTATTGCTTAACGTGACTAGATGAATATTTCATCTTCTGAAAGGAATGCATGATTCATTTGATTCAGCCAGTTACAACAGAGGTCGTCGATGGCTAGATAAAGGAGACTTGTGTGCTAATGAAAGTTTTCACCGTAGACATACTTGCATCGAAGAGCTACTAAATATTTTTGAAATCGCTTGTTATCGAACCCTTTTTTTAAATTTAATATAAAAAACTAACTTAAAAATAATAATTTAAAAAACCTGTTAAGAAAAGTCTAATGGATCAAGCATTAGACCTTTCTTTGTGATAAGTTGGCTGTGACTGTGTGATAAGTTGTCAATTACCTAATTTTTTTTTCTATCAAAAGACATCAACGCTTATAATCCGGAATGTACCTAAGTAATGCAATATTTCACAACTCACACCTATTGTCCAGAATCCCCAATGGCAGTGCAATTTGTACCTAATTCATAAAAAAAGTTGACTTTTATCAGCTTACCTGGAAAATGTGAAAATCCTTTAATTAATAAAACACAATTGGTTGAAAACTAATGCGCGAGTTTGCCACAAATACTATCGAACACTCCACTGTGGTATCGAACACAATGCTTCGTAATTATAAATACTGTGGTATGTATCTATCGAAGCTAGCGTCTTCGAGTGAGGCTGACCAACATTTGCAATGAGGAGTCGCCAAGAGAGCGGTCACCGGCGCCGGCGACCCACCTCTACCGCGCGTATTGCGCCAAACCTGAGATATCATAATATTTCTATGATGATACGCTATTAGTATACTTAAATTGGTTTTAAAACCTTATAAGGAAAATACATAATAAAAATTTAGAAATTTACATTTAATCAGACAACTAACTTTTAACACGCTTTTATTCTTTTCATCTGTATGTTTCTATGTACTGTATGTAACTGACTTTTTGGGCTCGATTTTGCCCTACTTTGATTAGATTTAATTCTAACTTTGCACATCGGTCAAAGACTGACGACAATGCTTTTTTGAATCAATATATTCAATTAAAAAAAATGTTTAAATACACACTTTGATATAAAATCTAACTAACAAGTAGAGATTGAAATTGTTTTTTTTGAATAAAAATAGTATAAATAAGAAATCAATGTATCGTTTATCGTTTGCTTTCAGTAAATATATAAAAAATAAAATAAAATAAAATAAATAAGTATTTATTTCAGGCCAAGCCCATATTAATTTGCGCACAAAATAAAATTACAAAGTTAAATAGTAAGTACTTAATAAATCAAAATTAATTAAAAATAAAATTCCACATTACATTACATTACAATACATTACATCCATTATCGAGTAATTAATTAAATACACTTATTAGTATATGTTTGTACTAATTATATTACATTTATATTTGCAAGCTTTTGCGTAAGCTTTAGCGTGATGTTAGATTTAAGTGTAGCCTTATATCTTTTTTCAATTTACATACAACTATGTTATCTCTATCTCTACCTTATTATAATTAGTTTAGTGTTTTAGGCGTGAAGACGTTACAAATGAACCGAGTTTCGTTTATATAAAAATCAGATGTAGAAATAATTATGTGTAATCTTTAAAAATATAATTGCAGGTACTTACGACCTTACGTATTCAGCCTTGTTTGCTGAAAGCCGTCATAATGTAGAACCGTAGAACCATTACTCATCTTTAAATGAATTGCCAAATCTTACAAAAAAGATTCCTTTTAAATAAATATTTAAATTAATTGCTGTTGGTTTTTAGGGTTCCGTAGTCAACTAGGAACCCTTATAGTTTCGCCATGTCTGTCTGTCTGTCCGTCCGTCCTCGCTTAATCTCTGTGACCGTTAGCACTAGAAAGCTAAAATTTGGTACCAATATGTATATCAATCACGCCGACAAAGTGGTAAAATAAAAAATGGAAAAAAATGTTTTATTAGGTTAGCCCCCCTATATGTAAAGAGGGAAGTGATTTTTTTTTAATTTCAACCCTGACGTGTGATATATTGTTAGATAGGTATTAAAAAATGAATAGGGGTTTACTAAAATCATTTTTTGATAATGTGAATAATTTCGGAAATAATCGCTCCAAAAGGAAAAATCAAAGCGTCCCCCCCCTCTAACTTTTGACCCGTAGGTTTAAAAAATATGAAAAAAATCTGGAAAGTAGAACTTTATAGGAAAATTATTTTGAACTTGATAGAAAGAACAGTTTTTGTACAAAAAAGACAAAATGTAGTACAAAGTAATTTCTGCGTACTTAGTATGTCATCGTAACAAAAGCCTTTTTTTTTAACTTATAAGTGGGAACACTTATTGTGACGGACGGGAAACTACGGAACCCTACATTGAGCGTGGCCCACCTGACACGCTCTTGGCCGGTTTTTTTTTTATAATTCAAAGGATGTTATGTTTGCGCTCTACTAATGTGATTGTTGATGAAATGATTAGTAAGTATATCCTTAAAGTGTAGTAATTTAAGGTTAATTGTTTATACATTGGCGTAATTGTTAAGCGACGAAATATTTATATAAACAGAAAAATAAAAATCTTCTTATGAGAAGTATAAGATTATTATCACTCTTATACTACTCAGGCCTAAGCAAGTACCTAATAGCAAACATTCATTAGAAAGAATTCGAAGTTGGTATCTTATTAATGAGTAAAATGATATTTATTTTGTAAATAGGTTATACATAACACTTTTACAAGTCAATATTTTGATTTTATTATTTTAAGCGAACGACGGGGCCGGTGTTTCCTAGTTGGACTGCTCTGAGAAGAAACATTCGAAACAAACTCAGAGGTCAAAGTCTCTTTTAAAGTCCATCAATACAATCACATTTGTTAAAAATGTGCGAGAATTTAATTGTAACTCAACTCTTAGACTATTAGTTGAATAAACGCATTTAATACAGCTTGAAAGCCTCACAATTATGTTTATGGCAACATATCGTTCAATGATAACAACTTGTTATTATGTTGATACGCTTTGTTACGCGGTGGACTTGTCGACTTACGGGAATATAACGTGTCCAGTGTGCATTGCATTTATTTAATAATATGTCAGATTAGCATGTGACATGCAAGCCGACATGATTACCTGAAGTACCAGTGTACACATACCTTGTACTAAACTAATAAATTGTTTCAACGAATGCATAATTTATGTATCAACAGACCTTTTAGTTTTCAACGTAGTAGTTTATACTCAGCATGACAGGTTTATTGTCCACCATTATAAATCGGATGGTAATAAACGCAAAAGTGTGGCCGGTTTTAATAACATTCGTATTTACTAACATGAAATTGTATATATATAACTCTGTTGAGAAACGTAAAATCAAAGGTAAGCAATGAAATCGCAATTAAAAGTGTTTCAAAATTATTTTGTTGGCACTCACAAAAGCACTAGAAAATGGGAATCTTTTTTCTATAGAAATTCTAGCGAGCGACCTTGTCAGGGCCAATTTTACGAATTGAGAGCGCCAAACTAACACGACTGAGACATAGGCGCTGATTCAATACATAATTACTGTTGCATGGGTCAGGCCTTAACCCATAAAAATAAAAAACAATCCACGAGTAGGTTATTTTATGAAAGTTGAGGATTCGAAATTTCTGATGTTTTTAAAGTTATTCCTACACTACCTTCCTGGAGTGTACCTTTAAACTAAAGTAAGCTTGCAACAATAAGTTTATAACTAAAGCACAAATGTCCATCAACTATATATATCTGTATGTGCCGTACCGTTACTAACAATATACACACATCAACATGGTCTAGGGATATTTCAATTAAACCTAAATAACTAAAATTCTATTAACTTTTTGTTAAGACACCTACACATTAAAATAAACCTTGTTTAATAGCTGGTTTTCATGCATAATATCTTCAGGGAACCTAGAGCTCTTTTCTGAAGCATATCCCAGGCATGCTCAATAGGATTTAAGTCAGGGGACTGGGGGGGAGGGGGTTGTGCAGGCCAGTCTAAAGCTTGGATCATGCTGTTGTAACCAACTTGTAACGATACGCGCTGTATGTGGACGGGCATTGTCGTGTATTAGCTGGAAATTTTGTCCCATTTGCTGTCTGTGGGGCAAGATTACAGGCTCTAGCACCTCATCTCGATTTTTAGAGCAGTCATATTGCCTTGTATCCAAACGAGGTCCATTCTACCGCCGAGACGAATTCCTGCCCAAACCATAATCGTGCCACCTTGATATGCATGAACTTGTTGTGGGTGCTGCAGTCGATTCCAACGTCCAGGTTCTCTCCAAACGCGTACTCTTCGCGAATCAGGATGAAATCCAAACCTGAATTCATCAGTGAAAAGCACAAGTGACCATTGAGAATGGTTCCAGTTTTCGTGTGCAATAGCCCATTGTAATCTTCTTTCTCGATTGCCTCTCCTTTGCGCTGGTACCCGAAGTGGCCTACGGGCACTAAGTTTGACCGCTTACCAGCAAACCATACTCTCTCTGTAGCCTTTGAACCAATTGCATCGTCGTTACATTTGGTTTACTTCGTGCAGGATTTACTATGAATCCGTCCTGTACATGTGTTGTAATGCGTTGAGGTCCTCGGTGCCGTTCCACCACTTCCCCCGTGACACGATAACGTGACCAAGGCCTGGATATAACGCTCTGACTGGTCCTCATGGCTTTAGAAACCGCAATTTGGGAAAGTATTCTACAATAGGATATTGACACTCTTGTTTTGAGTATGCAGAACCGCTGCAGATGTGTCCGCAGAGTCTTAGGTGAATCCACGGATTATTAATTTTAAGTTTTCAACAATTTTTATAAAAAAATAGTTGTTTGGTTTAAGTTTTGATGTTTCAAAAATAAAGTTAAGATTGAAATTTTGTCTAGAGTTCTTCCTCTTTCTCCAAGTATTTTTTTTAAATTTAACTTTATCTAAAAGTTCGTAGTAGACTATTAAACAAGGTTTATTTTAATGTGTAGGTGTCTTAACAAAAAGTTAATAGAATTTTAGTTATTTAGGTTTAATTGAAATATCCCTAGTCCATGTTGATGTGTGTACATTCATAGAAACAACCATACTATCATAGTAAGCAGGTAGAAGTCCATTAATTGTAATGCAATTACATCACGCGTAAATTAATCGTGCCAAAATCTATTTTTAAACACAAAATTAAAATAATATCATGTGTAATCTGAACAGGAATGTTACACATAACAGTTTCATTGTCTCATGCAGATTAGTTTGCGTAAGAGCGCGTGACCAGCGCAGCCTGCGCGGACGCAAGCCGAGTATCTGGGGAAAGGACGTCAATGCTGACCACCTGACCAGACTCTGTGGATGTAATAACATGTGTTGGTAATGTTACAATGATTTCGACGTAACTTCTGCTCTACTGTACAAGTTCATAAATTAGTGCAAGAGTTCAGAGTGCTGTGCGAATGATATTTCTTAAATCTTCCATAACTAATCCGTCTAGCGATCACAGAAAGTACAAATACTGTATTTGTTGTTAGCAGATTCACAATAGTCATCTGCGTAATATTAATACGTGCAATATTTTTATTTATTTTTATTCTCCTAATATGTGAACCAGAAAATTTGAAAAACCTTTTGTTACAAGAATAAATAATAAAGTATACTTACCAACGGGACTCGCAAAGCAATCTTAATCATTTCATTTTGGTCGACAAACATGAAACAAAACAATAATCATTGCAATAAGAAAAGGTAAAATTCCACTTATAAGTGAATGTGGGCGGAATCGGAGATGATCAAATTGTTTGGCAATGGGTTTTGCAATTATGTCGCGAGTCCGATCGAAATACCTACGCCTATCATAGGTCGGTGCTCGACTCTCCGTCATGTGACTAAGTTTCGTCAATATGTTTTTCTAGTTTAACCATTATGTTTCTAGGACAACGATTCTTGCATGGTGTCTGCTTAAATCAGAACTACTCATAGACCGGTCCTAAATCGGCATTCTTTAAAGTTTATTGTGTGTTGTTGTCTTCCATCGCTGTAAACGTACAATTATAAATCATATTTTATCGTTTTCAAATCAATAGACACTACTAATACTAAAGAAGAATCGATAAATCACGGTAATTAACCTCACATCAAAACTCGATGTTATCGGCAAATAGAATATTTAACAACTGCTATTTACTTTCCCATATAGAATTTTAAAAACAAATTAGACTCTGCTTGGCTCGATCTGTTCTAGTTATAAATGTTAGTTGTTATAAAAGAACTGGTTTAACCAGGCGTAAAATGGATAGACATTCACAGAGTTCGCTTGAATTTGCATATCGACGTCGTTTACGCAGGAGAGCTCCAGAACCCAACCGGCTTGATGTGTTAAAAGCGAGTATCAAGACAGTCAGCAAGGAATACTGTGAAGAGTCCTCCATTTGTGGGCTTAAGCATCTTGTTGACGAAAATACTCCATTTATTGAGAGGTACGTCGTAATGCGTAATACTAATAGTTTAATACTTAGCGATTGGGTGGGTTAACAAACCACATACGTGTGGATTATTGCTCGTTACTGAGTTACAGATAAACTTGTCATGAACTTGTTCAGCTGGCTCTTGTAAGGTGTGTTTGCAATTGCTGTTATCTTGAAGTAGAAAGGCTTGTATTACGTCACTTAAAACTATATTCAAGTTAAGTCACCTGTTGTAAATCGTCAGTAGGAAACAGCAACTATTTGCTAACTGCTTCTTTTGCGACTGTGGTATATTTGGACGGTGCGATACTTTTTGTTCATTTATTTCATTTACGTTCTTGCTTTACCTTAAATCAGAGAATGACAATTGTGCAACACCTACAAACCCTTTATTTACAGAATAATTTGGATCATAACGTTAGTGGTTGGCCTGATCTGTTCCATATCCTTAGTGTGGATGACATATGACAAGTACTACAGCGCGCCGCTGGTGACGACACAGTTCCCCGAAGGTGTCTCTGTTAACAATATCATATTTCCTGCCGTCGGCATCTGCACTAACAACAGAATCAGCAAACATGCTGCTTTGAAACTTGCCAGGGAGTTGTAAGGGAAAAATATTGTATGTTAGATTTCTACATAAAAAGGTCTAAGAGACCTCCACGTAGTAGATGGGTTGGTAGTTGCAATAAAGTAGTGTTTGCATACTTAAATAATTACTTTTAAATGTTTTTAGAGCCAACTAAGTCCTTGAGTGAATTTCTCAGCTTCTTTGACATCCAACTTTTCTATCTACAAAATCACAGGCTTAATTTTTTTTATCATAAGCGAAGTAGAAAATTGCACCTAAAAAGTAATCAAATCAGTCAATGGTGCCGATTCCCTTGTTCACAAACTAAACTAAATTTAAATTTAGTGAAGCTTATTCTTTTCACTTCATTAAGAAAAGGACAAAAAACGAAATATTTGTTTAGTTCTGTCAAATTAAGACACTCCACAAAAACGTGGCCACTAAAAATAAGCCAATTTACTTCAGGCGTTGGCTAATTTCTCAATGAAAGGGAAAGAGCAAGATGCACTTAACTTTCATTTAGTTTAATTTATGAACGAGACAATCAGTACCAATGTCGTATTTTTCTGGCGTAAATTTTGTAATTTTGCAGGCTCAAAGCAGAACGTAACCAAAATTACACTGAGAAGGAGATGATGTCTCTTCTTTTCGGGCTCGGGCAGTTGTACGGGTTAAGTGCAGTCAATTTCAACAATGTGTCGCCACTCCAACTGCATAATGTTTTAGGCGAATACGACGTCCATGAACTGATGCGGAATGTACGTCTATAATAATATAGTCATATGGCATATTATTGATTGTCTGTGTTTTGAGTTAATTATCCAACCGTAAAAATCTAATTATATTCTCTTCTCTATTGACCAATGCCTGGCTGACCCACAGCTGCATACGGAAATCCAATAAGCAAACAAAATAAAATTCTCAACCAAGAAAACAAGTCCGAATAAATATTGATAAAGCTTAAGTAAAACCTGTTGCTTTAACATTAACTTTACTAATGTTGACTGCCAGTTAACACCTCGATGTGAAGATCTACTCGTTCGCTGCGTTTGGAACACGAAGGAGAGGAATTGCCTAGATTTGTTTGATTTCCGTCTCACTATGAACGGCTATTGCTGCACCTTTAATTATTTGCGACTGTATGATACACTATTTCATAGGTAAATATTTAGAAACCTCATCTAGTATTCTTTATGCATTAATAACGAAATTGTTGAAATACCGAATATGATTAATTTTGTTTGCAGCAAAAACAGCAGTTGTTCGAGAGGCATCGATATGTACAGATATGGCAACAAGTCATACTTTGATTCCAATCAGGGGCTTAGGGTTTTATTACGACTTAACGAAAGTGATGATTTTTTCTACAACATACCCTTGCTAGGGGCACAGGTATTGGTACACAACTCACAGTATTTATAATGACGTATTTGGGTGGAGGTCAATTTACATAGAAAAACTTTTTCTGTTGCAGCTACAGTTTTCAGACGCATACGACTTTCCCGATTCGCCAAGTGGTAGCTTCGGTATGCAAATCATTAGTCCCCGAGTTGAGGTGAGTCTTATAAATGTCTTTAGCGATAATACACATCATGAAATATATTGAGTCGTCAGCTCAATGAATTGTAACAATGACTTTCCAGTACGATGAAGCTTTTCGCTCGAGTGAGCAACGCTTTAAGGTATATTCTTTAAAATTCATTCATGTGTAAGTGTAACGTTATAGATGACGGTGACGGTAACGGCTAGTTTCACAGAGGCGTCTCGCGACATCCAGCACGTGCCGATCAAATTGAGGAAATGTAGATTCTATGACGAGTCGACGTATCTTCCGTTTTACACGCACAGTGACTGCATGCTGAAGTGTAGAATGGAATTTCTGCTGGAAAATTGTAAATGCACGCCGTTCAACATGCCCAAGATGAGTACTGCTAGAACGTGTAACATGAGAGATGTGCCTTGTCTTAGAACCTATTATTGTAAGTATTTTGGGACTCTTAAACATAAGCAACACCTAACAACCTATGCATCTATACAAACTATTATATTTTAATTTAGAAACCAAAAACCATTACACGGGTAAAACCGCAGAAAACAAATACAGGTATTGCATAATATGGTGAATAATGTAGATTATAATATTACTGTATACGATAATTAAAACCATTCTGAATGCCCGTGAGAGTGACCAAACAAATCAATTTTGTTATACCTAATATCGTAGAACTAGTGGAAAAAAAGTTCCATTAGTTCTACCGTAGAACTGTTCAGTAGAACTAGTGGGAACAAACCAAATAAAAATTGGTGACGTCATCATCTTAAAGCTGGTATTCACTTGCAATTCCAGCCCAATCCATAGCAGTACGTCCGAACAATGCTCCAGTTCCCGAAGAGTTGCAGGGGTCTGTCAACGCGGGCATAGACTGCCCCATGTGCGACCCGACCTGCTCCAAGACGGCTTACAGTTACGACTTCAACAATGTGCTCATATACCCGGAGTACCTCAACACTGTGCCGGATAGCGAACGAGATGTTTGGTTGTAAGTACCTACTGCATTTTGAAACGGTCTGCATCATCCATGCTAGTATTAATATTATAAGTGCGTCTGTTTGTCAGTTTTCCACGGCAAAACTACTGAACCGATTTAAATGAAATTTGGTACAGAGATAGTCCATAACTTGGAAAAGGACATAGGATAGTTTTTCTCTCAAAAACCCCAAGGGAGCGGAAACTACGCGCTTAAAATCGCGCAAGACAGATAGTCCCGAATATTGAATCCTTTTTTTCCTTGAGCCATCTTATTTTACACTTTTTTTATTGATATAGTTTTCTAACACTAGGTAAGCGATAATGCCAAAAAGGAGACAAAAACTAATAAAAAAAGACTTGCGAAAGTTATTTTATTCCCGTTAAATAGATACAAAAAAAGCTTACATAAGTATTAAAAACGTACAAAATTTCAATTACGACATTTTATTTCCGTATTTCAAAAGTTCTGTAACTGCAGCTTGCTACAGGAGTCTCATTTTGGAAAGTAGCCTTTTCGATCCGTGATTTAGGGCTTCCCTCCTTTTGGAGCCAATACTTCATTTTGCCGACAGCTATTCTAGGCCCTTGCAACTGCCCCACTACAGTACCTTGAGCGGTATTCCGTACCCATCCTTTGAGCCCCAAATCTGAAGCTTTCTTCTGAGTATGTTTCCTAAAAAAGACACCTTGCACTTTTCCGAAAACTTCAAAGTCGACAGATAAATAATTTGTGTCTACCATACTGGCAATATTTCTGAACGAATTTTACTCAAAAATTAAAATACAGAAATAGTATTAATTTGTAGAACACGGAAAGTCTTCCAACTTCACATTTTGACAGTCGGTTGTTGATATCGTCGTTCAGGAAACAAAAGATAAAGGCATTGTTTGTACCTGGTTCATTACGCTGGTTGTCACGGCAATAACAAGTAGGCTAAATAAGAAATTATAACTGTTACTAAAGAGGACAACATAACAAGGCACTTAACGAAGGTAGAAGTTACACGTCTATCTCATTATTGTGAGATTTCTTTTTATAGAGATCCTAAAACTTTCTGGGAATTCAAAACAAATTGTAAAGCAGGCGCTAGCACAACAGTTTTGCGTGCGCTAGATTGGTGGTTAATTTAAAAAACCACACCATATAGGTTGTGTGATGTCTAGTTGCACGCCGATTATTAATTACGCAAAGTGAAATAGTTTACGGCCCATTTTCAAGAATTTGAAAACAATGTTAAATAAGAAAAATTACCTGCAAAGCGAGAATAAAATGTAAAAAAAAGATTGCAGTATTTTCAAGGAACCATTAGTATTTTTTTAAACTTTAGACATGATTACACAAGTAAATAACGTTATATGTAGTGTAATGGTATGTACTGTAATTGGGATAACAATAAGGTACCTACTAGATCACAGACCCCGCTAGCCCTGCGTACTGTAAACTACTTTGCCGATTGATTAATCTAGAAGTTTTGTTCGCCCTACGACAAAAAAGTTTAACATAAAGCATCTCTCGTGGGAGAAACCTACATTTTAGTCAAACCGCAAATGAAACAACTTCTAGAACAAATATGGGTCTACAGGTAGTGCGAGTACTTTGTTACTCGAGGCGCGTTGAATACATTTTGTTCTGAAGTAGAACAATGGCATTTGTTGCAGACGAGGCGTGAATTTCACCGGAACCTCGCAAGTTCACGTCAAGTATGCGAAGGATGTAGCCGACTGTTTCGGCCAGAATGTTATTATGAAGTGGTTCGATTTGATTAGTACGTATTGTTTAATACATACTCGCCTTTGTTCTGAATATCTACATTCATATCATTTGCTAAGCATCTAGTTATTCAAAATGAATGGTAGACCCGGGATTCTAGTGTTGTGCACTCGTGTTCAGTCATGAGAATACATTTTACAATTTTCATTTTCATTCGGTCCATTAAGCCTTTACGGTATCATTAACGGATAACCATCAATAAATAGTATTGGATTTTATTTTCAGTTTAAAGCAGCTATTTTTAGTAAATGATAGTCTGAATTTTTTACAGTGGAGTTCATTATGTGCCTATGTATGAGCCCACTTAGTAGTAATTTTCTAATGTCTATTTTTCGCCAGGTAACATTGGTTCCACCTGTGGTTTCATCACCGGTTTCAGCTTCGTTTCGATATTAGAGTTCATTTACTTCTTCACCGTAAAGTTAATAAGAGAGATTCGCACTCGGCAGCGCCGAGCACATGAAAAACAAAGTACCATAGCGACCATAGAACCTCAGAGACCAGTACACTTCGAGCCTATCAGGAGATACCGACCGATATACTGGAATGAAATTACGGCCAGCACCCGACCGGGACAGATTTTTAACTAATTATGTCATGACAAGAAGTATGGCTAATTTTTAAACCAACTTCAAAAAATTAGAGGATTTTATTGTGTACTGGAAATGGTACAAAATTCACTTAAACTCATAGTAGTAGCACTTATTGTGGGGGAATTTAATAGGGTAAATTACTGTGTGTAGTGGGTGGTAAGTAGTACAGAAAAGCTTTGTGTGGCAACAGGGAGCATTAGATATAATGCCACGAAATAATTGTTATCATTATATTATAATGGTTTATACCATTTGAACACCTGTGCCGTTCTCATTCTGATTAAAATCTTCATTGGCTCAGGCACTTGTACTAATTTTACATCTCCATTATTTATTTGTTTTGGACCATGTATTGTATGTTATTGTTACGCACGTAAGTTGTTGTATAAAAATAAAAATCTAAATGAAAATGGTTTAGTCATTTCGAGTCCTCAGTGCTTGGTATAAGTGATAACATGCCATCAAAAGAATCTTGGAGGAGGTATTTGGAGATATGGTGGAATGGAATCAAAAGCCTGCCGGAAACGACTTCCATTCACGGTTTTAGATTCATTGCTGATTCGCAACGACATTGGGTTGAGAGGTAATAAACATACTTGAAGTACCTAAATAATTAGGTACATATGTCCTGCACTGATGCTAAATATTAACTTCAATATATTTATTTGAGTAATGCAATAAATCTGGAGAATTGTGAACAGCAACCCATTTACACTTGTTTCAGGATATTTTGGTTGATAGTTGTAGCACTATCGTGGTATGGTTCATCCCTATTGATAGCAGCTCAGTACGATGCTTTCCAGAACAATCCAATTTCATTCGTCGTTGAGACAACCTATAAGGATTGGAACACGGAGTTCCCCGCAGTTGTTGTTTGCGAAAATGACAATTCGAACCGCGTGGAAGCAATATCTGATCGGTAACACTTGATTTCCATAACGCTGAATAGGTGACCTCAAACAAAGCTTCATTGTTGAATGTCGTGTTTGCTATACTAATACTCTGATTTATAATAATTACAAATTAGTTAAAAAAATGTGGAGCAATGTTTGATTTTTGAATCTGTGAGTTGTTGCTCGCTTTATGTTTATGTTTAAAAAAATCATTTCCTGGAAAGTGCAGTACAATCGGCTACAGTAGTGACTTTAGTAGATAATTTTGTTGGCGGATTATTACAGCCCTACAATGGCTTAAATAGGTATCTACTTACTTATTTAATATTTTTATCTCTCTTCGTAGGTTATGGGGAGAAGATCATGACTTCAATATGGAAGAAGTTTTGAAAGAGCTCGCTTTTTTTAAAGGAATAACTTATTACACTTCAGAATTTTGTAATTTAGTTGACCCGCTGCCAGACTGTATGCAAACAAACCTGACGTATTATGCAAATTTAGTAAGTGCCTCCACCTCTTACAAAGTAATGTAAATGAACTGATAAATTTGGATATATTTACAATTTACATGCAGCTTTTATAGGTGCAATTTGTTGCAAAATATGAAATCGTATAATGGCATCAGGTTGATATTAGGTTGTAATAAACTGGTTATTAAGAGATTTGTAGGAATTAAGAAACACGAAGTGAGAAAGTATTTTTGAAGTCGATGATGTGATGAAGTCCTAAACATTTATGAAAGGTGGTTTCAATAATATTTTTAGGTCAGAAGCACCTGTGAAGAAACATTAGCGAATTGCTCATGGAATGGGATTCCATTCGAATGTTGCAAGTACTTTAGACCGATGGACACTGAGCTCGGAACGTGTTATGCTATTAATACTTTGCAGGGAAGGTAAGGGAAAGTATCGATCGACGCACGTTGCCATGTGGAAGGTATAACTAGGTACTGCACGTAATAATCTACTACAATATAACTTTACATAATTGTTCCACTTTCCGGAAGTAAAAACATGATCCAAAGTATAACCTTAACAGTAAACATTATACAAATGTGCCTTATGTGCATCTCAACTTGTCATCAAGTTACTTACTTTAGAATACAGGTGATGGTCTGTTTCTCTTGTCATCATGTCATGCTGCAATGAGGACGCACATGATGTATTCAAGGTTTTCAAATATGCTGGTCTTGTATCACTCGGATTCAGTACAAAGTAAGACAAAGGTCTTCCAGACGAAGGTAATCTAAGCACGGTGTGAAAGAAATGTTATGACTATTAATAATGTAATGATTTAGTTAAAGTTCTTTTTTATTAGAGAAAAGAATGCTCCTAAGTTAGACATGGTGAGTAATCGCACGACAGGTCCTGGTGCTATCCGTTTTGACGTAATGGTAACTGCAAATATTTACATTCTGAACGAGGAAGAAGTGCCGACGCTCACTACCATTGGCTCAGATGTCTTAACAGTGGGACAAGAGATACTTCACAAGTAAGTAAAAAATACATTTTCATAGCATAAAAAGTGAGTTGGCATTGAGAAAAAATATGTCGATGATATAATCACGTCCAGTTGTTCCATTTTGTGTGACACGCATGGCGCTCTTAAAACGATAGCTATCTAACGAGTTCATCGAATTAGGTGACACTTAACAAATTGAGTCCAAGGAATATCACGCAGCTGGAATGAAGTCAATTTTAATAATCCTTGATATGATTTATAGGCGCTATATAACCATACGCAACATAGAGAATGACGCTGGCGCGCGCTTGATATCACCAGAAAAACGAAAATGTCGCTATACTGACGAAAACTTCTTGCAAGTGTATCACCACTACTCGTACACAGCATGCACTGTGCAGTGCAGGAAGGATGCGCAGTTGCAGCTCTGTAACTGTACTAATTACTTTATGCCGAATGTTCCGGAACACCTCAGATGTAATGTCAGCGGCATTATCTGTTTAAACAGTCATGTCCATGAACTTTCGGTAAGTACTGTTATACGAGCATGAGAAAAAAATACCATTTATATAACGTATTTCTCGAGGCCATATTAAAGGCAATGTAGTTAGAACAAGATTCCTCGCAATTATATATCGACGTGTATACCACTTCTCAACCAATTAGTTGGGAAATTATTGCGGGATTTAGAAGAGTTCAAGAGTTGATTGATTGTTCTTACATGATTCTACTGTGCAACTGCTATGTTTAATTGAATGAGAGGTTAAGATAACGCTCCAATTGCGGCGAATTTGATAATTATAATCTTTTTTTAACATAGGTTCTCAAAGCTAGGTGGTCGTCCCGTGCTGGCTTATCTTGTAACTGCCTGCCATCGTGTACGGAGGCAGAGATCACAATTACGAAGGACTTCAAGTTCGTCACCACAGATAGCTACGCGAGTGTTCACATAGAGCTGGCGGTGCTGCCCAGTGAACGATATCGAAGGAATGTTGTACGTGGTGTGCTGGATTTAGTCGGTGAGAGATTCGAATATGTCAAATTTCCATTATCTGATAAACTGACAGTGAGTGATGAGATAAAAAGAACCTATTAGTAAAATCGTGTTTGCATAATAATTAAGTATAGAAAGTAGAAAGGGACGATACGTAAAACCTTTTCCTCTTACGCTACATGTAGTAGCTATGTCACCGGAAAATAACAAGATCCGTAAGTTTATCAATCTACTAGGAAGTTTATAAACTTTCGTAAGATTCTAAACGGGAGATAAATTGTAATATTTTACGTCCACATTTTCGTAAATTGATAAACTTACTGAACTCATTCGTAAAATAATAAGTAAGCAGTAACCAAACGCTACGCGCGATCTGATTGGTTGACTGTCACGTGTCACTTCTCCTTCCTCGCGGCCGCCATTGTTGTTCGCAACGGAACATAAATAAACCAGTTTGCTTGTGCGTTTTTATTAGTTTTAAATGTTGAACTGTGTTGTAACTCAAAGTAAACTCAACTCACTACATCCGTGCCAGAGAGGAACCAGGCATTGTTGCTTCCAATTTATAGTTTGTCAAGTCTGATTATACCAGTCTTTGGACACAAGCATTGCCACTATGAACATTGACCAATCCGAGAGCAGTGTGTTATTCTTATTTTACGTATTTCAAAGATGCGTATATTTAAAAGAGTTTCTGTGATTGGTCGAACCATTTAAAATCTTACGAATAGATATCCGTTAGTTTATAAATTTACCGTATGACGTCGGAAATTGATAAATTTACGAAAATGTGGACGTAAAATATTACAATTTATCTTTCGTTTAGAATCTTACGAAAGTTTATAAACTTCCTAGTAGATTGATAAACTTACGGATCTTGTTATTTTCCGGTGACAGCTACATTTGCAAGAGTAAAAAAAAATAGTAACAAAAAACTAGCGGTTAAGGCGCCCGTCTTATATACAAGAGGTTGTGGGTTCAAATCAATTGCGACATTTTCTAAAATGTGTCTTGGACATCACAGACATTGGTGAAGGAAAACCTCGTGAGGAAACCTGGACTTGTAGTTAATATGAGTCCGAAATCACCAATCCGCCTTGAGCAAGCGTGGTGATCAATGCTCGTGCATTCTCTGAACGAAAAGAGGCCTTGTCCTGCAGTGGGATGGGACAGTAATAGGCTGGTATTATTATTATTTAACAAACAAGTAGGCTTTGATCAATTTCATAGCCTCGAATAGCCTCTCTGTTCTAGATTACAACTATGAAAATGAAACGACCATAAGCGAGAGTGACTGGCATTTGTTTATTTTTTACAGTATCCACCGGCGGAACTGGCGGATTGTTTTTAGGTGCGAGCATTCTCAGCTTTGTAGAACTATTCTATATATTGCTAATCCGTCCATTCTGTGACATATACAGCCAGCGCGACGACGACCCTTGGCACAGGAGATTTGGTATGCGACGCCTTCAAGACAATAAGTTTATACCGAATTGGGGCTGGACTTATAATGGGAAGGTTGGAGACAAGGATAAACCTAATAATAGTGAAGATCACTCACGGTAAAAGGCCATGATGTGCCTTTGCTAACTCTTTAAGTAGAGTGATCGTTCGTACGTGAAGGAGTTGCGTTAGTGGTCTTGCTTGATGAGTTGGGGTGGATCGTACGATCTTTACCCCCCATATAAGAGTTAGTAATGTGTCCGGAAATCTACGTATTTCCGGACACATTACTAACTCTTATACATTTATTAAGTTGCGCGCCCACTTTTGTAAGGCTCACGTGCCCTGTTTGTATCACCCATCACTCTGATGTGAAAGGGTGCCGTTTACCTTTGTAATTCAATATTTACTGTTCTTATATTTTCCCAGCTTCATATTATCTTAACATGTGTAATTTTATCTTATAAGTACAGTAGAATTATGTACATAGCAACCAACCCACTGTGTGAATGTGTGTTTAATTTGTGATATATATAAACACTAGTTTCTGCCCGCGGCTTCGCTCGCGTTAGAAAGAGACAAAAAGTAGCCTATGTTACTCTCCATCCCTTCAACTATCTCAACTTAAAAAATCACGTCAATCCGTCGCTCCGTTTTGCCGTGAAAGAAAGACAAACAGACAGACAGACAGACAGTCAGACACACTTTCCCATTTATAATATTTTATCTTATAAGTACAGTAGAATTATGTACATAGCAACCAACCCACTGTGTGAATGTGTGTTTAATTTGTGATATATATAAACATAATTAAAAGAAAAAGTCAATATGAATTGTTTATTTTATTTCTTTTAGGTACCTAATCATATTGCAGGGATACAGTATCTTTCTACGATTTCTTCAAAGATTTCCATCACTTTTTGTTTATAGTCAGGATTCTTTTCCATCATTTGCCTTATAAATAGTCCTTTATTTCTGGAAAGTATATCATCAAACTGTTCATCATCACAGAAAATATCTGTAACTAGATCATCGTCAAGCCAAAACTGTGGTATGAGACACGCACAAACGATGAGTCCCCACTGTCTTTGTTCATCAGCAGAAGTCATAAACTCTTTTCTTGGCAATATTTTACTGATTTCAATATTACAGTTATTTAATATTTGCCCAAGTTCTTCATAATAGAAATTCAAAAACATGTCGATATTTTCTTCTCTATATGTTGGATCTAGATTACAACACAGTAATACCATGACATCTCCAGCGGGTGGCTGGTACCTTGCCGCCTGAAAATCAACCAGCACGCAATCATCTGGCTCCAAACGGTTCTCCTCGGTCTTGCTATAGTGGAACATAATATTATTATTCCACAGGTCGCGATGGCAGATAACATTCTTTTGAAGAGGAGAGCAGTCACTTAAACTCAAAGCAGTGGACCACACGTCCCGCCAACGGCGCTCAATCAAATTCTTTTCTGTTTCGCTATACTTTGAGAATAACTTCACAGCGTTTAATGCCCCTATCATACACTGACTGAACCAATCGGACGATAGGTGGTATCCACCTTTGTTCAGGTTTTTGCCGTACTCATAATTAATTCCCTTATATTCTCCCTTAGTTTCTTCACTTTTTCTTTCTTCATATACAATGGAAGACGCGTGAAGTCTAGCTAACGTCTTTAATGCTTGAAGAGTGTGAGCCTTATCGAATCTATTAAATTTATTTGGTAACTTATATTTTTTGGCATTTAAATCTTCAAAAACCATTGCATCGTTCAGCGGCGTTATTAACCTTGCGGCCCATGGTTTGAGACCTAGAATTTTAATATAGCAAAAGGTTAGACCTATATTGTCATCTCAGGTGAGATGAGTACGCACATCCCCATCGGCATCAAAACGAAGTCTAGATCTACTTACCTGGTATTTCAATGTTCTCCTTGATCACTGAAAAGAAGAACGCTTCTTTATCGAAAAGCTGCAATTCCCTCACCATGTTCGCTTTTGCTGCATTCGATCTGGAAATGGCTTTAATGAAGAAATGAAGAACTGTACTATTTGACAAGAGCACTTGCACTTTCCAATATTCAGCTAGAAATCCTAACATTTTGTCACTAGCGGGGAGAACAGAATAGTTTTCTATATTAATTTCTTCATTATTTCGATTGTAGGCAGCCAAAATCAATTTTATATCTTCTTCTGTTATTTGGCTGACTTTGTTGATAAATTCAGTAGTAGTGGTCGCCATTTTTTTTCAAGAAAATAACGAGATAGATATCAGCGGTTTAGGTGCGGACAACTTACTGCGGCAATTACAGTTCGCAGGACCAAATGTGTCTGATATTTAAATATTAGGAATATTACGGTATTGTTAGAATCACTATGCAAATATAGATATCGTAATTACGTATCAAGCAAGTGTAAATATAGATAGGTGGTGGTGGTGAGAGAATTACCTGCTTTTATAAAATCCGTACGTCTGTTTGGTTATACGGCTTACCTCAGAACGTACGTACTAGTTCAAATTGTTTTTTTTTTTTCACATTTATAAAGAAATATTTTTACACATTTAATAGGAAACATGCGGATGAAACTGCGGGGATAAGTACCCATAAACTTAATTTTTGCATCATTGGTTAGTTAATTTGGTTTAGGTGCTTAGTGCTCCATCATTTCAGCAGCTGTTGAACGTCTTTCGGTTGAATGATGATGAAAAACTGGCGAAACAAACCTTAACTTTATAAGTACCTATTACAAGATTTTATTGACTGGCAATACTGACTAACTGGCTAGTAGATATAACTGTCTAAAAATGTGGCAATAAGAAATTAAGGAAATTTTATCTAAAGTAGAGTACCTATATGTACAAGTAATTACCAAGATATATACCTACTTATTTAGTTTAAGTTTTACTATTCAACATAATATATCAGACGTATCTGTATGTTTAATGTACAAAATAAACACACCTATTAATAGCGTATGCTGCTTATTTATTTGATTAAAAAACCATTTTTTTAACATTTTTTGGAAACACAAATCTTTCCACAATTTCGTCGAACAATTCCGTTACTCTAATGCGGTATTTCTCATCATTATTGGCTAGATCTATAAACTCTTGACTACGAGTCTCTACGTTGGCTCTTTTTGCTAATTCTGGATCACAAAATATCTCCTCTCGTTTCTCCTTACTCATAGCTATTATAGGTGTTATTAGTGCAGACTGCGTTATCCCGAACACTATACTTTTCTTGTAAGCTTCTGTAAGAGTAGTTTTATCAAATATATCTTCTAAATCTACATCGTTAGCCTGTAATTCCTCAGATAGCACCGTATAGTAGACTTCGATAAATTCGTCTGTCCATTTATCTCTATCACTCCTTGTAGTATTGAAATATATCAGCGAAGACAGGTCAAGCATCGGCGAAGTATATATAACTGTCTGAAAATCAATAATTAGAGCATGATATTTTGAGTTTAGATCCTTTTTGAGTAAAATATTATTGGTCCAAAGATCACGATGCACTATTACATTCCGATATTCTGAGCTAGGGTTCATAAGGTCAAAAGCACTTTCAAATAATGTAGGCACAATCGATTCTACATATCGATTGAAATTTGGTTTAGATTTGTGTTCAGAAAAGACTTTGAGATATTCAATGACTGCATTTCTTCCTGTGTCCCGCCACTCTAATTTGTTGGGCTCTTGGAGGTAATCACTATAGTGCTCCCAAATTCTGTATGATCTATTTAACTCCTTACTTTTCATCTCTTCGTAGATGTAGGATTGAGCGTGAAATCTTGCTAACGTTTCGACAGTCGCTCTCAGCTCTTCAAAAGTCATTGTGTCCTGATGATGTGGCATTACGTATCCCAGAAGTGCGACGTTTTCAAATACAAAAACGTCTTTTCTAATGAACAGTAATTTAGGACGCCATTTTCGGGACCCTGCAGAAAAATTAGAAGTCACAATTAGGTGTGGTTTGATTCCGGTTGCCGCTGACTTCCAAATGTAAAGATAGTTTACGCTTTGTAATTTTTAAAGCAGTTTTTGTAAAAAATACGTAATTTTTCCCTTTTTCGTATCCACTTCTTAGCATCGAAATTCATCTTTGGATAAGTTAACGAGAAAATGTGATTGGTCTTTTACACAATATCTCTGTCATTGAATTTCCAAAACCCATGACCAGTTGACTACGGGCAAGTGACTAAATAATATTTCACCAGTAGTACAAAATACGAATATAAAGTATCTTTATTAAGCTATACGGGACATTGAAAGTGTACCATTTAAAGTAATATAGGAACATTATAATTTATTCACAATTTACGAACATTATGTATTTATGTAAAACAAACAACAAATTGAGAATCTTTGAAGTCGGCTAAAAATAACGAACTATGATCACTATAAGTACAAATAAAAATGTTACCGGCGCCATCTTCAAATTCATTAAAAAGCGTGCTCAGCATGACGTATTCCTTATTGAAGAATCCTAGCTCAGTGATATAATCTGCCTTCCATTTGTCGTTCCTAGGCATAGACTTTACAAAGAGATTGAGCGTCGATTTGATGTCATTCGCCTCCACTTCCATTATAAGGGTCATATGATCTCCCAAGTAACCAATGATTTTCTCTTGGAAGTCCTCCATTTTCCAATTTAACACTTTTGTAAACCCACATTGTTTTGCGATAAAATTAATTTCATCAGCACTCAGTAATTCCATTTTGTGTGCTTTTCTTGTAACATTAGCAATGTATGTAGTGTTTAAACAAATAATTGCTGTGTTTTATAGCGTAAACAGCGAGATCGCAGATAATATTGTAATGATAGATCACATTAAAAAGCTACAAGTAACGACAGCAAATTAAAAAATTAACAAGTGTGTCAATAATATTGCAATGTTTTTAAAAAGCAGTCAAAAGTCAAAACGTCAATTACATTTAAAAATAGTTGATTCTAGTTCAGTTCAGTTGGTAAGGTTATTGAAAAAAAACATAAGGTACGTTATTATGAAATTTATTAAACGAAATAACTTAACTATACACCAAACACTGAACTGGTAGAATGTAAGTCTAGGAAAGGTTCATTCATGATTTTATTTAATTTCTTTTCTTTCACGGCTTCGTAATTCGGCGTCCACATTTCCGTGACTCTCGGAGCGTAAGGTCCGTTCAGCTTCGACTCGTCTTCGTCATCACTGGAATCTTCGATAACTTCCACAGGCTGATCGTCTTGGGAGTCATCAGTTAGTTCAACTTGTTCTATGCCCGAAAGGCGTTGTAGGAAAGTCGTGCAGAGCAGGCTTACTGGCGGCACCATGTGAGGTGATGCTAAAGAGAACTGAAACAACGAAACCAAAATTAAAGAGGGTAGGTATTAAGAAGGTACCGAGTACCTACCACTCGGTTTCAAAATTAGGGATGTTAACAGAAAACTGTCTCAACATTTATTTTACTTCAGTACTCATTTGGAAGTTATCATAAAGTACACATACAGTCGTGGTCAACTAATTAGGGACAACCTGATATACTATGAGTAACATTTAATTCTCCTTCCCATAAGTTTAGTTTGCTGGAGACTTTGGCAGTTTATTTACTATTAATATAAAACTAAACCAATATCTTAACAAATAGGCATAGTCATTACAGGAATGGACTATACGTAAAATAAATATCGATCAAAATTCAACTTAACTTCTTCTTCATCCTATTCGTACCATTGGACAACTAATTAGGGACACTTAAGACAACATTAAAAATAATTATTGCAGAGAGCAATGAAGGAAAAAAATATGTTTATTTATTATTCAATTAGGCTTAATGTGTCGTACTGTAAGACAAATCAATATCCAGAGTGATTGCTAAGGATTGCCGTAACCATGTAACAAAGGTATGGAATCGACGCAATCTAAATGTCACATTGTTCTTTAGTGATACTGTTTCAGCCTTCTTCAAAGTTACTACTGTTGATTATTAATAGTTAGTTTATTTACACAATTTTTAAACCTACTATTCTTTCATAGCATACCACAAAATGTTTCCAAGCATTCAGGTCTGGGCTCTAGGCCGGCCAATTTATAACCGATACCTACTCATCAGTGAGAAATGTTCTAACAGACAGTGCAGTATGATTTGGGGTAGTAGTCGTGTGTTCTTTAACATAAAGTAGTGTGATTGCTTGTAGTATTTCTCTTTATTTAATTGAATCTAGTGTGCCTTCCATTTGCTCTAAAGGTCCCACACCATTTCCAGAAAACCAACGCCATAGTTTTATGTTCTTTCCTCAAGTTCAACTTGTTTATTGGAGTATTTTGGAGACTTTTTGCTTTTTAGGGCGCCATTAATACTGCTTGCCTTCTGATGAAACAAAATGTACCTTCCTTTAGTCCAAAATCAAATTTTTTTTTTATTGACAATCAGTCTTAATATCGGTGCCTCATAACTAAGGCCAACCGTGGCGAGTCTGTGATTTTTTCAACACTGGAACTTTTCGTACGACCATGCCAAACAGTTTAGCTTCAACAAATTGACATCGATAGGTTGTTGTAGATTACTCCACCGCCATTTTCTAGTCCAAATACCAACACTATTCAGACCTATAATCAATAAAAAGCCCATAAGTGGATCTATTATCGCCGCTATCACTGTTTAGCGATTTTTTTGCACAATAGTTTTTGTTGGTATTTCCTTTCTGATTGCACGTTTAGTCGTTTTATGGATTCAAAGGTATAATTTTAAATAAGGATTATAATTGTCTTGTTTTAAAAATCATTATAAAGTAGCAATTTCAATGTTTTAATAATTTACGCTATGGCTATTTACTATAATAAACAATAATAATTATTTTTCGCATTGTTGTATCAGAACTTTTATTTCGCCCCAAGTTTAATTAAATACTATGTTAATATTTCAACAAATTCAAAGTTAACGTAAAGACTCTAATCTAAATTATTAAAAAAAAATTACATTCCATCAAATTTGATAAAAATGGGAATATAACACACTACTTTTGTTTTTGTCCCTAATTAGATGGCCAGCCAGCACACGCCGCGATTTGGTTGCAAGAGATTTGTTTTTAAATTTGCTATTACAAAATATTATCAACTTCGAAGCAATGCTCACAATTTTCAAGTATTCTTAATATTAATTAGTATTTCATAAAATTAAACTAAAGTATTTAGTTTATCTGATCTACCATGGACATGAAAGTTAAAATTCAGCTGAAACTTTTGTTTGTCCCTAATTAGTTGACCACAACTGTATTTACTTAATAACTACTTTATTACGCAAGAAATACATACTTTTTAAGATAATGTAAGCCTTGTTTAATCCTTTAAAAGTAGGTAGGTAGGCAACAATTCAAATAAAATTATTTTAACACTTCATATATAAATTAATTTAAAGCAAATTATTAATTAGAAAAGAAAACGAACAATAAATCAATCTGTACTCATATTATAACTAGGTACAGTTTGTTTGAAAGAGGATTTAGGGTTTGTTGTTTCTGGAAGTACTAGTCCTATTGCTGTGTGGTGATTGGTCAAACACTGGGAATAAGTATAGTCATTTGAGAAAGCCTTCTCTATTGAATAGGCTTTCTCAATTGCTGATCAAGCTACCACAAAGATTTCGATGCCAGTTTTAATGCGCACAACGATTACTAAACATTTTGTACACTATACATTCATCATCACGCAATTTGTAGGTTCAATAATACATCAACCTTTAATTTGTACTCGGTCCAATTAATTATTTCTACTTTTTCCCTTCTGTTAATCTCAATCTCCTACGTTTCTGTTAATCTCATTACGATGCCCTACCCAGTGGCGGATTAACCCTAAGGCAAAAGAGGCACGTGCCTAGGGCGCCAAGTCCAAAAGGGCGCGGACCACAAAATAAAAAAATAGCACTCGATAAAATAAAAAAAAATTACAGGACCAACCGTCATAGGTGTTAAGACCCATTTACAAAAGCAATGCCATTCATTATATCTGTAATTGTTTCAGTTGAACAGATTTTAGTCACTGGCAGTCTTATAGAAAACCTAGCCATAAAGCGACTGCCAAACCTGCGGATTGGCGGTTATGTACTCACAGCTTGCAAACTTTAGAACTTCAAACCATTCTCCAAGAATTAAGGTATGGCTAGCTTCAAGGACGGACTAACGATGAATCGGCCTAAAGTACGGGAAATGATCAGCAGCTAAGCACAGAATTGAGATGTATGGGCGGGATATACGTTATGGGTCAGTTAGTTACTTTCAGGAACAGGCTATAGTGGGAAATCTGTCGTCGAATCGGCCTGGAAAAGCTACTGGTCCATAAAGTCGCCCACGAAAGAAAATCTGTCGATCTCCCTGAAGCGCAAATTCATTGATAACCGAATTTTGCCCGTAGGTAAACTTGATCGGTCCCCGAAACATAAATGTTCCACCTTGGAGTTTGCCAAAGAGCAATCCGGAACACCAGTATTCTAAAACAAGCATAGCAGTTGTAGACCAGAGTGCCAGCCCAAGTACTATTGTGCAGGTCGCGTAACCGTCGGACAAAACTCTCTACGCAGGTAGTATGTGCCCGAAGATGGAGCTTCACCGAGACCGGCCTTAAGTTAAGGTGGCGAGAAAATCATATCTGAAGGCTGATTCAACGAGGCACAGAAACAAATTAGCTTATAAGACTTGGGCAAGACCTTTGTCCAGCTGTGGGACTGTACAGGCTACCCAAAAAAAAATGGAGCACAGAGGGGCGCCGATGAGGAGTTTGCCTAGGGCGCCTCCAACTCTTAATCCGCCTCTGGCCCTACCTTTATTATCTCCTGAACATTATTACAACCTTGTTGTTTACACTCTAGCTGTGTTTCTTTATACGTTTCTTAGTAAGATTATGAATACTATGACGTCACAGTGGATGCAATGACTGAGCGACCGGCTGCTTCGCTGGGTGAAGCGGATTTCCCACACGTGACAAGTACTTGTATGGCCTATAGGTATTTGTTCCGAGTCAGGTGGTTTGTGTATGTAAGTTTATTATAAATTTCTAAATGAGAACGTTCCATATGAGAAAGAGTTAAAACTTTGTAGAAAATGCAACTAAAAAATAGAAATTGTAATTTAATACATTTAGGTTAAGAACACTGTACTTATATAAGAAACCAAAATATATCACATGACCGCGACGATCTTGTCACGTTTGTGGTGCAATCGTGGCTAGAGGGAAGTTTGAAAGGAAAAGGTAGGTGGTAAGGTCGTAGGACATAAATTAGAAAAAAAAAGAAAATATTATAAAAAACATACCTGGGCTATAGTGGAACCGGCGAGGTTGTTAACATCGATGACGTTGGTGTCGGCAGTCGTCGTTTGCACTTCGGACAGTTGTTGTTCCGCCAACAGCGCGCTGAAGTTAGACGCAGGTAGCTTGCGGTGCGATATCACTTCTAAACGGCTCTCTTCCGTCTGTTCTGGTTCTATGCAGTAGATCTCCTGAAAACGGCCATGTTTTAAGTCTTTATAGCCATACTTATTATCAATTAAACTTCCTTTGCCTTTACAGGACATACAGAATTGCAGAATATGCTTTGCCTGCGTCAATTTTAAACAATATTGTTCATGGGTAGTCTTGCGTAATTTTTGGGTCATGTTTAAAAAGGCAATTTTTGATGCACGCCGTGCCCTAAGAACCCATACTAATATACTAAATGCGAAAGTAACTCTGTCCGTCTGTCTTTCTCTTCTTCACGCCTCAACCATTGAACCGATTTGAATGAAATTTAGTACAGATATAGTCTAGGACCCGAGAAAGGACATGAGATAGTTTTCATCCCGGAAATCCCTCAGAACGGGAACTATTATTCCATAACTGACACTGTTACTTACAGAATTATTCCTCATAAGATACAGTCGAATGTCATCGTCGAAACATGTGCCAAAGGTACATTGTTTAAATACTCCTGTAGACGGGTCCAGTAGTCTCTTCTTCGTCAGTATTGGTTTCGAGCTGTGTGGAGTGAACACGTATACTGAAATAAAAAGGCTTAGCTTACAACTCTATTAAAAAATAGATTTATTTATAGAAACGATTAACTTAGCTGCTTTAAACAAATAAGCTATTTAACCTTTCGAAGACCAAACGACAGCCGGCTGTCACGCTGCTATTGTCTCGAATCACGTGTGTTCGAAGGTTTAATTGAAGAAAGACACTTAAAAAAAAAAACAAAAAAATCAACCTATTTTGTGTCGTTAAGGGAAACTCTCCGGACGCCTTTATACTACAGAATACTTACCATCATTATTTTTTGTAGTAACAGCCAGTTTATTGGAGAACCTGTGAGCGGCCAAACACGTTGGGTTTATTTGTACGAGCCATTTCACTGTCAACGATAACAAACTCCACACTGCCACGCAAGTTTCCGTAGTGCATACCAACTGAAAATAAAGAATAAGATTGAATAAAGTATAAAGCCTAGATAGGAGAGTATAATAGCCAATAATATATTACAGATCACAGTGCAATAGGAAGTGTTATTGCACAATTTTTACTGAAATAGTTCCTCTGGACATCGATCTAACACGACCGGTAGAAGATCAGGTCAAATGGCATTACGTACTTTTGAGCTGACATTCGGATACTTCCTGGCAACTACATTTATTTTGCGGGATGTTTTGTCCAATTTTCGGAACATGACTTAAGTAATAGGTTGATTATATTTACCTAAACTTTGTGACGAGATATTGATTTATTTCTTTGGGAAAACAAACAACAGATATAACAGAGTTACTACCAAAATATCGAATTATTTGGCCTATAATTTTATTTATACTTCTGTGTAATGAATGACTATAATAAATATGTGTTTTAATGTTACTCACGTAGTGTGCCGCATCCCTGTTCCCAAACTGAACGTGTACCCCTTTAGGTCGTAGTGCAGGATGAGACAACGTAGTACTGAGGTTACACAGATGCGTGTCCCACAGCGTCAACTTGCAGCCGAACCACGCGGCGATCAGAGAACCATCCTGTGATATCGCCACACCTCCCATATCATACTCACTGTCCCTCCTCATCGGCACTCTGACTGCCTCATCATCCACCAACGAATGCTCCTTGTGGACATTAAATAACTTCTTTATAATATCATTATCTTTTTCAACTTCTCGCAAGTACGGCAAATCCTCGTCCCTGCCAGGCTTATGTTTGACGCCATCTTTGAAACAGTTGAGAACATTATTTGAAATGAATTGACCAATCCCAGACGAGTAGTAGCATGCCGTTAAACAATTCCAAGCGATCTTTTTCCGATTTGTTTGCGAGTTGTTATCTTTCTTCCATATTCTGAACTTTTGGTCGGCGCCGGCTGACACACAAATATCGCCTCTATAGTTAAGTGCTAAAGAGACTACATTGCAACCTCCGTGGGATAGATTGACACACGTGTTGAGTTGGAAGGGTGTTGCGTTTTTGTACTGTGCTGACCAGAACTTAAGTTTCTCCTCTGGGTATGTTAGGCCATCATTTCTGTATTCGGAGGTCACAAGCCAGTCGCCTTTGCCGCTAACTGCAGCGCATGTCACCTCTGTTTCTAAAGGTAACAGATTCCACCTTTCCGATGGTAAATTGTTCATATCTGTTATGTCTAACTGCAAGAATGAGAAGGAAACTGGGTTAATGGAAAAATCTTTACTGTTTATTTACGCTAATCTCTGGAACTTCCAACTGGAATGGCACACTTATTTTTATTTATTTACTAATTTTTTTTGCCTTCATTACTTGAAACTAAACACTACTTCAACTCACAAGAATAGAGCAGTAACCAAAATGTAACTTAGGCTAGCACGTGAAACCATTTGATACAGCTTTCTAATAGATATCAATTGAAATAATTGCCAAAAGCAACTCACATTGTACAGCACTTTGTCGGTGGTGGTGGAGTAGAGCTGCAGATGTCCGGTGCGGCCGGCGGTGAGCAGCGCGGCGAGCGGCGCCACGTACACGAGCGCGCCGCCCACCGCGCGCGCCGCCGGCGACACGCCGCCGCACTCCAGGATCGTGCACACCACACGCAGCTGGGCGTTCGCTATTACTACCGCTGGGAATGGAACACAGATTATTGTTACTGGCTTACGACTTGTTATGAGAGTACAGAAAAGTGTTGATTGTAGAATTTTTCACGCCTTTTTTTCTCTTACACTTTACGCTGCCTAAGATCCATCGTCGTAGTTCAAGGAATATTCTAAAAAGAATTAGTGAAATCGGTTCAGCTAACATTCTCGAGATTGGCGTTTAGCAACACATTCAGAGATTCATTTTCATTTCATTATGAGAAACACTATTTAATGTCATAGATATTGGTTATTTTTCAAGGGAGAATACCAAAACCTTGTAAGAAAATAGCGCGCGGGTACAAAATCGTATGTCTGTGACTCTGTGTTGATGTATAAGCTTTTTAATTTATATTAATAATATAATTTTTTTGCATATAACTGTAAATAATATAATTATAATTTCTGTGAATCTCTACATTAAAACTCTTTCACAATAAGGTTGATCAGTCATACTTACAATTGTTAGTTAATGTTAAGGCGACATGACTGTTGTTTGTAGTTATAAATCTGATCATCCCAGGGAGACGAGGCAGGAAGGCCTTTTCATTGGCTCTATAAGCTAGGTTGCCAATGGTCCATTTTATTAATACTTTCTCCATTCCACCAGTGTAGAGATAATTGCCTGAAATATAATGTATAATCTATAAAGATGGTACAGAAAATAATTTAATTAATCACAACCCTGTCATCTGGACTAGGTCCTGTCTGGCACAGCCTACATTTTTTTCTTTATTATGGGGCAAAAACACAGCCTAAATTTTTTTCTTTATTACGGGGCAAAAATCCTCGAAAAAAAAAATGTTATTTACTTAGTAAGCAATTTCATAGAAAGGTAAAGCTATTTCTAATATTTTTAACATTAAACATACCTTGTAAAGAGAAACAGGAAGCAAGTGGGGGTAAGAAATGCCAATGTAGCACTTCTCTTGCAATTTGTTTGTAGTCAAACAAGTTTCCTCGGATGACTGTGGTTCTTCCCAATGTGTCTGTGATAGCCACAGCATTTGCTTTCTGATGGGCTGCCACTGACATGATGCGGTACCCATTGTGGTTGATTATTCTGTGCATAAAAGAAAGAATATTATAATTATAAAATGTCATCAGCTAGCCAGACATCCGATAGGGGTTAGCAAATGGCTTCAAAAGCTTTGAAAAAAGCTTTTCTGATAGCCCCCAGATTAAACATGTCTGCCTGCTTGTATGGCTGTCTGAGACTCTTATTGCTAAAAATCTGTAATAAATAAGTAAAAAAAAAATACCATCACTATAAGTTTCAGAAGGTACTTGAGAACAGTTTTACTAACTTTTATGGGCTAGCATTCATTTTTAAAATAATTTTTACTTATTAATAATGAACTTGAACTTACCTTGTTTTGATATGTGGTTGCTGTAGATTTTGTATATACAAGAACTTTGTTCCATTTGTTACTGCAGCATACCTATCTCCGTTACACAAACCTAACGATACACAGATCATGTCATCATACATCGGTCTTGTTTCTCTATAGTCATACAATAGTTCTCCTGTCTTAACTGAGTGTGTGCTGAGATTTAGTTGTTTTTGTTTGAAGGTGCTTGTGATGCAGCACTCATTGCTGTCCACCAAGTCAAATGTACATACTTTTGCATTATTTGGGAGCCTCAGTTTCTGCAAAGAATTAAAATTTGATTTTATAATTTAAATATTATAAGATCTGATGTTACCAGTTCTTTATTATTCAAACATATATGTATGGATGTTTCTCTGCTATTTGGAAATTTGTCCATACAGGGGTGTCCTATGCAAATTTTATGAAATATTGAGAATATTGGTTAATTAAATAAAGGGCAATAGCATACTAAATATATATCTTTAAAAAGCCCACACATTTTCCTCTTTGTTTTTTAGTTATGGACAATTTTATGCAAAACCCTGACAGGGGACTGTTGTAACTATCCAGGGGAATGTTTTAAGGACAAAAACGAGTATTTTGGTTTATTAAAGTAATCAAAGTATTTATTTCTCTTTATCGTTTTATAAAATATGTAATTTTTTGGAATAAATCAACAGTATTAAAACAAGTTTTACTTGTTATAGTGACTTTTCTTAGAGCTAATAACATTTGTGTTAAACTTAACAAAATCAACTTCTTAGTTAAATGGTTTTTAAGACTAATCATATAACACTAAAGTTAGTAAGTTAAGAAAAATTACTACAACTAATAATTTATCACAACCAATATTTTTTGTATATTTTCTGTTTCCATTTTCTGTTTGTATTCCTGAATCTTAAGGTCTTTTTCTTTCAGTATCTTTTTACGTTTCTTTTTAGCATTTTTCTTTCTTGCTGTAACTAATGCAGTTTCTGATGTTCTTAAAGGTGCCGGACGTTCTTCCGTTGGATCCTATGAATCTGGTGTATTTTCCCTCAAAAAAGTATTTGTCGCTTTTTTCTTTGCACGATACTTAGAACAGTGCCCTTTCCAAGCCTTTTTTATAGCCTTATGCTCACGGCGACTCATATCCTTAACTAATTTTCTCGTGCCTTTTTCTTTTGATATTTCCGCCTTTCTTTTTCTTTCATTTCTTAGTTTTTTTAGGGTCATTTTTAAGTCGTTGATACCTCAAACGTTCAGGTATGCGTTTTTGTTCTAGTATTTCTTCTCTTGTTTTGGGTGGCTTCTTGTTCGGTGCCATTTTAAGACAATACCTACGAAAGAGACATTAATGTTAATGGTCATAGATGCCAGTTTGGCATGTCATGCTTCACAAAACCTAAGCAAACAGTCCTCTGTAGTATGAACAGTCCCCTGTGCTATGAAATGACAGGGGACTGTTGGCCAGGGGACTGTCATTTTTTCATAAATATTTAATAAAACAAAATCATTTAAACATATCAGATTAACGAAACAGATGTGGCTCCATACTAGATAATTAATTATTTTAAACAAGTTGTCGTTATTAAAACTGTTAAAAAAGTAAAAAAAAAGGCTTACCAGTGGACTGTTTCCTCTAACGGCCGAGACGCGTGGATCACTAGCACATGCAGTCGTCATACTAAAAAAAATGGCGGCTGACCGCTTAGCTCCACATCCGAACGAACTTCACACTGATTGCGTTTCGTTTCAAGATCTAAATATTTCGCGCCAAAACAAAATTTGACTTTAGCGCGGTTTTCAAATTTTAACAGGGGACTGTTTTAATAATTTGAGGACAGCATTCGCACATAGATATTTTGAATAAATTATATTGTAAAAAATATAATTGTGAAGTATGAAGATACTTAATGTTATTTTTATGTATTTGGATATTTTTTATTCAGTTATTAACGGCATAGAAATTAATATTGGTAACAAGACTTGTAATTTTGGAAAAGGGACATACCAGGGGACTGTGTTTTGTGGTGTTTGGGGTTTATTTATTCAAATATAACATTATTAAATTACTAAATAAGCTGTGGCGTGCCAAGAATGCATAATACTATGTCATTATTGATACAAAAAGCTGAGAAATATTAAGATTTATTGCATAAAATTAGCTTGGGACAGCGATTTTCCATTTAGTGGAGAAATGCCCGTATATTTTAGTATTAATTAAGTATAATGTGTGTTCTTGTGTTCATAGCAATATTAACTATGGTTTTCACGAAATAAAGGGATACTAGGTATTTCAGTTATAAACTGCTTGGTTAAGATCTATATTGTTTTGCAAAAAGTACTAACAATTTCTCTAAGAACAGCTCCATTCTCCCAAGTCCATGTGGTAACGTAGCCCGTGTCTGAACACCCATACAAATTATAATCTTCATTTTCCGGAAACTGTATCGCAATCAACTCATTTACTGGGCTCTCCGTTTCAAGTGTACGTACACAATCGCCTGTTTGAATATTGTATACTCGCACTATATTCTCTACTATTATTGCTACTGATCTGAAATAAACATACTATATTAGTGATTCGTGACCTTAGGACTACTTATAAAAGATCATAACACAATTATATTACATACTCTCCATCCGGTGAGAAAACAGGTCTACGTTCGATGATACTTCGGCCAGCTTTTCTATGAAAATTATAATTTACACTTTTTTCACTACCACCATTCACCATTACGCCCATTTCGAAAACTTAAATATTAATAAAGTTTATATATAGAAAGGTTTTCATTAGTTTACGTTATATAAACACACGATAAAGCACTTGAACATATGAGATAACCTCAATCTTTTTACGTCATTTAGATGTTATTGTATTGTTATAATTTCGAGCATAAGTACAGAAAGAGTTAGAGAAATATTTCATGAAGGGATGAAGGAGGCTGCACAAACACTACAAACAAACACACACTATGCTTTACATCAGAAACTCAAGTTTTTTAAACTCATATCTGGAACGCAATCATTTTTCGTTCGAAAATAATTTGTAAGGTGCAAAAAAATATTATTCTTGTTATTAGCAACAATTCAACAAATCATCAGCGAAGTGAATTAATGTGAAATCAGAAAAGCTAAATGCGCCGATACTTTTCTTGTTGTTTTTTACTGAGGTTATACAGTATTGGGAAAATATGAGCGCTAGGAAAACATAAAACATCACACAATACGGCAGTGCTAGTAACCTTTAATATCACACACTATGGAACTATGGAATCTATTGATTCAAAACGTTACTATTAATGTCAAGTCAAAATTCAAAATTGACATATGACTTGACTATATGACAAATTGAAGAGCAAAGCAAAAGCATGTTGTGTTATATTTTCATTAAGAAATATAGCACGGCACGGAGATTATTTTGTAACTAGAATTGTATGTGCATTTACTTCATAAATTACTGTCCCCTTTTGCGAAAACAAAACAATGTCTGCCGGCATAGCAGAAGCGCAGCTTCAAGTCCGGTTTATAACCAAACAAGAGCAGTGAGTAACATTTCTGGTTCCGGCGTGGTGGACATGCATGGGAGGCATTTATCAATCATGGTTTTTGTTATAGATATGCAGTACCAGACAGTCCTTATGCAATTCAGAGTAACATTCAGTCGACAGAGCTGAATACTTTGATAAATGCTTTGCTGAAGGAGACAAATTCATCACTAGAGAAGGCAGTGGAGTTTGATTTCCTAGTATGTGGGGAGCTGTTGTGTTCGTCGCTCGCAGAGCACTTGCAAGAGAAAGGAGCGTCGACAGAGGAGACATTGGTCATAGAGTACCTGGAAAGATTTCCTGCACCGGCACCACAGGATTGCCTGATGCACGATGACTGGGTTTCTACAGTCCATGCACATTCTAACTGGTGAGTGCATTCAAATTCTATCAAAACTATTTTCCTTTTGAAGTGATATATTCAAGATAGTGGTCCCATTTCTTAATTGCTTAGATTTGAAACCACCTTACTCTTCTCTTCCAATCTTCAAATGTGTTGTAATAATTAAATTTATTGTGAAATATCTTAATTTTACAGGATATTATCTGGTTGCTATGACAACAGCATTCATATCTGGAGCACTAAGGGTCAACACAAACTTGCCATTCCTGGACACACATCTCCAGTTAAGGCTGTTTCTTGGGTCTCTTTCAATGGTGATCAAGCAGTATTTGTAAGGTGAGTTAAATTGACTAAAGATGAAATTCTCAGAAAGTGTTCTATCTTGTTTTTATTACATAGGTTGCTATCACAAAACTAATTTTTCATGAGTAGTATTAGAATAATATTGTATAATTATGCAGTATATTGCCACAATTACCTGACCCACCCCAGAATAAACAAATCTTTAGTTTTGATCAGATACTTGTGGCAATAAACTAAAGGATTATAATCTTAAGAGTTTTCTTTAGTCAAATAGAACCTCAATAACCTTAATGTCTGCTAAAGTCACATATATATAATATCTTTTGAAAAGATGGTCAAACAAATTACAGTGTCTAAACAGTATAGACAAATATAAGTACCCTCTGAATGACAATTTAGCTCATTATGATAACACTACATACTTACCTTTTGTTCAACTTATAATTATATTTTTTTTTTCACATTCTATTATAATTTTTTAGTGGGTCCCATGACCAGTCAGCTATGCTATGGGTGTGGAATGTCCCTAACAACTCTGTGGACTGTGTGGTGACTTGTCGCAGTCATGACAAGGGTGTAGAATGTCTGGCAGTATCAGCGGATGCTCAACGCTTTGCTACGGGCAGTTGGGACAACAACGTCTGTTTGTGGAGTGCAAGTAAGTTTTTATTATTTCATTCTTATTCTTTAGATTTTTTGCTGTCTTTGCTATATGATTCTCTGTACTGATATGGTTCTTTGCTTGACACAATGGTATGCAAATTAATATAATTTTCGTTATACTGTCATTTCATAAATAAAAATACAACAAATAAATATCCTTGGACAACTCACACACGGTCATCTGATCCCAAACTAAGCAGAGCTGGTACTATGGTAACCCAGCAACTGATAAACATACTTATATAATTTATAAATGTATACATATAAATTATACCAGAACAAACAATCAAATTTAATTTCCAGGTTTATCAGATGAGGATAATGTGCCAGCTAAGAAAAGAAGTAAACCTGAACATGGAAACACAAGAGTGAGTATATTAATCTTTCTAATGTGTCTTCGGAACTTTTCATTTCCAATGGATTAACTTTTCATACCAATAATGCCCTAGGCATTCTCTACCAGTCAACCAAGGGTTTTTAGCATTCATAGTTAAGTTGATTTTAGAATTAGGGAACATGTTGTATGTCTAATTTATTTTTTAAATGAACATATTTTACATATTTGGGAACTATATTACAAACACATCTAAGAGAGACTATTGACTCAATAAGTCACTGCTCTTTGTCTTCGAACTTGTTTGAACTGTAACTTAATCAATTTTGTATTTCTGTAGGAGCCATTATCAACTCTAAAAGGCCACAGAGAGGCAGTATCGGCTGTGCAGTGGATGGATTTCAACACAGTACTGTCTAGCGGCTGGGACCATTTGCTCAAGATATGGGACTGCGAACTAGGTGGCATCAAGCAGGAGATTGCTGGTAATTGTGTTCTCTTTAAAATAAAATTAAAGTAAAAAAAATCTATTAGACCAGAATGATACCGCTTTGCACCACTATGCAGTAAGTAAGTATACTGCCTACAATTGGCAGTGGGATATTTGATGGGGCAGTTTTAAATATGCATTGCGTGGCATCTAATAATTTAGTTAGGTAACAAACAGTCAGCGTCAAAAATATCGTGACAGTTAACTTTAACCCAATGACACAAGGAATGTTTCAGAACAAAGACAGTAAACAACGATTGCCGGGGTTGCGGAATGTTTATAATACACACATCAAAAGTGTCTAGGGATATTTTAATTAAACCTAAATAACTAAAATTCTATTAACTTTTTGTTAAAACACCTACACTTTAAAATAAACCTTGTTTAATTGCCTATCTAATCTGATAATAAACTTTTAGATAAAGTTAAATTATAAAAAAAACTTAGAACAAGAGGAAAAACTCAACAAAATTTCAATTTAACTTTATTTTTGAAATTTTAAAACCTAAACAACAAAACAATTTTTTTTTTATAAAAATTGTTGAAAACTTAAAATTAATAATTCGTGGATCCACCTAAGACTCTCCTGACACATCTGCAGCGGTTCTGCATACTCAAAACAAGGGTGTCAATATCCTGTTGTGGAATACTGTCCCAAATCCTGCTAAGATGCAAGAAAAGCTGGTTTTGATGCACAATATCAACAGGGAAATTCCTACGAGCTCTTCTCTGAAGCATATTCCAGGCATGCTCAATAGGATTTAAGTCAGGGGATTGTGCAGGCCGGTCTAAAGCTTGGATAACATGCTGTTGTAACCAACTTGTAACGATACGCGCCGTATGTGGACGGGCATTGTCGTGCATTAGCTGGAAATTTTGTCCCATTTGCTGTTTGTGGGGCAAGATTACAGGCTCTAGCACCTCATCTCGGTATTTTCGAGCAGTCATATTGCCTTGTATCCAAACGAGGTCCGTTCTACCGCCGAGACGAATTCCTGCCCAAACCATAATCGTGCCACCTTAATATGCATGAACTTGTTGTGGGTGCTGCAGTCGATTCCAACGTCCAGGTTTTCTCCAAACGCGTACTCTTCGCGAATCAGGATGAAATCCAAACCTAGATTCATCAGTGAAAAGCACAAGTGACCATTGAGAATGGTTCCAGTTTTCGTGTGCAATAGCCCATTGTAATCTTCTTCCTCGATTACCTCTCCTTAGTGCTGATACCCAAAATGGCCTACGAGCACGTAGATTGACTTCATGCAGTCGCCTTCTCAAAGTTTGACCGCTTACCAGCAAACCATACTCTCTCTGTAGCCTTTGAACCAATTGCATCGCCGCTGCATTTAGTTGATTTCGTGCAGCATTTACTATGAATCGGTCCTGTACATGTGTTGTAATGCGTTGAGGTCCTCGGTGCCGTTCCACCACTTCCTCCGTGACACGATAACATGACCAAAGCCTGGATATTACGCTCTGACTGGTCTTCATGGCTTCAGAAACGGCAATTATGGGACAGTATTCCACAACAGGATATTGACACCCTTGTTTTGAGTATGCAGAACCGCTGCAGATGTGTCAGGAGAGTCTTAGGTGGATCCACGGAATATTAATTTTAAGTTTTCAAGAATTTTTATAAAAAAAATTGTTGTTTTGTTTAAGTTTTGATGTTTCAAAAATAAAGTTAAGATTGAAATTTTGTTTGAGTTTTTCCTCTTCTTCTAAGTTTTTTTTTAAATTTAACTTTATCTAAAAGTTTATTATCAGATTAAATAGTCTATTAAACAAGGTTTATTTTAATGTGTACATGTTTTAACAAAAAGTTAATAGAATTTTAGTAATTTAGGTTTACTTGAAATATCCCTAGACACTTTTGATGTGTGTAGTTACCGTGACCCTGGAACATAAAGGGCAATCAAAGGAACATGAGTGGGTTTTAGTCAGTAAGAGTGACACGCCCTCCCGCCGCACCCAGGACGGGAGCAGTCATTGGATGATGATTTCCCACTCACCAAAAAAAAAAAACAGTAAACAACGACTGCCATTCTAACAAGAACTTTGTTACGTTGACATAAAGTTGTTTTTATTAGTTGTTTCGATATTTTTAATTACGAACTTTTTTAAGGACCTGTCTTACTATGTCTGTTGAAGATTGTTATACTTACTTTATTGTATTACCAGGTAACAAGGCATTCTTCGACGTGGACTGGTCTCCTCTCAACAACAGCATTGTGACCGCATCAGCTGACAGACACATTCGCCTATATGATCCTAGATCTACAGGTACTGATTTTGTTCTTTATTGGCAAGCTTTTGAAAAATTTTTCTATATATTTTTTTTCGGGTTATATTTAAACGCAAATGAAAAAAAAAATGCATGTTGTAGTCAAAAATATTCTTAATTCCAATAAAAATATTACCTGTAAACCTGTGGTGGAAACTGGCAAAAAGATTTTCAGTTACTCTATGTTGTCTACTATCATATTGATTAGTTAGTATACTCTCATCATATTTTGATTGTCACTCAGTGCTCCCTCACTGGCACAGTTATGCCCTTACTAATAATCACTGTGTAAAGTTATGCAATGAATAAAGCCTGTGTAACCATAAATTTTTTGACGTATAAACCTGTCATAACTTTATTCTGCGATTATTAGTAAGGCGCTTAGTGTGTGAGCACTAATATTATTATTACACACTAATATTTCATAGAAACAGGCGTCAACCACCAAAATTTTTAGTTCGGATTCCAGTAGTTTCGGCTCTGTATCTACTGTAACTTTCATACGATTACTTGTATTCCAGACAGTATCGTGAGGACAACATTCACCTCCCACACCGGATGGGTGCAGTCCGTGCGCTGGTCCAAAACAAGAGACACACTGTTCCTCTCTGCCGGCTATGACGGACAAGTTAAACTGTGGGAGACTAGGAGGTATGGCTACTTTTTTACTTCTCTTAGAAATTTTCAGGGAGGAAGAACGAGAAGAGAGACCGAGGAGAGATTTTATAAATAGAGTGGTTTTATTATTTGCAAGCATTGGGTTCAATAGAATCAATCATTTTGGCTTATTGTGTAGTAATAATACCTGCCATCCCGCCATAGCCTGTCCCACTGCAGAGCGAAGGTCTCTTCTCCCATTGATCACCACACTTGCTCAAGACGGATGGGCTATTATATCGGACTTATATTCACTATCTACCTTCACGATATCTGTGGTGTCCAATATAAACTTTAGAAAGTACCTACATATAAATTGAAAAAGTCAAATTGGTACTTGCCCGGATTCGAACCAACAACCTCTATTGTATTATAACTACAAAATTTTATAGGTATTCACGTTGGGCCGTAACAACTTCTCATCTCATCTTAAATAGCTTATGTGTATAGTTATAAGGTTTAAAATGAAACAAATCTTTCTTACAACAATTTATTTATTTAATTCCAGTCCCCGCACACCGCTGTACGATCTAAGCGGGCACGAAGACAAAGTTCTGTGCTGTGATTGGTCCAACCCTTCGCTACTTGTGAGCGGTTCCAGTGACAACACTCTAAGAATATTCATAGCGAAGCACTACGGAGGCGCGTAAGGGGTTAATTCCATTCTATGACTGACCAATACCTACTAGTGTTCGAAATACATTTTGACGTTTTTATTTTTACAAAATATTTCGATTTTTATTCGCAAATGAAGCGTCCGTTTCAGGTATACGTCATGTTATATACTTAGATTAATATTTAATTTAAGATCAATAATAAATAAGTTGAATTTTATCGGTTTATGTTTTTGGAATTATTTTCGGTCAACCAACCTAGTCGATGAAAATGACGAAGACGACACCAATTTTAACCTTCTGTCCTTGCAATAAAGTCGAAAGTATCAAAACTACTGCGTTCCTTTGTATTATTATCGACTTTATTTCAAGAATAACGAAAGCAATAATAAAAACGTTTTCTTACAAATAGAGGGAATGGAAAGAAAATAATGAACTAGATTTGGTTTCGCTTGTTTTATTCAATCATTTTGCTCTTACAAAATATGTTCAATGCAAAGGAACATGACTCGTCACAATAAAACATGCTTCTTAGTACCATTTTGATTTATTTATATTATATTTTAGATTCCATTCAGCATAACTATAAATAATGCGGGTCACATAAAATGCTCATAGCACAATATAGAAACTTGCAAACACTTTGTAACAAAATAGATACATAACTTTCCTCTTTGTCTTTTCTCTGCGAGAAATGCTTTTACACTATTATCATAGTTATGCCAAACCCCACATCATAACACAACGAAGCAACATGTTCCTTAAAAATAATCTGTCTTACCAACAATTTCATTTCATTTTTTTTTACATTTTATGAAGTTTTTATTTTTTGCATTCATAATTCTATAATACTACCTAACTAAATATTTACCTATACTATTCTACTGTCTAGACTAGTCTGCTGGGTAGAACACCACACTATATTAATACACATTGGACAAATACATTCGTATCGACACTTCCGTTTTTTTCATGTAATTTTCTTCTTTACACTTATTGAACTACATAACGAAAGAGGTGAAAGCAAACTTGTTGAACTGAAACTTAGCAAGAATGTGTTCACTATTCTCTTAGACGTGTTACTTACGCTAGAGGGCGGCGCGCGCGCGGCTGCCGACTTCAGTCCATTCAAATTAAATTATTTAATAAACTAACAAAGGAAACTACCCTAGAGCCGCCAGGGCGCGCCCGCGCCGCCAGCCCGACAAATATATTAAATCTAAGGCTCTATGCTACCTATCTTAGCGTCGAAACATTGTTTTCTATTCTATCCTATCTATAATTAAGCCTATGAACTAATCCTAGCCGTCATTCGTATCGTGCCCGTAGCTTCACTATTCACTGTATCGACGTATCCGTGCGTTCGCTTATAATTAAATGACTTATTTTTAAAAACATCTACTTAACATTTCTATTCTTCGACATGATTTTCAGTTGAAACATAGTTTTGGTTTTCAAGACTTGGTTCCCCAATCGCATCTTTGTGCTCATCTTATGTTTTTAGTTGTTACTACATATATTTATGTAATTAATACAAATCATCGTCCGTAATCTCAAAGTAAAGTATTGTTATCAGTTATCACACATGTCTAGAATGTACAAGTGAGTGTAACTAGGAACATCTACGTTTCTGTCGCGATCAATTAACTTTACATCGTGTGTGAAAAATGCAACGATTTGACAGCCACATTATTTTCTTTTAGTTGTTAATACAAAATAGTTTAAACATAGTTTTTTACATTATCACTACGTTTATGTAATACGGTAAGTTCTCTATTACCTGTAAAAATATTGTGTAAAGCACATGCAACTGCTATACTGTATTCATATCTGAGCATTACTTTAGAGGAAGCTGAAGGCACTACCATCAAATCAATTTATTATTGCTTAAATGGAAGGGAAGCATTAGAAAAATAATTTGGTGCTAAAATACTTTGCTTTCGACGGTGTTCTACTACACAAGACCGTGCCACGCTATAACTACAAGTCACTTGATCAATACTGCACGTGCGACACGTGAGCTCGTTTTGGTACATGACTATTCTAAAATACATATTTGCTTTATACAACGATTTACGGAAACAACGATTTGCTTATTGGAATGAAACTAAAACATTAGAGCGAGGAAATCATACGATACACTTATAAACGGTACGTTCAACCAAGGCTGGGTGATTCTCATACGTGAAACTAATTAATTTAATACATTGACATCAATTTTAAATGCAAAGTTTAGCGGGAATATCTATCGGAAGACTGCATTTACAGGAAGCCACAGTGTAAGTGGAACACTAAACGATCAATACTTAACTAAGTACCACGCGACGCTCGGTACTACATTGCACTTTATGGTTATTACATTTCACAAGTAAAGGCGGTTCTTATTCAGTACAATAAAATTTGGCTTGATCAGGCGCCGCCGCAGCACGAGCCCGATCTACGGAGTATTGTGGCTCGCCTCACTCGAACGGTACGCTAAGGAACGCTCTACGTCGAGTAGACGTGCCAGCTCATTGCGATCGCGCGCAGGTCATGAGGCAGTCAGCTAATACAACTACTATCTGGGGCTACCTACGTGTTTGCGTTCGTCTGTTCACACTCGTGAGTATCGTTGTGCCTCTACGTGGAAGATGTTTAGCAGTAAGTCACTAGAACGAAACTAGTAGAAATGTTTTGAGCTAATGTATGTACACTTCAAAAAGTAATTCAATACGGAACAACAGTACAGTTTCAGCCTTTTCCTGAATAAATAAAAATGATTGTTTACAAATCAAGTACAGATCTACTTACTCGTTCAAAATCTACGTTATTCATTCAAAACCTGTCGTCAGCTAGTTTCAGTTCCTGTATTGTTTCTTTTAAGTCGGTTCACAGGTTTTGAACAAAGAGGTTACCGCTTAATTGTCAGTTAAAATACAGTTAATATATCAAACATTTAACTAGTCTTCAGTCCCTGAGTTGTATAAATATTTTCCTACTTCTTACTCGACTTTAATGATTTGTATACTTTGGTTCTGATGAAACTCTTGACGTGCCAAAATAGAATTAAACAGTTGCGATATAGTAGGCTTTACTCGTACCCATCAACAATGTATATACATGTATACATATCCATGTATAATTTATATATATTCAATATAAAAATATCAAATTTCATATAAAGTCATAAAGTGTACCCAAAACCTACGTGATGGTACAAAAAGTGCTCAACTACACCAAAACGGTGTTTACACTTTGGATTTCAAATCCATTTACATTTTATAATGTGGAAATCAATCGTGGAATTTTTGTTTGAGTTTTCTTCTAGTGGAATGTGCCGACCGCCTACGAAATAACAACTACAGTTGATTCAGTACATGATTCTCAAAAAAGGATCATTTCATTATTCACGTATTCAAACATGTGTTTTCAACGTACAAAAATTTGTATAGACTCGTAAAATGTATAAATAGACTTTACATACAACTGCTTATTGCTAAATGTTGCCGTGTCATTAGCACTGTAGTGCCTACAAGCGCAGACGTTGGAAGTCGTTTCCCATGCAGTAGTCGTATAGTACGCGTGCGCAGGTTGACGGCGCTAAGTCTACACCTTGCAGTTCCTATGTTATGAACCAAAACGCGGGTCAGAAATATTTTGGAAGTTAAAAGTAGGTATACATAAATTCAGTCTGTGTTCGGGTTTGGCAACGACGTTATTGTTATTGAAGTTTGTTTCATTATCGCATCTCACGTAGTAAATTAATAAGAAATACGATAATCCTATTTGTGATGAGAACATAATGACTAAGAAGGAATATAATGTTACGTACCTCTTACAAGCAATAGATTTGTTCAGGGAGGTTGTTTATTGTTGAAGAGTAATTTTAGATTGGCTGACAGCCCATACTCGTGGCGCTCGTTGGGTCAGTGAGCCACGCGAACATGAATCGCGATCTTTGGAAGACTGCGCCAGTATGAACATTAATTCTGATAAATAATACTGTTTCTATACATATTCAAACACATATTCTGGGAACATAATGAGTTAGAGCACCATGCTAACGTATATAAGTCTACACAATTCGCACTCAGGATGTTGTTCCCTAGCTGAAGGCCGGAAGTACCTGCTCCAAGCTCTTGTAGTCAAACTTTTGCTTTTACTACGCAGAGCTGCCTGAATTTATGTTTCCGACTATAAAATGACGCAACGACTGTATTTTAAAAATACCTAAACTCATCGGAAGATTCTAAATCTCCGGCTTTTTATCGTACAAGATCTAATCGGTGTACCCACCATTACTAACCCTTACACACATAATCATTTCATTATTCTTTACAATTTTTGTTAATATTTTTGATTCCATGATATGACCTTTTCCACCTATCTTTCTATCCGATTCTCAGATATTGCTCTCCTCATACACTCCGATGTAACGAAAAATAATTTAACAAAATGACACAAATATTTATTTTTAAAATTTCAATATATACTTATATACTTTTGTATAGTGTGATTGCACCATTTGTATGATTTTAGTGATGTTCATAGTTTATGTGTAGTCAAAAAACAAACGGTAACGTAATAGTTACAGTTTTGAGTATGACACTAGCAATCAAATAATATTATAAGATTTACCGATTTTTCTGCATTGAGGACAAGTTTAATTTGTCACTTCATGCATGAAAACACTCTATGCTAAAATAAATACCTAACTATCTTAAATAATTCTGTCAACATGTACGAAATCTGCGCCTAAAATCTTAATGAATTTTCATAAAACAATAATAAAATTATAATGCAAAACACTTTTAAAATTGCAACTATATCTATACATCAAATCCTCTCCTCGAACCGTCAAAAGACCTCATCAAAACATCACAGCAAATCGAACGTCCAGCATAAAGCCAAGAGGACCAGCCAAATACGAAGCCCGTCGAGAAAATAAATAGTCGAGGCGATCAAGTAGGCTTAACAACTAGATAGAGGCGCCGGCGGGGCGAGGGCGCCGCGCTAAGGAGCTTTCGATGAAGTCTATAACGGCCGCAAATTAAAACTAAAACAAATTAACATCGTAAAAAGTCACAGTTGCTTTGATTTTTGGCTCGTGTACAGCACGTAGTGTTGTAGCGTGGCTTACGGTCTACTTGGGAGGCGGGTACGGCTGGTAGGCCTCGTCGGGCGACGCCGCCGTGGACGCGTGCTCGCTCTCCATCGGCATCTGGATGATCGGCGGGGTCGGACCCGCGAAGTACTGATACGGGTGCGACGTGAAATACTGCAACACAACATCGTGCCGTCTCAGCGCTCTATCGATATATTGATTGCCCCAGGTGTGTTAATTTTCATTTCTTTTTCCATTGAACGGTTAAACATCATCCATCTTTGTGTTTATTATTAATTTCCCAGTTTTAGCAAACACGAGGTAACACCAGGCACTTAGTGTCGTATAGCAGAGTGGCAGCATAACGTGTGGCAGAGAAAGCGAGAGGAGCGCTAAGTGAGCGGTGGATCGTAAGCAATGGGACACGGAAGGTTAGAGCGTTCGATTACAATTTTACTGTGCACTCACGTATAACTCATTTTCCGGCCTTAAGCTGTCCCAGTTTACCTGGAAAACAGAGAATTACTATCAGTCTTGTATTGTTTCGACTGAACATTCTCGTAAACCTCTGACTCGATAGTACTGTAGTTATAGGCCGTCGACAGTTTTGTAAATGTAGCTAACCACCGCACTCCTCGTGTCCGCTTGGATTACAACTGGCCCTCTGAAAGACCCCGCAATCAAGTACTTGCGGAAGAACAGGATATAGATGCACCTATTAAAGAAACGGGCCAGTCGTTTAGTTGTGGAATGAGTACGAGGCACTTACGTATTGGCTAGGCACAGCGTCGATGGGTATGTGTGGGTGCGCGGGGTGCGTAGCGTGGTGCGCGGGGTGCGCGGGCGGGATGAGCGCGGCGTAGGGCGCCAGCCAGGCGGCCGGGTGCGCCGCGTGGTGGTGGTGGTGCAGCTGCGGGTGGTGGTGGAAGGCCGCCACGCCGTACATGCCGCCGCCGCCGCGGTACACGCCGGCGCACTCGCCGCCCGCGCCCGCGCCGCCCACTCCTCCGGCGTACACACCACTTACAGCCATTGCGGCCTAGAATTATACAAAACACACAATTATACCTCTTGGAAATCATAGCACATATCCAAACATGTTCAGTACAATGAACCAACCCTTCAATAATCGTATTCAGGGTCAACTGGAAGAAGTTTACCTCTAAATGAAGCAGATTCTTGATCATCTTAAGTTCGTATTTCGTAAGCGGCTATCAGAATCTTTAATGATCGAATATTTAACCAATCAACTCGGCTGGCTTAGAATGTAAAAATAAAATTATACATTTCTTTCCTTAGTCCAATGAAGAAGTTTACCCGCACAGATAACGAGTTACATATTTATATAACGCGACAGTTCCCTGCACTTGTTACTCGGCGCGACTCCGTCCTGATAAAACTTGCACAACTATCGCTGCCGGAAGGCGACTTATGCTAATTTTATCGCTAATGAAGACTTAAAGTTATGTCAGGTACCGGTTCTTTTTGAAAACCCCTTTTTATTCAACAAAAGGAATTAAAACTATAGGACGAGTTACGAGTTCGTTGCTAAGTATGTGGCAGTTATCATTTAGTTTGTCTACTAATCCAGTAGTCTTATTGAAAGTGTTAGAACAGATGCTTGAGCATAGGAAAGTCTGTATGTCTTAGTAGTTTTATACTACAGTAGTCAAAAACTTTAAATCCGAAACCTGTTTATTAGGTTGATTTAGGGATGTTGTTCAGTGAGTCGTCTAAATTCGAAAGTATTGTTCTATCCGTTGTGGGTGCTATTTCTCGGTGCCCATTGTAGTACATATTCTGATAGAAGACCATCTTCTATCAGAATATGTAGGTCAATCCTAAACATAGGGTTCGTGTCTTAGCTATTGAGTTTTGGGTAGGAATGTGGCTTATAGCTGTACGTCATAAGACAAGAGAAAGATCAAAGAAACGATGGATGCATTGTGTGAAAGATGATATGGCTAGAAAAGGGATTACTCCTGAGATGACGGCTAATAAAGATAAATGGGGCCCCAAATAAATAGGGATAAGGGTAAGAGGATGGCCAAGATGATAATGTATGCTAGCTATATTGTATGGATAGCTGTCAACTGGCTACCTGGGTAATGGAATCGGTGTTGTCCCTCCATGCTCGCCCGTTGTTATCGTTTTGTTTGTTGTACAGCGCCTTTTTCTTGTTACCGCCGTCGGCGAACTTAACTAGTAGAGGCTCCTTAGCTCCCGGTATCGGGTTACCATTGAACATCTGAAAGTAATGTAAACATGTTGAGTTTAGTATCGAATCACTTCCGCTTTGTTATAAAACTACCAAGACTCAAACATGTGAAACAACAACAAAAAATATTTCTGATACTAGATGTTTCAACAATCTGCCTTGTAATTACGTCTTTCTTAGATAGAGCGTTATTTTTTTGGAAAATACTTGATTTAAGTTATTTTTTTCTCTCACTTGAATAATCTGCTCGCACTTCTCCCTGGACTCCATCCTTGCAAAGCCCACACCTTTGCTTTGGCCGTGGGTGTCACGCAAAATACGTGTGGACACCACTTGGCCAAACTTGGCCAGCAGTTGGTCCACATCGTTCTCCTTGAAGTGCGGCGGCAGGTTGGCCATGTACAGGTTGGTAGGATCCTGTTCTTGTTGCTGTAAATGCCCCGGAGTAATAGGTGAAGAACTTGCTCTCCAAATCTTCAATGTTTAAAAATTCAAATTGGAAGTTTCAGTGACATTGTTAAAAAATTTCGAGCACCACAATGGGTGATTAGGTAGCAATAAACAAGTGCTGAGACTGAAATACTTTGAAAGTGCTTAGCACATTCAGCTTTTGTGGAATTTAGAGTTTTATGTACCACGTGTCAAGCTCCGGAACCATTGTAAATGCTTTAATATGTGCGCTTACGTCACAAAATATCCATTGCATGGTTGATTTGCCACCCACCACTAGGAAAGCAGTATCTTTCGGCGAGTTATTACATAGGTACTGATTTATTTACAAATTTCAAATGTGTTCTTGTGTGTTATGGAGCAGACTGTGACGTCACAAGATATCATCGGCTGCATGACAACATGTCTTGTTTATTTAGTGAACTATTAATTTAAATGTCTCTAAGCGTTAATTTAACGTGTCTGTGAGATTGTTCTTAGAATGTTATAATTAGCTTGAAGCCCGCATAGAATATCTAGACACTGAAGCCAGCTCTGACGTAAATTAGCAGATTGATCTAATGTACTAATATTACGTAGGTGTTATCAACGACATGGGCATATACATTAGCATAGAGATTACGAAGCTAGTTAAAATTCGCATACACACTAATTTAATATCGAAAGCATAGAAATACCCGAGCCCAGTAGCGATATAATTATACATTGTTATAATGCTGAAGCATACGACAATAGTATAGAATTAATAGGATGAAACAATGTCTGAAGTATAGAATTAAGTAAGCTTTATATTTGCGTCGATTTGCGTACCATTGAAGGCATACCATACTTACAACACATTAGTGTTACATTGTTCGTTTGTGAATACGCTGACACAACATTATCACTCGTGATGTTTCCCAAAATGGACTACACAAATGAATGATCGTGTTCTTTGGTAGCTGTGTTAATACCGGGACATTTCAAAGTATTTATCGCCCATATTGTCGATGATCTAAACACAGGACCTACTTCTAGACAGTCAATCTATTGAATCAAACAAATTTAGGCATTATAATGGCTGGAAAATAGGAGTACGTCGAAGATTTCACCTCAAATTACATGGAACAGGATGCTTAGTGCTACATAGGTATGCATAAATGTCAAATCTAGCAAAGTTTACAAGATAGGGAACACGTTTTACTTTCAGTTATGTATGTTAACAGCACTTCTTATATAGATAAGGGGTATAAGTACTAAAGCTATAAGTAAGGGAAGACGGAATAAAGGGTTGGATCAATGGGGAAGGCAACTGTCTAAATGGCGAAAAGTCTGCCATCTTCCTAAGTAACGGCCAATATAAATTAAATTAAGAAAGGCTCAAAAGCATTATACGATTCCAACTCCCGACAAGAAACAATCGCACTGCGCTTAATTTCACAGTTGCCATTCCTTTTGTGTTTAATGGCTTTTGGACATTATTACATATTAAAGGAATTTAGTCGGAATAGGAAGTTAAGAGTTAGTGTTTCGTACTTTCGTAGGTGTTCATAGTTAAGGCGAAGGAGCAGAAGTAGAAGACGATGGGATGAGAGAGCGGACAAGGAGCAGGCGGTTAGTCATAATAGTATTACTTGCATGCACAACGTACACGGTTCAGTCTACGCAGGAACCAGATACCCACTTTAGCCATCTGGGCCTGAACACCTTTGGCTTGTAATCCTTTAACAGCTGCCTCAGCCGACGCGATTGTTTCAAAATCTACAAAACCGTAACCTGAGAAAAAAATTAACATTATTTTATAGTAGAGGGTTACCTTAGCTGACAGGGACCGCTTAAAAAGTTTTTTTTTTTATAATTTCGATGACTCATGCTTGGTCTTATGTATGTTGTAATAATATATCTAAAATTTCAAAGAAAGAACAGCTATGGTACATACATTTGATATGTAACTAATGAGCGCGAGTATATTGCCTACTCGACATTAGCGTGATGAAAATGTGACATCGAAAAAGGGTAACATCGTGATGAACATTAAAATTACTGTGCATATTTCATATCGAGGTAATAATTTAGTATCATCTGTGCTTGGGTGCAAATTAGTGAACATGATAATTAATATATCTACGATAAAAATATATAAAATAAACATTTATAATATGATAATGTCATAAATATGAATCAAATTGAATGTATCTAGTGTTCGTGCATATATTGGAAAAAAGTCTCACCATAGATGGGTTAGTTTAATGAAGGTAGGTATATGGTATTCTAGAAAATATTAATATATTGTTTTAAATAATTCAATTACGAATAATCGTATCAATGCAACTCTATTCAAGGAATAAATTGTAAAACAATATTTAAATACATACGTGAGATACTATGCACAGATTTGAACTAAGTATAGTACTTTACATGTAGATAACTTGGTAACTCGCTATGACAGTGTATAGAAAAGAGGACGTACGGTATGAATGTTGTTTACCTTTACATTTATTCGTATTTTTATCCAATATTGCTTTCGTTGAAATAATGTTGCCATACCTGAAAATGATAGGTCAATTAAAGTTGGTAACACGATCGGGGACAGATGTTGTATGTGCGTGATAAGACTTACATCTGGCACATTTGCACAAGGTCCTTATCGCTGGTGTTCTGGCTGAGGCCTCGGATGTAGAGATTGGTGCGGCTGAGCTGCTCGCCGGCCGCGCCGGTGGTGGAGGCGGACGAGGCCGGCGGGGGCGGCGCCGTGCTCAGGGACGTGGAGCGCGTGCCGCCGGCCGAGCCCGTGTTGGACGACGACGACGACGCCGTGTTGGCGGGCGACGCCGCCGTCGGCACACGGCCACCGGCCGCGCCGCAACCGCCCATACCCGTGCCCGTGTACTGGAACAACACCATGTGTTACGTAATTATCTACACACCAATTAGGTACATTAATGACAAGTTATTTTTGGTCAAATTGCATCATTATTGCAAAGAACAACATTGTTGATGTAAAAAAGACTACAGTGATCGATCAACATCTCATATGTATAATACTGCCATAACCACGCTTGGTGTGAAGCAAGTGTTCCCTGTAGGGGCTGATTTAACTCCCCGGTCTGAACAATGCCAATATAGGTACCTATACTTAACACAGATTCTATCTCATGTAACAGTGCATTAGTTCGATGTACTTATATTACATTTAAAATCATATAAACCAAAATCAATATCTTGTATTATTAGTAACTGCGGTATTGCGTGAACATGTAACATAACTATTTAATTAAATGTAATTCTACGAGTATAATCGCGACATGATGTCGATGGCTGTAATCCCCGTGAACACGTTGTAGGTGTAACTCGGTGTCGGAACGATTACATTATATTCACTGGATCAAAGTGTTAATATGCGCGCTCGTAGCAACTTAGCGAAACGGCTGGAATAAGTCGGCACGCGGAGCCCCACCGAGGCGACTTCATTGAAATAACTGTTCTCAGTGAAACGCGTTAAGACGTCGACTATTAGTTATCTAGCCGAGACGAGTAATGAATAGGGAGGAGTAATGAGCGCATGCCGATTCCGAGCACGCACCCTTAATCGACTCGCATGCTCGATACCCGCCGAGTTAAGAAAAGCCAACGGTACGGATTGCACGTGCTCCGTTCCGGCAACGCTACAATTTGTTAATGGATGAACAGTTAGTTTGGATTAACGAGGAGGCTCAGGCGACTGGAAATACCAATTTGGTTCGATAAACAAGTATTTAACGTGAAAACGTTAATGTATATATTTTACATTAGATACTTGTAGCGTGAAATGACGCTTTGATAACGCAAACATGAAATTGATTACAAGGATATCGTGTGATTTGACGGTATGATGGCTATGAACGAGGCACCATAAGCCAGGGTTTTATTATGGTATAAAAATGCGGCCGGTTTAGAAAAGAGAGCATTCCTTAACGGGTGCGCGATTTTTCCCTTTTACAGACGACAGAAAAGTCATTTATTTTCTATAGAGAACGCGAAACAGTCATTATTTGTCTTCGCTTATGTTTCCACCAATACGGTACCTACAGAATACAGCGGGTACTCTACGATGTTCTGCTATTTGCATTTAGTTAACATATTAATCCCATAAACTGTGCGTGTCGTTGACGTAACAACTCATCAGGCGGAGTTACATATTATGCGCTGTAAAGTTGCCATTTGTGTAATTAAGTTCAGGGTACACGTAGGTATTATTTTTACCTTCAAAACGTTTTAAGATGACTTTTCCTAGGGTTACAGGAGGAATTTAGATTCGTAATCCAATTGGTATCTGGGTAGTAGACGGCGGTAATTGGACCAATTTGTGTTAACTGCCGGAACGACCACCGCGGCGATACATACGCCAACATAAAAACAAATTAGCAAAATACGTGGTTTATACAGTCACGATTACGATAAAGAACAAAATTTTTATAGAATAAAAATAAAATTGGGTTTGGATAATATTTAACATAATGGAAAATATACCTAGTTCGTTAATTATTTTCGCATCTAATCTAACCTTCGAGGAAGTTTCTATTAACTTGGTTCAAACCAAGTTAATAGAACCTTCCTTCAACTTTGACAGTGAGTAGACTGGGTGCCAAATGTACGTTATTTGGTTATCTAGGCGACTGACGTACTGTCTACATTGATTTACTGAAAGGGCAAATGAAATTCTCCAGTGATTCATGGAATTTCATGTCTAAAACAAAATTAATGTATAAACGTGTTCTTTTTCATTTAATCTGAAGTAGCTGTTAGGTTAGTCTCAACCTGCCCTCAACTAATGCTGAAGTACATGTTCAATTAAGAATTTATGTTTATTACATTAAACCTTAATTCTTAATTGACACACTTTACAGTCTTACCAATCTATTGCTATTAGGTAACAACTAGACATCTTTTAAGTGGTAGTTAAATGCAAAATGTGCGATTAGAGCTATTTAAACTGTGTAGTTCACAACGAGTTCACATTATGTCGGCCACCTGTGCAATTTACTCAATTTAACTTTATTATCTGCTCGGAAATTTGGATGGGTAATTAAGTGAGTCAGGCCAGTCCGCCTGTGTACCCACTCGCGGAGCGAATAACCGAAGTTTGGTTACACTTCGGCTCTTGTTTGGAGTTTGTTGACGGAAATACTAACCACTAACTGCGACCGAGATTTAACAGAATTTTACGATGCCTGGTATACCTAGCTGCACCTTAAAATAAATTAGCTCAACTAGGTCTTCATCGTAGAGAGTAAATGTTAGCTGCTCTACATTATCAACAAACGAAAGGAAGTTCTTAAATCTGACTTATGCATACATTAATGCTTTGTCATTATTTTGAGCCTTTCCCTAATAAATATAATATAAAGTCGGCTTCCTGCATTACCGTCGATAAGGCACTTATCGCCTCGACATGCCACCGCTATTCATCATATTACAAACACAAGAGTAGCTAATACATTTTCTGCGTAAACATTCACCAAAAATAAATCACGGATTATATCAATACTTAACACGCGAATTTTTCAAACATAAATAATAATCCTGTAAGCTTCTGAGTACCGGGAAATCCTGGCGAAAGCAAGCCGAAAGTAAGTTCCAATCAGTCTGGCTTAGCTTCGACAGGTGTCAAATGTACCGGAGTACCGGAGTGACGGGCCCAGCAGACAGTTTACGACAAGTAATCATCACGCGTCAAACTTGCGCGAACTTTGACGTAAGTGCCTACTTTGTGTGAACTTCGACATGTTTTGTGAATAAATGATTTTTGTTATAAAGTCGCCGAATTTCCCTTACGTGATTTTCGCGTTGTGTTGTGTGGTGTGATTTTATTTGTTGTCGGCGTTGACTTTAATGTCAAGTTTTGTTTATACCTACATATTTTTATTAGTTTGGGTTTTTCAGGCAATTTTATGAAAACCTGATACCGAATAAAATTATCCAACTTAAATCAAAGTTATAACGACACCTCGAAATATTTAAATAGGTACTATTTTCATTTTTATGGTACCTAAAGAATAGGAAGAACAAGTATCCCATAATTCCATTTAATGTTTTTCCTGGACTAAATTCTGTTTAATAGTTTCGAAGTCAGATAAACTTGAGCAGAGTGTGGTAAACAAGAAAATAGTCTAGTTTTTTATTTCGCTACGAGATAGAAATGTTATCAATAATGCTACTTCAGCACTAAAAATTACTTCAGGAAAAGAATTGGAAAATCCTTTTCTAATAATTGATTCTTAGGACATTATATGTTCATTTATTCCCGATACAATTAATTCTATAGGTAAATTAGTACCTGTGTTATGTCTAGACAGGACCCGTAAAAAACAAAATGACTCCAATGTTTCAGCAACATCAGCTGATTCAAGAGCTGCGCCGCGCCGCCGGCAATCAACATGGCAATAAAACACGCGATTTTAATTTCGTCCCCAGTAAAATTTAATGATGTAACGTGAACGCACACGTCGCCCATCGGGAGCATATGACTGTGGGTGATGACGTCACGCGCGTAGGAGGGCCGGAGGGGAGCGGAGCTGTATCTCAAAGGCATGGGGTGGCGGGTGGCAGATAGCACTCAACAGTTGGTCCCGGCTCGATAGCGCAGCGCGTGCGTGCCGCGCACCACGTCACATGGTCGGCCAACACGCAAACTTTGTACAGACTACAACTGCATTCGAATTACCCGCTCACGTATCGCACAACGTTCATTAGGAACACGAAATTGGTGCGAACCCATCCTGTTTGAATTTTATAATGAGTTTTATAAAACGATGAAATTCCGGTTTCAATTTTAAAACCGCCGCGCGGCCGCAACAGACTCGGTGGCCAACAAATTCAGGGCGCGGGATCCAACAGATTCACGCCGAAGCTCACGAAATGAAACATAAATCCCATTCAATCTATTTAAATTGAGCACTCCATTTGTTTTATCGTCGATTCAATCAGAAAATCGATCAATTCGTTCGCCATTTACTACGGCGAGACAGTCCACTTGATGAGTGCCTACTTTTATTAGATTGTGTGTTAAAATTGCCTTTTGAGTCTATAGAATCGCCATTAATAACTGCGTATTTAATTTAATTTCATTGCAGAAACTTTAAAGTTACTTACCTAATTATTAAATTATTAATTAAGCTAAATTGAAATTGCGGCGCATTTAAGGCTATACATTATTCACATCTAAAAAGGACTGGGCACCTAGTATCTGATTAACTAACAAAGCAGTGATAAATAGGGTAGCTACAAGATAATTGAAGCGAGAATATTGGATTAGATAGGCTTCGGTCGGTGATGGACAGGTAAAATTAATTACTTAAAGCAATGAGTATGCGCTCCCACTCATTAGTATCTACTGTATCTACTAGTAAGTGTTTGCAATCTTAACTTAAGAAAATATCTGTACATACAAAGACTGCATTGATCGACGAAAGATTATTGATCATCCGGTTTTTGAGTCAGTATTTATATGTGATAGAGAACTAGAAAAACAAAACCATTGGCATAGGCAAATGATTCAGAACACTGGTATGGACGAATTTAAATAGCGGTAGCGGCCGCGGCCTACCCTCTGTCACACCGATATTAACATAATTCAACAAAAAAAAAAACACCCTTACCAGAGAAAAAAATGATTCTTTTTTTCTGCGCCTTTTGACCCGACCTATAAGTTCACAATATTGGACAAGTTTCACCGTGGAGGCTGTACCCTACCCTATAAAAACAATTTGATGTAACTTACATTATGTTAAACATTTCTTCGAGGAAGGGATAAAATAAGTGTAGACCGTTTTAGTTATTTAAATACACGGCATACAGCCAGGATGATCAGGAATACACGTTTTTGCTTACATAGCGGACAATTTGTCACAAAAGCATCATGTTTAATACAATAACCTTATTTCGTATTCGGATAAATATCCGTCAGCACATAGTGATAATGTTTCCGTGGCTGTGCATGAGGGCTAGGGTCCTTCACCTTCCGTCAGAGCCGAAATAAATCTAATTCCTTGGATGACAGATATCAGCAAGCCTTGTTTATTTATACTTTCACCCCGACTTATGGGAGGGTGGCACACGTGGGACGTGCTCTGCCCCATTGTACCGAAATAAACTATTATACTCACAAAGTCAACACATGCACATCACGTGATTAGATAATAGCAAAACTGTATTATTGAGGAATATTCCGAGAACCTTCTACACCGGTATTCATCAATCGTTCCTGGCAAGTAATTGATGACCCTGGCTCATTTATAAAATAGACACAGTTATAGGTCCCTTCGCATTACCGTGTTCGACATTGAAAAAGGATCTTCTAAATATAAATTATACGGCAGCGAAACCTTCCAAAATAAATGTGGTAATTTCATTTACAAAAAAAAAATTCTCCGCATCGAATACATTTAAATATATCAGCATAATCTTTGAGTGCGTGCGTGTGAAAATGAAGCGCCCAGGAAGTGGAGTAGCTTCAGCCTAGACGATTTTAATGGAAAGGAGAAATAACTACTTAATTCTCGGCCTTAGCTTTCTTCGTGAACCTTAGATTACATAAGTAAATAAAACAGAAATATGAAAGCATCCTCGTTGGGTATCGCTACGGAGAGTTACCGGATTAGGGCGGGCTCGGGCATAAAACGCATTAGAGTATTAGAGTCAGACACTTCTGTCACTCCTTACGATAAAAACGTTGGGTCCTTTACTAAAAAACGTAACCTCTATTTAGGGCTGCCATATTTGGACCGGGGCGCGATGGATCTAACAAGCTTCGGAGTTGTGACAGCCCTGACAGCTGACATATTCCGGTCATTAATCAAGCGGTCATAGATATATGTTACGACTACAAGCTGGGGACTCCGAAGTCCGATCAAAGTCGTGTTCACTAAAAACGGGAACAATAAAGTGATTACACACTATTGTCGTGGAGTTTTAATGTAATACGGGAGAATGATAGAAATAATACCAAGATGTAACCACCCACTTACTATTTTCACAGCGGAAATTGCCTGAATTTCATAAAATGCCATTTCATAAAAAAAATGCACTATTATTGAGTTAAAGTGTTAATTTGTAAATTATTCAACGTAGCGTTTATTACGGTAAATTAAGACACGAGGCCGACATAAAAGTTAAAACAAACCTGTAATTGATCGCTTCAACATAACGTTACACCGACGACAGTTAAGAATCGTCGGAATTGATAAGTCGCTAGTCGTCTATATTACGACTTAGATTACTTTATCAGAAAACAAAACGTTTTTTAATGTTATTTTATTAGTACATAAACATTAAAGTGTTGATCGTATCAAATTAAAAAATAAACCTAAGTGGATTAGGTTGAAATTGGGATACATTCCCGATAATCTCAGAAGAAAATACTTCTACAAGCTACAACCGGATCTTTAACCACAGTATAAAATTGGACAAGTAAAAGGAAAACTCGACTGGAGCAAATCGCATAAGCGAAGTTCTTTTTCAAATGTTTCTCGATGTAAAAAAACGAGTTCAGTATCGGCGCGGCGACCATGAGATAAATCCTGGAGGAGACGCGTTGTAATAAAACACGTACGGCTTGGGGAGCTACATTTTATTTCGAAAAGCGATAAGGGCGCGAGAAATTCCTTTTACGAGATTCCTGTGGAGGAGGGTGGTGAGGTGCAGCCGCTCTTTGTGCAACATCTGGTTAGTGTCCGCCTCGTAAACAGCCCAGTAAGCTCTCTGTTCGATGACACTTCACACAAAACTGTGATTGCACACAAAGAATCAAACAATGTTTGTTGGAAAATATTTGTTGCCGTAGTTGTAAAAATGCTTCGAACAAATTCAGCGAAACTCTTTTCCGTTTCAAAAACTCAAGAATCCGATTTACTAAAGTGCTAATTAAATTTTTATTGTATTTTAAATCTGTAATCGTATTCGTAGCAGGTATTGTATTAAAAAAATCAATCTTCTCTTTGCTTAGAGTCTGTATGCGGAAACAATGCACGAGTTCACACTCAACGATAAACAGAGTAAACTTCTAAATTAACTAGTTTTATGCAAATCACGATCTAGTTGTGTTGTTTTAAGTGCTCCGAGAAGACATTAATCACATAATATTGTTTGTGTGTAATGCATAACGAGCTACAGCCGTGGCGGGCGTAGAAATTGATGGAGCGATGTCAACGAGCCGACTTCGCGGTTAATTATCCAGTCCAGAGCCGCAAGCAATGTTGCCATGATGCCCTCGGTCTGCCACTTGCTAACTAGAATTCACGCTTATTGATTTAAACACAATCTCAGGTATATTAGAGATGTTGTTTACATTGAAGAAAGTTAACTTAATAGTCACTTATTAGTTCAATGAAAGGAAAACGTTTCACAACATTAAGGAAACGTTCGCGGTCCGGCAGACAGCGGAACCTCCGGCCGCTGGCGCTCGTAAACCCGATCGTAAACTTAAACACACCTCATTAGAACATGCAGAAGATGGCGCCGTCTAAAGATTCTCCTTTATTTATGGGATACTTGCGCTCAGTGTCAGTACTAGGAGACAGAATGGGGGTGTGATATTATTGGACGTATTTGGTGCCAACATAATTGACTGCGCTACGTCTTTCGTAGCGGAGTTTCTGATGCGAATACTTTGATTTTGTACCTGAGAGTCAACGATTTTATCGGAATATTTTACTGCATTGTTTTACTAAATTTTCGGTAATATTTCAGCGAAGAATTGAAGCTGTAAGCAATTAAGATTGGACGACACCGCTTCTACGAAAAACGTTCCACAACAGTTAGTTTTCGTGACCTGTCGTAGAGGAAGAAAATATTATCGTGCTCGTGTATCAGGATTTCGATTTCAGAATTGAATAGAAACGAAACATACTCTCCGATTATGCCCTATAATACGACGCGAGAGCACGTGTAACATTCAAGACGTGTGCTGGAACAAAAATAGTTAGTACTCTATGATTCATATCTACTTGCTGAAAGATTGCCGGAAGAAGGATAAACATAATGTATCGCGGAAGTTATTATTACAAACCTATTATAAAACGTATTATTATTATCGCATTGCATAGCTAGGAGTTGCGGTTTATATGTTTTCCAAGAAGTGCGCTGTATTTATGTGAGCAGTTAGGCTGCAGTTAATTTCTTAGAGTTTAGTATGCAGTTAGATGCATATCCTACAAATTTGTTTTCTGATTACGAGTTTACGAGCCCTTTCACGTTTCAAGGCAGATAAAATCATCTTGGGTTTTTCAGGAATATTTTCTATCTCTATCTTTTACAGGGGTTCTATATAGTAGCCGGGAAAAGATTGACTGGAATTTTCTAATCAACCCTATGGAGATATAAGTATTATGTGGAATGTAATAGTGTCAGGGAAGTGTACCGTTTAGTCATGAAATTCAGGACTAAACGGCAGTAGTTTCGTAGTATAATAAACCTTTCACGTTTTACGAAGACCACTAAACCACAATCAGACCTTTTAAAGCTAAGAACCTATACCTACCTGTATTTATTTTAAAGATATCATACAGATTTCGCAAGAACATGAGTTTCAGGAGGTCAAGTGATACAAGAACCAATGTGACTTTTACAATTCATATGTTCTTTCTGGACGTCACTGATAATTCGTGCTTTGGAAAGCATGTAAGGCGTTGCTCCCGGTTGCCATTTGTAGAATTTCGACAGCCGTTACAGGTAGATAGAAAATCTGACCAGACTAACCAAGAGCTGTATCGCTCAGTAATTTAGCTGTGGGGGTCTGATAGACAGTGCCTTCACGTAAAATATTGGTATTGGTATCCAACTAAATTCAGATAGGCTTGAAGCCTTCCTCAAAATATGTGAGAAAAGGCCACAGGGAGGGAGATGAGATAATGTTCTGTAAACGTGAGTGAGTTGCGACTCACCTGATGTTGGGTATAAGGGCTGGGAGCCGCCGCGTACTGCTGCGGCTGTGGCGGCGGGTAGCGGCAGGGCTGCGGCGCATAGGCCGCCGCCCACTGCTGCGCACCGCCGCGGTACTGCGCCCCCGCGCTAGCCATGCGCGCCGCGCACGCGCCCGCGCCTGCGCCCGCGCCCGCGCTTGCGACCGTCACGGCGCCCGCGCCCGCGTTGCTCGCTGAGCGACAACCGCCGCCGGTGCTCTGCGAACAATACAAAATCACTGTTAGAATTATACCATAAAAAACCGAAAATTAACAGTGCAGGGTGAAATGGAGAAGCTTTCCTGTTTAATCCAAATAATTCTGCGTGCGCCTATTACGTACTAACTGTGTTAATGCTACGTGCTAAGGACCTAATGTAACTTGCTGACAATACTAAAAATCCTATAGATTGTTTGTAGGGTCGTGAATGGCAATGGAATGTGACTACTTAGACGGGTTAGTAGTGAACAAAAATTATGCAATTTATAGGCCAATGCAGCTGTATTGAATTAAAAACAATCCACTTCTAATACTTCCGATCATAATTTTGCAGCTGATGAAAGCCATACAAAGCCAAGAAAGTTAAAGATTTAATAAATGAAGCTATCGTCATTGTGTAGTCGGTACAACTTTCACTGCAAAGTGCCCATTTGTTTCGACAATACATGGCTTGAAAACATATCTCTATTGGTTACCCTAGTCCCTAATGGAGGAGGCAAAGCAGGCATAATTTCATTTTAAACTATTAAGGTACCTAATTACCTACAATATTCGATGCACCGACCTTTTTTGCTAGAATTATAGTTGGTCGTTCAAAGTTTTTGTTCACAACTCTTGGATTCCTTTAGTTAGAAGAAACTTTTAGTAGCAGTAAAAGTAATTGTACTTTTGATAATGTCTTAATTATAGCAATACTTAATTGCCTCATCAGTCTAGTGGTAACTTGGTCCGCGTAGACCATAGCGGTTAAAGTCTGGCATCCGCCCGCATCAGTAATTTTATTACAATTTAATTCTTATGATATTTTCTATTATTTTTTTAAAATAATAGAAAATTTCAGCTAACTTTCGAAAACATGTAACGGCGATTAACTTGTAGATAAGGCAACATTTCAGTCTTTCGGATATGTTGATGTTAGATTTATTAATATAACTTTTTTAATGAGTAGTTCCAGTAACCAGGAGCATCAATCTGATGCGCGTATATCTTGAGGATCCGAATGTTGCATCACGCCCTGACGTAGACATATGACTATAACAGATTGGCATCTGTGTGCCGAGAGCCGTGACGAAGCGTGTCTGCAGACTTTCGCAAACGTCTAGAATGCCTTATACATGCACATAATGTAGTACACAGATCTATGTGTAGCTGTGCTTTCGTACATCATGTTCTCGAATCTTAACTGGCTGCAGTGGCTAGTTTATATTTTTTGGTACGAACACAGATTTGGATATTATGATTGCAATTGCAAGTATGGCAAAGAAACGATGTTTGATGCGTTTCAAAGTATTCAATGCATCCGGTAATTCAGCTTAACTGTTTGTGTCGACATAAGTACTTACAAAGAACACTCAGTACGATTGCTCATCATACGTAAATACTAGAATAATAATTATAATCACGTACAAAGCTACCTCAGTTAACCGCATGCCTTCACTAGCTCTAAAGAATAATGTAAACCTGAATCTACGACAATTGCCACCAACCATTTGATGCGAGCGAGAATTAAATTCACAAGGACTTCCAAGACAGTTCAGCGTTTCACAATTCCCTGTGGGTGAGAATTAACTTCAAAGAAAAAAATCCAAGTAAAGAAAAGAGTTCCGTTCGTACCGAGAGGTTAAGAGACGCTTATATCTAGTCAAAGAAAAACTTGGAGAATTTACATCTAAAGAAAAGTTTTTACAATATCATAATTGAAGCTGTATATTAAACGAGCGTTATTTATCGCGATTCCAGCCATTTGTCTATCAGACATCATCATCTCCCGAGCCTTTTCCCAACTATGTTGGGGTCGGCTTTTAGCCTAACCAGATTCAGCTAGATACCAGTGTTTTGCGTGAAGCGATCGCCTATAAGACCCTCACACAACCCTAGGCGACACAATACCCCTTGATTAGACTGGTCAGACTTTCTGGCTTCTGAATACCCGTAACGACTGTCAAAATTCTACGAATCCGACAACCGGGACCAAAGGCTTTTACGTGCTTTCCAAGGCACGTGATGTCAGTGATGTCCAAGATAAACTTTAGAAAGTACATACTTATTAATTGAAAAAGTCACATTGGTACTTGCCCGGATTCGAATCCGCAACCTCTTACTTTTACTAAAATTAAAAACCCGCGGTTGCTACAAAAACATCTATAATCTCATTTACTCGTACTTTTTTAACGGTTCCGCGATACTTAGGCTTGGACATTTTTCTATGAGTAAAACGCTAACTATGAGATGTCCTCAGGTTCTGTAATCGGTCCTTATCTATGGAATCTCGCGATTCCGCTTCCAAGCGACTGTTCCCTAACCGGTTACGCGGACGACGGCCTACTGCTCATTCAGTCAAGTACTCGAGTCGGACTTGAGAACTTGGCTGACAAATGCCTAAGTTTAATATCACAGTGGGGTGATCGCACCGCAAAAAACATATCAACTTATACTAAAAGGCAATCTTAAATCATGGCCTAGTATTAAATTTAATAACGTTCCCGTCAAAAAACAGCAAGCCGTAGCTACCTTGGCATGGTCTTAGAAAGGAATTTTTCATTTGTTGATCATATAAAAACAGTAGGTGAAAAAGCTAAAAGGAACTTTTATGCACTAACGAGAAACAAAGCAACTTGGGGTTTATCATTTTTAACTTTAAAAACTATATATGGGGCTACCTACTTAGGTTGTATGTGCTACGGTGCACATGTTTAGGCCGATAGGGGCGGTACGACGTAAACTACTTCAAAGTCAACGTTTGGCTTTGATATTTTTGTGCAAAGCGTAAATAACGGTCAGTACTGAGGCCCTACCGGTACTCGCAGGTGTACTTCCAGTCGATCTTGAGGTACAGCGTCGTGCTTCTATGTACTATTCCGCGCAGGAAACCACGGACACTAACTTTATACCACAACGCGACCTTTACAAAATTTCTACATTATTTAAACCGCAGACTGAAGTCTGGGAGGAACTCTTATCCGAATGGCAAAGTAGGTGGGATAAGGGCCGTCACCTCCATCTGTTCTTTCCATCCGTTCGTGAGCGGCTGGCTAAGACATGGTTGGAGGTTGATCATTGCGTTGCTCAATTTCTCACAGGTTATGGCAATTTTAAAAGTAAACTATATTCTTTCAAACTTGTTGCTTTACCATTGTGTCAATGTTCCACATCGAACTGTGAATTCGAACAATCTGCACATCACATCCCATGGGAGTGTATTCTTTGGCAGAATGAGCGCAATGTTATGTTGGATAGTTTACAGGTTACATCCGGTGTTGTTTATTATACGGACCTTGTGGAAACCAGAACCAATTTCTGTGCGTTCAAGCGTTTTTGCCAAACCTTCTATTGGAATCAATCGTAACAGCTCACATTTTAGGACCCATTAATTTTTAAAGTCAAAGTCAAAGTCAAATAGTTTATTGCAATCCATAATGTACACTTACAGGTGGTAAATATAATAATATAACATAGAAACAATTATGGACCCTGTCGGGTCGGAATATGACCTGTGTTTAACAGGTCATATTCCGTGGTGCTTGGCAATCTGGGCTTCTCCCAGTTGTAATCGCCCCTTTGTGCCTATCGGCCTAGTTCTGTTCTGTCTCCTGCTTGTTATGGAGTGAAGTGGAAAAAATATATTTTTCTTACTCCTCCGCTGTTCTTTTCTGATTAATTTCGTTGTGGGATCCAAGACAGTTGAATCGTTTCTCCGGGACTCGTCGAGCTTCATTGCTCGGCGCTTTTCTGGCGGACTCCACTGTTGATTCTGGCTTTCAGGAGTTGCAGTGGTTGGGAATAGTGTGGTGGTATTGTCCCAATTTGAACCTCTTACACAAGAGGCGGGCGCCTTATCCACTGGGCCATCACGACACTCATTTGTCTATCAGACACGCCTACATAAAACGGATGAATAGGCACACAAAGCACTGTTTCGTTACAGGCAGGTACAAGTTGTCCAACACATGAATACAGGAAGGTTTTAATAGTTATTCAGTTATAACATTTGCGCCTTAGGGCTGTGATATGAAATTTTTGTTGTCTTTATTTGTTATTCTGAGCGAGTGCGTTCACCCAAAATGAGATTTATGGGGGCAATAACAATGTATAATTTCACCCAGCGACCCCCATCTTGGGGACTTAATTATTTGAGTCACGGAATTCGAAAAACCCACGAGGAAAGCCTCAAGGATCAGGGCTTTGTTGTAGTTTTTTTCTCTCTCGATAAGTAGCATTCTTATACTTTTAAAACTATTTTTTTGCTATTAAAAAAATAGGTGAGTATGTCTGTAAGGCGATAAGCTGGCAATCCGCTTAGTGTGCGTGGGGCCACCGACAGGGAATTAGCGTAAAATATATATACTTATTTCTGTTACAGTAAAAGTAGAGACCTCATGTCCACTTAGTCTGACGGTAGCAGATTAGATTATATCTTTATTGGGTTTATTCTGTCTTACATTACGTGTAAAGGTTATCGACGAAGTGCTACCTACATTATTTGTGTATTGAATATATTGGAACATTTCCGAGACGTTATGTAAAGACTTCACTGAATTGTGGTCTCTTACATTACATTAAAGTGAGTTAGTACGTCGTTAAGGCTATGTAAAATAAAATGGAAATACTAATTTTAAGGCTTTTTGTCAATTTTCTCATGAGTCTACCTAAATGAAGTTCAATTCCATTTAGTGGAACTCATGAGCTGTAATTTAACTACGCCCAACTAAAGGCTAGGTAGGTACTTCCTTAGTGATTAATCATTTAAACATCTTGGTTTTTCTTACTCTTATTCAGACAAAATGGCCCGAAGTTTAAACACATTGTTCAGAATTGTTTGTTACACGGACAATAAAGAAAAAAAAAACTTTCAACACAACTAAGAAGTTAAGTTGGATTTGCTTACGTATAAAACTGCACGGCTTTATTTCTGCTTGTCAGATGCAAACTGAAGTATCAAATCTTTTGCTTACTATGTCGCCAGTGAGGAAAACAAACTCGTCGAGCCGAATAGCAGAGAATTGATACTCGAGCCAGTGTTCACGTCTTTTGTGGAGAGCTATTGCGTTTTCTTGTTGTCTGTGGAGATTTAGTTTTATGTTGAGTGGGACTGTTGGCGTCGTCGGGTCGCGCCGGCTCTGTCTCGACGCCACGCCAGCTTGTTGCTGCCTCGTGCCGCGTGCGCCGCCCCCTCCTACCCCTCCTAGCCGCCACCACCACCACCCCTACCCACTAAAGATCCGCTTTTAATCTGGAATGGACACGCCTGTAACTATGGCCTCGAGGACACTGAAATTGCTTTGTGATATCCCTATGCTGCTTAGTATTTATACGGCATCTTCGATATTAGAGTTATCACTGGTTGGATGTAGAAAGACTCGAATATGGAAGTAAATTTTTTTAGAAATCGCAAATATGTTTTTGCATTGCAGGTGTCTATATATTTAACTGTAATGATGATTAATGACTGCCTAAAAGTTTTCACATTTGGTTTGTATTGAAGAAAATGTTACTTCACGGCTTTTTTTTCAAAAAGACGTAACATAAAGTGATAAAAAATAATGATAAGTATCTTGTGTATTGTTTAAATTAAACAATCGACTATCATAAATTATATACAAGGTTAGTTTTTGTTAATGCGAAACCTGAATATAGGTGGTTTTAAATAAGGAACTGATTGGAATTTTAAACCATATTTATATTTTGAATCAAGTTTTTAAAAAAAGTTGGACACTAAGCGTCTAAGTACCGTAATTATACGTCCGACACTGGTCATGGTCAAATGCATGAGCACACAGCGGGTTGGTGGTAACACAATAACACAACCCCTTCGAGATGCTGGAATAGTGTTTTTGACGGTCAACCAAGTGTCATAACAAGCTGATCACTTCGTGGTTTTTCATGATACAGCTTTGAAATTTTGTACACGGATGCTTTACATAAAAATATTAGACTCGTGTTTCGGGTTTCGCATGAACTAAGAATAAGGTTGGTTGTATATGGTTGTATATGTTGTAGTCAGTACCTACTGGAAGTTAATTATTCATTCAAGTAGTACAAACACGACTGAAACGATTCAGGAAATTATATAACTTGCTTGTGAATTGATAGTGAACATGAGCGACTCGGAATACTGCTATAATTCTTAGCAAAGATCATTCGCCTCGAACTAACAAAGTTATTGTCCATTCAAACTTCGATGGACATAAATTCGATACGACCAGGAATCAAAATCAAATTCGATTCGGTGCGGGATAGTGTCTTATTACACTTCATGACTTTATTGTGTTTCGTCTTTATTTAAAGCGAAAGTGGGGCTATTGAGATTTCACTGCTCGTATAATGGAATTACGCACGAATATCACGTTAGCCAGTTAAAGTCAGCCTCGGCCGCGTGGCCAATAGTTCGTATAGTCTTTGAAGTTGTCACTTTGAACGTGAGCCAATAAGAGGCAATAAAATTGCTCCCTGTAGCTACTCCTCGACTTTAGTAAGAGCGACCAGGATCAAATAAAGTGGGGTTTCACTAAAAGCATTGAACGACCACCGGTTTTACGCTCTCCAGACTTTATTGGACGAATAACATATTTGCGCCATCAATGTTCTTGTTGAATATGGCTGTCGAAGTGACTATTATTTGAGACAACAACTGCAGTCAACCGAGTATTAATTGGAAATAATCGTATTATTACGTTTTAAGACAGATGCCAGGCTAAGTGAAATTCTTAATTGAGTGGGCGACTACCAGACGAGGTCAACCCTTGCGACGGCGACGGCTTCGCAAATTACGAGCCGCCAGACGTTTCAACTAGTCGCAGTCACATCTTTGGCCTCCCCCCGGCCGTCGACCGCATCTAATCCATCCCGGCTCGTCTGATTACCGGCAGCTCACAGCGGTCCGCAAACAAAGCCGCGATGACGAGCGTAGTTGTCTTCCATGAATTCCGGATACCGCTCCCAAATTGTTAGACCGGCGGCGGCAATGTAAATAATTTGTACTATGTCGCTCGCTACTGTTTCGATTACATCAATGGGTACAGCTATTCCATAGAGCGTCACGTTTGAATAATGCGTTTTATTGAAAACCAGTTCGGTTTTTGTTCGTCTTTTTACTAATACCGGTGAAATAGATTACGTGACAAGCCAGACAACCCATAATTTTTTTATGCAATTTATATAGTGCGTTTTTTGTTTATGTTTTCCGCCTACAAAAGTATGATCGGGTGCACCTAAAGGTTACAAGACATCAAAAAAGTTTTTTTGATTCATGATGAATGAAGCTAATTTCTCAGCATTTCCCCGAACAGTAAATAGTGAATAACGGAAAAACGTCTTCAGTCATACAGATCACTGAAAATTTTTGGCTTTGCGTAGGTCAGTTACGTTACGTTTGCGAGTTTGATTGATATTACAGTTTACAATAGCAAGTATAAATACTAGGTACATAATTATGTTATACAATACTAATGTAGTATATCTACATACTACATTAGTATTGTATAACAAAATGATATGTTCATCTTTATAGAGAATTCATCAAATTCGTTCAAAATAAAATTATTTAAAGCATAATTCAAGTTTTACTTTTAGGGCTGAACTTTTGAGGTCTTTCCCAAATTAGTCCCTTCTGTAGCGTAAAAAAAGCATCAAAAAAGCGAATGTGGTGAGTAACAGTGTGCACATTTCTCGGTGGCCATTGCATGGAGTAATTGGAGTCACCCGATCTACGGCGGTGACGCACTTGGCACATGCCAACAAGCAACTTGACCCCAACACTGATCCGATCGCTGTTTGTGTCCAATATGGCACTTGAATACTTCGACAACACATGTCATATTACAAAGCTACAATATACTTAATAAGGCTCTTCGAAAGTAGTGCAGTTGTAAAATGCATAGAGCATGCCGTGACTGCATCATTATGTGTGCTATAAAGCTCGTACGAGTGCTACAACTGTGAGTGTGAGGGGACATTATTCAGCAGTTTTTGCTCTGACTGGCGGCACATTTGTATGCGATTCGCTTCGGCGACGGCTGCCCGCGACGCGAGATTAGCGCCTGCCACCGTACACGCTGCGTGATTAAACTGTTTCCGCTTTGCAGATATTCCGTTTTGTCTCTATCTCTCACGTCGATGTGAACAGCGACGCTGCTGCGGTTGTATGCTACCATTTTATACCACGAATAATTTGAGGTTTAATATCGCATGTGGAGCGATAACGGTGCGGTGCGTAGAAGGCGGGCGGCGCGGCGTGCGACTAACATAACAGTTCTGAACAATTTTGTGAATGCAACGTGTTGCATCGTAATAAGGAATTCCACACCGCTAGCGGTACACTGACGCTAACTCCGGCGTAGGTACTGCAAAAGTGCCTTATGTACTTTGGCATTAATGTGTTGTTGCACACACACACACCGCGGCTACGTGTCGGTATGTGTGTCATCTCGATGTAGTGGTGCGGTGCGGAATGCGGCCGCGTCCTTCGGCGTACGCCGCGCCGGATCATTTGCACACAGGCGCGCCAGTTCCTATCCAATCCAGGCAGACATTTTATTGCTTCCTAACTATCATCTAAATGCCGGGTAAAGTTCTAATAAGGTTAGTGAAGCCGGTCACTTGATGACTTCTTAGAATATCGCTTGGCCACTTGAGGAGGTTACAGCTACGGTGTAGCGGTAGTGTTTAATACACGTTCACTTCACAGTTTACTCTAACAGCGCTTGCACATGTACTTGAAAATATTTAAACAGGTTTGAAAGCTTTGATTGTTAAATGCGCAGTAGGGTTTTAACAATTTAGTATGTTTAATGCATGGAATCTTGCAAAAATGTTAGTCATTACGTTAAGAATGCATGGGAATAACAAACAAATAATAAGTTATTTTAAAATTTTTGTATTAACACATTGAACGAATAATCGTATCTTAATTAAAAGAGATTTTATAGTTACTAAATGAAGGTCTGGTTCCAGTACGTATTTAGATGACCTAAGTTGACCCATGTGCAAAAAGATCAAAACAGTTTCCATTGAAGTTGTTTCAGTGGTTTCTTGGAATGTCTCGGACAAAGGATACTTGTAAACCCATAAATACGCAACCTATATTAGTTGCGATGGCGTAGAATGACGCAAAAGAACACCATGTATAATATTCCTGGTATGCAAAAAAGGACCCTCATTTTTAAAGCTGTTTAAAAACCTAGCTAGGGTACTTACATCGGCTTGGTAACTTAGCAATCTCGTACAGAGAGTAATAATTGCTAGTCTACGAAGCGCAGTAGCCTGCATGCAGAATACATTGTGAAGCCCCAGGGAGATTTATTGTTCACTCGCGCTCAGAATGCCGTAATGGTGTCGCCAAACTATGAGAAGAACGGGCCTGCGGTGATCGCCCAAATATGAGTGTTACGCCTTACTTGGAGCCGTAAAAATTCTTTGTCGGGATTCCAACAATATGTATAATACGTATAAATAACGATATGGTACGTAGCCAAAAAGCAAGTAGACAGAAACTATCAAGCCTACTTGTAGGATGAAATATAAGACAAGATGAATAGTCAAGAGACTGCCGAATATTTGTTCACTTAATACCACTCTTTAATAGAGAACAACGATAACACAAACGACTTGGGGGCTCATAACTTGTAATCAAAACGTCAAAATAAAAAATGATCTGGGGCGAATTTGTTTCATTTTAAAAGATATTTTCAACGACGCTCCACCTACAATGATTAAGAGTACAATTTCAGAATCATTTTTCAATTTCCCATCCAATGGATATTATGAAAGCATTTCCTTGTGAATTTTCATCAAATCTGTAATATCGAAAGAACTACGAGTATGTGACATTAGTGACATATGAAGGGACGAATATGCCATTATAAGGGTCTTGGCTCAGACGAAATCCTAAAAAAATATAAGAAGCCGTCACGAAGTCGAAATATAATAATCTCTTAAAAGGTATAACGTGTTATGGGTTCTAAAACAAAAGATATCAATAATTCTGGGCATGGAATATGAGAAAGAAAAGAATTTTGTGGAACTGGACATTGTCTTTGTAATGATGTAATTATTAATTAATGTTTAACAATACTATCGAGCATGTAAGCAGGCCCGGAGCGTTGGCGTGTTACTGTTAATTACAGTCAATTACTCATTAACGTTACTTTCATTGACATGCCAACAGTTATAAATTGGTGAAACGTGCGTACTTGTATGATCATGATTGAATTAATTTTTTAAAGAGCTTCACTTACAATTACATTACAATTATTGAATTCCGATTGTCATCGATCGGCGATCGCACTGGACATAATTGTAATGTCATAAAATAATTTATTAAGGCAGTAAAACAATTTGCGAGAAAATGTACCCGGTGTAGTATTGAAACTGATTAAATAAAAATGTGGAGTTAAGAAAATGTCTATCCTACTTTTTATGTGGTAGTTGTATTTTTTTGGGTTCAGAATGAAAAACGGAATTGTTTTGGATCTTTTGTGAGTGTTTTTCTGTCCATTTGACTGTCTTGTCCGTTTACCGTGTGTCAAACCAAATAAAGGGGCTTGTGGTTTTAAATATTTTTTTGATGAATTTGAAATGAATAGTTTTAAAGTAATTTATTAAAAAAAAAAGGAAATTTACCACAATGAAATGTAATTTTGAGTAACTTACGCTTGCAGTTATTATTGTTCAATTCAACGGTGGTACCAAGTTCTTTGTGTGCGAATTCGATTCGCACTTGTCTGGTTTTTATAAACACATCGCTTGCGTTCCGCATCTGCATCTAATGTGAGTCATAGGTTGATACTACTAGTCATACTATTAGTCATTTAACAGGTTTGTTTAAGCACATAAGCACATCATAGGCACAGAATGGGTTTAACATCGGTGGCTTCATTAATCGTCCAAACTGTCACTTTATTTAGCCATTATTAACTTTCTCTTCCAATACGCTATCTAACAAGTTTCTGTATCAAAATATCCTGTTGAATATCAACTTTCAGATTGATTAGAAAAGTACTTATTTATTTATTTTATTTATCCATTTATTTTTCCATTATCCATTTATTTTTATTTTTTTATTTTTTTAATGTTATTTTTGTATTGGATTAATGATTTTATTTTCTTTGTACTTTTTTAATTAATTTTGATTTATTTGAGTGAATGTTGATTTTGGAGTTTTATGGTTTTTTTTTATATTTATGACATGTGTAGTTAGTTTTATGTGTGTGTATAACGTCGTCTTGGTAGAAAACTGTAAGGTGTTGTACTATAAGCTTTTTGAATAAATAAATAAATAAAATAAATAAATAAATTTATTTCACTTAAAGCTTGCTTCCCTGTATTTAAGGAGCAAAATGTTTATCTTATAGATTGTAGCCTGCGTCGGTTCTATTTCAGTCAACAAATCTCTTGCTGACAGATGTTTATTTATTAAACTGTCCGTACCCTAGCATGGAGCAAAAAATTCGTCGAGATAAGGGTTCAACAAAAGGAAATGACGAAATCCTCACTGATTGGGATTACTGACGTACTAAAAGCGTTGTGAATGTTGTAACAGATAACGTTGGGTCAGATCACAATAGAGGATCAACAATACATAAGTGTAAGCTGAAATGTGACGCATAGTTATCGATTTCTAATCATACGCCCCCGCTGGACGACAGCACCGGTTGTGATGGTGGCACATCTAATGTTGCCATATTGAACATGCCACAGGCGCTGGTAAACGCAGATACGATTAGGATCTTATGTTATTCAAATAGAAATTATGTTAACAATAGTAAAGTGATTTGATTAGAGCATGATAGATAGCAGCACTTTAGCTTAGACTTGTTCCAATTTTATTTTGCATTCGTAGGTTGACAGTGAGTAATATTGCTTTAGTAAAAGTACGTGCTTATAACATTTGTCTCGGTCTTAACGTTTATAATCCTTATAAGACAAAAGCCGAAAGTCTGCAGTCCCAGACAATACTAAACTAATCCACACTTCTAAAACCATTGCCACGATTATTTACCTATATGAGACACAGGAAAAAATATAATTTCTTTTTCTACTACCTATCTATGTAGTTTTCATTGTGTTTTTTCCTGACAATGCATAGTGGAGCCCCGTTTGTTATCAATAGTGCCCGCTGGGCTAGCTGTGTACATCCACATACCCATAGACAGTACGCATTGTATTTAAAGCTAGCCACCACAGTGCAAGCGTGAAGGGTTGCTAGTACTCCCCGTCGTTTGTGCAATTTAGTAGATTATTCCAGTCTGCAGCAATCAACTTAGATAATGTTTTAACACCTCAGATTTGTACATTTGGTAGGTACCTAACACCAGAAATATTCCTGTTTTTAGTTATCGCTACAGAATTTTACTGTTAATATACCTATGCCTAAAACTGTTTAACTACGGGATGAATAGTTTTTAAACAGTTGACAGAATAGACATTCAATATTTAAAAGGGTAACTTATTTATAATAATTGATGATTTTGAACACAGCTCTGATAAAATAACGACAGTTATTATGTTATCAATACAACGTAATTACTTATTCTAATTAGCAGTTGATACAATCAACGTTGTTATTATCTGTCCGGTAAATGAGTCGGGAACGTTATACCCATTTTTCATGAAGCCAAAAATATAAGCAATCAAATGATAGTGGCCTATAATTACAGGGTTATTGATAGCACGTTATAAAATATACAATTATAGTATATTTTTGTCTTTATAAAACAATAAGAGTTCATCACAGTTTTGTTTACGTAAAAAAGCTGATAATTTAAGGATTTGACTGTTTTATAATTTGAGGTTTGATGCGTCATTATGTTATTTCTTTAACGCAACGAAAATAAAAAGTCCTGCTTACCGCTTTCAACCTTCCTAGAACCGTGATTTTCTAATACACTTCTTACTAAATACAATAGTTTGTTCTGAATAGTGTTATTTAAAGTGGTAATGAGGGTGGGGAATGTCCCGCTCGGTCACGCGACGTCCGGCCCGCCTGTTTAGACCTACAGCCACATGGAAATGAGCCTTCCACCTAAATTGCCTCAACAATTTATTTTATTTCACAATATTAATTTGCCTTTGAATTTATTTATACAAAACATTATTTTTTTATGACGAACTATATATTTATTTGTACATTTTCTTATAGTACTAGATTTTCTAGTCTAGATGCCAAAGGTGACGTAAATACTTGTTTATATAAACAACACATAATTAGATTGTTAAAAAACCAGTGCAGATATAATCGAGGCTGTAAACACGGTATTGTGTGTACACTACGCAGATGGAAGCTTCGAGTAATCTCACGGGGATGACGCATGATTACTGATTGTCTCCTTTTGACGTTGTGATGTCTGTTGCATGTACAGCATCACAGCGAGGGGAATTCGTTTTACCTTTATACACACGAAATTGTACTGAAATCGGAATAGATATGTCGGAAAGGCATGACCAAATCAGATTGTTAGGGTATGTCGTACATTATGTTTTTCGATAAAATATCTACGATACCATCGCTCACATTAGGCTGTCTATGTCTAGCTTATCTATAATTAATCAATTAAAGACGCTAACAAAATGTTACCTTCAACAATTTAAATCTCATTGTGTACCATGCGTTCCTGTAAGTCTACATTTAACCGTTGTTTTAGTTTTACAGCTGCTATTTTAGTTTCAATTTGCCGTAGTCGGCTGGTATTAACGTAGACGTGCATTTGCTTGTAATGTAAGGGGTAAATCAGTCTGGACGGCCTGGTGGGGTGCGTGGGTGGGGGCGAGGGACTTTGATTGATGACGATGGGGCCACATTGTGCGTACGTTTGCCCATTGTCCGAGCAACGTGAATCGAAACAACTGGACCAGTAATACAAATGAGCTCTTTTATTGCTGTCGATTATCCCTCAAACGATACGAGTGTGCTTGTATTTTTAAGAATATGACGAATGCTATTATTTGTTTGAAACTCACAATCACTGCTCGACGTGCCTTAATGCCTTCCCCAAATCTTAACGTCTTGTTTGCAACGTACATAAGGATAAACTTATTGAGAGAAAGAGGAACTTTTCCAAAGGCAATTGTTTCACAAATCGTAAAAAAATGTACCAACATCAAATATGGGTGTTGTGAGTGGAACGACAGTTTCCAAACAAATAAATGAACTGAAAGAAATTTCTCGAGAGGGTACAAACATGAAACGCGAGTGAGTGCACGGCTGTGAGACTTGTCGATCGTACGACGTGCCATGAAATAGCTTGGAAAATAACTCCATTCCCGCGGGCACGACTGCGATTCAATCAAGTCTGATTCACAATTTTGGAGTTCGTTTACCGAACTGGCGAGTAAATTGAGAAAACGCAACCAAAATAGCCTAGGGATTGAGAGAGAAAAGGATTTCGCATTTAGGTAATCGTTTTACGTCGTAGAGCCAATTACCAAAATCCAGGGAAGTAGGAGATAATGCCGTTGGCTTACACGATCGTAAACAGACGGCGCGCTCCGCAGTCGCATTTTATTTCCGTTTTTAATTCATTTAGAACTACATTGTAACAGAGGACTAGATTCAGAGGGAGCTGTCAAATTCGCCGTTATATCTTCACTTAAAAGGCAACAGAGTCGTAATGCTATTAGAGCAAAGAGCTTTTCACTTCGTATCTTAGAACTGTAGCTACGTATCGCTGTATTGTACCGTCTTCAGGAAAATGCGAAAACGTCTTCGGCCGAAACAAAAGCTTTATAGAGAAACGGAAAATGCACTACCCCGTAATCTACTAGTTTTTTTTACCAAGAAAAGAGGTTTTATAAATTTTTACAAGCTTTACAAGTAGATCAGTTTGCGTAGTTGTAATAACTGGCGGTACATGTACGGTTTAGTTTAAATTGCAAATGACGATTATCCAATATGGAAAGCGGTTCCAATCACACGGGTCTTTAGACCGCAATATGCCGCCGCTATTCCTTCCCCGAGACGTTGACATTGCCCAAATTAAACCCCAATATTGAATGTCGTAATCCAACCGTTATTGAAATACACACAGAAATATAATTGCTTTCATATCCCATTTAGAATCAATTCAACCAGACTTTTATACCATGTATAAGTTAAATAATCCTTTAATTTTGAATTTATTTATAGACTTCAATTTTATTCTACGGTTAAAAGATTAAAAAAACAGATATTTACATTTACGGTTAAAAGACAGACATTTGTAAAGCCAACGAAACTTAAAACTAATAATTACTTTCATGAGAAATATTTTGTTCGTGAGCACAGTGCCGAGAAAAATTGGATAAGAAAATTGTAAGTTAAACTCAATTTTGTGAAAATAGAACCAAATTGTATTAGATTTGTAGAGAATGATTGCGTGCAACAAAACAATTAAGTTTTACACGTGATACAGATAGATATTATTCAGTTGCCGTGCCTGCTTAGTTAGCATCGAACAAATGTAATAGATGGTATCAGTCTGACCTCTCGGGGGATGAGATTTGCTAATTTATTGGAGCATTAGAGATTTATACACCATGATGAGAGTTTACCGAATATTGGTGCCGATTCTCTTATTCACAAACTAACGTAAATTTAAGTTAAGTACATCTTTCTCTTTCCATTTAATTAAGAAAAGGACTGAAGATAATATATTAGTTAAGTCCTGTCAAATTTAGACACTCTATAGATAATTTAGACGCAATTATGGCGACTACGTATTATATGGCGAATACGTCAATTTTCTACAGGCGCTGTCTAATTTGACATGATTAAACTAAAATGTATCTTCTGTCCTTTTCTTTAAGAAATGGAAAGAGAAAGATGCATTTAACTTAAATTTAGTTATTGACTTAACCGTATGCTTTTGTGACAAGTAGCATGGTTATTGCTCTAATATAAATTAAATTTAACTCATTTTATCATTCATCTTGTCATTTTTATTCAACAAATCCTTATGAACTTACAAACCGTGAATGGCATCGGTTATTCTCAAATAAAAAAGGAACAAACTTGCAGAGAGTAATAAAAGCATAGACAATGTGTCACGTTCAGAAGGCTACTGTCAGTATCGGTATTGAATGGCGTGGCCGATTGTTTGCGCAAGGTGGAGGTCAGCTCGGTCGTGTCGAGTGCTCTCCGGCGGCCCGTCGTCGATGCACTCCACTCTGACGTCATAACCTGTCACTATATTTGCACTATTTGACAGTCTATTGCTACAATCGATACACCTCCCCGTGTGTATGATATTCAACCACGGAGTAGTAAACTAATGGAGCGCTCATACTTGTTCTTCATTTTAGACTCAAACTGGACTAAATAAAAAAGGTCCATGATTGGGAGATCGCCAGTGTCACATCTTCGTTCGTCATACATTGTAATTCTGATTGATTGAGTCTGTAGGTATAGTTACTTATTTTCTAGAGCGCACGTGTACGTCACTCTGGTTAATTCTCTCTCTCTCTGGTTAAAGGTATGATAAATGTGTTGCACATTGCTCCCCTAAACCCTTCCTAGGATATTTATATTCCGGACTCCTTCTGTCGTCACGTATCGATTCATTTGGTTCTTATGCGAGGCGGGCGGTGACTAATGACGTGAGTCCGGCGAATAATATCGTCCATTTTAGCGTAGAGTATAGTAAGCCGGCAGGAGACAAGTGCTGATGTACCTTGTTGACAGCTATGTTCCGATAATGATCGTTTGCGCAGGCTTATCGGACGTCATTAGCAAGTTTGATATCTGTGTCATTAAATAAATATTAGGCTTTGTGGAACAGTCATCTAGTGTGATTGTAATAATCTAGATCCGCCCACGGAATATGATACAGTGTAGTAACTATCTCACTCTGTGCAAACGTTCGTACCTACATTACTGGTGGCGCCACAAATGAAAATCCCCAAAGCTAATTTTCTAATTTCCTCGGTTCCCACAGTTAACCTCGTCATGAAACGTACAGTTTGTTGGCACCGAATTATTATAGATGCCATTACCATAGATATTCAGTTGGAAGATTTGCGGTATGCGATTACGAATATTAATATTTAGGTTAATTAAACTTGAAAGTTAAAACGGCTTGCTCGATAACAGAACGAATAATCCGGTAAGATTACCGATTTATTATAGGCAGGTAAGTGTAAAGTGTAGACTGGTTATTAAGTAAAAATCACCAAAGGTACAAAAAGAGGATATGATCCTTTTCTGTGCCGGTGGTTTGTTTTAATCCGACCTCTGTACCTCGACCGTCCTCCTGCAAGATAACATAGCTGGACTTTGCATAATCACTTCGGTATCTATATTAAATGAAGTGTTCAACACCTTTGTGTCTTATTTAAACGTTCAAGTACAAAGTACTGTGAATCTGTTTCGTCTGAAGGTTCACAACACGTAAATAACAAATAGTTAAAACGAAGTGCGGCTGAGTTTGGGCTCGGTCGTCGGCCGCCCGCCGTGGCCGCCGCCCTCCCCTATAAATACATCGACAAAACACAAAAGCAGATGCACTCCGCGAAACATTTTTAATTTTAATGATGCGACTTTTGCAGGAATCAGTTTCAAACGAATTACTAAAACGTACAATGTTTATTTTGGTTGTAGGTACCTACTGTCTGCTTCCAATAACGTTTGCGGACAGACGTTGAACAGAATAGTTTTACGGTATCTTGGAGGAACTTTGCTTCTTTTGTAAGTATTCTTGCTACGAAAATTATGAGGCAAAGAAAATTTGATTGAAATTAAATAAAATTAAGCTTTTTGAATTAAGTTCTGGTACTCGAATGATCTAAGGGAGTAGAGCATTTGCAGATTTGATTAGTGTATATGGCGAAACCCGATTTCAGGACAAACTAGTTTAGCCTAGGCTAAACTAGTTCCTCCTCCTAGTAGTCCACGCCTCGACTCAGGGCACCCCGACTCGGACAGGTTAGGTTAGAAGGCTATGGCGGGAGCGAAGCGGAGCAGAGCTCCCGCCTTAACCTTCGTGTTTTTTTTAAACCACCCAGAAATAGGAATAGGAACCTCAAGGTTCCGTCGACCTATCTTAGACTAGTTTAGCCTAGGCAAAACTAGTTTGTTCTGAAATCGGGTTTGGCCGGTAACATATACTCAGACGTTCTTCCTAATGATTGTTGTTTCAACTACTATACTATATACTTTTAAGTGTGAAGAGGTTTCACTTATTATTGAGTGCAAAGGTGACAGTTGAAAACTTAAGAAGTCTTTAATTTTTAAACATAATACAAAATTGGTTCTTTTTAAAAAGCCTCTTTACTAAATGTACTAGATAATTATAATGACGTCTTCAATACCGTTCCTCTATCCACTAAGTAGCCGTAATGAGATCAATCCCACCCCAAAGGAAGAGTCAAGACAGCACCTTTTAAATCGGCTCAATCAATTGAGTAAACGCCGTTTCTAAATGGCACAAATCTGAGAGAAAAGGAAAACAATTAATTAACTCATTTCCCGCAATTAACGAGGGACGGACACGAAATTACTTAAGCATCTCTGGGTAATCAGCACCGGGTGGCGGAAGATGGCGGAAGACAGCTTTCCTTTCCCCGCTCGCTCGCCTCGCCGGCGATAGCTCCGCTTCGCTTCCGCCGCCCTTTGTCCACCACAACAATACAGTTTTCGGTGAATCGAATTGAAACAAAACGACCAACACGCAATCTTTTATCGGCTGTTATGCTGACGTAGGTAACTAGGTAGGTACGATATTTTCATTGGCATGTTTGTATTAAGTTTGCGCCTGTCTGGTGTTGACAATTCCTTCGACAATGTAGCAAGTTATGTCGCACGTCTTGTCGTTTATTTCGCAAAGTTATGTTCTTTATTCGTAACACGTGTAACCCTTTGGTTAGGTGGAACATAAAAGAGAAAAAGACCCACAAAATGTGCAACTAATTAGCCCTTCTACGCGACTTTGTAAAGCGCTCAATTGACCTGCAAGGGTTGTTTTATAATCGGCCGTGCTCAAAGGAGTGGTTTCAAAGAAGGCTCGGTAAGCCGGCCCCGCACCGTCGCAGGGGGTTGAGGAAAGGTGCGTTCCGTGAAAATGATCGCGTTCACTGTTCTCGGTGTCAGTCGTGTTTACAAACAAGCATTTAATTGACGCAGGAATTCTAAACACGCCGGTGTTAAAGGAAAACAAGCATGTTTCCCCGCGCTGTCGACAACAGCCGGGTGTACGTCGGCATAATTTTGCAAGCGAAATACTTTTAAGAAAATACTGAACTTAAAAAAAAACATGTGTGTGTCTTGCTAAAATGCAAAAGGATTACTTTATTCTTCCTCAAAAAGAAAGATCATAAGCTTGGCTTATACTTGCGAGACAATGATTTTTAAACAAATTACGAAAGTATAAATAAAACAAAGTGTATTACATCTGAGTTTATAAAGCGCTTTATATGTCTGTGAAGCGTACAGCATGCATTATTCACAGAGAAGAATAATCTGTGTACTAAATAATACAATGTACCTTGTTCACCGGAGGACGTGGGCTTCTTTTATTTTTAATGAAATCTCCTTGTTTGCTTAATTGCGTGCGCTACGACGATGTACTACGTAACATAAATACATTTTTGTGACGTGTTCCCACAACAATGAGCTTTCTGCAAAATTTTCATCCATGTCTGCTTAAAAATAGACGGCTAGACTCTCCAAGATTTTAAGGAGTCTTAATATAAGTAGGTTGGATGTTTGTAAGAAATACAAGTGAGTACTATCTTAAATACAGCATTAATATTACGAAATTGTAACTTAATATCAATAAATGTTTCCTGAGGAAATGTTCAACAGTACAGCACATGTGGAAGACAAGTTAAGCTCATCCGATTTGTTACTTTACCTAATCGTTTTTGCAACGGCAACTTACTGAGAGAGGTTTAGACCTTTTCTTTTATTTAAGCTACTGGATTTCTACATCGTTAATTTAAAACGTTTCATAATTTACGTACTTAAAAAAAAACCTTAAAAAACAAGTCATTGCTGAAAACGTTTATATTTCATGAAATGGAACGCCTAATGAAAGTAATTTTCTTTTTCCTGAGCCGCGTCGTTTGAGTTGTCGAAGCAAGCAAAAACTACTCTTACTAACGGGACGTGTCGTGATCGTGCTTGACAAAAACTTAGTAGTAGAGCTCGGCGAAGTTTCTTTAATAGTTACCTAGATGATGGTGCCGATTCTCTTGTGCACAAACTATCGTAAATTTAAGTTAAGTGCATCTTTCTCTTTCCATTTCTTAAAGAAAAGGACAGAAGATACATTTTAGTTTAATCCTGTCAAATTAGACAGCGCCTGATGACAATTGACGTATATTTAGACGCCATGTTTTTAAATTGCTTCTAAATTATCTATGGAGTGTCTAAATTTGACAGGACTTAACTAATATTTGATCTTCTGTCCTTTTCTTAATTAAACGGAAAGAGAAAGATGCATTTAACTTAAATTTACGATAGTTTGTGCACAAGAGAATCGGCACCAGTGTCAGTTTAACGTTTTATACGCCTATGCAATGGATTTCACCCAAGCCGTAAACAATATTCGAAACACGCTTTTTATGAATGTCTAACATTCGATAGATCCTGAAAGATTTATAACTGTCGGACGCCTGCGGATTATTTCTTGCAAATTCAAGACAAGCGGTGTCAGTTTGTCTGAATATTCATTAGTTACTGAGTTGGGAGTTAATACCGCATCCGATTAATGTTGATATTTTCCCGCATTTAGCTTTCGTTGTTCAAGCGAGGGAGCTGCGAGCACGATTCAACGATTTGTTTTCGGTGGACACATTAGCGACTGTTTCACTTCGCTTTGTGTATGGCTTAGTGTTTAGAATGGCTTTTTCGTGAGCCGGCCAAATTTAATTTATTTTGAACAGGGATATATTAGGTCTTAAATTTCATTAAAAAGGATTAACGACGCCGGAAATTATTTTGGAGCCTACGTCTACTATGTTTAGTCGTCTTTGACGAGACGGCGGAACTGTGAAGAAGAAGATACTATTAATAGCAATGCATCAAGTATTTAACAGTGGCACGGCTTCGCAGTGGCTTGCACCGTGCACCCTCGCGGCCACTAAAACCAAACTTAAATCGCCGTGCAAAGCCGCAAATTCTGCTGGCGGAAACCGCAGACCGTTTTAAGTAAAATATTAAATGCGCTGTAGGATTTGTTCGCGTACGGGCACAGGCGGTTTAATATTTGATGAAGCGCCCGCTCCCCGTCGACGACGTTTTGTCTGGCCCTTAATTGCGGACTGATGCGTCCGCGCCGCTCTCCCGGACTCGGCCGTCGCCGGCACCAGAAAATATTAAAAGGTCCCGCGGCGCTCTCGCAGCTTACTCAGCGGACTAACTGTTTATTGCCTAGAGACGTTAACGCCTATAAATTTTATGTGCGTTTGCAATGCCGTCGTAAAATGTTGCAATTTTGCTAAATCCCGTTGTTTTTCCTTGGCAGAGTACCGCATTACAGCAACAATTGAACTTACAGCCGTTACTGGGATTATGGCGATGCAGTATTTATAATAATCTTATTAGGTATTTTTAGCACTGCGTGACTTGCAAATTAAATTACTTCGTAAAACATCAAGATAATTAGTCATTTTCTTTATGCATATTCGAGATTATATCAGACTTACAGCGTGTAACGTTCAGCGAAAAATTCATTTTGTTTACTTTTAAAAGAAAATGCGAAGCATATTATTTTCAGGAAGTCCTTGGCCAAGCTTAGTTCCCTCGCATTAAAGAAAACGAAATTAATCAATTTAACTGTTTAATACTGTTTTTAGTCGTCGCCGAAAAGGCGATTTTCTCCCCGAAACATCCATACGTAAAAAAACCATTAACGTAATCTGTAGATGAATTTCAAATACAAATAATGAGTGTTTTCCTGACGGCTGAAGCTCAGATAATGACCGAAGCCCCACTCAAATCATTACGTTTACAGTTCCGTATCGAGTCAATATAAAAATTACATTAGCACGTCATTCGTTGAAATGTACAGTTGGATATAACGAGCGGGATGGTCAGAAGAAACAAACAAGACACGCACTGTTGGCTTCAATTACTGCGCGTACGATATACGACGTCGTAAAGAGATCGCGAAGGCTTCAAGGGACAGTTGTCGCAAACACTCGGGTCCCGATACTGGCCGCTTGACAAATCGCTACACACATTCCAAATCGTTTGTTACACCGAAGAATTACCTGAGGTCGGCACTATCAACCCATTTCGGGTCCGACACGTTTCAATTCGCACGCTATAAAATACTTTTTGCGATTTACGGTTGAACAGGGTTTGACTGTCTTACGGTCAGTTACAGTTACTGTTATCCTAATGTTTGTGATCTCTAAAGAGTTTAAATGAGTTTTAATGTGGTACACGCAATTTACATGAAGCTGATTGTTGCATTTTGTGAGTGTGCGAATCTTGTTCTAGTTTATGCTAAAACTAGTTACTAACAGCAAAAAAGCCTTAGTACGTGATGGTCTTACCTTAGAATGAAATTCTTTTATTTACCACTAGATCAATGAGGCAACCAGTGAATTATTGACCACCGATTCCTGGCCTTTCAGGGCTTCTGTAAATATTCAGGTAAATTGCGATACTTTTTGAATATTCATCATGGCCTAAGAACATTATGATTATTGGTTCAAGTATTAAAACTACTCACAACACCGAGGCGTGACGCCATTGCCCGGAGTGACGTTAATAAACGTCAATACGAGTATTTGCGTCACGTATTAATAAAATAATCTTGATACTTACGCGGTATACGAAGCTGTTACTGTATACGTAACTCCTTTGCGTCTGGCATAGCGAATTGTTACGTACCTGTAAGAAAGAAATGAACATAAAGTTGCTGATTAGTAAAAAGCTTTGATTGGTTATTAACTTATACTAAAGTATATTATATGTAAGTAGGTACATTAGAATTAAAATATTGTTCCTATACACGTTTCAGTACTTCTCTGTTTGTACTCAGGTAAATGAAATTAGTACGGTTACTCGCGTAAGGGGGTTTTTGAGGGTTTCCTCAAACCAACTCTTATCGTAAAAGCGCAACTCGGGATTGGATAGGGCTACAATGCATTAGCCGTTAATAGCAAGGCTATCACATTAAGAATGCTTTTGTTATATGAATTTCCGCTTCATAGGGTTATAAAGGGTTACCCGTTAACGTTGTTACTAGGTATATGTGTAAAGGAAACCGATTAACCGTCTAACCTCTTACCTGAGTATACCAGTCCCTACTTTTTTCAGTTTTGGAATTAAAATATTTAAAAAAAAGTCAGTTGAGGTTTATTGGTTAATTTCCTCGGTAACTTAACGTTCAATAGAAGGCTTTATAACAAATTTACCTTGAGCCATTTGTCCGGCTATCTATTTCATCGGCTCTTAATTCCTTAATTTAATTTACCGGTAATCCATCCGAAGTTTTTTAAGATGTTCTCTTTATTTACATGGCTTTGAACTTTGTACACACTTGTTTGATAAAATGCGATGCGTGTACTGTTTGAATAACTGTAATGTTGGTTAGACGTTTATGATATTTTTAACATCCTATTAGCATAGAATTTAAAAATAGTAATAGAAAAGGTCTATGAACTAGCGGAAGAAGGAAGTTGAATTAAAATTCTCCACGTATAGCCGTCCAGTAAAGTGCTAATAATTGAATTATTTATGTGTCTGTGTCCGTAGATATTTTACGTAATGAATATCTATGAAGCTTTAACAGAAGACAACTTTACATACAAACTGGTCACATGTGCTCTTTACATGACATTACTGGTGAGAACTGCACTGTTTAAACTTGACACATTTTAAACAATAAAACGCACACCTGAAGGGATACGAGTACCCTACAAAAAGTATGAAGTATTATAAAATCCATTAATTTGCCAACACGTTATAATTAACGGTCGTAATTAGCCGAACATGGTGGCAAGTTATAACATCCGACACTATATCTATTCAGAGTAATAAATAATGAAAGTCAAACATCTTTTTACAAAGTGAATTATATAGTGATAATGTTATACGACAAGACTGATAACTACTTTTATTCGCTTTAACACTTTCCTTTATAAGTATTATCTATAAAAATGCTACCATTACTGGTGCTAATTAAACATGAACGATAAGAAATACTGCGAGTAAAGAGCACAAGAATTTTAAATTTTACAGACAGTGGAATACCCTTATATCTTTGGCTTTATTTCTCTAATGATTATGCAACTTGTTATGTGTACTAGTTTTGGTTGATAATCTTAAAAACATGTTGATGAGTTCTTAATAATTGCCTAACCTTTGATAGTGCAAATTTTTAAAATGTTTATACCTTATCGTTATTAAGAATGATTTATTATGCACAAGTTCACGACCGTCTACGTAAAATAATTAAATAAAATTTGAATTACTAATGAAACTAGACGATAAGAAACTGTACAAGCTAATCTTGACGGTAAATTACACAAATAATTCCGGATCGGCTGATAATAAACCCGTTAGGCTATAAAATTTTGAATTAGTTAAGTAATTAAAACAGTTAGTACTGTAGTTATTGGTCTGTAGTTTGAGTATGTTGATGGCGTTTGTAAATATTTTAGGCTGTTCTATGACTATTCGAAGTTTGAACATAAACGTAGGTTTCTCATTTAAACTGTTCCAAAGAACACCGTAAACGTTTCCTTAAACACAGTGATTACCGACACCTTGGCTTTGAACGGTTTGATTTTATAATACAGCCCTATTATTTATCTATAAAGTATAGCATTATGTATCTATAAAGTAAAGATAAATAATAGGGCTGTATTTTAAAATCATTATTTAAAATTAGTCATAATTTCATCATTTTCGTTATCAACCTGTATTTCTATTTTACCTCTGTGAGTCACTAATGTTCCTACTTGAGCCGCCGCATACACATGTAGTATGTATTCTATGTATACATGCCTACATCCACTATGTAATGGGTGCAAACCAATTATGTTTCACACACAGTTACTAATTATAATTTCCTCGGCGCTGCCATTCGGAAAACTATGTTTAGAGTGTTCTATTTATTAATTAGTAGCTAAATACGCTGCAGTGAGCACAGTTATTACCACTTAAATTAGTTGGAACAACGTTTTGGACTTTATAAAATTTTAAACTGGCTTCATTTCGCTGTGTAACTGTTTAGATAATGTAATAATTTTATTACAAGTTGTGGCCATGCGCCAGGCGCACAATATGCACCACGTATTCAAAATACACTGCACGTCCTCCAATAACTTTGAATACCAACCGAGTAGGTGGTATACAAGCTGTTATAAAAAATCATACAAATCCCCGTGTCATAAGATTCATGCATGTATGACAAGTTAATTTAGTATCCAGGTTGTGGTCGTGGTGACATCCATCTATTGCTAGTAAGGACATCGCACATTGCCTTGGGCCCGCACCATTCAAGAACTCACAAAGCGCATATGCTAATAACACATTTGCAATTAAGATCGCGACACCCACAAGGGAACGCCATTGTTTCATACATGTGAAATGTGTCTACTTATTATTTATAACGATACAATATTTATAACAATATACGCAATTCAATCTTGCACAATGTTAATAGTTTTGCAATTGAATAAAATGTAAGATAAGCGAAAGCTTTTTATTGACTTGAGTCGCGACATTCGGATACGGAACGGAGCGGAATTTAATACTGAATTATGAAAACATTTCGTTGATAAAACTTTCGTTCCACCGCTGATACTAATGGAACGAATTTTCAAAGTAAAAGTTGTACAACAAGCAATCTCCTGGCATGGAAAGTTGGGCAAATTTCAGTTGAGCACCGACCGGTGAGCATCACCAAAAGAATGTAATAAGGCACAGGTGCCGCAAGTTCTTTATTGGATTTCGCACGTTCCGACTCGACGTGTTTGATGGCCGGAAGATTCTTGCTAAACTCTTTGCTAGATATTAATTTTCCTCCAAAATTATCTTTCGACTTGTCACCAACTATTATTCAAATGTATTTCAGCAATGGGAACGTGGGTTACGTTTATAGCGCTCACCTGTTGAGCAGTCCCTCGGTTCTGTCATAACAAGATTTTAAGTTTTGCTTACACGTCATTGTACGCACCGGTATTATTTACGCAAAAATAAATACCGATTTTCTATTACGTAAACGATATGTTTTTGTTGTAGACATTAAAATAAACGATATGAGAGCGCGCAGTCTAAATCGTATCGTAAAAAAATGAGTGCGTGTCCACTGTCCGATGATGCAGCTGTGTCACGAGGTCATTCCGAAAAGTGTTTCTCGGTGAACGACGACGACTGAAAGGAAAAGTATAGGCCGCAACGGTGCGCGCCGCCGCCGCCGCTGCAGATCGTGTCATTGACACATGCAAATTCGAACAACGCTTCGGTGTCGGGTCATCGAACCCTCCATTCAATGACTGTCGAAAGTTATCCACGACGGCGGCGTAGCCTACAAAGAGCTCCTGCACCGTCGTAGCCGACACGCGAATGTAGCTTTAAAAATCATTCTCAAATAAGGCGAATTTACCTTGCAAGCACTCACTCAATCAAAGGAGAACATTAAATTATGTGTCTAGTCCTTCATTTCGTTATTGAACACCGTTATTCAAGGTAAACAGCGACTTGTTGTGAGTATATAAGGTTGCTTATTTGATGTGTTCGATTGAATTCGACAGATGCGCGCTGCTACACGAGGTGCGTCTGGCCATTGTATTATTAGCATTGCGAATTTCGACAAGCTCTTGGTGCTAGACGCCATTCGCAAATACAAACGCTTGGCATGCAAATCTCTCTTGTCTGTAGGACGACATTAACATGGTTTGTTAGGCTAGGCGTGGCCTCCAATCCAACAGACAACTGTATTTATGTAATGTATTTTTTTTCACTGTTGCATCGCCACAGTAATGTACAATTTGTTACGCTTTCGTTGCCGTACGTGATGTATAGCAGCTATTTCTCATATAATGCGATACATTGTCGGTTTGCGCAAAGACTTAGGTGTATTATCAACACTTGATGTTATTATGTTTGCAGAGCAAGCATCATACGTGCACGGCTGGCGGACGTTGAGATAAGCGCACGTCCTTGTCCGCTGTGATGGACGTAAAAACTGTGAAAGGATGACCTAAATAACGCGGAGAGTAATCTCCTTCTTTAATATATCTATGGTAATCTCTGATGTGTGCTATCATCGCGGGAGATGGTAATGTTGATTGTTGACCTAATCTATCACGTGACGTCACGGAGCTGCCTGCAGCGGACCTGCCCGAGGCCAGACGGCGGCGTGTGTAAACTTATTGTATACACACATACCTATGTATATGAATCATAAATACTTGGCATTTAGAAACTGTAAGCAGCCACGTTTAATTTATTTGTGTTAGTTTCACTTGCTGATCGACGGATGAGAGAAACACACAGCGTATCAGCTGTTTTCCGACCTACACGAGTTGTGGAGGAGTCAATTGTGGTAGTTAAACGGATTAGCTCTGCACCAGTGAGGGTCGGGCTTATTGCAATTGCGAACTGTGATGTTTAAGTGAACATGCAGCTTCGATTGCCTGCGTATAAGGAACAAGCGTGTAGATAAATTGTTAAATTCTACATTCGTTCACATAATCACCTCATCATACTAGGCACTAGGAAGAAAATGTACTTACTTAATTACAACATTTTACGTAATAGAATCGCACAAAGCCGCGTAGCTAACTTTGATTTACCGTAATTTAGTGTAAAAAGGAAATAAATACTTGTCTGTTAGATGTCTTTTACAAAACAATGACATGATTTATCGTTGCGAGATAACTGTTTACACGTAGGATATCGAGCCGTCTGTTGTCCAGTCCACACAGCCCGCTTTGTTGTATATGAGATAAGATTAAAGATGGACGGAGTCGGGGATATTAATGATAAATATATTAATTTTGTACCTAGTTTAATGTTGTGCAGTGTTCGCCATTTTATTGCTAAGAAAAATCACTCCATTCATTTACCCTACTTTACATAGGTACTAATCTTTTTATTTACCATTTTCGTTTTTTTATAAACTTTTAACAAAATAGGTAAAAATTATAATCATTTGGTAACTCAAGCGTTAACCGTTAGTTAAACCAACGGCAAAACCTTTTCTCTTATACATAATTTAGTGGGAAAACATGTTCATTTTTTAAGTAAACAAGTTCATTATTTGTATAATATAATAGTATGTATACACGAAAGCATGTGTGTCGTGGTGGCCCAGGCACTGAAGGTGCACGCAGCACAGTGCTGAGACTCGCAGCAGACGGGTGTGGCGGCCGCATGAGAAGCTGGCCAATGGCCGCATTCCTTATAGTTGAAAGTAACACGGTATCCGGCTGCGAAAAATTACCGTCTCGCTCGGACACTAGCCAGGGATTCTGCTTCTTACATTACCACATCACAAACCATTCCTACGCAACATTTTAGCAATTTCAAATAGACCTTATTGAATACAAAATTGCGACCCATACACAGAGTACGCCCGACTGTGCCGATATTGTCCAATCAAGATGATTTAGATAAGTGTCAATGTAACATAAATGACGGTGGAACGTTTTATTTATCACCGAGTTCGACAACCTCTCGCTCTTTAAGATTGTATTTATATAACCAATGGTTATAATTAACTTTTGATATGCAGGCTGTATCGACAGGACTGACATGCAACAATGAGCACACAATGTAGAACTTTATTTACTTCTTCATTGAGTATTTTGTAAATAAAACTTACATCTACATTTTATCATGTGCTTTTAATATAACTTGTACAATATTTCGCAGTTAATAGAGTCAACGAATGCCCTTCTTACATTGAGGAACCCATTTGCTTTGTTTCAAAATTTACTAGAGTCAAATAAGATTTCAGAAGTAATAAAAATCCTTTCCGTTATTCCATAAAATGTTATATAAGAAAAATAGCCCATTCAAATACGTTTTTAAAAGTATGAATGAGAAATATTGCCGCTTTGCAGGTAAAATATCTGCGAACGAACATTATAACTGCAACGAAAGTGTGCAATTCTCTTCCTGTTCGATTCGAAGTGGGCCGGGGCACACGAGCTACGTCGTCGTGTGATTGCTTTGCGCGAATTTTTTGTTCGTCTGGCGCGCAGGTGTCTTGTCGTAGCACAGAGTTGAGTGAGACTCGATGCTTATTTTTTTACTGAATAGCCTTCGACCCGCCCCGCTGCCATTGTTTATTTTGGTCGTTTTTTTAGCTCATCGTCTTTAGACTTGTGAACCTCGCGTACCTGGTAAGACATTACCGTCGGATCTTAATATACGGTGAGATAAAATTAAATGCTTAAAAGAACATGAACACCGAGCGCTTTTAACGAACACTTCAGATAGTTCGGTACTTACTGTAAATGCTTACGAGTACACGAGATTTGTAAACCGTTGTGACTGGGATGGGTTTATGATACCTGTCTGTCGTTCTCACGAATGCGTGCCAGTATTTTGTACAAAACAGGTTGGTTCGGCAACACGGCATTTACTTAACGGCCCTTCATTTACGTAACGTGCTGTGAGATTGCTAAAATGAATGGTGTGGTTCCCAAGGCGGCGGCGGCGTGGTGGCGTGGCGGGTGCATGCGCTGGGCGGGCCTCTCTAGTGGTATTGCGTTCCGTTATCTTGCGGTCATCAGTCTCTCGGAACGGGTTACGGGCCCCGGAGGCGATACACCGGAACTGTCGTGCTGTATACGGCGCACGCGCCGGGCACGTCCGCGTGTCGCCGGACTCGTGTGACGTGTCGCACTGCCACCTGACGTGCATCACGGAGTACCGCACCACTTGCTGTCGTGCACGTGAAGCGGCGAGTTACACGACTTGCCTTGTAAGAGCTAACCCTAACGTAGCAACTGTATTGTCTGACCGCCTAGCTAATGGATTCAGGAAATTAGTCTGTACATTCAGCAGAGCTTTCGTAGTCCGCAAGGTGTAGCTCGTAACTTGGCATGACGAAGCAGAATCGTGTGGCTGCTGAGATCAGAAAACTGAGCGAAACTGACGTCGACCAGACACTTAAAAAGTTTAGAAAATGAAATTAATAAATGGATGTCCAAATACCAATCTAAAATCTTTTATTCAGTATGTTCGTTTTCTAAGTCATTTAGATCCTGATTACAATCAAAAAGCAAATTAATAAAAGCTAGGGACCGTCACTTCCCCGAAGCTCAACTTATCTCACTAATCATGATCCATTCAAAAACATTATGACTGTAATAAGCTACAATAATCGAACCATAAAAACATAATGGAAAAAGAAATGATGACAATGGAGTTGATAGACAATTCAATCAGTGTAATTAATTGTTAAGTTCCTACTTCATAGTACCCGTATGCGCGTGCCCATAGTGCGGGCTTGGGGGAGGCGGAGACACTGGGTAAGGGGGGGGGGGGTGTCTGTGAAGTTATAAATAATTAATGCGAAAGATAACTGTGCCGCGTGCGCCTGGGCAATACGTGCTCTGCAAGCACCTAATCGCAGTCAGTGATGAAAGTTCATTAAAATAAAAAAAATATGATCAATAGACAATAACACTTTTTCATCACATCTGAGTAATTATGTGTAAGCTTTTATAACCGATCATAATTATACTTGGTAGTGATATATTGTTTAATAATGGAAATACTACAATTTGCTAAGTAAAGAAATAACCATAGATAATGATTGCATATTGCTGCACTTTTTGCTAAATTTTGTTTAACTCTGCAGCCAACTGTACTCTATACTTACATAAGTTGTTATATAAATAAGGCAGACAATTGGAAGTTAAAAATAAGTGAAAGAGCTTTTAGCAGAGAACTACTAAACAATATTGTACCGACCAACATAAAAATGATTATTGGTACCTAACTTAACTAACAATAACAAAGGTTAACCCACATAAATTAAAGTGGTATAGCAGCGAACAAATGTGTGGTTTGGTTAACACCGAACGAAACCGAGCTAAGTTGATAACAGATTGCTAACATATTCTGCTCCGATATTGAAAACTTTTGTTAGATTTTGTTGAAAGGTTGTTTTCAAAGTGAGAATTTGATGAGTCACCAGATTATTGTTTCAACCCGCAGAATATTTTTTCAATAGAACTTGAAAAACAGTTGCAGTCTCACCGTGAATCGCTTTCATTTAATTTTTTGCTTTTACAAAGTTTCTTCCCCTTTTATTCCGCTCAGAGTAATGATGGTCGCGCCCTAAATTAAATTGATTTCATTAATTTTATCTGTATTTTTTGCTATCACTGCTTCGTGCTTTGAACTTGTTAATAGGACTGAGAAAATAATTCGACAAAATAAATCGAAATAATAATGAATGAGTGGTTTTCCGGGATAGAATAAATTAATAAGAACATTGAATAAAGATCAAATTTAAACAAGTAGATAAGTGTTTGGTTAAGCTTATTGGTAATATTGCGGGACATGCAACGCTCAGGCAGGCGCATTATGGACTTTGTCCACAAAAAATCCGTTGATTGTGGACAGGAAAATTGCTGTGAAACCGTACACTAGCCAGTAGTTAGTTCTACAGTTGGAGGTAACAGTACAAACACAAAGTTGCGACTGACGGTGGCCAACATATCAACCACTTAGTGCCCACCACGCTTTCCCATATGCGTTTGAAACTTTATCCGGACCGTTACCAACAAAACGCGTTTTAAAACTCATACTGTGATATACCGTATACACTGTATAAAAAGATTCTACCAGAAAACAAAACTTTAATTAGATATGATGTAATTCAAAGAGCATGTTGATCCTTTCAGAAGTGCAACCTTTATAAACATAAATATCATCTCATTCCTAATTCGAGATTGTATCGAGTACACGCGAGCCTGACACTGATACGGTTCTTAAATTTCTTAAGTAAGCACATTTTTGGAAGTTAAGCATTCTAAGAGTGGTAACAAAGTGAGTAAAGTGCGCGTATTTCATCCTTGTCGGGTGCAACGAGACACTGCTAGTACAAGCGACGCGACGACGCCTTCTCACATAACACAATGTGCACGCCGTAATAGGTTTGTCGTTGTGGTGGTCTCAGATCTTCCACTGAAATCCTCAGAACTGAAACCGAATCTTATTAGGGTGAACACTTCAATTGTGTGCAATTGGACTGTTTGATGGATTTTTAATCTAACTGGACTATTTGTTCACTCACATATTAATTGATCAAATCGGACTTTCGTAAATCGATTGACTTGATTTTTTTTATATTTACATAAAGAGATTTCAGACACATCCATATCACTTCACGAACGAATATACGTATTATGTTCACGATTAGCACACTTGCACGAGAAACAATTCAATTTAAATGCTAATTAAAATATGTGCATGTAACGCTTTATTGAATCCAAAAATACATATACCTGTGTGTGTAAAAACTGCATTATTCATCTGAATATTTTACAATGATGAACAGATTAACGTGGCTAGTCACACGCGAATCATGACCTATTTTAAGAACGTATTCATAATGGACATTAGACTGCAAGATGGTCCTTGAGAATCGATTGGATCGATTTACATTCCGATTGGATCTCAGTGTGTATTGATTGAATAAATTAGAAGTCTGATATATTCTCGATGCTTCATTCTATTGTCACGCCTCCTTTATGTAATTTTATTTTACTTTGATATGAACACGGAACTATGTAGCATTTTAAAAATCTGACTGTGAAATGACGATTCCGGTCTTGTTTAACCTCTCACAGGTCCTCAGTGAGAAGACAACAATTTATTACACCCAGCATGAACAAACGGAAACCCGAAAGTCTGACTTCGATCTAAACAAAGCAAAATTAGATAAATATCAGACACTCACTCTCTTATCTCGCAGACTATCTGCGATAAATTATTCTGATATTTTCATCTTGCGAGATTGAAAGCGGATGTAAAGATAATACATTGAGCAGTTGTTTTAGATGTTGTCCACGCCTACTTGGTGTATTTTCATTTCGCGCTTGATTCTGTCATAGCGTTGATTGCCGGGCGCTGATTTAGGCAAGTTTCCAACACGGGTATGTAAACAAAGAACCATTTCGCTAATTAAGTGTTCGGTGTGTGTTGTGAGTGCGACGGCAGACGGTGTTTGGGATGCAACGCGATCCTATCAACTTCAGTTCCTCACTCAAGTACACCACTCATTGAAATAATTACTTATTTACACTTTGTAATGGACTTTTTCCATAAGCAGTTGCATACTATAAAATCAGCCTCGCCCTTAAAATGTCTATTTTTTACATACGAACATAAAAAAAAAATTAACACATGGCCAGATAGCTATCGAGACAACAACCTGATGACCTTTGAAAAAATGCAGTTTGCGTATTTTATATTAACTTGATTTCTCGTCTTTAAATGATTACAGGTACATACTTTTACGAAATTTTAAATGAAATTTAACATAAAATGATTTGAATAGAATTTTATTTTGCAATTGCAAAGTACTTAACTAACAATGAAGTCGCCTTTAGCGATGATGAAAATAATAAGTATTTTTTCAATCCTATGAGTTGCAATTGAGATATTAGCCACGTATATTAAGATTACCGACGGGAGATAATCCAGCGACTACGTATGAATGCAACAAAATGTAAACGTAAAAGTGCAATGTTGTGTAGGGGGCGCGCGGGCGCAGCTCGCGGGGCGGGCGGCGCGTGCGCGGCCCTGGCGGTGCCGCAAGGTCAATGGCACGCGCCTCTCCCGCTCGCACACCGGAATTCCATATTTAAATCTCGTCCGCAGAAAAATGGCGGTCGACTCCATTCCGGGCTTATTGGACGATTCGCACGAATTCAACTCGCACAAAACGTGCGAATCGACTCCTTTAAATAAATATTATTTTTCTGTAGTCGATTCGCACGAAGTTCATTTATTGGCGTGCGAATCGACACCTTCACAAATATGTAGTAGGCTATTCGCACACATATTGTTTTTTTATCAAATGCAGTTAAGGTAAAGTACACTTGAGTACAGAAGTAGTAAGGTCAAATGTGTTTTACTCGTAATAGATAGAAAATAAAAACACAATCTACACACATCAACATGGTCTAGGAATATTTCAATTAAACCTAAATAACTAAAATTCTATTAACTTTTTTTAAGACATCAACACATTAAAATAAACCTTGTTTAATAGCCTATCTAATCTGATAACAAACTTTTAGATAGTTACATTTAAAAAAAACTTAGAAGAAAAGGTTAACTCAGATAAAATTTCAATCTTAGCTTTATTTTTAAACATCAAAACCTTAGATCAAAACATAAACAAAATAACTATTTTTTTTTATAAACATTGTTGAAAACTTAAAATTAATAATTCGTGGATTCACCTAAGACTCTCCTGACACATCTGCAGCGGTTCTGCACAGGTACTCAAAACAAGGGTGTCAATATCCTACTTTAAACTTTCGCGTTGCATATTACTACTTTACTATTTCACGGGATTTAACGCGCACATACCTTTTTTATTTGTTTTTTGCTTGACGTTTCGGCAGGGTTACACCTGCCATGGTCACAAGCAGAGTCTGCTTGTGACCATGGCAGGTGTCAATATCCTGTTGTGGAATACTGTCCCAAGTTCTGCTATGATGCAAAAAAAGCTGGTTTTCATGCACAATATCTTCTGGGAAATTTCTAACAGCTCTTCTCTGAAGCATATCCCAGGCATGCTTAATAGGATTTAAGTCAGGGGATTGTGCAGGCCAGTCTAAAGCGTAGATATCTTGCTGTTGTAACCAACTTGTAACGATACGCGCCGTATGTGGACGGGTATTGTCGTGCATTAGCTGTTTTTTTTTCCCCATTTGCTGTCTGTGGGGCAATCATTACAGGCTCTAGCATCTCGTCTATGTATTTTAAAGCAGTCATATTGCCTTGTATCCAAACGTGGTCCGTTCTACCGCCGAGACGAATTCCTGCCCAAACCATAATCGTGCCACCTTGATATGCATGAACTTGTTGTGGGTGCTGCAGTCGATTCCAACGTCCAGGTTCTCTCCAACGCGTACTCTTCGCGAATCAAGATGAAATCCAAACCTGGGTTCATCAGTGAAAAGCACAAGTGACAGTTTGGTTGGCAAGTGAAAGCCCATTGTAATCTTCTTCCTCGATTGCCTCTCCTTAGCGCTGGTACCCGAAGTAACCTACGAAGACGTAGGTTGACTTCATGCAGTCGTCTTCTCAAAGTTAGCCCTTGAACCAATTGCATCGCTGTTACATTTGGCTGACTTCGTGCAGCATTTACTATGAATCGATCCTGTACATGTATTGTAATACGTTGAGGTCCTCGGTGCCGTTCCACCACTTCCCCCGTTACACGATAACGTGACTAAAACCTGGATATAACGCTCTGACTGGTCCTCCTTCAGAAACCGCAATTTGGGTAGCGCCAGCTTGAACAAGATATTGACATTGACACCCTTGTTTTGAGTATGCAGAACCGCCGCAGATGTGTCAGAAGAGTCTTAGATGGATCCACGGATTAATTTTAAGTTTTAACAATTTTTATAAATAGAATAGTTGTTTTAATTAGGTTTTGATGTTACAAAAATAAAGTTTAGATTGAAACTTTGTCTGAGTTTTTCCTGTTCTTCTAAGTTTTTTTTTTAATTTTAACTTTATCTAAAATTCATTATCAGATGAGATAGGTTATTAAACAAGGTTTGTTTTAATGTGTCTTAACAAAAAGTTAATAGAATTTCAGTTATTTAGGTTTAATTGAAATATCCCTAAACCATGTTGATGTGTGTAGATTGTGTAATAATTATTACTTATTCAATACAGATCTTTTTTACTTTCAAGTAAATATCTGTTATTTAAACTTCGAATATTTTTAGTTTTATTTCAGTGATGGCTGAATACGACTGTACTTTAATTTGTTTATTCCTTAAAATGAAATGTGTGCGAATAGCCTACTACATATTTGTGAAGGTGTCGATTCGCACGCCAATAAATGAAATTCGTGCGAATCGACTACAGAAAAATAATATTTATTTAAAGGAGTCGATTCGCACGTTTTGTGCGAGTTAAATTCGTGCGAATCGTCCAATAAGCCCATTCCGCGGCCGCACCATGTGTACGGAGAATTAATAAAACATGCCTCCCACTTTTTCTTATCGTTTTTTCCGAGTATCGTTAACAACTTGGTAACAGTGCGGTTGCAGTTTGCTGTTACGTTGTGTCTGTTAAATACTTGCATCCCATAACTACGTGTAAGAAAACTAATCGCAATATTTTGAATACATATTTTTTATGCTCATCTACCTTCTTATTTACGCGGTCGGTGTTCATGGTTAATTCGAAACGGTATTTAAAAACCCAATAAAGTTTAATTGGTGACCGTATCGCGCCGGTGAGTTACAAACACATAATGTAGCGTTTTTCGTAGCAGCGTGACGCTACGATATCAGGACGAAACGTAGACACGTAGGCAGATGTAGCCACGTAGACACATGTAGAGGCACGAGTGTATACGTAACGTGGTAGCGGACACAATTAACTGGGGACAGTAAAGTGCAAGTCACTGGCAATCGGAGACCGCTCGGATTTCAGCACAAAAGCGTAGGGTGTCAGGGACGGTATGTGAATTTGTGTACTAAGCGTAGCAACCACTAATGCGAATAACAATAGTGGGGTTTTAGTTGAAGAACACTATACAGACAGTTCATTAGCTTCATGTGGGCAGCTTTATTTATAGCTTCAATAAATAACTACACGAATATGTACAGACAGACACGCAGTATGCAACGCTTAAATGAGTAATCTACAGTTATTTAGTACTTACATCTACAGGAGATGATTTTATGATTTGAGATCGAGAGAGTAAACAGGATGCACCTACAGCTTGCTAAATTATCTCCGATCTCGTAGATGACTCCTACTCCACAATCTTTTGTTATTCAGTCAGACGTTCCGTTCATCCATTAAATTGATCAAAATCTATCTAGTGGAAGACCGGCCCGGCGGAATAACTTTGCTATTCCCCTTAAAAGTTGGGGAGCAAAACCCTTTAACTAAACGCAAACGAAGGACGTGTAGTTCTAGTGGAAAGCTACAAAAAGGAATAAACACGCAGTCACACTCAAATTGAACGCACGCAGTAATGCGGCGAAATTAATTAATGTTCCTTTTCGTGGCGCGCACTGAAAATGTTTTAAAAGCGCCTGATCCTTGGAGGGACGGAGTACGAAGTGCAAGTCATCGGCGCGCGGACGGCGGTGCGGGGGCCGGGCGGCACTGAATTTACAGCGCAATAAACAACACAGAAACAGAGGAGCGTTATCTGCTACCAGCACAAATGAACTGTCTCGCCGGCCACCAAGAAACAACAACACTGAATCGCTTAACGCAAAAGTCACTATCGCCAACACAACTAAGTATTTAGCGATGGCGGCTCTGACTTACAGTACTCCACCGCTTTCTTTCCAACGAACGAAACAAAGGGCAGTTCATCGTACGAGATTTAGTGCGAGCGTAAAACTAACCACAGCGAATGTGTAGTTTGGATTTACTGAGTTATAAATCTGAGTGGTGTCATTGGACAAAGTGGGAACTGGAAGCGCCGACAGAAATACTTCTTTTACTTATTCTTAACTGGTTGTTAACTCATGTTAAGCAAACAGGTATAAAGAAAATTAGTTAGTGAGCGAGTGCCGGAACTTCATGCTTCATAAATTTATTGTTAACACACTTACACCTGCCGCTGCGCTTTAACATCGCTCATATCTATAACACATTTACTCATGACATGCTTTAAGTGAAAGATTTTTTTATGATCTACTGCTACAATATTAACTTGTAACTTGTTATTTACATGTAGCAATACTAATATGTCAGCGAAAGTGAATCATGGAAGAAAATTACCAGTCAGAGAAATCACAAAACAGGTATGGAATGGTTTAAGCTCTACAGAAGATACCTACTATAAGCCATTTGCACGAAGCTTGGAAAGCGATTGTTTATTTAATAATTATGTAAATGACTATGCCGTTATGACAGTAGTACATACATCCAGTCGTAACGTTTCCGCGAGCCGGCCTCGCCCCGGGCCGTTCGACTGTGTCCGCTCAGGAATGGGTGCGCTAAGTGAAACGATACCGGAGATGAGACACTGCGAGCACATTGCGTTCACATTTCATACTAACTTTGGGAGCCATCCATCGCCTATCTGTTCATGATAATAAGTATAACCTTATTTAATACGCAAATAGAATTGCAAACAGACATTATGAGAAGTTAGTTGACATTAAAACATATTAATTAATTCGTGGAAAAAGTCCAGAATGGCGAAATATGGAAAAATGCTAAAGTGCTGCGAAGCTGAAAGCGTTTTTTTTAAATCGTGCGTAATCTGAAGTTGACATCGAAAATTAACACAACGAAAGAAAAACAAAATGTTGACATGGTAATTATCACTGAACACAATCTGGATAACTGGATAGGGTGGAGAGAAAATTCAATGAAGCGTAGTGACCGTCGGGCCTCAGAACCTTCATTTATGTAATGTGCTTATCGAGAATTTGGGGCCCAATTCTCGATTTTCGCCATTTATCTCGAGTTCGAGATTGTAAGTCTATCTCTATGTCTATCAAAAATATCTCTATCTCTACCAAAAAATGGCGAATTGAGCAGAATTCCGTATTCTCAGTCAAAATAGAAATAAATGTCACGAAAATGTCGAGTCGAGTGAAGATAATGTTACCATTATGAAGAATCGCACGTTCCGTTTTTGGTAGCTTAGTAAAAGTAGCATAAGTGAATGAATGATTTCGTTTTAAAATGCTGAATATACGAATATTTAATTATAAAACGAAACGTTTAGTGTAAAAATAATCAGTTTGACAGTTGACTGTCTGTCAATGACAGAATTCAAGTGTTAGGTAGGAAGTAAATGATAAAGTTCTTTATTTTAAAATAAAAATAGTTAAGTCATACAAAAAATCAATTATAATAAAATCGGTTACAATAATTGTGCACTCAACAAACACGTAAATTAGGTATTTTAGGGTGTGCAAGATAGAAATTCTAATAAACAAATAAACTCGTCCATCTTTCAGTGGTTTCAAGTCTAATCGTGGTCGTCGTTTCAAAAAAACACAATGCACAAATCAAAAAGTATAAATCGAATTTCCAGTAGGTATGAGATGCCAAGCCGTATTTTATTAAAAAAATAAGGAAATAAAAACACAGGGTACAATCCAAAACTAAACGAATTCACACAGAAATGACGTATCTCTACAATCGACATGACATCTCTACTGCTCAGAAGCACTCGACATGAACTCTAACGTTAGCCTTCGACAAATGTCGAACTCGACATCCCCAGAATAGCAACTTTTAAAATTTGACGAAAAAATGACGTCATTCGACTTTTTTGTCGAATTCGACATCATCTCTAAAACCGAGAATTGGCTCCCTGGTATTATTCTGAGGATTTTGTTACTAAATAAGTATAAATCTCTCTCTAGTGAGTTTCTTAAGCACTTCATCATTCAGGTCTTTTGTATTATTTACAACGGAAAATATTTCATTGGCGCGGAGCTTTCAGCTTAAAAGTTCATTATATTTAAATCCCAAACCGTAAAATACTTTTTACAATAAGTATACCAAGATCTATAAGTGAAAAAACTCTTTGTTAGCGAAGACATTTTGGTGAGAGAGTATTTATTGTATTCGAAAATTAAAAGGAAGATAGGAATTCCCTCGGGTGGGGGAGGTGAGGCGCAATCAGAGCTTGCCGGTGGATGGCAACCTTAAATACCAGACTTAATTGAACAGCTTCCGGGTTGCGCTCGGCGAACCTACATAAATATACTGTACGGAAGTATTCGCCACAAAGGTATTCCTTTTACACTAAACACCTACATTCAGCGAGAAAGCGATCTTTCACATAAATAATTTCAGCCGCGCTCTCTGAGTTCACAAGATTCGAACATTTTGTAAAGAAATTTTATTTTGCATCACAAATGTATCTTTGATGAAAACTGTCTGGAGTGCATATCATACTTTAAACGAGACTTGCATTTAAAAGTAGTCGAGACAACTGGATAAAAGCTAAATCGTACTTTCATGTTTTTGGCTCGATCTGACTTCGAGCCACGCTTGCAAAAGTTGGGACAATGCTGTGATTTTTTGTACAACTCAATGCTTACAAGCTCATATCCTTGGTTTAAAGCGCAAACACAAAGAAATATATAATGTATGTATACATAGCGTTTTAATTTTAGAATATAGCTTTGCATTTTCGTTTCAATTCATAATGAGCAATATCCCTCACTGTTCCCCAGTTCTTACCAGCAAATATTTTTACTGGTTTGAAAAGCGTATGCAATGTTTAACCCGTTTCACTGCGTTATTTAGAAACGTAAATTTGTATGGAGATAAAGCTTGTCGTGCGTTGAAAGATGTTCGCGGAAGCTTAAAATAATATTTTGGAGAGTCGCATCGCCCCAGCTCGCGAACTGGCAGGAAATGAGGCTCTCTGTCCCGCCGGGAAATTGTTCCTCCCAATCATAACGCTCAGTAGGATCTCCCTGCTTTGAAAGACTTTAAAAATAATGGAACAGATTTGTCTTTCAGTGTATTACAGGAGAACGTAAACGCAGGCTTTAGTGCCGGCTTTACGTTTTGTAATTCACTGGTTCCTTTGTTCGCCAACGTGGAAATAAAAAAAATGTTATTCTTGTGTTTTTACTATCGTCAAAGGCCTCGTCTCAAAGCAAACTGTAGCTACGATTGAAATAAGTAGATACAGCAGATGGGAATATTTATCTAGTTTTTCCTGTTGGACGAATCAGAGCGACTGACTGTTTCCCAAAAGGGCTGGCTTGGGGTCGATGTATCGGGCGCATCCGATTGAATTAATCACGGAAAACGTCGCTCTGTGCAAGTGATAAATATATGGCTGCCTACACGTGTTTACGTCGTTGTGAATTTCAGATTCAAACTGTTAGCCGTATTGTGCGGAGGATTCGCCTCGTGTTACTCGATATTTGGTTTAGTTTTATTACACATATTGTCTTGTAGTAACGACTCTTAAACTTTTCATGATACTAGTAAAATGAAGCCAATACCGGTACATGGTGAATGTTTATTGTTACTCGTCGAAACAAAACATCAAAAACGCAATAAATGTCAACTTTTATGTTATTATTTGTTTCGTTTGAACATAACATAAATGTCGGAACACTGTTTTTCCTACTTTTACGCGCAACATTCAGAACGACTGGGCTTAGACATGTTTTTTCACAGCTGTGTAACCATAACCATTGAACGAAATTATTACTTTCTTGACATGTAATTAGGTGAAGAGAATTGAATAGTGAACTTAAAGGTCCAAAGGCAAATGCCACTTGAGCGACGCTGCGGGTAATGTATACAAAAGCTGTTTATAATAAAACTTTATTATATACAGGCAGACGCTGTAAAGCATAACGGAGCACAATGGGCAGACAATATTAATTCTTATTTCCTTTGTACACAATGCCTTATTTAAATTGTGTGAGAATATTGTGCGTTTAAATTAATATCCAATTTAGTATGAATCGATCAATTTGGTGTCGCAATGAGTGCTATTTATAGGGCCGTCAATGATTGTAAGGAAGTGATGAGCCGACACGGGCTGCCGGCGAGCGCACAAAGGACCAATTGAGTGTGCTCGTCCAATCGCGGGCGCAGCTGACGTGGCGTGTGCGCCGCGACGCCGTCCAGCCCTACGCACCGAATATTCCAAACCATTGAGGCACACAAACACATGCCTACACGAGCCTGGCATTGTATGAATTTTCCTTGCATTCATTAAATTCACAATAGCAAAAGCGAAGCCGAAGGAAACTGTACTTATAACCATATCGATAATGTGCGAGATAACGTGTCAATTGTCACAAAATATGTAAGCTGGCTAAGTTGTTTGAGTTTAAATTTTCATTTTGTTTCCATGATTTTATACTGTAGCTTTACGTAAAATCAAATAAAACTCCCTACATTTAACACTTTCAAAATAATTTTCTTTTCAAAAACAATTAAAACTAAATTTTCAATGTGCACCAAATATTATTCATGGAAAATTAATGGTAGAATCTAACTTGTAAAATAGGGCACAAGATAAAAAGGGCAAGTGAGTGAGTTCACATAGCCAGATGGCCACCAATGAATGAGTCGTTAACGAGCCGACTAGGCGTGGAGGTGCCCTGCATCGGGCTCTAACTAATGTTACTATCCTTTAACCTCCGTGAATGCATTTCTATAATGATAACGTTTTGTGGAAAATAATTTTAAGGATATACGTGGCCCTAATTTAAGCAGCTATTTTTGGAGAATAATACAACATTTTCAACCGGACCGTGGGCGTATTTGGTGTTAGAGCTACTCTTTGAGATTTATGCTAAAATTGGCTTAAGTCATGTATTCTTTAGTAGAGGGTCCCTGTAAAATTGTAGTTTTGCGTCAGTAAAAAGTATACTCGTTAACTTCATCGTGTTTTAGTTCAAAATAAGAAAAACTTTACATATTTTGAACTAAACTCTATATGTATAACAAAGATACCCCACGGTACTTAAAACAACAAAGTTACTGAAACATTCTTAAACTCGTTTGAAAAATCAGCAACGAATACAAAGTTTGAATCGTAATGCTCAAAGTCCCAAAGTATTGATGTAACGAATCAAAACGAACAAATTTAAAGGGAACCAAAGCGGATTCAAAGTTGGAGTGGGGGCGGAAGTTTTATCCGTTATTACATTAACGTGGCATCAAACCTGGTTTGTCCAAACTAAGTCCCATCAGATAATAGCGCGTAGGAAGGATAGCGATTTCGTCGAACAACCGGGATGCGCCCAATTCTCGCCAATAAACCCCCCCGAGATATATCGACCTCAACGTAGGGCCGTTAGTCATGCAATCGCCACCTCTATACACTACGTCATAAAGAGGAAAATCGGTTATTATATTCGACGCTTATCGCATTTCATGATAGATAGCTTTTGAATTGACCAGCGTGTTCTGTGCGGCGGCACATACCATACATTCCACGCGCTTATACTGAGTCGATTGACTGATACCGGAACCATATAGGTAGGTATGGATGTACTATTTAAATTGAGATGATGGATTCTTATGGAGGCCATACACGCTAGGTTTTGCATGATGGTTTTAGCCGTGCATGCATAACCGACAGGCAAGCCCTAGCGTGTATGTGATTAAACTGTACAGTTATCGGTGCATGTACATGCAACCGAGCAAATATCAAAATTGATATTTTATGCCGCTCGGTTATGTTTGCGCGCGAGCATAACCGAGCGTGTGTGGCGTCCGGCGAGCTTGCCTGCCGCAGTTCGCAGTTTTTAACCGACTTCAAAAAAAAGGAGGAGGTTCTCAATTCGAATGTTTGTATGTTTTTTTTTATGTTTGTTCGGGCATATCTCCGTCGTTTGCCAACCGATTTGAACAATTCTTTTATTGTTTGAAAGGGTAGACTTCCCAAATGGTCCCATTGCCATCAGGTCCAGAATCTGATGATGGTATCATGCCGAAATCGAGGGAACTCCTCAATTTTTTTATAGAAAAACGTAATTTTTTTTTTAAACTTACTCTAAAACGTAGTTGGGACTCTAACTAAAAAGTAAAAAATAAAAAACTTATTCCAAAAAAAAGATAACCGACTTCAAAAACGAATAGATCAAAAATAACTATTTCGGAAGTCGGTGGCAAGGCAACACAATTCGACCGGCAGAAGAGAAGCCACCGACTTCCGAAATAGTTATTTTTGAGCTTTTCGTTTTTGAAGTCGGTTATCTTTTTTTTGGAAAAAGTTTTTATGTGAGATGAATGATTGACATGTGAGGTGAATAAGTGCCATGTGAGGTGAACGAGGGTCATATGAGGTTAATTAATGAATGTAATGAGTGTCATGATAATAAGCGTGCAAGTGCATGCATTTGTATCTATCGCAGTTGGAACTTCATTCAGTGCGAACTCTTTTTCTTTTTCTGTTCTGCAGAACAAGTGTAAGGCCAAGTACAGCTAACACATCGTCGTCATCCATAATAGTTTGGTATTGGCGTCCTACACACCCCGTCACGTACTAGGTGGTCAGTCAACTAAGAGTTCATGGCAAGACGGTGCATGCAAAACCTAACGTGTATGTGTAGTATGAAACTCGGTTATGCTTGTCGGTTTTGCATGCAGAGTTATAACCACCATGCAAACCCTAGCGTGTATGGCCTCCATTACACGATTTCGGGAGCTAATGCTTCCATTATAACTTACTAATTTATTGTTTTCACCTATTGGTTTACTAAATGAATTATTCATTTATTCTTTACCAGCTTATTTTAGACAAAAAAGGACGACGACTTGCCAATATCGCGTTCTGTTATGCAAGGCTACAACAAATCCTGTTATTCGCGCTTTAAGTGGATTTGAACAATTTCAGCAGTTTATCCGCGGCCTTGTCGCGCGGCTGTTTGCTGCTTTTTAAAACGGCAATTATTGTACATTATTACACACTTGTACGTTCATCGTTATCTGTGGAGTAGTTTGACGGTCGTAAAGCGACGTAATGCATCAATGACGGCATCGCGGAGCCACGTGACCTCAGGCCAGGCCTGACGACGCCGACGTCGCAGCCACTATGATTCACCGCCGCCGAGCGCCTCACATTCCAGCTCCAGCCGCATAGGTAATGGGAAATGCCATATCGTAATAAATTTACCAACACTATGCCAACACTCTAATGCATCTCATGCAGACGTTTTCACCTCATACCTTCATCTTCTATTGCACGTAATCACGTATCTTTCCAGTCAATTCAGTAATAACTCGTAGAGCGAGTCTGCTGCTACAGCAACTAACAAATACATATTAATTGAAGCCAAGGTATTTACTGTGCGATTGATTAATAATGCTTCTAGACGATAAAGTTATGCTCGGAATGGTGGTTGCCTACACAGTTTCAATTCAGGCATTCCGTTGTTTTAAATCAGCATGCGCCCGCGCCGCGTAGCTTTCGCGGACGCACGATGCAACTGGAATGGAGTCGATCACGTACCGTTTCGCGTTTAATACGTTTCTTGTGCTGATTCATACGGAACCATAAATAAACATTCGTTTAAGATGATGTATTACAGAATAAGTAATTGAAATCTATGCACTGGCTTCGCCCATATTAATCATCATTGTGGTAAAACGATATTTTTATAATCTATGACGTAGATGCGGTCAGCGTGACGACGCGGTACTTGCAGTTACTATACTACCACATGACCGTTTATTGTTTAACAAATTGATTACTTTAATTGTTATACTGATTCTGCAGGATAAATATTTAAACATTCTGTGTATTTTTCCCGACGAGCAAAGCTTTTAAAATTAAATTGGTACACACCACAAGTCAAACAACAATAGGTAAGCAGGGTAAATATTGCTGTTAGCAGTGCATCGTTACTGAGCACCAAGTGACCCACTTCCACGGGATAATAAGCATCGAAACAATGAATTTTGTGAAGCGATTAAAAATAGAAAGCACATTAAAAGTTTCGTACAGAAACTAGAGCTTGGAGTCAGGTAATGAGTTGGTTTATGATGTCATAAAGGTTACGATGCATCGTACCAGGACATGCACAAGAATGACGCTTTTTTCAAGGAGGTTGAAAGGTCAAGAGTGGAGTCTCTGAACATTCTTAATAAAAAAAAATGACATTTCAAAGTGCCTCTTTTGATCTTATGAAAGTCAATGACTGGAGTTTGAGTTGGTTGTGAGACAGATTCATAGAAAACATACTTGCAAATATTAAAAATAAGTTCGACAATCGTGAAATTTCTGAAAACTCGAATAGTTTATTGAAAATCTTTTTAAACACTTCTTCATTGAATCATATATTTACATTCAGCTGTTAATATTTTTTTGTAATTTTAATTCATTGGCCATTTTATTTTCCATAAACCTTATTAAATTCACCTGTTAACAATAAGCAATTGTACAAAAGCCTCGGTACCCGATATAAAATCATTAAAAGGTGCTAATAACGCTGTTTCATTAAATTATCATTACAAATGCGATTTGCAATTTTATGGTGAGAATAAAAAATATCTACTGACATTTTAATTTACATCGGATGGCGAAGTTTTTAATTAGTAGTGGGTGGGGGAGTTTACGCAGGGGTGAAGGGGAGGGGGTGGCAAGCCGCACGCGACGCTTTTTATAACTCTTCTGGTTCCCTATCTGTTATCCAGGTGTAGGTTTGCGATTACAACAACTTTTATTTTTAGCTAATTTTTTAAAACCCTTTCCCAGAAATGCGGATAACGTATCAAAGCTAGCTTATCGGTAATCTTCAAATGAAAGTTCTCATAAATAATGACACTAGGTATTATTGAAAATCTGGGTTGAGATTGTGAAAGCATAAGTTTTAACCCGCGACTTCGACTGAATAAGTAAGTGAAAATCATCTCACTACGGGATCAGATCAATACGTAATAATAATAATATTAGGATAGGATATGACATTAAAGAAGAATACATACTTCCAACTATATTTGCTTAAGACGCTAGATCCATGGATATAATTAGATTGTATCTGATTTGTTTATGACATAGATACCAAATACACAGCGCTAAAAACATTTATGAAACAACACACAAGACACACAAACAAAAAAGCAAGCGACCGTATTGATTACAAGATTCCAGCCCTAAATACTCACCGATGCGTGTACGATTGTGTTTGGTAGGTAATGTAATAGTTAGCTTATATCTCTGTAACCCTGCTATCAACGATGTTGGACAGATGCTCTGCCGGAGTTATGAAGTTTGGAAGAACACATGACCACCCCTCCACGCTTCATGACGCCGGCGGTACATATGTCTTCTGGATACAAGTGTCGTGGTAAATCGACCCAGGTCTGCAATTTACAATCAGGTCTAGTGGGGCCAACGACCCATTCCAAAACATGTAATACTTATGTGTGTGAAACCTTTTCAGGCTATGCCTATTCTTCTTTCCTGCCTTTGCGGATCCCTGAATCTTTCAGAGAAAGGATTAATTACAAGAAAATTTCTACGAAAGTCTTACGTGTTTAACCAAAACAGATCCAAGATTTAACTATTCTTCTTGGATGCCGTTACAAGGAAGTGCTCTTATGATGTTTGTTTGATTAAGTACCACATTCACGCTCCAGAACACTTCAGTTCTATATGAAAGTATCGCATGTAGTGTTTTGCAAAGGCTATCACATGGCAGTCAATAAGGTCGGTGATCGCGGTTACTCGACAAATATTTGCGCCATAAGATCGAGTGGAGAGCATGTTGTGGTCAACACAAATACGATATCCGCCTCGGCGACGTCGACTCGTCGCCTACTTCTACACACATGCAAACAAATGTGCAACTATTATCTACAACGTACTTGTATTTCATATAATAAACTACAGCTTATATGCATGAAAACAAGCGTGACTCATCGAATTACTTTCCGTTTATGACTAAATCATGTACTTTGTACCAAACGTTCTACGAATATGGTCTTCTATGCAAGTGATTTGAAAGTCAACAAATGATTGTAAGAACAATTAATTTCAATAACTAGTACACAAAGGGTGGGCGAGTGTCGTGCACGTGACGTCACCGGGCTCCGGTTGAACGTGTGAATGACTAAATTCGTTCAAATCGTTCATGTTGTACACGACCGCTAAGCCCGATCGTGATTGGCTGTCTTGTCAGGATAATGCGGGCGGCTCCCGATCGAGGTTATGAACCCTCTGATTTAATTGAAGTTTCAACGTTCAACACCCGTTCGACTTGACGTCCTCAGACCACTGTATTGTCCCCATTCATTGACAATTTAAATGTTATAATCATGGATAATCACTCGTGAGCTGTATTTCTTCCTCCTTGACATCATTAAATCAAACAGATTTTAAAATGTAGGTATGTCAATCATTTGTTTACTTTTTATGTCACTTTGAAGCATTACTTACAATACTTACTGTACTGTTCTGTCATCTAAGAGCAAGGAGATATCTGTACATACCTGAAAAATAAAAGAGAAATGCACTTTATACACTGTTAGAAAAATGAAAATTTTAAAAGTGGTAACTAGGACATAAAAATTTGACAGACTAAAAGTCTGTCGTCGAGAGAAAACGTTAAATACTTTGAAAATGCTTCGAGCGAGGATTGAGGCCGATGGGACGGAAACTTCGGTGGAAATTCGATGGTTGCTTAAAACTTAAAGCACTCGTTCGGGCAAGACGAAATATTCCTCTCAAAGAAATTTTAAAGTAACATTTTTGGCACTTATATTTTTGCAACATGAAGAGAGATAGAGTGGTTTCCGGAAGTAACATTTATTTTCCAATACAAAAACTTTCGAATTTTCTTTATAATAACAATGTTTTTTATTTTTTTTTCTTTTTTTGGACCGTTGATAAAACCAAAGCAAGTCATTGTCTACCATCTTGATAATTAACCAATAATTTAATAGATATTACCAATAATCAATCATAGCTATCTAATAGGTATTCGATGATTAATATTTGTTTAGGTCATCTGTGCTCTCTTCGGTGACTTATCACTAAGTTATCAGCTGATGCTCAATTATCTACGACTATAGATTAACTTACAAACAAAGAGAGGCCAATACAAAAGGTGGGTGAAGTCGGATTGTGCTGATGACTATGACGATAGCGATAACATACAGCATTCTTTATTAGAATAGAATAATAGAATAGAATAAGTTTTATTTCTCTCAAAAAGGTACAATTAGGTATATAATAAATGGTTTACAAGAAATTAAACCTTAGTGAGAGCTGGAGTCTGTACTGGGTTCAGTAAGTACCTGTATGACGGATCTCCAGGCTCACACAATTACACTATATACTTGCGCATTCGTAATACAATAATAAAAAAGCTCCAAGTATTGAGAGGAAAATAGTGGTAATATTATCCTTTTTATATTTTCATTTTAGACCGTGGTGGGTGGTGACTAATACTCATATAACAGTATCCCTTTCTTTGTAGAAAGAAAATTAACATGTTTTAAAGCCATCAATGTGCAATATAATCTGGAATTCATATGGCTACAAAGTCGATTCCGACAAAGGATATTCTCTTAATTATTTTAAAAGTGCATTTTTTTACTTAATGAATTTTGGTTGTTCCTATAGGTAAGCTCACAGAGAGAAAACTGGTGGAAATATAGTAGATCCATGTTAATGTAAGAGCTTCTAAATAACTTGTCGCCGTGCCCGAGCCACCTGCAGGCGACGCCTAATGGGCCCAATTATCGACGTCTTTGCCGCACGCGGAGAGGGCTATTACCCCTCCTAGGGCGCAGCCCTCTCGTTTCTTGCTGAAAAGATTCCAAGAGTCTTCAGGCATAGTAGCCGCACAACATTACGCCTGGATTTTGAAGAGCAAAATATCAACACGGGGCATAAAATGCCAAAAAGGTAATTTATTATTAAAATCATAAGAAAATTAGCAAATACAAAATTATATGGCAACGTAAAAACTCTCTACTTGCTCCCAATAAAATTGTAACTTAAAATCTTTCCAGACAAATCGCAAAAGTTTTCGAAGAAAAATTTTCAAGCCAACTTTTACAATTACTTGGGGCAACACCTATTGAATTGATTTACGATGTGCAATAAAACGGCAATGTTATTTGATGTATGTGGCTCACTCGGAATGCATGGCCCGATTTGAAATAAAGACGTAGAAGGTACGTTAAAGCGGTATATATAGTGCGTTATGTGGAATCCATTGTCCAAGTCACTGAAAGATATGCAGGTTCATATAAGAGCCAAAATCACTGTTACAAGGTTTTGACAATTGAGTTCCCCCAGCACAAACCCAGTGTCATTGCTGTTTTCAGTAGAGACTATATTAATACATCCTGGCTTACAGGATCTACAATTCTACAGCAATATGAACGAGGCGGATACACATGAAAAAAGCCAGAATCATTTGAGTCAATTGTAGAAGGTATGTGTGATGGCAGTACAGTCAATACTGTGCGTGTATAGGAATAACATTTGAGATGTGATCTAACATCAATCGTAAAACGTTCACGGCTGCGATTGTTTGCTGCCTTATCATTGTAGTTGAGTTAGGTAACGCGAGCATTGTCGCACTGTCGCACATGACAGACTACGACCGTTATCAGCGCGCCGACATCCACGCGCGTCGTGACGAGGGCTCACTACACACCAGATAACAGCATTTCTATTATTTCTAAAATTACTTTTATAATATCGGTCGAAGGTCCTGTTCAATTAGAATTTGAATTGGTGATTGCGAAGACAGGATTCGGGTCACTTGACATCGTAATCTTTATGAATGTACTTTTTGAACTATGACTTGAAAGTTTTTTCTTCATTGTTACAGCGCTAAACATGACCGGTTTACAGCGAATTCGAATACAATTCCCGGCGTTTTGTTCTTTGGGGCCTGTACAAGGTTCCGCACTCCGTCTACAAGCTCGTTCCATTGTTACAACTTACAAAGTTACAAGACACGGTTTCATACAGTAAGATAGTATGAAAAATGAAAGTTGATGCTCAGATAACAATCAGACGCCTCACACGTACTCCGCGGATCGATAATTGCACCGCATATGGTATGATTTCATACAACTGTTCGTCATGTGTTGCTGAATGAAAATAAATACAAAACACGTCAAACGTGTGGGTCAGTGTCATGTTCGCGAATAACGCGTTCAACTTTTGTGCTTCGTATAATTTGTATCGCGAAAATTTTAAACACGATTTATTTCTCTGGAATGATTTATTATCCTACTAAGCGAAGCTACAAGAAAGGGAATAAACCTTATTTCTTCAAAAGTTTCCTTTTTATAGCATCGTATTTATTTTTTCTCGGTAATTTCTCGTGAACTACAGAATGCTTCTGTAAATTGATTGCTATGAATGCTATCTTACATTTTTTTATTTATTGCTAACTTTATAAGTCATAAGTCATAAGTCATTTATTTCATAACAAAATACATTGTGTTGAAAAAGAAATTTCATTAATTACAGTATAATAACAGAATATTAAGTTCATTAAAAAGATTCAAATGTAAAATAAAAAAAAAACATAATAATTAATAATTATAATATTGCTTAAATAAAATGATTTTAAATAGATTAAAAGATGATTAACAATAATTTAAGAAAGAATAAATAAATTTTAGGTAATTCAATAACAACATTCATTTAAAATATCTAAAATAATTAAATTAATAAAAAAAGAGATATATAATAAATTGATTACATAATTTCTTCCAAAACAAGTTAATAATAATTAAATACCCATATGATAGATTAAAAATCCAAAACAATATAAATTATGCAAATTAGTATCACAAGTCAAAATGCTCGTCATTACATTGTTTCGTCAATTATTGATGGTCATTACCGAATTCGTCAATGCTATAGTAGCTCTTTCTCAATAAAAATGCTCTTAATTTGCTTTTAAATATGTTTACACTATTTATTGTCTTAAATTCTACTGGTAACTTGTTATACAGGAATACGGATTGATACCTTGTGCTATGACTAACCACTTTCAATCTGGGTTGAATCGTGTAAAGTAAATCTTTTCTACGAGTTAAATGTCTAGTTTGCCTTTGCTCTTCCGTTTCCATTTTGTGCAAGTTCCTAACAAAGTTGGTCAACAAAACTAGAATATAAAGGCATGGCACTGTTAGAATTTTTAGCCTAATAAAGTGTTTACAACCCACTCTAATTATTTCTCACAGGTACAACCTCTGAGTGATAAACTTACAAAGAAAACAATTAAACCCCTTCTCATATGATGTGTTAGTACAGCTTGAGGAACACTCCCCTTCTTCAGCCAAATGTGTCGTCTTAGAATTACGTGCAATTTGGTGTAATGTGCACGGATTTAGTGACTCACACTCAGTTTCTATTAAGTTGCTCTAGATCTAAATAGTAAGTAACTTGGGATTATATTCTAACATTAAAGTAGGTGTGGTACGTAGCTACACTTTAGTGGCCGTAAATCGTGGAAATGCGCGTAAGTTATACTAGAGTTACAACAGAATGACATTCCGCCAATTTATTCTCTACATAATGGAATATGTGGACTTTGTAAAAGTCTTACTGCAAAATGGTTTGGACATTCCTTTTAAACATAACATTGATGCAGTATTTTATCTCAAATCAAAACAGGTATTTCGACAACTTACCATCCTGGGGGATGCCAAAAATGGTCGGCTACAGATTTTACGGTCGCCTGCATACTGCATGCATAATGTTCGAGACAAGATTTCTCCAAGAATTAAAAAAGTTTGTGTTTTATTCGAAAAGCCAGAATATTAAACTTGAATAACTTAAGCAATACGACAACTTTTGATCAAAGGTTCAGTTGAAATATTTTTTATATAAACTTATTTGCTGCATAAGTATATTATGAAACACGGCGACTTAGTAACTAATATAAAAGTGGTTATCTACGCGCCTCACAAAGCACTTCTTATTTTATCGTGAATTGCAACAAATATTTGCGATAACGAGTAATAAAAGTTGTGTGTTCTATTTATGACGTCACACATTGTTTGATTCTGTTGCTTTTGAGTGCCCATTGCATTACTATATTGGATATATAATTTATCTAATTAGAACAATCGAAACTTAATTGCTTCCAAGAACATTCACGAAGGTCCTCCCTACGGAGGAAAATATAATATCTTTATTAATCTCACGTCTCTCTCCATAGCAGAAAATATTAAGTATCCATAATTTTAATTGAAATGTCGTACAGGCTGCGGAACAATAAAAAATAATAAACTTTATTAAACATGCAAAAAATGTGATAGCGCGATTTCGCATAATAATAGCGCGATTATCGGCGCAGGTATGTAGAATCCTTTATCGCTGAATAACCTTGCTCTACACGTGATGCAGGCCAGGGTTGAGATATGACCTCGTTGTTTCAATAGAGGAGCACAGACACTAATTGCCGACGACAGGAAGCCTTACATAAACCCTACTAGAACAAAAAAAACATGATGGTTACGATATTGCGTCACGCTAGCTGTTGGCGAATAAAATAAGACGTCTATACAAGAAACGCGACGGAGCTGCGATCAATCTGAGGATCTAATAGCGGCGTCTGACCTAGCCGGCGCCACCCGGCCGACGCACCCCTACACTCAGACCGACTACGTAGGTGGAACGACTCAGCGTTTATTCAGGGCTGTGTCTTGTTCAACCAATGCCTATATTGTACCCGACGACATGACATGACACAAATTATTATGGTAATCATCTTCCGAGTTTGGAATAAATAATACAGCACTTATTACTCTATGTATGTAGAGACGTCAATTTAGCCTAAATAATTTAGACCGAAACCTTTCTAATCTTATTTTACTTATATTCTTTGCTTTGCTTGTGTGTAGCCGATTGTTCTAAGTATATGATTTACTAACGCAATACAATATATTTTTTTTTACATGACCTAAGCATGAAAAGAGTTTTCTCCGTTATCATATTTTTTTCTACGTTCATATTTATCGATCATAAGTTAAATAACTTAAGTTTATTTAGATGTAAAGCTTAACACAATGCTACAAATAATATTCTATTATTGGTTTCCCACTCACCAAAAAAAAATCTATTATTAGAAAACCCGAAATTCAATGACGAACAGTGAAACTTTAACATAACAGTTACAGAAATTGTAGGTTGTACATCGCACCTAAACATTTTCCCAAGATGTAATTGGTGTCAAGTACGAATCGAAGTTTTACGAGTGTGGTCGTAAATGTGGAAGAGCGCACGAGGCTCGACGAACGGTACGTCCGGGAGACGTGCGCGAGTGTCGCGGTGCATCCAGATGTGCGCGGTGAGAGGCTGTGCGTGCGCCCAAACTGTGACAGCGGCGTGTTGCGGTAGGTCAGGCGCTCGGCCGACTGCATTCCGTGCAGCCGGCGTGCCCGCAGCGCCGCTCCCACTAAATATAGCCTGTGCCATGTGAACGAACGCGACGCGACGCTACGTCGCCGACACGCCGCTTAGACGCTGCCAATCAAATTGCTAAACTATGAAAATTACTGTGAAGTACGCGGGATGCGATCACCACTGACTCACATCAAGTTCCGTAGAAAAACGTTAATCGAACGTCTTTTACGACAAATTATTGAAGCTACGCCGACTTCGTAGCCGTAGCAAAGATGTAGACAGCAGCATTTTTGCATGCCTTCAGTTACACAAGATCTTTTTTTATTTAAGTATTTAGCTTTTCTGGTTTTTATTAATCTATTTGTCATATTTTATATTGTAATGAAACATAGTTATCATTTATCATCTATCAACTTTCTAATTCAATTATTATTAGTAACTTACAAAATGCTACGCAAACGTAGCGCGTACGTAGCAATTTCGTAGCACTTTTTTATTACTCTAATTGACTATACCTTCAGTTGCTTTCAATTAATACTCAAATATTTCACTAAATTGCGACATGAACAATGCAACTAATTGTTTTTTTTTTGATAAAGAATAATGTATGTTAATTGGTTTTCGAATTTCCATTTGCGCATGCATTTGAGATAATAAAACTGATCATAAGACTGAGTGCAGAACAGTGTCGCAATGCGATGTGCATTCTCTATAGAAAAAAAAAATTGTGGCCAGCCGAGGCCAGATGAGCAAAATGATGCAAAATGTCCGGCGACGTGTCTGCAGACATTAAAGAATGGGCATTTATTTGCTTATCGGCACATAATGCGCTAACCGTACATGATAACGGAACAATGAGTGTAAACCAGGCGCAGATGCCTACATTAGTGTACACTCAGATATGCTTATCTCCTTGTGTCAATACTCTTTTGTACTAGCGATACGGGAGTCTATTTGCCCTTAATGCGCTCAGCATTCTTCGATGTTGAATAACCTGCTGACAATGGAGTGACCCATTAGTCGGCGATTTGGTCGTACGTTTTAAACTGTTATCAGTGGAAAATAAATGAGAATAGTCACGACTGCCTTTTATTATCGGAGCTGAGACGTGTTTGGTATGTTATCGGTGATTGCTACATAAATTAAACGGCTTAATTGTCACCAAATATTTGGACTTTTGCTTCAGAAATGCTGTACGTCTTCCGAATACATAAATAGGCATTTACCCTTATACAAATAAGTTTCTGTATGTAAGTTCGGAAACGAAAGTAAGGGTTCAAAGTGAGTTATCGACAACTATAAATAACATTAAGGGCGCTTTCAGTTTGGTAAATGTAACTGTTTTAGCGTCGGTACGTCAACAATATTATTTATTATTGCGATAACAAGTTAGAATAATGTTTATTAAAAATGACATTGACCTAACACATTTGACCTGTGGAATTCCATCGCATTCTTTTGGTCGACCGTTATGTAACAGCTAATTATATAAGACCGTAGAACGTAGATCGTCTGACGAATCTAAATGGACTATAAATAGCTGAAATTGTCGATTTTATTATAATACTAGCTGTCCCCGCGTCTTCACCCGCTAAGCCGCCCGTTAAGTTTTGGATACTGATCCATTTAATGGCTCAGCATGATGTTATTCTGCTGTATAAGCTTTACTCTAATATTCGTCAAAAGCCGTTCAGTACTTCATGTGTAAAAGAGTAACAAACTCCTCACAAACTCTCATAATTACAATATTAGTCAAATTAAGATCCTAAAAACAGACTGTCAAATGGTTATTCATAATAAAATTATCAGTCATTATCTGCAACACTATGCGGCGTAAATATACCTATTTTTGCATGTTACTTTTTTAAATGTCAAAACTGTTAAACAAAGTTTACTAAAAACATTTTAATAACCACTACATACAGATAAAACAGATAAGTATATGGTAAATGCATTTGAGTTATATCATTATGAACGCGATAATGTACCAGTATGATGTAGTTAACTACATTACCTAACTAATCGTAATCGCCGTCGAGTTTTCTAGTAAAGTGGATACTATACGTACCTACAACATTACGTACTGACTGGGTAAGGCACAGACATACAAACTTGTAACTAAAAATGATCACTATTTTAATATAATTGTGATTAAAATTAATCACCCGCCCTATCCAAACATTTTGTACTCCGTGGTATGCGAAGGGAACTTTGTTGTTGAAAACATACAAAACAGTTTTTATAAAATACCTACATTTACTTTATCAAAACTAAATAGCCTCGTAATGGAATTTGTGATAAGTGTCAAAACTGAATGTGAATTGGCTATTTGACTGCAAAATTTATTATAGGTAACGTTACTTTAGAAAACAAGAAGATTTTACAAGATTAGTAAAATACTTTCGATTGTTTATTACAAAAACATGTTTATGTGTATATTATTCATAAAACAGTTTGGTCATTATTTTGAGATAAATATAATGTTTATGTTGAAAAGTTTATTTTCCATTTCTGTATTAATAATAATTTTATTCAGTCTTTCTTTACGTAGGCACGTGAAGTGAGTGGTAACTACCGGAATCCGTGTATCAGCACGACCTTCGCAAGAGCAGATTGATAAGAGATAACAAGTTTTGTTGCCGTACGTGTGAACTACCTGTAGGTACGAACTATAATACTTTCCATTGTTCATTTATATTATACAATAGATTATTATAATCTCATTGTTACAATGATTTTAATACTTGTGAAAATGCAGGTTTTCTAATACGTAACATACATGTGTAGGCATGCCACAAATCTAATTAGTTAGTGAAGTCTCGGTATATAACGTAGATAAGGCGCCGATCAATAAATTCCATTAGCAAAATATTGGTATTCGGTGACATGTTGCGGTGGGCAGTAGTAGTGGGGGCCAGCCAGTCGGCGAGAGCGTGGGGCGGGCCCCGGCCGGCGGCCGCTAGACGAGCGGTTTGCGCAAGAGTGCAGCGCGACGACGGGAAGTCAGCTGGTCTGGCCGCCGCGGACCGCATGCAATCCGCACTCACCGCGCCGACTCACTAATGCACCATTACGTTACACTAGTTTAAATCTTCAGTATTTTGAAGTTTCCAATCCGAAACCGATTTCACCTCATTACAGAAGACAATCGTGTCAACTTGAAACATAAAACGATTTTCCACGGACGGACGAAGCACCTCGATCCGTTACCCATTTTCGCAGTAAACCGACACTGTTTATCAACACGCGCGCCGCATAGCGTGACGACACTTGACATAAGGCTTGTATTCCTCAGCGAAATCATCGACGTTTGGCAGCTGTCGGCGGTGATGTCCGAGATGCTTACATGCGTTCTATCGGGAGCTGTTTCGCGAGCGACTCGAAATAGACACAAAGTGATGTCGAGCGCGTGCATGCAGTGATCGATCGCACTCACCGTGCGCTCGCAGTCGTGCCGGTCAGCTGAGCCGTCGGCTGCGCGTGCTGTCCACTGCTCAGCGGCTGCTGCTGCACTCAGACCGTTAGATCCGAAGAAGCGCACTGGCTGCTGCTACACTGTACGCGGTTCAAACGAGCTCCGATGTCGGATCACGGAGAGGGCACAAGTGGCACACACACGCGGACCGCGACTGAATGCGTCAAGCGAAGGCAACGTGCATCGCGGCTCTCGCGTGCTGGCGGCGAGAGTGTCGGCGAGCGACTGAGAACTGAGCGGGGGGCTACCGCCGGCACCCGCGCCGCCCCTCGCCGCCCACTTCCTCCGATGAATGACAATAATGGAAGACGTTCAACTCGCCCGCAAACCGAATAAAATGAATCATTGCATTAGGGTGCAGCCCCGCCCGAGTCCAGCCCGCGAAACTCCGGTCCGCACCTCGCGCCATCAATATTCAGGAAGAGCTACCAATTTGCAATGTGTCCAAATTGCTTGAGCGGTTAGACACACCGCACTTTGCATCTCCCATCTCTGAAACTAAATTCTTGTAAGTGGTCAAGCGTCCGTACGGTCACGTGTAGCAGTTGTGCAGTAATTAGGTACAACAGTGCGTTGGGCACTTGGGCCATAATGGGAGGAGTTTGCAATTAGCAGGTTCACATGGCAGTCGGTGCTGCGCTGCATCGCTCGCTTGCGACGCAACTAATCTTATCAGCGCTAATCTAATCCGCCGCGACGCCCTCTCTTGTGTTTTCTTCCAATTGTGTCCACTCGAGGTAAATTAGAGGTTTTCTCCTGGGAGTTCACAGTAAACTCCAACAAAGTTCATTGTGCTTTAGAAAAATCTCATTAAATTGAATTGCATTTGTACTAGCGATTATACTGAGTTACCTACATAAAACAATCGTAGTTGCAGTCTGATTCAAAGTAACGACTTAACCAATAAACAAGGACTATAATAGAATATAACCTTGCCTTCCGAAACATCGATTCGGAAAAGAAATATAATTTGATGTAGTAAATATACTTTATTACGACTAACTGAAAGATACCAGAGAACATATACAAAACCAAATTTTTGATATCATACGCAATTTTACTTCGAAAATCATAAAAGCAAAACAAAATAAATGGAGATAATAGTAGGAACTAGGAAATAAATAAGATTATTTCCATCAAATCTCATCTATGTTTTGTTTATGTGGTTTTCCTTTTCAGTATAAGCCGAGCTGGAACCGATATACTAAGCATGTTGAAGATCATGTATAGCATTAATGTTGGTTTAATGATAGCAAAAGTGAATAAGTGGCAAGCCAGGCCTAAGCGAACCATAATAACCAGTTTTGATGAGTCAATTCTCAAAACTTGTGCAACAGATTTGTGATGTCTTTTGTTTTCTATTTCATTTACAGAAACAAAATTTATTGTATTTGAATTTTCCGCTTTTAGATTTAGGCACTGAGTTCCCTGAGGTACTCCATGAATTTTTAACGTTTTGTAAATCCTACTAAATCAAGTCGCGACTAAAATCAGACATTAAGGCCAGCGTTCCCGGCTCGGTGTCGCGATATAGCAAACTTTTATTTTTGTTTTGTCGGATCCTTAAAGTTCATCTCGTCTAGACCGGTTCACCCACGCCCACACCGCACAGATTTCTGCATCTTGCAACCGACCCGCCATACAAGTTACTTTATTTCCCTTTTTATTCTTTTGCAATACACCGAGATATTGCCTCTCCATCGCGTTAATAGTGAAGCGATTCATCGCATAAAAGTATAAAACCAACTCTTATGCCTCGTGCTCGTGATCTCAGCTAGACTTTGCAGTTTATTTTAACCCGCGATCCATATCGCTGCTAAATATTTAAACCTTAAAGAAATTTCGAACTGTTATCAACTACGTTCAAAGTACTTCGAAGTTCGAACATAACAATAAACTCAATCACTAACAAACCCAGTTACATGTTATCGCAGATACAATAATATTTAAACAATATTTCCTAAAAATGTATATTTATCACAAGGATAGCACGTAGCAGTTATTTACTGTCTAGTTATAACATTATCAGTAACAAAATGACATCATTACGGACCATCGCCGTTTCCTCTGTAGCGATGTTATCATAATAAAAGCATGATTTCCAAAAGTTTGTAACTGTGTACGAGCCTCGAATGGTTACGTTCACAGTATTCATACGTATACCTAGCTAGCTAGCCTGCCTTGAAAGGTTACCATGTGTAAAGTAACTACGTTAATAACCGTAAACACTGAAGATTTAATTACCTTATTAATGTATAGTCTGTAGTTTATAGTCACTTAAATAAAATTTGTAAACATATTCTACGTTTGTCGAGTATCATTTCAATTAGCCTTACTTCGTTATAAAACCTAATAAGTAACGATACAAGAAAATAAAAAAGTAACGCAATTACAGTGCCAACGCCATGTTGTTAATGGTTCGGAATGAAATTGACAATAAAACTGGATCCTCAGAATAGTAGTGCTTTTTCGGATTACGATGCATCATTTTGCTTAAACCGTAAGTGTAAGTGCATAGTAAAATAATAAATATATCTTATAAAGTCATGGGTTTCGTCCCTTTGAAACTGATATGTCTAATGCAATTGTCCTTCTATCTCTTGGCTCCATAAAATCACACGGTCACATTTACAACTTCAATATAAGTATTCCAGAGTCATGAATTCAAGGTCTATACTAAGCATTAACTACTGGGAGATGGCAGATAGACTAGGGATGTCCCAAACTGATCCTTCAGAATAAATTCCGTTAGAGATACATGCGCCAACAATTCTTGCTATTCTTGTAAATTTGAATTTACGAGGTCGAGGAGGGGACTGAATTTATTCGGCATAATTTGTTTCAGCGTTTCGTTTAAACAAATCATATTTTTGTAATTTAAGTGCCTCATCTGAATTTATTTAATGGACTTCAATTTTAAAGCCTATAAAATGTCGGATCCATTAGAAATTATCATTTAATACATTGTAACTTGTAACAAAATAAAATGCACAGTTAGAGCATGGCGGATAACACGGAAGCACTACAAATTGTGATATGCAAATACAATCTGCGTAAGTAAGTATCGACAAATTAAATACTAAAACACACAACAAATAAATGCACGCGTACGGCTCAGCCATGACCGAGCAATTTATGCTTCATTAAGATGATTGTTAATTAAATTAAGTTGTTAAGCCGCGCTGTATTGGGGCAATTTATTTTTTGCAGGCACAATACCGTAGCAAATCCCCTATGGCTGGCTGAGTAGCGCTCACAGATCGTAAGGACGCCGACTGCGACAGTATGCAGGTAAAGCAACAAAGTAAGTCATTTTAATCCGTAGAAGAATGACGGGTGCTTTGTAACCCTAGAACGAATGCAGGGTTAAATAATGCGATCATATACAAGTTTAATGTTCAATATGAGACTTTATTCACATTTTGTATTTCCGTCTGAGTTATAGCTGTTGCATCGACTTTTTGATATAGTCTAGAAATTAGTTTAGATATTGATTCTGCAAAAGTCAAGTAAATGGCCACTAATATATATGAATCGTATACGTATTCCTATATCGAATGCCTATATAACGAAACTCTTATAGAATTTTCAATTACTTATTTTAGAATACAATATCCAGTATGCCTTTGCAGCTCGAGTTCTATCTGACGGTGTGAGTTAATCCTGAAATCCTCTGAACTGAATTTCACTGGTTTCATCATACTCGAACATAAGCCAATTCTTTGAGGAAGGTTTAGTCTTCCGTCCAGTAAGTCCTGAAATAATATCTAGAAAATGTACTAGTTTTGAGCCAAGGTAATTTTGTTTAAAAAATGTAGGCAACTAGAAAAAATGCTCTTGATTTTCTTCTTTAATATTTCTATTAAAGTTTATAGTTCGTTGCATTGTGTTTGCTCATTTATCTTGCCCCAAAGCCCGGGTCGCATGCCGCCGTTGACATTACGTTCATTTCTCAAATATTATTACTAACTCGTACAACTTTATCCAATAATAAATCTACTTAGCGAAACCTGAAGTCTTGAGCGTTCTATTTTTATTTCTTGCCAAGGTAAGCTTGCATGACTAATTTGTTGTAGCAGGTATAAAGTCACCCTGAGAGAGCGTTTTGTTTTAGGTAAATAAAATCTGATTTTGCATTCATCGAAATGTGGTCATGCTTGTTGGTGGTACCTAGATTATATATTTTCTGAGATTGCAATAATAGTAGATTGTATTACAAGGGCGCAAAGTTATATTTTTACGGCGAGGGCGTTTTTTTAATCCAGAGCGAAGTGAGGGATTCTAGAGTAGAATCCCGAGCTTTGCGAGGGATTCTTAAATAGAATCCCGAACGTAGCGAGGGATTCAAAGTACGTCGCCTGAGCCAAAAATATATTTTGCGCCCGAGTGATACACTCTACTTTTCATCACCCCCTATGAGAAAATTAAAAGCGCTTCATACTTTATTGTAAAATTATTATTGTAGCTGCTATTATTATCATAGCTTGATAATAATAGCAGCTACATTAATATTTTGCTGCAAAACAATCCGTGAAAATTTTTACGGGAACTCGGGCTGTAGTTTGCGCGTTTTGTTTCTATTTAAGTTTTATTTTATTTAGCCGCGGCGTGACTATGGTATTGACCGTCGTCGATTATTTGGCGCTGAGCATTAAGACGTTCCAAATTCAAAGAGTTTTTAGGCGCACTTATAACAGGGCGTAAAACATGCAAAGACGCTCCAAATTCAAAAAGTGCGATTAAAAGTTGCTTTTAGGCGCACTTTTTAAATTTGGAGCGTCATTATTGCCCGCTGAAAGGTTCTTATAGAAAACACCAACTTTGGGCGTACTCAAAGGGGAACAAAGTCGTATTTTTCGAATAGGTGGGATGAAAAAATATTTATCGTCAAACTAAAGTTTTAACACATTAAAAGAAAACTTAAATTTCATTAGAAGAAAATAATCTAGTGAATTTCCTGTGAGAGCGATAACAAAACCACGAAATTGGATTTCGCGATATAATCTAGAGCTGGTAGTGACAGGGCGAGCCGACGGCACGACGGCCGAGACCCGGGACCCGGCTTTTTGTCGCGGTATACAACATCTATTCCACTCTTACATATTTACCTACATTTCACACAATTCTTTTCCTGGTACCGAATTAGAGGAGCTTTCGTCCAACATTCGCGGGACAATATTTCATTTTTGGGTCTCCCTATTTCATTAGTATCATGATCCCGCATGTTGGAAATGTTGATTGTTAATGATATTACTTGTGTTTTATTAAAAGTCAGATATTGCCCAAGTTTGGTATAAAGTAGAATAGACCGACAAAGAACGGGAAACATCGTTTAACTTGTTTAGGACCTAATTTAATGTGACGCAGAAAACATGAGCTGTGGAGTAAATTGGTCTAAGCTTAGTTATGTCAGAATATTACGGTCACTAATCCTTTGCCAGGCATAGTGTTTACGTTTATGACTATATTTTCCTTGAGGCCGTCCGTTGTTCGAAAAGAAACCCCATCTGTTTAACAACTAGATTCACTTTTATTTTGTAAATGACGTTTCAAAGTGCCAGTTTTTGGTCTAATGGAAATAAATGATTTGACTATTGAATATTACTAAATTGACTTTTTATTGCGGATTTCATGCCGTATTCAATGTTTTTTATATCGTATACCAGTGTCCGTGAAAACATTACATTGATATAGGCGATTTTAAAATCACCATCAAAAAATACTTGCGCCAATTTTGCAGCACATTTGACTTCGATTTGTTTCGGATATTAGTGAGCGCAACTGAATCACCGTGATTGCATTGTTTCTTTCAGCGAATTCGATATTTGTGGACAGTTTTATGCAATCCCGGAAAGTATGGCCAGGCTAAATGATTTTAATCAATTGAAGTTTACATATAGTCATTGAGTACATTGGGTGTTTTGGTTAAACATAATGATATGTTTACAGGTGTTTTATTGTAACGTTTTTTTATTAAATTACTTGCCATACTCAGTAGATACTTCACTAAAGACTACAGCTTTAACTTTGCGACAAAAATTCTTTTATTATTATGGTTACAGTTCTCATATGATATTCTCGATTTAATTAATTATACCTCCTTCCGGTAAGTATCTACTTAGACAGAGTATGTAGTAGTTGTCTTAAACAAGTCTCTCTAAAAAAATAATGAAGGTCTCATATAAAACAATAGTTCATTCTCTAGACCAGCTGAAACTATATATAGGTTCCAATGGCCGCAGCTTGAAAAAATCAATACTATACTTACCAATTTTCTCAACATCATATACAATCACTAATAATATGATTATCAAAAAGATTGGTTACGGGCAAGGCTCTATCTAGAGATCGAATAATAGAAAACGGCCGTAAGATGATATCTTTATACTAGTCTATACCATTATAGGAAAGGGATAAGTTACAATTACTTCGGCGTAACGGCTCTTTGTTCAAGTTAAATAAAAGATCAAGTGACAGAAAATATAGAGGAGTGACCCCACATCTGAGAGGTATTCAGTTCAAAAAGGCATATTTATATAACTTTATTAATACCTCGTTGTGCCTCAGATAACGCTTTATTGCAACGCCACAATATAAATCATTAGTTATTTATTTACGATCGCATGCTTTTGCAACGTGCGCGTAAAACGTTCCATGTTTGTTCATTGGTAATTCTGACACGTTTTGTCCATCGTGTGTCAAAACTATGTAGAAAGTAACTGCTAACTATTTCAGATTTTAAACTATGTTGTATTTCAGTAAGAGACAGTTCGCATTACCAAAAGCTAACAAAAAGAGACAGAAACAGAAAAGACTATACTCAGGCGCACTAACGCAAAAATATAGAATTGTATTCATTTTTCAAATTGGTAAAATGACTATTAGATTTATTTTCAAACAAGATAAAAAATTACTAACTAATAAGCAGTACTTTGTTAATCTATTTGAAACCTGAATTTTATGTTCCTTGCACCTTCTTCTATACGACTTATATGTATTGATCGACCATTTAGAACAAAACATTACGTGGACAAACTTGACACAGTCATTTTATTGTAGATGTAGGTATAGTCCATGTAAGCTTGTTTGGTTCAAACTTCGAAATATCTTTCAAAGAACGTCTGGAGAGACGTCTAGATCATATCGAACGAACTCACGTCGAGTGCCAAAACGAAGTGCGTCTAACGTGGTATATTGTTGCGACTACTAAGGCCCTGTGCAATAGTCTGCTATTTTACCAACTAGGATTCTACCAATACGGTTTTTTACACCATATAATCTAAGTTTACACCATTCTCAATTGAAGTACTTTTATAAAGTGTCAAAACGCGATTCTTCCATAGATATGGTATAGCAATGTGACCTTATGACGTCTTAGTGACGTAAACGACTCGGTTTTATTTATTGATTTTAAAGCAAATAACAATCTAATTTTACAGAAAATATAAAATTAACCGAATGTATAGGACCAAAATTAAGAGAAGTTAATAGAAATTGTGTCTTACATTTATTGGTAATTGACGTAAAATACCCAATTGTATATATTACAGATTGTTTTGATATTGTCGTACATTAAATCTGTAGATATCTACTTATCTTATGAATATAAAACCTAACCACCAGCAAAATAACCGTCAAGAATTTCCAGAAAAACCACAAGGCGTTAGGCAATTGACAGATCACATTACGTTGTTGATATGATGAGGAAAACTGTATTGACTTCTGAACAAAATATTAGGTATGTATCAGGCTAGACGACGAATATTTTATACATCATATACTTATTTACTACAAAGAGCTAATAAGTCGTAAATGATGATATTATCTCAATTGTTATGGGCCATTTAGACATAGAGAACTCATCGATATGATCTGATCTTACAGTTCAATAAATGCGTATATATTTCTTTTATTTCATTTATTAACGCTAGTCGGCAAATCCGGTAATTAATGTAGTCAACAAACAGTCGACAAAACGTCCCTTTACTTGTTTATATTTGTAAACTAATGTTTATATTATTTTTTTTTTGTTGTATAGTCTAACAGCGTGTAATATTTTATTTGAAAAAGAACTGTAAAGTTGTTCCTGCTGTAAATTGTAATTATTGTAATTGACAAAAAAACTTTAAGGCGACTTTTAACTTTTATTTTTTCCGCCTGCCGACTAGTCAGCCTCTTTGCAATCGAATAGTCGGCTAGTCGAGAAACTTATTGGCGGCTCATCTCTACTTATTATGTAATTTTATAATTATACCTTCCTAACTGTAGGTTGGAACAGATTCTTATAAAAACAAAATTCTCCAAATAGACATAAGTATGTACCTATAATATTCTTCTCGCAGGTCATAGCGTGATGTTATGAAGCCTATGTCTTTCTGATGAATAAGCTACGTTACTGTAAAGTTTTATCAAAATCCGTTCGTTAGTTTTTTCGTGAAAGAGTAACAAACATCCACACACATATAAACTTTCACCTTTAAATTATTAGTAGTATTATCTGTTCCTCGCGGTTTCACCCGCTTTACGTTAGGTTTTTAGTTACTGCCTCGCTCCCGTGGGACATAGCGTGATATTATATAGCCTATGTTACTCAGGGATAATGTAGCTTTCGAATGGTGAAAGAATTTTTAAAATCGGTCCAGTAGTTTTTGAGCCTTTTTATTACAATCAAACAAACAAAGTTTTCCTCTTTATAATATTAGTATAGATTTATAATAGGTATTAGTAGAATAGTACAATAAGACGGTAGGTAACCACCACACTGCTGCTCAACAGAGCGCTCTGAAAAACTGATATTTGAACAGGCATAATAAAAGCATCTAAATTCCGGAAATTATGCGTCTCTCACTGACACTGCGAACGGTTTCCGTGTGCAAGCGAGTTTAAAAGAGAATGTATCCGTTTCCTCTGCTGGGGTGTTCATGGGAAAATTGTTTATATTACTGACCATTACTTGAAACAATAAAAACATTTGACTGTTAAGTTTTCAAACTTCAACTTCAACTCTTTATTAATGGCATTTGTGGAAAACACACCACAATTCTGCCACGACCATGTTAATTATACAATATCACAAACGAAGAAAGATTTATAACAAAAATATATGCAATTTGACTGCGAAGGTCTCCTCTTTGTGAAGAGACCTGGTCCGTCAGAGCCTCGTCGGTGAATCAGCAGGGTGTACCACGTGCAGGTGAGGTTGGCTTTGACCCTGGAGGTGATGGTAGGGCCACTTACACCCCAAGTTTTCAAACTTAACAGTCAAATGTTTTTATTGTTTACTAGCTTTTGCCCGCTACTTCGTCCGCGTGGATTAACAGCTCCCGTTCCCGGGGGATTTTCGGGATGAAAACTATCCTATGTCCTTTCTCGGGTCCCAGACTATATCTGTACTAAATTTTATTCAAATCGGTTCAGTGGTTTAGGCGTGAAGAAGAGACAGACAGACAGACAGAGTTACTTTCGCATTTATAATATTAGTACGGATGATTTAATTACCCTTTATTAATTGGCCTGTTGTGTCAATTTCGGCATAGGTGTTAATCGTCCCACATGTGTAAATTTTTCAGGTTGTAGGTACTTCCCGGAAACCTTTGTTATATGACAAAACATAGCATATCCTTTTATCTTTAGATATACAATGATTCTTGATACTTTATCAATTTCGCACGTAGGTGTCGTTGTTATCAATATTTTATCAATATAACAAAGCAGTCTCTGACGTCACGAGACACGGACGGCGATTCTCAGAAAATATCAACGGGTTTCGTCATTAAGATGGTAATTCAAGATAACAATAATGACTTTACTTTATCAGTTTCGTCAAAAGTTCGTCAGCTGTAAATATTTGCAGTTCAATCGATTATATCGACTACGAAAATACACTATACTAATTGTGTGGCCTAATTGATTGATCAAAGTCCCTGACCCTTCTCGCGAAACGAAGAACTATTTAAATTAAAAATTTCATTGTATTGTGTTGTTGGTATTACGCGTAAAAATAACGGTAAAAACACACGGGTATAAGCTTTTCTCAAAGATAATTTCTTCTACCCGAGTATTATCGTATTAAAAATAACAATTTGCATTAATTACAGCTGTTTAATTACATTTCGCCCTGATTATTTTATCTAAAGTACCTACCGACACTATAAAATTAATTAGCAAGTTATAAAACGTTGATGAATAAAAATTTAACACATGCCCAATACCAGTTTCATTTAAACAGAAAAGGAAATCTGATTACCAACTGACGAATTTTAGAGACAGGTTTTAGTACACTTAAAATGTTTTAATTTAACCTTAGTATAAATAATTGTCAATAACTTTCTGATACGAAGTCCGTCATTAGCAACTAAGTACATAACTAAAACTCAGATAGCGAAAGAAAATAACAAATTCTAACAAATTATCTATATTCCCATCCCAACATTGAACTTTATTCGTTCCACGGAATGTAAAAGATCACGGAGGCAGTTAATATTTGTAAACGGCGTTAACTTCTAATGAACTTTTCACCCGTAACTCTTAAACTATCCAAATTTGGCGAAGTTTGAGTCGCCGATAAGCCTTCGTAGGCCTGTGAACTTTGTACCAATGACAAACAACTCAAACCGGTGAACTTTATAAGAGGTTTAATACAACTCTCTATGTTGTTCTAATAGATTCCCAAATCTTTGCAAAAGATTTCCCGGAAAGCCTCTTTCGTATCCTTTGCATATTCGAATGTGCTTATGTTCGTATAAGGAAAAATATCATTATAAATACAGATTGGGATGGTTTGCCAAGTAATATACCTTAGCAATGACAAAAGACATTGTTAGTTGACGAAATAAAAAGTCCTTTATCGATTTTAGATTACGAAACTACATTGCTATCGGTACATTAACCGATAACAGCAATTGTCTTGTTATATTTATTGTCTTAAATGGAATATTTTTAATCTATAACAACAAATCGTATGATTGCTCCAAAAAGTGAGGAAATGTGACTTCAAACAATTAAAGTGACACTAGTAAGTTTTAAACTCCAGTATGTGAGTCCTCTTAGAATCATAAATGTTCACGTGTGTTTACTTGAGCCACCGCAGCGTCTCTATGACAACATTCCGTCCTGGAGAAATAGTTGGCAGACTTCAAAGTTGCCAACTTGTAGATTAAATGAGATAAGAGATTAAATTCACCTCTTGTGTGTCTTTACTTGAGATTGTCTGAAGGTTAAAGGCATGTGACAAAAAGGTCAAACTGTCAAGTCTGTCGTGCAAACAGTGATTTACTCAAGGAGAGTTTTTGTCTAGTTGCGGTTCTGTCCTTACAGTTTTAGTACAAAAACAAAGCCAGCACAAGCGTAGTGGATCAGGATACAGTAAAAACAGATATAGTAACAACCGTAATTTCGCTTCGCATTCCTTAGTTCAACTAAGAAGGTGGAACGGAAGGCAGTGTAAGCGAGTTGGCGTTTTTCTCGGAACCCTCGCCACTAGTGGTAGCGGTACACCGCTAAAATGGAACGTGCGGCCACTTGCATCTTATGTATCTTATTATCGTGTACACACTTAGATTTCTGTACTAGAGTGGCGATGGGACAAGGCTACTACATTACTAGAAACGTATCGATTAAGAGAATACGCGAAAACCAAGCACTGTGTATTTTTAATTAGGTATCTTTTGCAATTTTATTGGTTAGTTGATTAATGTATTTTATTCAACTGAAACCACAAACGTCGATGTTTTTCTACGGTGTTTTTTTAGTTAGAGCACACTGCACGTCAGTAGCTTTCATAAAGTTTTTGCTTTGATATGAGGCCGTCGCATTTTATAACCAAACGTGTCACGTATTGTACTGTTACCGTTTTTGTTTAAATCAGTGCCCCGACTAGAATATTTTACAAAGCTACGTTTAGAGCAAAGTGCAATAATATCAAAGGTCGGTATCAGCGCAGTGCACTTGCAACTTCTAACTTAGTTAAGATTAACCCGGGTCGCTCTAGCTTCGTCACTACAGATGTAAATCAAATTGTGTTACGACAAGTAAAGCTAAAAACTGACGAGTATAAATCGCTTGCTATTATCTACTCAATGAGGTCATTTATAAACTAATCTAAGTAAATGTTCTACAGACATTCATTGTTGTAAGTTATCAGTATCACCGTAATACGCTAATAAGGACAGAAACAAAAATGCTGTGCGCCTTGTATCATTATGCAGTTAAAAAACACAATCATTAATAAAGTAATTTTCTCTAGCTCCATATTAGCTGTTTAATGTATTTTCAAAGCAAAAGCACGCAACATTAACATTGTAAATGATGTGCAGATGCACTCACGATTCTACGAAGCTGTGCAGCGCCTCGATCTTGAGCTAACTCGATTCCACAACTACGAATAAAAATCAGCTCCATACAATCTTACTAGAACCACCCAAATCCCATAAATCTTGGCCAAACTAACTGCGAATTGTGAAGACGAAAGTCAGAAAATAAGGGACGCCGAAGGTGTTGATCCGACTAAATCCGCACTCACACCGACATATCTCCACAGTTCGTTTACCCGCCGACCGAATGGAGGAAGATGGTTAATGAGAAAATGATACCACGAGGAGGAAACGACCCTTAGCCTTGACGACTCTCAGTCTCTAATAAATCTTATCAAAACATTTTATTTGAAATTGAAAAGATGATTGAAAAGCTGAAAAAATAAAAAAGAAACACCGAAGTAAAAAACTTCTTACTAATTCTTATGTTTGTTGCACGTGTGTTGTAGTGCTTACACGACGTAGACTACATCTGTACAATCGTCCAAAAAATCGCAGACACAGGTACGTCAAGGTCGTTTTATATCGCAAAATATCGCTAGTAAACCGCATCTCGTAATTCTATTTCTATGCGTGTGCAGTGGTCAAGCCATCCCGTGTTATGTTGCAAAATTAAGAGGATTGCCTTGACGGGCTGCGGCTAGTAATAAATGGAGACGATTTAGTTCGTTCGGGATGCCGTTTGGTAGCATGCGATGCGGTCACTCAACCGGCTCTAAAGCCCGTTACGTCAGCGGCCGCATGCCACAATTAGATCACATACTAGACTTGCAATGGCTAGACCAGACACCAATCGCCAATAGATATGTTTTAGTACCGTTAAAACTGGCTTTTTGCATCAACTGTTACGGCATTCCTATATGATTTTCTTAGGCGTTACTTGTCGTAAACACTTGCGTAATGTCTGTTTAGTGGGCTCACCTCTTGATGGCTATCATCAGCCGCACGAACGTGTTCTGAATGATGTACGTGAGCGCTTTTTATATTCAAATATTTGCTTAATTTGAGAGACATGACAGTGGCACTGCCACTGGGAACTTCAAAATTGTGACTTAATTATCCCATGATTTAGAAACCTCGGCGAATAATTTAAGTGCTTGTTTGAATGAGTAAGTGTAATGTTAACGAGCAGAATTTAAAATGCAATTTAAAGTTTAAGTACAAACAAGTTGCTTTACATTCCCTTTGGTAAGTCTGAAACTCGCAATGTAGTTTGTGGTCGGTCCATTTTAAGTTGTTCCTTCTTTGTTAAGTATTCATAAAACTCGGCAGGATAATTGGCTTTATATTAAGATTGAACTGATTGTGATAGAGCTAAAGCGGTATTTGACTAGAACTACACTAACAGTCATTGTAGAAACAAACAGCGGACATTATGTGATATACGACCAATTTCTCATGTTCGCAACATGACACATACAATTCAATATACGTTTCAATTATTTTCTCTCGGAACGATAGTCCAATAAAGTGGCAGGAAGCCTAATCAAAGACAATGGAGTCTCGCCGACGACCCACTACGACCCTCCTCTACGCATAGACTAGGTATTGCAATAAATGGTAATTGATTGCATCAAGATACTGGGATGTCTGTGCACGTTATGTGACGTCATGTCCTGTTCAATGGCATGCACTGGATCGCCAGCCATCCTGTTCTGTGTTCACACGCATCAAGTAAAGTACAGTTTGTTTATGACGTTTAAGTTTTTACTAAGACGTTTCTATTAACTCGGCGGTTTACAAAACATGACCTACACATTATTCAATGAATCCACTTTAAAATCATGAATGAAATAAATCGTTTATTTGGCGAATAAATTATTATAATCTTCAAATAAGTTAGTTGTTATTCATTTATTCAGGGCTGTGAATCAATGTATTCATGTTTCGAAATAGCGTAATATCTTGAAAAGTACTATAATTTGAATATCTAGGTAACCGGTAGACACAATATTACAATATCAAAATATTATTTTATAATGTAGATGAGATAAATGTTAACAATAGGCGTGAGTCAAAGGCGGTGAGTAGAGGACGGTGATTACAAAGCGCGGATAGGTAGGCACGTGGAGAGTCTCTGGTGCAGGGCGCTCGTCTCGAGGACCAATACTCGATGGGCCCTCAATACGGACCGGCCCCGCGCTACATCAGCTAATACCTAACATTATGTCAACGCTACATGAATATTATGACGCCTTCATGATAATATCAATTAAGAAACGGTAAAACCAATTGTAGCGCGCGCCGTGCTCACTCCGTCATGCCGCGATTCAGAACAGAACGATAAAAGAAAATGGATAACTGCTGCCTCAATTCTGTCCACTTAAAGTCAACAGGTGCGAGTAAGCGAACCCTTTGCGGGTTCCGCTCACCTCGTAAAGGAAATGCCCAAACAATCTTATTAAAAGCAATACTTTTGGAACGTTGCCATAAAGCTATCTTACTAAGAACACCGTTGGTTTGTTAAACTAGACGATAATTTAGTAGCAACACCCGTCCTTTGTATTCTATTCACTGATTTATCGCACACATATTTAGCAGGTTGCATGCCTGTACAGCTTATCTGAAACAGCCGAGTCGGCTGTGCAACAAACATTTATCTAGAAAATTTATCTAGACATACCCTTACCGAGCGAAAACATAGTTAGGACGCCGTTCTAAATACTCATCTTAAGAATGTCCAATAATATTGCGGAGCTTCAATATTAATAATTGAAGCTATTAGCTGCATCGGCGCTTCAATTAATTTATATGTACTAAAATAACTTAGTCGTTTTTTTGTTTTACGAGTATACATGTGAGTTAACTTTTTAAATATGTTTAGGTTCCTAGTTGTCCTTGAGAGTGAGGAAAAAATTAACCCACGTCATTATTTTTAATTAACCAAAGGTGTGAAATGTACGTTTCTGTTATTAATAACCATTATTTTCCCGTAATACTTTTAATATAAAGCAAGTACCTATTCAGATTTCTATGAAACTGTTCTGTTAGGACAGGTTTTATCCTGTTTTTATATTTCAGTCAATAAAATAGATGTTGCACGGAGGTGACGATCGAGATCTTAGGAGTCTTAAAAAATATTACCATTGCTGCAACGAAATCTTATAGTCTATGACTAATTCTACCACAAGACGTTTATTTTTAGAACATGGTAATGTTTTTATCCGCGAAACTGGCTAATATCCCGCAGTTCCAGTAGCAAGCGGCACAACAAGACGTACAAGTACGAGAATAAAAGTTTACAATGAGTTTCAAGATGAATAGGTAAGAAAATGAATGGTGGTCCCGCGTAATGGCGTGGCGCAGGCCGCGGGTAGCAACTAGGCGTTCTCATGACAAATATCCTCGATGCAATGAGTTGGCCGGTCTGCGCAATTCTACACATGCAGCCACGGAGCCATTGTGTTCGAACAAAGAGCCGCATGACACTATGAGGAGGATTCAAGAGAACCGAGAACTTCGAGGAGGAACTTAAAAAACTTGAATGGAAATATTTCGTCCGCATTTTCTTCATAAATAAAAGACTAAGTACAGGTTCGAGCTTCATATGCACTCTCTATTTTTATTATCTGCCTGTCGATGTTTTCGACGGTAGGTACACATTCACTCGTTCACTCAATGGTTTTATAGATTTACTGAACACAGGAAAATCCCAGTGGTATTTTTATTAAGCCATGACTAACCGATATTAGCCTACCTACCTACCTACTTTAATTTGTTTTTAATGACGTAGCGTTATTTATAATTAAAATGTTGTCGTGAATGTTTGTGTGGTGCATCACTGGCTATAAACGGATAATTTGCAAAAACGTATGAATGCTTGTCTAGTATAAACACCTATAGGAACTTTATAAATGTGAGGAACGGGGCGGAAAGTTTCTATTGAAATCCTCTAACCAGACGGACATCCAAGTATGTCTGGCGGACTACTGCCCGACGGTTATTGTCGGGATTTTGTTTATATGCTAATGTCGCTGGAAACTTTGATTGTGCGTTTTTGTTAAAAACGTCAATTGTTATCACGTGTTATCTGATATGACACGATAGATGACGTCACAGTACCGCGCTTAAGTGTCCTTTAGTTATTATTGATTATGTAAACCATTTTCTTTCTTTATAAAGAAAACACGAAAAGACAGTTAAATACACACAAGTCTACAACTCACAACGCTCAAACACATCATTATGCCATATAAAAACATAACATTTGTCTCCCCAATTCATAATTTTATAGGTAGACAAGAGGATTATACGAAATGGATGTGCAGTACCATCCGCTGTTCCCTACATCATACCGAGATCACCGATCTGCCTGCCAAGCTAGGATTATGACATTATCCCCCCAAGATCGCTCGTCAAGATCTATGGGGGGGGGCCTAACAGACGTACGTAGCTATGTGTGAGTACAGTAAGTGGTCCTCAAAGGGCGGCGGCACATTTACTCCCATGCTCACTTGCTCAGTTAAAGTGGTATCTCACTTATCGAGTTCCACACTTAGCTTAAGAAATGTTTGTCTTTATAATAGAAGTGGAATAGTTGTAATGAAATAGTAGGTACATGTTTTACCTTTTTTTTGTGTGCGAATCATTTATAATTTAATTTCGATTGCTTTACTTTTCTTTGTCAGTCAAGAGAAATCATAGAAATATGTTGCAGTAGGATGCCATTAACTGTCATCAGTTTGATTGAACTTATCTGTGTTGGTTTTGCACCCAGCGTTAGTTTAGCGTAGGCATGAACGTAGCGCAGACGCCGCGTAGCAGAATCGTAGCGTGCGTAGCAGCCGCGTAGCAGAAGCGTAGGCAATCGTAGAGGGCGTGCAACGCTTAATTTTGATACAATTCTTAAAAAATAATTTAGTTGACGTTAGCGTAATGATACTGCTGTGAAAATTAAAATGATAAAACAAAATAAAACTATTTTTTTTTTGTGATTTTTGTTAAATACAATTTTCGACAGAAATCTTGAAAGTCGAAATAGTGACTTAACATCTGAAGTCCGTGAAATATTTACACCTAATGTAATAAACACTATCTTATGAAATATGCAACAAAATGGTTTTAAATAATTATATCATCTGTAACACTTTCTAATTGAAAAGTGACAATGCTTAGCCTTCAGCAAGGTATAATAAGCTCGCCTTTGTGTCAACCGAGCTTTAAGATATTATTTTAAACTAGCTTCTGCCCGCGGCTTCGCTCGCGTTAGAAAGAGACAAAAAGTAGCCTATGTTACTCTCCATCCCTTCAACTATATCCACCTAAAAAATCACGTCAATCCGTCGCTCCGTTTTGCCGTGAAAGAAAGACAAACAGACAGGCAGACAGACAGACAGACAGACACACTTTCCCATTTATAATATAAGTATGGATAATAAATCTATTATTGTTACAAATTCGTTACTGTATTGAGTTGATAAGTTTAAATCCAAACGGCACGGAACTATAGTCATCAGCAAAGTTGCACATTAAAGTTACTTCGTTGAAATATAATATTTCAACGAAGTGCATCCATAAGCCAACCCCAACTTGAATTAGTATTTAGTAAAAAGAACCAAATACTAACAAGAAATAACCTTTACCAACAAGTCACTGACCTGAGAAGTATCACAGTAGCAGTAGTATCCCAGATCATTTTACATGTGGGAATAAGACGCGGGGGCCTGATCTCAAGACGGCACTTAAAACCTTGATAACTCTGACCCTTGTTCTCTTATCAACCGAGTACCTATACAACACGCAAGGTCAATCAATCTGACGGCCACTTCCATCCAATTGTACTAAAAATTCACTCTCATGAGTCAACATTAACACGATGTTGGCCTAATTTGGTAATAAACGGTTAAATTCAGACATTTGGAACGTTTTGTTTAAGTTTGATTCTGTTGTTTCCAATTTTAACGACTCTCAAATCTTCGCCGAAAGAAGTATACTTGGTATTAGTTAATTATTTACCTTTTACAGGCAATACAAATACAAATACATGGCTTGACAGCTTAAAGCAACAATTGTTGAGTAAACGATATTTTGTCAACTTTATGAACTTAGAGCAAGTCAATTTACATCATAAACCGACTGTAAAGGAATATTACAATCCTGATGAGCTTTGGTTAATGTAACACAACAACTCCACGTAATGGACCTCTGCGGGTGACTCGGCCTGGTTTGGCCTCATACCTAGCAATACGGATCGCGCCTAAATTGTGCCTATTTTAGGCCCATTAACCGCGGAGTTCGCCGTTAGAAATAGAAACATTGCCGGATTTTGCTGAGGATCGATTGTCTAATGAGTCACAGTCGACATGGGACTGCACTTGGCGTCCCCGCTTCACCCGTGATGGATGACAAATCGCTTTTAGATCCCACGCTACGATGTTTACGCTAGCCCTCCTGAATGACTTACGATTTAAATGCTCTTTCCACCCGATCTCAACGAAATGGATCCCAGTTTCTTTTTTATAAATGCCAGCTCCTAGAACACATTAAAGGAGATTTTATCTCGCGGTAGGTACTTATAGGTTTGTTTATCACGAAAAGAAAATTCACTGGTCACAGATCACGTTTATCAACATAAAAATCTGCATTTCATTCCTAGATAACATCTAGAAGCACTTACGTGTAAGTAGACTTAATATTAGCTATGGTCAGCCAGCTGTCGTTGCCGAGTATAATAATAATATTATCTTCAATTTAAATCGAATCAAGTGGGCTCGACTTTTTATTTCTAAGAAGAACAATCAGTACCGAACCGTCATTAAAATTCTTGTGATCAGGTAGTGAGACCACTAAATTATAAAAGCAATTTAATATTTCAAAATAATGTCATGGCATTGCAATTCATCTAAAATAGTTAGCCTCTTTGTGAAGCTAGTTTCCTAAGAATTTATTGTGTATTTGTTGGTTCTCCGAACGAAGCGCTTAAGGATGAACATGTTATGTATTGTAGGTACGTCATAATCAGAAACCCACTAAATGCAAGAGGTGAGCGAAAGCGTAACCACATATAACTTATCAGAATTTATGTTAAATTTTTGGCCCAGTCGTTTTATCAAAAAATTGTTGTGAATAGGTATCTAAATAATAGGTTGCGAAATAACACATTTAAATATTACGTCACGATGATTGAGCTATTTTCGTCACAGACAGGTGTCGAACAATTTAATTAAGAGTTGGTAATATGACTTTAGGAGCATTCGATAATCACTCACACGTCTACCTAGTAGGTCGCAGAGGGCATTGCCTCTCAAGGACTGAATGTTTTTGCTTGTGCCGGCTTGCTTTTAGCACGCTACGTCATCGTGGGCGGACTCCCGATTGTTGTGACGGATGTAATGCCAATAACCTTCCATTGTACTTCTAGTTTTGACTAGCTTTAGGTTTAAAGATTCTTTATTCTCAATAAAAACAAAAGTCACTTACTTGAGAACATTAACAATAACTTAAAGTATAGTTACAAGTTCATCATTGTACTCATTTTATATATTATATATAACTATAGGTACTCATCTAATGTATTCATTGGCCCGAGGACAAGTTATCTGAGTCGAGTATATATTGAGCTAATCGAGTTTTGAATACATTAAATGAGGGTGCCTTTTTGATGTGCGAAGGTAGTTTATTGTACAGTTGTGCCCCTTCAAATGTTAGCATTTTTTTGCCACAATTAGTTCTAACTTTAGGTAGAACCAAGAAACTAGCTTTAAAGAATAAAGAATTAAAGCTACGGTTCTAATTAATCCGCTGTAGTCTTTCTGCTTGCGCCGGAGTACGTGCAGTCGGTAAGTCAGTCGTGTAGGGAGAACAATGCACCCACGTTGCAATGCCACCCGCAAGGACTTTCTTTCCAACGTTTGACACAGATACAACACAAAGAAAACGTCATTTGCAACTGGCTAAAGGATCCTATTCTAGACTATTTTTCTTGCAATAGCTTTTCCAAGAATTGTGATAGTCATTTAACAAAACAAGCGCCATTCAAAAACCTTTCAATCTCATAACAGTCATTATACCGAACTTGGGCAGACATCATATTTTTTGCGTGTTTTCGATCCAAACTTACAAGTTTGGGACATAAATAAGGGTCTAACATTCCGTAGTAGTACGAATAAATGTATTAAAGCAATGGGGCTTGCGGAACCCAAAAATGAACGTGACAGTCGTATTTTTGTAATCACATTAGGTAACGTGGAATTTGTAGAATGTTGTTAGGGTAGGCACTAGAAACTTCGTTCAGCTACCAAGTGCGGAATTCAATAAAAGGGCCGAGAACAAAAAAGCGGGTTTTCTGTTTGGTAAAGTGAGAATTATACGTTCCCAAAAATAAAGAAAAAACTACAGGCCTGTGTAAAGTAGGGATCCCTCTGCTGTAACTTTTCTTCGAGGATAAGGGAATTACTTACGACCGACTAGGGGAAAACAAACTACAGAAACGACATAACATGTTGTGTTCTATACTATCCTTTTTGTGGGGTACTGTATGACTAGAATATTGCCATAACTTGTAAAATATCGCTAAACTTTATAATTTGAAGCCTTCAACTTCTGAAATGTCAAAATGTTTGTAGGGTCGTTATCGTGAGGCCATTAGATCATTACAGTAATTCAATGGGCACTTTAATAAATTGCAAGTAGGTAAACGCAAACTGCATCGACTACCTATACCCTTTACTCACGTTACATTCCCAATTCGTGTGTTTGTTTTATAGGAAAAGTTTCACAAATTGTCAGACCAATATTTCAAAATCCCTGGCATCGGACCCACAAACTGTAAAGTAGGGAGGGAAAAACCTCACAAAAACTGTGTGCAAAGTCGAATTAAATAGTCGTATCTCTCTCGTGACAGTGGGAATCCATCAGCGGTCTCGATTGGAACGATAACCGCCCCGCGCGCCCCGCGCCCATTTGAAAAATAAATCGTAATTTGATACCGCCCTCTAGCGTACAGACCTAACACAAAAATACTCGGAAAACAATGAATCATGCTAGGTACCTTAAATATAACAAGAGGCAATGTATGTCAATTATAATAGGGTCAAGAACCCGCAGCTGCGAAGTCTAAAAATAAATGACTAAAAATACTTCAGCTTCAATTAGATCTGCAATAATTTAATGGGCCAAGTTTTACCAACATACTAATCTACTATATAAACTGTACACTGAAAATATAAAAAGTCATTATATTTCTACAAAAATGTTAAGGGCACCAATTTGTTACGTGATATGTACAAAAATTAGTGTTATTGATTTTGTTATTTTTTCTAGACAGCGTCTGAATCAAACATACTGAAAATATTCCTTTCCGACATAACGCGTTTACTTATAATTCAAATTATTTTTGTTCCTTTTCTTATTCTGATGACGTATCTAAGTAGTTATTTCAGAAAAATACATTATGTAAGCACATTATTATTTATTGTGTCGCAGAACAAAAAACTTGGATCCCTTTCAGATATCGAGTCTTTTCACAATGTGTCTCTAGAGGATCCGCAATGAGGAATATTGTGATGCTTCACAAAGAGGGATTGTAATTTGTAAGTAATTCGTCAGTTATCTCACCTGCCGCTGAGTAAGTCGGCGTTCATTACTCACGCATAGCAAGCACCATTCATTTCTCACTAGGAATTCTAGATTACACATTGAACTAGTGTCTACAGATATACTTATAAATAAATTGCAAAAGGCGTAGGTAGCTCGTAGATTGCGTGGGAGAGATGGGCGGGGGGAAGTCGCCCTACCACCGAGCCTGTATTTAAAGAAATTTAATACCGACAATATTTCAATATTCTGTTGGCTTGTATAAATAAAACATGAAAGGTCAAATTATGCTCAACATAAATCGAGAAGTGTAACGATTGAAGCTGTAACGCTGTGAAAATTAGATGAGAGAAAATATTTCCGTTTTTTCCTTCAAATTATTTATGGCGGCGGTTAATAATTTACAGGAAAATGTTGAGTTATTTACAACAAACAGCGAATCACTTAACGCGATTAAAGTCGAATAATTAACAGCTTTTAACTGCTTTGAGAGTAATATCTGAAAGCTGAGTTGTTTAAATTGATCGGAACAGCACCGATTACTATTCGATGCGGGCTTTAATGTGACGCATCCCATTGAGAATTTCAAAGCCACGTATCTCTAAGACGATCCATACTAATATATACTAATATTATAAATGGGAAAGTGTGTCTGTCTGTCTGTTTGTCTTTCTTTCACGGCAAAACGGAGCGATGAATTGACGTGATTTTTTGAGTGGAGATAGTTGAAGGGATGGAGAGTAACATAGGCTACTTTTTGTCTCTTTCTAACGCGAGCGAAGCCGCGGGCAAAAGCTAGTATACTAATAAAATCAAAGTTTCCTGGTAGCTAGTACATACATGTATCGCAAAACGTCGCCTCTCCAAGTTCTAGTTCTCGTTACAGTGCTGAACTCCAGTAATTAAACTTTCTTTGGTGCGTCTTATGTACGCTTTACCCTATTCTAGATTAATACGTTTTTTAGAACTTTGGTGCAGTTAGAATATTGATTAAAAAAGTCAGCATTTTTCGCAGTTTCTGCCTGAAATAAAAAGCTTTTCAAACGAGCTTCTGCCTTTTTCCGAAAATAAGTATGTATACGAGGATAAAGAAAACAAAAAGAATTTATCTTTTTAAGTTATTATTTGTTTTTTGTTATTTATGTTTGCTTACAAAAGTTATTTGTTTTAGGCTTTACCATAAGTCCACTATCGTAAACCTATAATGTGCTTTAGTTTATCGTTTCTTCTCCGTTTGTTCCGTTAATGTCTTAGGTACCGACTACCCGACATTTTTTGTCCTCGATTACGATTTAACTTTTTATTATCAAAGAGGCAACGTGGCACTTCGTAAATGATCCAGACAAATCTACCTAAATGTAGAACGTCCATCAAAATACCCAAATGTTTCCATTCGATTCTTCTGGCTCATTAGTTCACTCTGCTATCGACTTTACTAAGACTTATTACCAAAGTAAACCTAAGTTATAGAGTTTCTCATTTTGAAGATTGAGGAACCAAGGCAGTAGAGTTGTATGGAGATTTTTATAATTCTTATGAATAGAACAGACGTGTACGTTTTCACTTATAGGTGCCAAAAAGGAAACTTGGAAATAACGTGGGCTAGTTTTGTAATCTACTAATCAAGTACTTTTGTAGAAGCTTTTAAATGGAACCCGAAATACAGCATGCTAATAAAATGCAATAATTAAAACATTAACGAAATGTCATAAAATAACATAACATTTTGAAATTGACGAGCGTTTGCCAAACAATTTTATCTATACATCAAGTGTGTCGCGTAACAAAAGTCGAGATAGAATAGAACGTGTACGATACGACATTATTCCGATACGTGGGCATTACGTGGGCGTGGACGTGTTATCAAACCTGGAGCATGTTCCTGTTTCCTGACAACCCTAGCATACCTACTGACGCACGACGGTACTATACACACTGCTGGGTAATTATAATAAAGAACTCATTAGTATCTACCTACGAAGTTATACAAAACTGATCGACTATCCTGTGGAACCTACGCAATAAATTAATGGTTTCAGATTACATCTGATATCAAAGAGGAAGGATATTGCAGAGCTGTAAATTCACGTCACACGATATAATCTACAATAAATAATTTATGAACACGTTCGCATTATCAAGTGGTTGAACAAAATCTACCATGTGAAACTTCATAAAGCGCAATAAATATGTGAAATGAAGGACACTCTTTTCCATTTAGCTGATCGAATTAACCTTTAAATTATTTATAAGGTAAACGTTGATTACATTGTTCGACATTATGAAAACGGCTGCAACAGGATGATTATAATGAGTAAGTGGCGTTTACACGGGCCGTCGGGCGTCGAGCTAGGATCCTTGACCCCCGTAGTGGGTCGAAGTCGCCAGACCAGACACTCGCTGTCGGTCGTCGGCGCCCTTCCACGACAAATAAATATCAGTGCACGCACACTGGCTACGAGCCTATACATACTCGTAACTACATAGCAAAACAAATTCCGGCGATACATGTGCGTAATATTGTAATGAATCATCCTTCGACCCTTTTGTTCTAACAATTTGTAGTTAGTGCCCAGTGCGCCACCGCGCCGAGCGCTCAAACCGCTCCGATCATTTCTATTGGCCGCATTAGAAAAATTACTCTCTGTCGGAAGCCATAGAATTTATTTACGCAGAAAGCAGTGTACACAGACCTTACAGCTCCCATAATATTTCAGTATAGCGAAGCTATTCTTTTCATCGTGCTGGCATTTTACCAAGCGACTTTTTATTCAACTACAAAGCTGTGGTAGGGGGTGCAATCAATGCTCCACAGAAGGAAGATTGGAGCCTAAGCGCTTTTTTTATTTCTGCTTCACTATTAAAACGAAGATTTCAATTGCGTAGATATTAAAGTTCTATTGAAAAATGTAACTGCTTTAAAAGAGAAGCATGAAAAGTTGCATTTCTTTAAAAATTCTGTACAGCGGCGGTTCAATTTTGATGAATGAGTTCCTTTGCAGCATTAAGGTTTTGTGTTTAACGTTTTCTGCAATTTCCATCAGGTTCTCATTGGCGTGTATTTTTTGATATCATAAAGCATACATAAATCTCTTGAGCTTATTTTATTATTGTGTATCAAAGCTAACCCACAGTTTTTATCAAGTTTGTTCAACTAAATGCTTTGAGAATATCGTAAGTAGGTAGAGAGAGTATTTTATGGCTGGTCCACAAAGCGCCACGGTTTGGTAAACACATTTATCAAAATATAAACCTTGTCAAATCTGAATGTCAAATAAAAGGAGATGTACTAACGCGGTGGAGATGTTTATTTTTACGACTTTACGAATAATTACAATTATTTTGCACGAGTTTCCTTAATTATGAACCAAACAAAATAATTTAAAGTAAAAAGTTTTATATTTATTTTTGTAAACCTTTGAATGATACAGTCTTCTCAAATAGTTCCATTTTTTTTTTCAATATATATACTATATATTTATTTGCTGAGAGAAATCAAAAATCTTCAAAAGAGACTACAATCCCTGATTTGTTTCGGCATTCCTTCTCATAGTTAAGAAATGCCAACTCCAGCAGCTAGTTTATAAATAAATATGACGTGTAAATTGATTTTAAGATCCTACTTGCATAATAAAAAAAAATGTCATTACATACAGAAAAAACCAACAGGGTAGCGCTTATGTGAAACTACATTCTCGTTTAGGAAGGAAGATTTCAAAATCAAAAGCATTGTTAAGCAAATCAGCACGCAATAGTTTTCAACTTTATTAGTATTTCCCTTGATTAAAAATTTAATACTCATTTAAAAATTACCAATTAAAAATCAAAAACACCATTATTTTTAAAAAAAAAGTGTACCTAGACTAGTGTATACTTTATACTATTCACTTTCATACTTCTTACTAACTATATTTTACTTTCAAAGACCACGATTTGTAAGGGAAGAAACAACAAAAAATATTAAAAATACTGAAATTGACATGTAAACTCTCTTAAAATATTAAAATGTATTTCCTCCCGGTTTCTAGATACCGAATACTAATAAAATAGTTATTTGACCTATTTGTCCATCTCTTAACTCGAGCACAATAAAAAAATCCATAAAAGCGAACCGTGGCTAAAAAGTTTGCAACCAAAACACCGCCCAGACACAAGGACAAATTCAAACTTTTGTAATTAATGTTTTTCCCGTAAGAAACCGTACTGAAACCTTTTGCGGCCCGGGTAAGTTGGTTGACATGGGTAGCAAGTAGCTGGGTATCCCAAAAAAAGTTCAAGTTTTGTTAAGACGTGACGGAAAGTGGCACCGACAAATTGTTAAAATTTTTAAAAAGCTTAATTAAGGGCATATTATTTTAACATTGTAAGTATCAAAAGCTGTTAACAGGCTTATCAGCTTTTGATGTTATATCAACCACAAACTTTTCAGTTTATAGCAAAAGTCGTTTTTGTACTACACTGCACTTGCACTGTTTAGACAGGTCCACTCAAATCTGTGTGCTTCTCTCATCAAGAGATCACGTCAGTTCAGTTATTATAGTTATTGTCCTCGCATGATTCGGCCAATATATTTGTTTGGATTTTAAAAGAAACTTTGACCTCTGAGTTTGTTTTAATTATTTCTTCTCGGAGTAGTAGGGTCGGAAACATCGGCCCTCTCGTAGAAGTGATTTTTAGGCAATTTACAAAATTTATATCGTTTTACTGGTAAACCAGTCAGTCAGGACATGTAATATATTACATCTCATTGTGTCCTCGTGAGCATATTAAGGCCCGTAGTACTAATCCGTAACTTTAGCTCAACTTCAATCTCGTTTATTAATACGAACAAGATCTTAAGCTTGGCATCAAGTACGAGTTTTGATCTGAGTAGCGTTTATTAATACGGGCCTAAGAGTCTAATCTCCACCAGATTAACCTCAAAAACGTCAATACAGTCATAAATATCCTAAATTAAATGGCTTAAATACTTTTTATAAGCTCTCAAAAGGGATTATCGATAAGGTACTCGGACGTCACTTATTTGCCGTATCAATTGACTGTTTATTAATTTATTTGTAGTATGGAATAAAAAACTTATTAGCGAGCAATGGAGCGTAAACGTGTCAAGCGAATATATCGGATTAGAAAGAACCACCATACTGCACTCCATAACTCAATTTGCGAATGTTGGTGTAAAACAACCAGGCTGAAGTTTGAGTGCACTAACCACGTCCACATCCACTGGACGCCAAAAGGTGGAAAACGCCGCCGAGGTCGGAGGTGAACTTTGAAAGAAGAAGAGATAAACATTTGCTCAGCAGTGGGACACAAATTAGGCTACTAAAAAAAGTGAAGTTGTTCCTTAAGCTTGGTACAAACGTATCGATATGTGGCTGCTACTAGGGGACTAATTCACTTTAAAAATATCCACTTTAGTCTGGTCATATTAAGTTGTTGGCTAACTTACCCAAATATCTAAACTAAAAATAATAATAACTAAATGTTGCAAAAATTAAATTTTATGAACGGTTCAGTTAAACTTTACCTTTAAAACAAACATATTATCAGTTAAGCCTTCACACAGTAATGAATTAACGTGCGAATAATATCGCGTGTTTACTGAAATATAAATTGCGGTTACCATGGTTATGAGATGTCCACGTAACGGATCTGTTTATGCCATTTCTGTTGCGCGAATTATTTACGAAATAATCATAGGCTTGATTGATATATATATATATGTAGACGTTTGCATGATGTATTGCACTAACTATTCTATTTCTGTCATAATTAAACTCATTATAAAATATGCAGCATTTAAATATGCAGCCGCAAGACTCCTTGAAGTCTAAATGGAATAACACTTTTCAAAATTTTGCGTGTCTTCGCACACAATTTCAAACCTACGAGTATGTGCACGCTTTAGTACAAGCGGACAAGTCATGGCTTCGCAGCAAAAATATTTATTTACTCACGAAGATTATTGTACATATTGAACGCATATACAGAAGCTGCGCACAACAGAACTTTGCCGATGGAAACAGAGACTAACGGACCTATGTTCAGTACACTAACTTATTGTTTTGCAAAAAAATGATTGTAAAAGAGTGTGCCAGAACACGATTGTGAAAGAACAGCAACAGTTTTATTTTCATAGCATTTTGTACTTTATCTCTACTGTTTTAATACATAATTATCGCTTTATTAGCTGGATGAGGTATCGCGGCTGACCGCGACTATGACTACGCGAGCAGTCGCGCGACTGAAACAGCTTGCCCTCTCCGTTCTGACCGCTATTCCATTTTAAACCTAACGTGGCAAGGAGGTAGTGCTGCAATTAGGTACGAACAGTCAATAATATAAGCACCAAATTCCCATACAACATCAAGCCCTTCAATAGCAAATGAAGCGAATACTATTGTTCACACTCAAGATGTTACACGTCACTTAGTACCCATCTGTATTAATGTGATAATTATATCCTCCTAATAGGTGCCGCTAATTAGATCTTAAACCTCAATTAATTTCACATTTCATCACAAATTCTTAGTACTTTAACACTACATAGTACATACATAGTAATTTAAGTATCATATTAAAAAGTGATACGCGACAGCAATTACGCGTGCTGTTGGTAACAAGCAGGTAAAAAAAGTTACATTGTTGAAATGTATGCAGATTGTATTGAAAAAGTACTTAAACCTTACTGTACCTATATGTTTAGTATGACAGAACACCTAAACTGCGCTATGGGCCTAACAATGGCCGGAGTATTAAAAGAGATCTCGTTAGTTTAAACAGTGCCTTGGGCAAGGCCCATCCCCCCTCCCACTGTGGGACCCAGAGCCTCCCACGCATTGCAAAGGTTAAGGGCAATCCATTGTGGATGCGGCTGCATTCTCTCCGCATTCAACTATGAAGCTCTGATGAAACCGCTGACGTCATTGAGAATATCTTCAGTATAACTTACTTCCGCCTTATTAGTCTCATTACTGCAGCAAACCATATTTTTTGTCATAAACAATTTTTATTAACTTGAAAACGTAATGTATATTGAATTGACTAAATCATATGTAAGTATATTGTTTATCGTAATAGGCGTACTAGGCAATTCGGCAGCTGGTTTTCGACTGAGGCAGGATTTTCAATATTGTTGATATTTTTAAGGGGTGTTTCAGTGGTTTTTCTTTTTCTTCTGACAGAATGAAAACGATAGACAAGGTGCAATAGAGGGACAACAGACATACTATATATTATACATACTATGCTTTATGTCTGCAATCGTATCTAAGGTTTTTCTTTACCACCGTTTAAAAAGTATCATGCGATACACCCCTCAAAAATATTAACAACTAGCTGTTTCCCGTACCTACCTAAACCACAGATTAATAAATAGTTACTACGTAACAGATACTTCACTCCAATACAAAAACCAAAATACCTACGCTATAATAGCCTACAAAATCATAATAATAATACCAGTTGTTTGCAGCAAGGAGAAATGTACCATAAGCACGCACAAAGAGAGTTGAGATTCTTTTGCCCGCCGCGCGACTAACGTGTGTGCGTGTCGTCCAGCAAATCTGCTAGGGTTATACGTATGATGACAATGGTAATAAAACGAATGTTTTAGAAAAACAATTATTATTTTATTTGTTGATCAAATATTTTTTAGTTTGATAAAATGACTGATGCATATTTTTCGTTCCTTGAATTCCCGATTATTATATTTTAGTGTCGAAAATATCCAAAACCGCGTGAATAATTTTAATAAATAATCAAAAGGAAAACAGGAGAATTGGGAAACAGGGGAATTGCACAATAATCACGCAATAATTACGTGATTTTGGCATTTTGATAGTCAGCGCGCTGTACCCGTGACGCGCGAGCACTCAGCCGGGCGCGCGACAGCCCGGTGTTCGTTGTATCGTCGACGATACGCGGAGCGGTAGGCATAAAACGCGTGGCCTTGAGCGAGTGACGGACGCCTGCCTAAACCTTTATTTCGCAATAAAAAATATTCTATTCCCTTTCGTAGCAAATTTTCTATAGACTATCTCTGTACCAAATTTCATTTGAAGCGGTTCCTTGGTTTAAGCGTGAAACCGACAGACAGTGTTACTCTGGTATTTTTATCAGAATCAGTGAATCATCTCATAATAAACTCACACATCAAAAAGCGTAAAAACTCGCCTGGACATGAATGACTGGTCAATATTCCTTTTTATTTAACATTATTTTATTATTGAAATAAAAGTATTTAACAATAATATGCCTCAGATCAACTCCAATTTCATTTTCTCGGGAAAACTGCGTTTCATTAGCAAAGTAATATGACGTGCAAACAATACTTGATTCATCGTCCATTTATTGACATTGAAAACAAAGGCAATGCACTGAGACGCACGTGTACAATGTGCCCTCAGCGCACGAAACGATTGAGTAAACAATTTGCACTCGTTTGAAATGAAGCACAGACAAAGATCAAACTAACACCAAGACTTAAACACTTCAAAGTAATCTTACCAAACTTGTAACAATGGATTATTCAAAACTTTTTAAAAGTGTTTATTAACAATTTTAACGTAATTTGTTCCAATCATCAAAGCTCAAAGTTTTAATCCGATTTACTTAACACTGTTTGTTGAGGAAATTGAAGCGGTTCCGACTATTTCGTCACAGATTGTGTTGTTCTAACAAGTCGACAGCAGACAATGAGCATTCAGAAAAGTGTTTTCTTTAAAGATCTACAAATAGTTTTGACAAAACGCCAATATACAGCCTAGTAGAGTTTGCGCAAAATCACTTGTGCGAATTTAAACTGAATAAAGAAAAATAATTCGACATTCTTGTCCCCGTCGAACAATTCTCGTAGCAAACAGAATAAATAAGTGAAAATTCTTTCCGTGTCCAGGTTCCGTGCGAATCTCTGTCTCCCAAATATTGATTTTTAAACCAGACAGGGCTTGTAACTGATCCTTGCTCTATTATTTATGGAGATAGGAGGAGCTTAAGTGCATCCGACAGACTAGCAAACCTCAGAGATTTCAAACATTCCGTCTTTTGTTCGATAAAAAATGTAGAATGTTTATGCTGCTTGTCAGACACACTTTTCGGAGATTTATCAAATACACGCTCGTCATTATGTCGTTAACTTTTAATTAATATTACGTCCGGAACTGCGTAGGTATATACAAGAATTGAACAGATGTTTCGAACTAGCGTGTGCCATTATGAACATATCACTCACGTACATATCTACGCAAACTTTGTTTATTTATATACTTACATAATTACACATTTGAATACACGGCCACGATAGAAACACGTGCGACTCTGAATTCTATAACAGGGACTTATACAATATACGTAGCTACTTATTTATGTAAGTAATGATGTGTTTACATGCGCAACCATCGCCTACTGTTCATTGACCATTTATATATAAATACATTACATGTATGCGTAGATAATATGATGATTAGCATTATTTACACAGTCAAACATTCAATAATATTGTTTGATAAAATAGCAAAGTTAAAGTGTTTTACTTTCCTGTGAATTGAAAAAGGGTTTTGTTATTCGAAACGTTTGTAAAGTGTTTCCAAACTGAACAACTCTTTATTAAGCTTCCCTTGGATCGGCGAAAATCCGAGAGTGAGCTAAATCGTTTATTGTCCTGCCCCTTTTAGGCTTAGCGAGTTAACATTTTCCTTTCAAACATTTTTTTAATAATCAAAACCAGCTGTTGTTGCTCTATATAGCTTTTTCACATTCGTTTTCGTGGACACAAAGGGATTTTTAACTTTAGTAAGTATATTGTAACTGATGCAACTTACATTGTAAAATTTTTTCAGTACATTGAGGCAAGTTGCTCATCCTTCATTGAAAAAAGAAAGATACGGGTTTTATGTCTTGTCCGGATTGTGTATTATTGCCAATATCACGAAAAACTTTGATTGTGCGATGTAGGAAATGGTTGTTGTAATTCTTATATGATGCGATAGATGTCGCCACACCTTTATTGACGATTTTGTCATAAAGTTATTTTTTTTTAAATAAAATTAAATATTAAATATGTTTACTTTAGAAATTATATTAACGCTAGCAAATAATTTTATTACACTTCTGACTGGTTATTGTATGTATTAATGTCAACAAACCTTTTGCTAATCAATAATAAAGCAGGTTCAAAGTTGATTAAACTTTACAACGAAGTGACTAGTTTACAGCTAATGGCATATCGTAGTAAAAAGTCGGAAAAGGCCTCTTTACCGACTTCACAAAAAGGAGGAGGTACTATGTTCGGCTGTTTGTATGTTTTTTTTTTTTTTTTTTTTGTATGTTTGTTCATCGATTACTCCGTCAATTGTCAACGGATTTTCAAAATTCTTTTTTTGTTCGAAAGCAGATAGTTCTGAGGTGGTCCCATTGTCACCAAGTTAGGATCTGATGATGGGATCTTAGAGAAATCGAAGGCAACCCTCAAATTTTATAAGCTCACTTATTGTTTTTCGCATATTTTATGAAGTATCTTGTGTATTTGCGTATGGTTGTCACCATCTCAGTTAGCTGAGCTGATGATGGAAGGTACAACTCCTTAACAGTAAGAAGTTACTCGAACAGGCAAGGACTGTTTTAGTAAATTGTTTTGATGTTTGATAGGGCATTTGCCACATTTGGGCTCATGATCATCAAGTCATGACCTGATGCTGCAGTCAGGATAGTCTGCAGAGTACCTAACTCCTCGACAAATAACAGCAGATATATCGTGTTTAGGCTCATTGAAAAGGGCTCGATGTGTGGATAAACGTACTGTTAATGAGGAACATCGAAGTACATAGAGACCTGATGCTGAAGCCAGGAGCATCAGAAAAAGTACAAACCTTGAAATTACAGCACAGTAGTCGTGTTTGGGCTCATTTTAAACAGGACTAAATTTTAACTCGACACTAAAAAGTAAAAAATAAAAAACTTTTTACAAAAAAAAAATAACCGACTTCAAAAAGTAAAAACATAAAAATAACTTAAATTTCGGAAGTCGGTGGCAACACAAATTGACTGGCAGAAGAAAAGACACCGACTTCCGAAATTTAAGTTATTTTTAAGTTTTTACTTTTTGAAGTCGGTTATTTTTTTTTTGTAAAAAGTTTTTTGTCCTATTATGTCATTAACTCAAATGAATACGAACAAATTACACATTACCTCAGTGAATATTAGATTTTATACTAACAATAGAACACACCTTATTACCAAGTAAAGCCGATAAACATAGCGTTCAGTAGAGATTTCAAAGGTACAACGTAACTTATACTTAATAAATACTACAGTAATAGATAGGTTACCTAAAAATGGGAACTACAAAAATGGCACACTTGAAAAAAAAACACTTTTCGTTTCTTATTGCGAAACGTCATATAAGTTGCACACGACTTTGGACTGTTCTAGGAAAGCTATGTGCTACTTATAACGTATATCTACGTTTGTAACATGTCTACGTCTCTTTTACTTATATTTTCCATCACTCTACTATTCAAAATAAACCAATCAAAATAAACAAAAGTCCAATTACCATTTTGTAAACCAAGTGAAAGAAAATTCGCAAAAAGCTCCACCCTTCGTAACAAGATAAGCCCTAGCCAGATTTCCACCGCCATCTGTTCTGTGCTAACGAGATAATCTATGTTTTTCTTTACTATCAATTCAGCGTGAAATAAATAATATCACATTTTGAATCACAAAACACGCACCATTTTTACGGATTCGTACCTAAAAAGGTAAAACGGAAGCCTTATAGGATCCCTTTGTTGTTCATCGGTCTGTCTGTCCTTTTCAGAGTATATCAAGACCTTGAGAACGCGTTGAGGTATCGAATTCAAATTAAAACTGTATACTCAGGTCTGCAGTCCCTTGAAGCTGAGAAAAAATCTAACTTTTAACTACATAAAAAAAAAAGGTTAGGGCCGTTTATGTCGCCATAATCGTATTTTTCGACACTCTTAAGGGAGTCGAAACTCATAGGGTACTTACTGTTGACCTAGAAGTCCTAGAACTAGGAAATTTTGCACAAAGCAATGTCGTATAGCATCAGTAAAGGAAAAAATCTGAAATTTGTGAATCTGTAAAAAAAAATCTATAAAAAATTTTCTTTACTTACAAGTGTGTACGGAATTCTTTGTGCGAGCCTTATTCGCTCTTGACTGGTTTTTTTTCTACTCTATTAAAAACGTTCTCTAATATGTCTTATATATATTATCTTGTTTTGCTAGCTTGAGAAATCCAAAGATTCCTCAGCTAAACCGAGGCCATGTCTTGCTGCTGCAAGTTTCCAATTTCTAATAAACTGCGTAATTATACAGTGGCATTTGCTCGTATGAATACTAGACCTTTATGCAAAATACTGATAATAACTGCCGGCAACACTATAATAGTCAATTATCGTGTAGCCGCTCCCCGTGGCGCCCCGCGGTTCAACAGCCGCCGTGATCGGATTTTAATAAAGCTATTTATAGGCGAATTTTAATACATATGTTTTTCACGCATCCCATCCGTACCTACTTGTTTTATTGTTCGTGTTTCTGTTGTGTGTTAAAGGCTGAGAAAAATCGGCACTAACATAACTTTAAAATAAGAAAGTTCCAAACCGTACAAAGTCTTCATCTATTTAATTATTTTAGTTATCTACTCATCATAACGTTCTATTTCTTATCAAACATCTAATCATATGCGTCTCTGCAAATATGAACAGATTTTTCGAATATCACTTTCTATTTTGCCAACAAAACGCACTCTTGCGCACTGTGCATTTTGTAGACGTAGGCGCTTGCAACTACTCCAGCTAAACCCGATACGATTAATGAGTCCAGACAATAAAATGTGGTCAATAATAAAGTTGTAAAAAAGGACTAGTGAGATTTTTAACGACCCCACTACAAACTCAATGTAGAGATACGAAAGGGCAGGCTGCGACGCACTCGATGGTTAATAATACAACATTGTTATTGAAAATATATTCACAGTTTTATATGGCTATAAATCTCTTATTCATTGTTAACCGGCGTAGCTAAATAAGAACCCGTACTCACGTGTGTTTTTATTTACAATTTCGATCTATAGACTATTATTACGAGATGTTTTTCGATGAACAAAATATACCCGGAAGAAAATCTTTTTTAGAATTGTAAAATCAAAGTGCAAAGATACAAAGATATACAAAGTGGGCGTAAAAAATCACAAACTAAAGTGATTACGCTAATTGTTACCTACTATAGAAAAACAAAACTCTCCCATTTTCAGGCCTTAGCGAGTTCAGTAACATTTTCACAGCGAACAACTTCAAATAAGCTCTGATAGTTTCACGCTGTGAATCAGTCTGCGGCGAATTATTTCTCTTATTTCTTTCCAAGAAAGGCAGTTTTAATTTATCATTTAGGTCAAGTGAAAAAAAATATACAAATATGTATTCTCTATAGAAAAAAACGAGCTCGTTTTACCACAGCTAAGCCCGTTTTATGTGTGTGTACATCATTGAGGGAGCTCATCGACAAACAAGAGTGTTTACTCTTTAAATGGAAAACGAAAATCATGTTTACTTTTTAGCTTTATAATTATAAAGTCACTTCAATATGTTAGACGCGTAGACTTGCGTAGACATTGCTTGGCAGAGTTCATTATTCAAGTAATCAGTGTCATCATATAGCAACGTTTGAGGGTCTTAGAGTGACGAACAAGATTTAAATATCTCTCGTATTAATTTTTTTGGTTTGTGTCGTATGAGTCAGACAGAAAAGGCATGAGGCCGGGTTACTAAAATAGTATGTAAAATCGATGCTAGACTTTCGGAGAAAAGCTAGACGTTACTATTTTATACTTAAAAGGTTCTTGCCCTCGGGTTCAGTGCATCATATTTTCGAACCTGTTTTGCGACCTTTGAAATGTAACCCACGTACATTTATCATACCCCTTCCCCTCGTCAATCTGTCTAATTGGTCTAGGTTGCTGGCGGGTCCTATTTACTCACGTTCTGTATTCGATTGATCCATGGTATTTCTACTTTAACTGGCCATTCAAACGAAAGATGTGGAATTATGAGCGGTAACTACCGTTAACGGGTGTGGCTGCTATTCGCACGTGTGTAGGGGCAAAGACCTCGAGATCGGGCTACACTCGCCATCTCGGAAGCTAAGAAGGGATATCTCAAAACAAATGAACCTTCAAAATTGTGAGAACTTGGGCTAAAATAAAGCACCCGCTTTATTTTAGCTCAAGTTCACTGGTTCGCTGATCGTCTGCCGGCTTAATAAATGTGCTCGCGAATGGTCTCAGCTACTGATTGGTGTACTTGCTTGTACAGCGGTATCATTATTGTCCATATATAGAAAAAATCGTAGGAAATTTTTACTACTGTATGCATTTTCGACAAACTTAAAATCGACAAAAAACAGGGCTTACCAAAAGGCTGATAATGAGAACAGGGTCGCTAAAAGTTCAAGATCAATGTTATCAAAATATGATACGATTGGAGCATTTTAGATTCGAATCTGTTTTTATACATTTCTTTACTTCGATATCCAGTTCGATGGATCAGCAATGTGACTTTTGATAATAATAACTGCGTATAAAACGTATCGATGTCAATGACATGTGTATCACACGTAATACCTACACAGAGTTTTTATCAGGTGCCAGGCGATGACGAACCGTGAATTTAATTATAGAAGATTTTGTATACAAAACACCGTGTGATACTTTTAGATGAGAGATGAGTTCTTTATTTATGAGCAACTAGCTGTTCACTGCGGTTTCACCCGCATTTTTCGTTAATGCTCCGCTCCCGTGGGTCGTAGCGTGATGGTATATAGCCTATAGCATTCCTCGATAAATGGGCTATCTAACACTGAAAGAATTTTTCAAATCGGACCAGTAGTTCCAGAGATTACCCCCTACATACAAACTTACAAACTTACAAATTTTACCTCTTTATAATATTAGTATAGATGAGTGAGTTTACAATACAGTAACGTTGTTTCAGAAGTACTTTTTTCAGTGCAATGGTTTACCGCGGTTTACGGGAGCATTAACTTAATGGCTAGCAACGAATATGCATTGTCGTAGGTCAGCATCATCATGACCTTCCTTTTTAATCGGCTCGAGCTGAATACCAATATTTTACATGGAGCGACTGCCGATCAGACCATAACCCAGTAACTGGGGTCACTATACCACTTGTATAATTATTGTCATAGGTCAGCAACACTCATACATAAATTCACAAACAAAACACAACTGAATTTCAACTCAACATTACAAAGCAACAAGGGCTTAAATAAAAACACAATAGTTACATATTTAATTTAATACTCAAGCACGGCGGAACAACGCGCCGACAAACGTCAAGTGAGCGACCAAACGACAACATTCGGTCATGTTTTTAGTCTTAATTGAAGCGAAAACAGCCCAAAGTTGGCTGGCAGTGCTCATTAAGAACAACAAACAAGTAGCTAAGTACTGCAGCCAAGAGACACTCGCGAACTAATCGGCTTCCAGCAAGGACTGCCGAACTGTGATGTTACGAGTGCTACCGATTCACAGCTTTAATATCATGTTTATTTCCCTTTTGGTATTTCCATTTTGTATTCGATCTATTTAAAGTTTGCAGACAAGTTTATTTTAACAATGGCCGAAATGAAGTCTGAATCTAAGGCTGAATAAAAAATGCGTGATGTTATAATCTACTTATATGTACCAATCGAAGCATCTAACCCTGAGGATTAAACCTAACATCATACCCTTCCCTAGCTTTTTCCCAACTTCATAATATGTTGGAGTCGGCTTCCAATCTAACCAGATCCAGTTTTTGTGCCTACATGGAGCGGCTGCTTGTAAGGCCTCCAAAATCCAGTTACTGGGTATCACGATACTCCTTGGTCAGACTTATCAGACTTTCTGGCTTCAGACTACTTGAAACATCTGTCATGGATTTACGACGGTCTTTAAGTGTTTCTCAAAACGCGGGATGTCAGTGCCGTCCAAGACATACTTAAAAAGCTCATGTGATTTGTTCATTAAAGGAGAGACGTCTTGAAGTCTGACGACTGCACTGGGCCATCAAGTCTGGCCTAACATAAACATATCTATAATTTGCAAAATGGTAAATCATTTCAAATTAAGTAAAAAAAAAAAATCCACTACTCAGAACTTAAAATAAGGAAAGGTAAAAAATATAATTATTTTAATTTAATTTCGCCTACGCTTTCACAGCCTTAAATGAAAACGTGTGGGCACGAGGTAAAACCTTTACGCGCCTTGTTGTGGTTTATTATATTATATTTAGAGTAATAAAGTGGATTCTACGCGATATTAGAAATAGCTTCAATAATTAGATGGCTAAACAAGAATGCCTTCTGTTCTGCCGATGCTATTTAAAAGTTGGTTTCAAAGTTGTGTGAGTCACAGAGCATCAAAATCGATGGAATTACTATTTAAATAATTCCGATGAGAGAAAAAATGATTCCGAAATATTCTCCTCGACCGACTTCAGCACAACCGACCGAACCTCCTTCGGTTGTGCTGAAGTCGGTTCAAACATCAACCCGACAACTGCAAGTGCGCCTGAATATTTGTTTGAAATTATAACTATAATGCACGAGTCATATTAGTTTACGGCTGATTATTTTAAATCTTTCCATCACCGTACCTGTACGAAATTGACAACGAATGATTGTTTTAAAAAAAACATCAAGCTGGCAGTGCATGCGTGTTTGTAGTCTCACCACAACAACTTTAAATGTTTCAGGAACATTAATTACCTTACTGTTCTGATCCTATAGGTCGTCCCGGGTGCGGAATAGTTTGAATAGTTACCTGACCCCAGAACATAAATGGCAACTGAAGTAACATGGGTGGGTTTTAGTCAGTAAAAGTCTTACACGCCCTCCCACCTCGCCCAGGTCGGTAGAAAGTCACTTGATGATTCCCAAAAAATAACCTATTGTCGTAGCGTGATGATACACATAGCCTATGACAGCTTTCCTCGAAAAATGGGCTAAATAACACATACAAAAATATTTTCTGAATTTAAACAGTGGTTTCCGAAATAAACGCGTTCAATTAAGCAAGTCTATAGTATGGATTTCACAAACACAAAGATTTAATTTCAGAAACTGGTTTTATAAATAAATGTTACTCAGTCGGTACATGTCTTTAACCTTTTCGTATTCCAAGTAAGTCGCCTCTATCGTTTTTTAATACTCTGTGGTGTGAACGAACAACAGTTATGAAAGGAAATCTTTTCAGAGTTGAAGTAACGTTCATAAGGAAAAGGCACGAGTGATTTATGTGTGTAGCTTTCCTTTGTTGAGCCAATACGATTGAAAAAATGCTTTACAATTTATAGATTTGCTGTATAAGAAGTATTTGAAAGCGTTACCGGATTACTCGTTGAATTATTTTTTCTGTCGAGTTGCGTGAAGAATCACAATAAATATTTATGTTTTTATCTCATAGGTATTTATTCTATCTTGATATAAGAAGAACCATATGACTGATAACATTTGACGGCTGATAGATTCACGAATTTTATCTTCTTTAGTAATTTTATACAGGTTACATAACAAATATCTAAGGCCATATCTTTCAGGTCAGATATTTGAACATAATATGGTTCTATGATGTAATCATTTACGTCTCAAATTAACAATATTAGTTTTTTGAAATCACTGCAATCCAGAATATTGGATTAAGGATTATGGCTTAAAACTATTGCCTTTGCGCATTTTGACTGAAATTTAAAGGTTCTTAAACCATCATTGATGTGATTTAATCCTAATGTTTCCCCCTCAGCCCCCAACCAGGATGTCTGCGCAGAAACTGCAAACGAGCATCCTATATCGGGCTAGTCGCACGACACGTTGCTAGGGAGAGAACTTTGCCCAGCTGTGAACTGACGCAGACTAATAATGATAATAACTATTTCCTCCGATTTCGAAATTCCTTTCGAAACTTATAAATACTAAGTAAGAATCCTCTAATTAATGTTCAGGATTTCTAGTGTTTTTGCTTAGTGCCGCCGTTTCATTATTTTCGTATCGTATACTACATCGAAAGAGGGTTCCCGAAGAAAGAAAAGCGGGAAATGTCCCCGTCACTAATTTTCTAAGAACACGGAGTATTTCTCAGAATTCATCTATTTCTGTAAAAACGCTTAAAAAAGTTACAAATTCAGATCATGACAACTTTAATAGACCTCAAGATTGCTCCTTGATTGACACGTTACCCACCTACGTAGAAACCTTTATATATTTGGTTTACTACCTGAAATATTTCAACAAATCAGTCCCGACCCAAGTTATTGGGTCTGAACGGAGCAATTTTTTGTATTTGCCACCAATATTTCACTAACCTTTTGATAACGTTACGTATTTCTCACTCAAAAGAGTGTAAGGCAAGCGTCATTTAGTATAAGGAGTGTAGCGACCCTTCCGTTCGGTTCCACATGACTGGCCGCCTTTACGTGTGCGCCCGAGCTGCGCGAGGATTTACAGATAAGTAATAAAACGTAATGCGTTTAAACTGAACGCAAAGCCTCCAACGGTAACATCCTATTAGTAGAGATTAATGTTTTATTTAACGCACGCATGTAAAAGGGAATGCGGAATGTATGTGCGACGCACTGTTGAAATGAGGATCGTAGATCGTCTTTTGTCAGCCCCACATTGTGTAATGTGCGTAGAATTTCGCACGTGTTGTTCATTGATAAGTCCTTATTATTTGAATTCATTATGTTATTATTGTTATCGCGCAATGTAGGCCAGAGCCGAGGAAACGCGTTACTAGTTCCCATGTCAATTTAGACTATGATGCACTGACAATACCGCGAGGCGTTCTCAATTATCTAACTAGGTATCAAATACAAATGAAGAACAATGATATTAAACTTAGAACTACACTAGAAAAATACTTTTAAGATCAAATTATGTTTTGAAGAAGACAAGAAAAAATAGACGGGAGTTGGAAGCAAAATTAATATCTTTTGAAAAAAACAGCAGTAGGTATTTCTGTTTTTAATTATGTTGTACATCTAATTCTGCCATAGCGGATAAGCCCGACGTTTCTGTGGCTTAATTTAAAACTGTTTTACTTTACCAAGGTTCTGCAAATAAAAAATAAACTCACAGACATAAAGAAAATTAGTACAAAAAGAGGGGAAAACATTTTGATGAGTTTTCACTTGTAATGAAAGCGCCGATAGGAGGTTTTGTAGTAAAAGGAAAGTTTAATTACGCACACCTATGTGGTAAATGGTAAACAGAGAAGTTATTTGAGTTTCAATCATTGTAATGAATGTTTGGCAGTAGATGTATGCGGGGCAGGGCCGCCTGGCTCTCGCGCCTATTTGTAGCTTCTATTATTATGAAGGGCCAATTTAGGCGCCTACTTTTTGAGGCTAGAAATGTTCAATCTATTCTAAAACTAGCTGCCTCCCGCGGTTTCACCCGCGTTTAACATGTTAAGGGTGAACAACCCTTATCACTTAGGGCTATGAAAAATAGATAGTAGCCGATTCTCAGACCTACTGAATATGCATATAAAATTTGGTAAAAATCGGTAAAGCCGTTTCGGAGGAGTAAGGTAACTAACATAGTGACACGAGAATTTTATATATCCATACTAATATTATAAATAGGAAAGTGTGTCTGTCTGTCTGTCTATCTGTTTGTCTGTGTGTCTGTTTGTCTTTCTTTCACGGTAAAACGGAGCGACGAATTGACGTGATTTTTTAAGTGGAGATAGTTGAAGGGATGGAGAGTAACATAGGCTACTTTTTGTCTCTTTCTAACGCGAGCCAAGCCGCGGGCAAAAGCTAGTAAGATTATAAAACTAAAGAGTTTCTTTCTTTGGCTAAACGCACTAATCTAAGCTCAGGAACTACTGGTCTAAGCTCATGTATCGAGGAAGGTTGGCTGTAACATCACGATACGACCTACAGAAGCGGAGGAAAACAAAAAAGTGAGTAAACTTGCTTTAAAAAAAATACCTTAGACCTTGATTTTGAATCTTTTAAAATATTATTCGGTCATTCTCCGATTCGGCGTTATTTGCCTAATTACCGTAACCATTTTTATTTTTCACTGATTTACCTTAAACTCATTAAAATATGAAACTAGTAAAAAATACGAATTCAATAATAAATGAGGCATGTTTTAATCACTAGTAGTTTTCTAGTTATTGAGACTTAAAAAAATTATGAGTACGGTAATTAGAAAAGTTTAATATCTTATGCCACGGTAATTAGAAAACACTGTCAGTTTTAAGTAAAATGTGATATAATATATTAAAAATAACACACATTAATAATTTGTATACATCTGTTTATATAAAATGAATCCCTATTTCCTTTTATCATCTTTGGACCGATTTCACTAGATCTGTTGTGTTTGTTATTGTTTGGAGAAGGTTCTTATGGAAAAAAAACTTGAAAATTAAAAGGGTACTTTAGAGTAGTGTAGGATAGGCTAGAGCAGGCTAGAGTGGGATATAGTAGGGTAGGCTAGAGTAGGCTAGTGTAGGGTATAGTAGGAGTGAAGCCGCGGGTTCGTTTTCGCGTTATTTTCATACAGATCATTTACATTTTTAAATATTGATATAAAAAAACAAAAACATGTAAGAATATAAAAAACAGTAGCCCAACGGCATCGGGAACAGGGTCCCAGCTACCGGTGATCAGGGCTTCAGAGAGAAGAACTTCCTAACGATGAGAGCCGTGTCCAAAAGCTTCTGAATGAAGCCCTAGATCCAGCCATCTGACGAGAGCATCCTCAGGTGTTGGTCGAGACTCTTGGCTATTAAACTATTGGCAGAAACAACTATCGGCACATGACCGTTGAGTCCACATTCAACATGTCAACAATCTCGCGAGCCAAGTCGATACTTAATTTTTATTATCTTCTCGGTCTTCACAAGGTTCTTGTCACGCGGGACCGTTACGTCAACGAGCATTGCGCGCCGCTCCAATCGATCCACCACCACTATATCAGGCTTGTTTGCTACAACAGTCCTTTCAGTGATGATGTATCGACCCCAGTACAATGTGACATTGCACTCTTCAGATTCTACGAGGCCGTATCTCAGAGCAAGTTGCTGATTGATAATCCTGGCTACTAGGTTGTGCCCATTCAAGTCCTCTTTGTTAGCAAGACGAGAATAATCAGAGATAGTGTGTCGAATCGTTCTCCCGGCAGATGACACGCCCGACATAAGTCAACCGTACCATCTTTCACAATAAATTCCCGATAATTCTTCGTCATGATAACCTCATCCATAATTGTACAGACAAAACCTTCGGTTTCCCCAAATAGGTCACCAAATTGTAGCTACTAAATGGACACTAAAAAGTCTACATCGGGCCCATGCAGGGCCCGGAAAAACCGCCCGTGTAGCGCCTTACTCTACCATACTTCCTCACGATCCTTTGCCTCAAGCACTACAAGTTTGCGCCAGTTCTCTTTAGTTAAGGAAAGCGGAGTGAGGTTCTTGACCACAGTGACCACATCTCGGATTCTCGGCGCTGACGTGGGGAACCACGTCAGCTTTAAGGAAATATTCCCGGAGATACAACCTCCGGGTCTCGCGGTTGAGGAGAGACTTAGCATTAAGAAAGCCGTGTCCTCCACATATCCGCGGGATTATATATATATATATATCCCGCGGATATGCCTCATCAACTCATCACTGATGATCGCAGGTGATGCTCAAGCGCGCTTTGCATGTAGATTGACTTCTGTACCCATCTATTTTGAGGCTACAGTTAGTAAATAAGAATCAATTTTTCATACAACGGTAATTATAAACATACGGTAATTAGTATACGGTAATTAGAAAACGAAAGATTTTCTTAAAAATTTCGGAAACCAACAAAATATGCAAATACTAGCTTATTACAACGTACGGAGGCCAAAGTACTGCCTCGATTTACATGATCAGCTTAGGTCTAACTTAAAAAATCACATTTATATAATGTGAAACGGTAATTAGAAAAGTTTGTAACCAAGGTTACGGTAATTATATACAAGAGCGCTTTATTAGCGGTACACTAACGTTAGAGACGTGCAACTGCTGATGTTTCGCGATACACATGGAGGAGACGAGACGCGTTCGGAAGTGGTGTGCCAAATACTGTTTTTTAGGGGTGTGCACTCGAGAACAGAATATGTCACGGTAATTATAACTTTCCATCGGACATCCGATAATTTAATGATAATTATTTATAGACTGGTTCTAGTGAGTCAATATTTTACTATGTGATACACGTTGTTTAACACCATTTAAAATGTTGAATAGATCAAAGTAAACCTGTAAGTCATAAAAATTACAAGTAAGTTTTAACATTAAGACAGTGTGCGGACACGTTACGGTAATTAGAAAACAGAGGTTTTTGAACTTAGATTAAATTAATTTAGTCTTAAATACTTTAAACAGACGCCTGTTTTTTTGTTTATGGCTAGATAGGGATGCTATCTAACATATAAAAAATATTGGATGATTGAATATGATAAAAGTACGGATTATTCAAGCCCGGACACGTAAAATTTGCTTATCGGAGAATGGCCGTATTAAACCTTTGAACACACGTGATTCGAGACACAATAGGAAGACAATAGCAACGCGACGCAGCCGGCTGTCGCTTGGTCGTTGAAAGGTTAAAAATCCTATAATTTTATTTTGAAAAATATTTTAAACCAAATGTAGCATAGTATTTAAAGGAACAAACGATTAAATTAAAAAAAATGGTATGCCCCACTTGTGATCCTCCAGAGTCAGCTGATGTATCAAATGTCAAAATATTGTCGAGCAGATTGGTTAACTACCAAATAAGTGGAATATTGTGTCAGATGATATAAACAAGTTTTAGATTTTTTATGTAATCAATAAAGAGTTTTCACATCATAATACTTCAGAACTGGCCGTTAAATGCAAAAAACAAATCGCGGTCATTATCTGTACAGACAAATAAAACAAAAAAAAATTAACTATAATGGCATTACTGATATTTTTGATAAAATATTGCCAGCATTACGTAATACAGATACTTATAGTTGTTAAGGCAATGGACTCCATGTGGACTCCTTACAGGAAAACTTTAATAGGCACTACGGCTATATTTTGTAAAAGTTTTCATACTATTTTGAATATAACCTTGTTGGACATTCCTTAATTCATAATTTAACAAGAGTTGCTGGCCTTCTTTAGTCGAAAAAATTCAAAACGTGCCATTTGAGTTTATTTTTTATTTCTTATTTTTCTCAACAAATAATGGCCGTCACCCATTTTTTAGATATAACGACCAGTCTTGAACATAGTTTGAAGATATAAAAACTCTTTAGTGAGGTTTATAGTATTGGTAAAACCTATTTGTTTATCCTACAATATTGTAAATGTCAATGTTTGTGAGGATCGATAGATATTTGTAAATCTTTCACATATTTGTAAATTTTTCAAAATGAAACCCATGATGAACGTACATTAAATGAAAAGCTTAAAAAGAAAACACCGCAGTTACGATGTTATTTTGATTAGTGAAAATCAAAGTAAAATCTGATTGCGCAGGACCCACTGCATGTGCAAGCGCAACACTGCATTTCCTCAGCCATTGATCAAATTAACTGTCAGAAAAATAAATAGGTTGCAAAACAAACCAATCGACCGATATTGAGATTATAAAAAAAAGAAAAAAAATATATTGAAAAACATGCAAAGCCGCTTTTATTTCTATTTTTTAAAGAAAATGTCGCTCAAATTTATTTGTAACAGTATTTTTATCTTTCCCAATTACTTAAAGTTAAGTAATTGTAGAAACTGCCGCTAGCATGTGATAAATTCGTTCCGGTTAATCTCGATACAAGGGCGATATGCAAATTAATTGTTCAAACTACAAAGTTAGAATGTTTTCCAAAGACAAAATAGAGTAGAATGACCAATCAATAAAGTAATAAAGTGGCCGTTGGTATAATAAATAATACCAGCACATTTCTGCCCCACTATAGGGCCTCTTCTCAAACAGAGAAGGTACGAACAACACCACGTTTTTTCTCGATGTTTTCCATCACCGGTATCAGTCTGATATAAACTTAAAAGTAACATAAGAATATATTGAATGAGTCACAATAATATTTGCCCGGTATCGAACCCGCAATCAGGCGGGGTGCCTTGTAACATTATTTATCGTATCAGTTTTTAGAGTAAAAGTCTTTATTGTACAAATTAAAGTAGCAAAACCCAAACTTTATTTTCTGTGCCGGCTTGCTTATCTATAGGTATACTTATTTCCAATTTTCAAATCAAAAGACGTTTTTTCTTACTCCGAGAGGTGTTTAACCCGAACCAGTTATTTCATTGAATTAAACATAAAGAAGTATGAGTAATTATCAGTATCAGAAAATGTTACTTAAGTGGAAAGCCACTTAAACGTCTTAATTCAATGAAAAAGGCCTACCTTCTTAGGTATTCAGTATTTACAACAGAAACACAATTACTATTGAAACAATGTTTGTAAATAATTAATTGGTTTATGTAAAGTAATTAATTGAACTGCATGTAACGTTCAATTAACAAGTGATCTCTTGACCTTTTGCTGTGATGTCAATGTCAATAAAATTTCACGAGAGACATGACCTTTCGGTTGTTCGTAGGCGTAAACCGATAACTCATTTGCAAATTGCAGTACAGTCTGCACAGCGCCTACATAGGCATTCAGTACACGTACTCATGGGTATACGTAGTATATAGTAAAGCCTACGCCCACATTGCAAAATGAGTTTTATAAAATCTCTCAATGAATACAGTAACTACACATTTTGTTTATAAATAAGGAAAACTTCTTAAAATCCCTCACCGGCCGGCGGCGGCGTAAATCGACCGGCGGAAGTCTAAAGTAAGTCTAATTATTTATCTCTACCATCGTATATATTTTCTTTTTAAACCACCAATTAAGATCATTCTAATCATCTTCAAAAATGCGTATTCGCACTTTTTTATTCCTCCTATTCAAGCCGTATATTTCGACTTCCGAAATCGGCGTAGCGCGTGTCTCTACAAGTGTTTATTTACCTATTTACGCGCTCATACAGCGACCTCTTACAATACAATAATAAGGAGCTGATTGTGTCATAATAACATTAGCGTTCGTACGTAAAATCAACGAGGATACGTTAGTAGGCTTCATGTGACGTAGTTCGTAGGTCACACGGTGCTACGAGCTCGTAGCGGCCACCATATGTTCGGACCACGCGGGCTCCGATCGATAGGCGGCGCGGCGGGCGGCATGCACTTACCGTGGTCATCTTGAAGTTTAACTTGCGCTGCAACGCGGTCTCGAGATGGAGAGCCATAGTTATAGCTTTTACGAACGATTAGCAAGAGAAAGACCGATTAAAAGCACTATAACATAGTTTACAGAGCCGGCGTTAAGTAATAACTTCGCGTGTGACGTACGTAGCGACTTCAGCGTGGCAGATCGCGTGTTCACGCGGCCATTTTAGCCGCCTGTCAAAAGTTTTGAGTTTCCACCGCGTGGCGCCACCGTCGGCAATCGTTACGTCTGCGCAAAAATAGCCGGCGAGCGGAGAGGAGAGCGGCGGAGAGCGGCGAGCGGCGGCGGCGGCGAGGGGCGCGTAGGGCGCGTACACCGCCACAGGTTACGAGATTTTCCGCCACCGATTGATTTATAGTACAACTTGTAATTGAGTTAAAAGTTACACTTTCGATACGTACACAGTATAATAAGCGCAGTATAAGACTCTTTAAATATTCACCATTAAATATAAGTATTTTGTGGGTGCTGCTGAATATCATTAGCAAATTACTTTATGTTTTGTTTACTTCGATCAAACTTCTTGACTTGACATTTATGAACTGACAATTAAATTATTGGGGTGCGCGACACTTCCTCAAAAGGGGTCGCCCCCTTTAATTTTGCTTTAAGTAAAAGCGTTAACACACTTTATTAGTGTAAAGACAACATGAACTTTACAAAATAATGTGTGCATTCTAATAAAAACATTCAATTGAATGTAATCGATCAGTATTTGCGTCATATGCGTGCTACTTTACTTGCCGCCGCAAATGAAATGAAAAGACATATGAGAATCTGCGAACAAGCTATTAAACTCGTCAGAGACACGCCACGTGTCACTAAGCGTCAAATGCCAAGAGCCAAGTATCACAATGGGAGCATGCAACGGCACAATATAAAAGAGTCGGCAATATATTTTGATTAGCACGCCATATATTACGCGACAGACATCAAAAACGAATTACTGTGCCATTACTCGCGTGTGTCGACTCGAGTAACTTTTGGGATAAAGGGCTTTAGGGGAAACTGTTTTTATTTATCGTGATTGGCATTCGATTTCTGATTGTCTGCCATTCTTTGTAGCGACACCTAGAGGACTGAATATCTTGACTTCGTTAGCAAATATATACCCGAATGTTTGACTACATTTGCACGTTGAAGGAGCAGTAAAAGAAAACGAAATATTGGTGCCGATTCTCTTGTGTACAAACTATCGTAAATTTAAGTTAAGTGCATATTTCTCTTTCCCTTTAATTAAGAAAAGGACAGAAGATCAAATATTAGTTAAGTCCTGTCAAATTTAGACACTCCATAGATAATTTAGACGCCATTTAAAAACATGGCGTCTAAATATACGTCATTTTCGTCAGGCGCTCTCTAATTTGACAGGATTAAACTAAATTTTATCTTCTGTCCTTTTCTTTAAGAAATGGAAAGAGAAAGATGCACTTAACTTAAATTTACGATAGTTGTGCACAAGAGAATCGGCACCATTTTCAGTTTATCTACCGGCGCAGGGCGTAAAAGTAGGCTGAAGGAAAGGGGCTATTATTGATGGTAGTACTCGAAAAGTAGTAAACATAGTGACAAACAAGCACTGTGAAACTTTAATCATGATATCCAACCACATGTTATTTATTAAGGGAACAATTTATTTTAAAAATAGCGATATCAACGTTGTCCCTGTCTTTGTTTTAATAACAGAATTCTAGTCTTTTATAAATAATTCCAATAAATTCGGATGTCCTGTAATTACACGTACTTAATTGATTTGCAATTAACAAACATTACAATACGTATAGCTGCATAGGTATTATTTATTACATTTTATCGTAGGTATTCAAAATTCAAAGTATTTATTTCACTTAGACCATTTACAGGAGGAAAAGTGACGCTAATTGCCTGTTCCAAAACGTAGGTCTCTATGGAGAAGAACAGGCAAGAAACTCCACGGACACTCTTTTTAAAATAATCATGGTTTACAAGATCTTGGTTACAGTTTTTTTGGTGCTTCTATATGTGAAATCAATGTACATAAATAACAAAAAAAAATAGATTAAAATATGGGAATAATAATATGAAGTCATGGCAGTTAAGAGATGACCGATCTCAACTGACAGCGCTCGTTCACGAGCATGACGCGTGGCATCAGCACCATTTAGCTCAACCATTTTGAAGGGAACCGAATGATCCAACGCGCGCGACGCCATCAGCGAGACTTTTTAGCGAGCATGACATCTCCTAGCCACCGTGTCCGTCCATTTGTGTCAGTATTATACTATCATAATAAAAAGAAGAACTACATCGTACTCACATTTACAAAATTCAAATATGCTTCTACATTACACAAACCAAAGTTTTGTATTTAAATGTAAATGGGTGAACTTATTTACCTATAAAAATAATAATAACAATTCCTATATTATATTGTCCTCTATATTGCGTTATTCAATGTTTCTTCAATGTGTTTTTATTCGTCTAATCATCGGATTTATCTAAAGATCCTTACACAAACCATTGTTGCATGCTCCTAGCCTAGCAAGGTGTTCAATATTTAACATTTTAACTACTTCTTCGCTCGCACAAGCTCGAGCAAAATCGTCAGAATTAAATTTATAATTCTATACACCGTTATGTATATGTCGCGGTAAAATCTTAAAAGTGATTAGGATTAAAATTTCACGGAGTGTTTAACATAGTGTAACCGATTCATGAATTGAAAGCAACGATTTCATAAACTTGTTGAACACTGGTACATCATTTTATGAAATTATCAATAGGGATGATGACTACATCAAAAGAATGACATTCTGTTTAGTCCGTCTGTTAGACAGTCCAAAAATACTGGACACATATTTTTTGCTTGATTAAATTAATAACAAAATACAAAGATAAAGAGCATCAAAGTTCCGGAGAGGGGGCTTGTGACGTCACTTCTGAGTGAAAATTATACAAAGGCGTGACGTTTCACAAAACTTCAACGCACTGTATTGTCGTCATTTTCTGTTTACGAGAAAAAAGAAAAGATACGTGTCCCAAATTTTTTGATTATCTAACTGACGGACTAATTACTTTTTTTTTGTCATCTCGCCTATTTTACGATCTGGCCGTGACCATCTTGCTTGAGCTGTATTATAGGTGTAGTGACCTTACAAATACAGCTCAAGCAAAACGGTTAAAATAAGATCTGTACGCAGTTATAGAATACTATCATACCCTGCAATGTAACACCATACACACATCAGGCCACAGTCTGCAACACACCCCGACGAAACACAGTCAAAGTTGGCGTCTGGATAAACCGCTATCAACTAGCGAACTTTAAATCCATATGTGCAACATTAATGAATGCGAATCACGTTAGTTATACCAACATCGGGTGTAGGTAAACAATTCAATCAGAACATCGAGTGTGTCATTTACTAGTGTAAGTACGAGGTGCGATAAGTAGCGGCGCGGCAAGCGATTTGTAATTTATTTATTTGACCTTTATGCACATAAGGTAAAAAAACCTGCACATAGACGGACTTAGTGACTCAGGCATTTTCTCCCAATCTACCTTAAGTAAAAACCTCTGTGTTTTCTTTCCAGGCCATTGGGTACAGTTGTGTCTACAAATAACTTAGCATACTCATTTGCACTATGTATATTAATTTGTATACCAACAAATGTGTCCCTGTTTCATAATTTTATTTGTGAGCAAATTTTAGAAATAGCATGAAAATAGTACATGGGGCTTCGCCGGCGCAGATTCCGGAATTATAAAATAAAAATAAAAAAGCCTTTTTTTCCATGTCCTTAATATTCTATTTCAAATGTTAGTATTAGTATGATAGTGTTAGTTGTGTTTTACTTAATGTCTAATGTTAGTAAGAGTTAGTTATGTTTGATATGGACCCCTCTTCGGGTGAAGACCTCCTCCAGTCTTTTCCACTTTTCTCGATTCCGGAATTAACCCTACAAAACTTTAAACTTTGTCACTCGTGTTACGTATTGGTAACACGAATGACAAAGTTAATTAAAACTACCTACCAGTCCGAAATTGTAATTGTTAAGAATACTGTCTACGCGCATCTGTACTGTAAATTACTTAAGTTTTTTTTTGCTTTATTTTTCCTTCTAAGTGATTTGTAATCTTTTAAACCGTAAAAGAAATTATAAATAAAAAAACCGGTCAAGTGCGAGTTGGACTCGCGCAACGAGGGTTCCGTTAATTTGTTTTTTAGTGAAATAGCTACAAATTTACGGTTTTCGGAGTTTTCCCTTTACTTGTGCTACATGATCTTGCTTCTTGCCAAATTTCACGATTCTAGGTCAATGGGAAGTACCCTATAGGTTTTGAGTTTTGATTCCCTTGAAAATGTCTAAATATGCAATATAGACCGCCGTATCTTTTTATTGCTTTGATTTAGAAACTTGATTTTTTCACTGCTTTGAAAGATAGCAGACCTGAGTATGTGATATTAGTTTCAGCTTGATATCTCGACGCGTTCCTGAGAAAAAGGTTCTTGACAGACAGACGGACAGACAGACGCCTGATGTGAACTCACTACAAATGTACGGTTTTCGAAGTTTTCCCTTTACTTGTGCTACATGACCTTGCTTCTTGCCAAATTTCATGATTCTTGGTCAATTGGAAGTACCCGATAGGTTTTGATTCCCTTGCAAATGTCTAAATATGCCATGTAAACCGCCATATCTTTTTATTGCATTGATTTAGAAACTTGATATTTTCACTGCTTTGAGAGATAGCAGACCTGAGTATGTGATATTAACTTCAGCTTGATATCTCGACGCGTTTCTGAGAAAAAGGGTCTTGACAGACGGACGGACGGATGGACAGACGGACAACAAAGTGATCCTATAAGGGTTCCGTTTTTACCTTTTGAGGTAAGGAACCCTAAAAATTGGAATTATTTTATTTTTCGTGTGTTTGGAGATGAACATGTAGCTTTGATACAGTTTTTCAGATTTTTACAGGTAACATTCGAGAAAACCGTATTAAAATTCTTTCACTACCTTTAAGAGTTTATCTGCACAAAGACAGACGACAGCCCGACTTTATGTTAAGTTGAATTTACCTAAGTATTCTACAGAATACTTTCAGCCTTGTTAGTAAATATAAGTAGGAAGTATTTCAAATAACCAACCAAATTATTCACACTTATTAACTTTATCCTTCAGATTTTTTCTTATCGATAGCTCAGATTATAAAACAGGGCTAAGGGTCGTATGATCTTATCCTCACTACAGCCTTCCTTAAATATCGCGTCAAATTACACGCTTCGTTGATTTTCACTGATCTAAAATTAATATTAGGTTATTATCTATTGACGTAGGTAGCGGTGCCATTGTTTTGTTTCATGTAGGAGGTCAAGACACGGCGGTTACAGGTCTTATGAATATTAATAACAAATTCAGGATATAAATAGACGAAAAGAGATGACGATCTCAGCGGACATGCGAGATTAAGAGCTTGTATTTTATCACTTTTAAGTATTTTAGAATTTTGTCTTTTTATTCAGATAGATACCGATATTTTTTATCAACTAACAACAACTCACTACACATTAATTTCTAACTCACTACAAAATAAGTAATACACAACCCAGTGAAAAATTATTATGTAAAGAACACACCACGACTGAAAATGGCTAAGTTTTTGGAAAGAAATGAAAAATCGATATTCCGGACTAACGTGGACCTTTTTTATTATTATCTAATTACTTTAGAGCTAGTTACTGTTACTATACTTAGGTACTTGTTTTACGAATCACCCCTGTTTTGTTCTGACTTGAGAATAAAGGTACGTCCAGAATCTGCCTTCAGCATCGAAACCATAAATATCGGTGACTATGGTACAATCACATGCGAATCTACGAATGCGAAACTTGTAGGAATGAAACAACAAAAAGTTTACTGTTAAAGAACTCCTCCCCCATAAGTAAATAAATAAAAGCCGCGGTTTAATCAGAACAATTGGCAACTAATATAAAAGTTGTTTATTATGGGGATATAGTTCGATTTTCACATTACTTTCTTTATTCGTGCTATAAGACAAATTCCATGATCCCTGAAACAAAGTACCTTGTTTGTTTTGATTAAGTAAGTTGCGAGTTAAACAGCTACATAAACACCCGAAATTTGATGATTTATCGCAAGTCCGAGGCATTACAGTGGATCTTATAATTGAAATTTATTTATTATTTATCCTTACTAATATTATAAATGCGAAAGTAACTCTGTCTGTCTGTCTGTCTGTCTTTCTGTCTGTCTGTCTGTCTGTCTCTTCTTCACGCCTAAACCACTGAACCGATTTGAATGAAATTTGGTACAAATATAGTCTGGGACCCGAGAAAGGACATAGGATAGTTTTCATCCCGGAAATCCCCCGGGAACGGGAACTATTATTCCACGCGGACGAAGTCGCGGGCAAAAGCTAGTTTATTTATACTTTATGCACAACGGTACATAGGTGGACTTAATGCCGCAGGCATTTTCTCCCAGTCAACCTAGGGTGGTGAAGAGATAGCATAGTAGGTGCATTTATGATGTAAAAAACTAAAATGATTGAAATATGATAGAAAAATGAAAATAGAATTAAAACATAATACAATAAATAAATGAAATACTCCATGCCTTCCTATAGAATACCTCCATGCCTTCCTATAAAAAGAGGCGTATCAACGAATGGATCCTATAGGTACAGGTTAATATTTTTCCTTTTCCACGGAACCCCAAAAACGTGATAAATAAAAAAGAAGGACGCAATCCATCGCTATCAAACCGACCAGTTCCTCTCAGTTTGTGTCGCGCACTGTTCAATGCGGCGACATACATAGTTTCCTCTATATGTATACGACTACACGTATGTATGTCTGTCAATGCAAACGGAAACATAACTCTTTGGTGGCACTGCTTCAGTGCGCCGCCGCCTTGAGAAAATGAGGCACAGAACAAAACTCGATGAATCAGATACATTATTATGTAATAAATAACGATTACAAGACCGGTAATTATACGTCTTTATTATATTTGTGTAGTGTCAGTCATTAGGGGAGCCACAAATAATAATCGTATGAGTGCAATAGCAGGACGGTATAAATTAGCTGTGAAAGTTTTATGATTTCACTGGAAACAGTGATGATTCATTCGGATTTTACCACAACATGAGTCTTTTAATGTGAACCTGAACAGACTCATGTTTTATAAATAATAATAAAAAATATTCAGACACTCGTTTTTGCTAGGACTTCCAGAGTTTACCTATAGTGTGGGTATAGGTGACCAAAATTAAACAAAGAAACAAACATACATTGGTGCCGATTCTCTTATTCACAAACTTTACTAATATTAAGTAAAATGCGTCTTTTTCTTCCCATTTCTTAAAGAAAAGGACAGAAGATAAAATGGTTAAGTCCTGTCAAATAAGACAGCGCCTAAATTAAATCGACGTATTTTCAGACGCCATGTTTTTAATCGCGTCTAAATTATCTATATATTATTATATTTTATCTTCTGTCCTTTTCTATATGAAATGGAAAGAGAAGGATGCATTTAATTTAAATTTAGTTAAGTTTGTGAATAAGAGAATCAGCACCATTATCTCTTTATTACATTAGTCTAGATTATTTAGATGACTTAAACATTCGGAACATATCTTTTTATTTACGTTTATCCTGAGCACCGTAATTTGCGAAACTCGTGTACAACATTACTAAGATTCATGACCCTAAAACGTTATGAACTTTATTTTGTGAAATTACAGAAGTAACCTTTAAGACTTTTTAATACAAGGCCAGACTACTAAATTACAGTACTTTCATTTGAAAGTAATGATTGTCAAAAACATACGGACTTTTCAACTAACCTGACCAAATAACAGTATTTTAAAGCTTACTCAATCCGCAATATTACGAATAGCGTTTCTAAAGAAATGGAATATCAGTAAATCCTAACGTTAGCTAATTTGAACAGTTCCACCGCAACACATCATGTTCGCAACACAAAATGAGATCAGGTTCCAATAACATTTTCTAATTGAATTTCACAGCTAACCGTGTCATCGAGTGTTTAACGGTACACATTGATAAATTAAATAGATATCGCCCGGAAATTATTGAACATGTACGTATGTACCTACTTTGTCATCTATGTATCTATTATTGGCAATCACAACATAATATCACGCTTGTGTTGGCCTGGAGGGTAGCCAGAGCTTACCATAAAGTCCGAACACATATGATGTAGTTTTAAAGCTGCACGTAATCAAAATTTCAGGGGCAGTTCCAGTCTTAAAGTCAGAGGTCACTTATCTGAAATACAAGCCTTTAAATAAAGGAGGCTACATGGACGAGATCCAGTTAAATACTCAATTATTTCATTGCGTTCCATAGGTATTACATAGATCTTGGTATATCAGGTCATAATACAATATGAACCCTGTCGGGCACAACTAGATTAGGAGAGAGGACGAGGGCTTAGTAGCAATTTGATATAAGATGTGTTTAATTGGAGGGTGGGAGGAGATTAGGTTTTTAATTTTGTGTATAAATACATAATTTTGGTGTGAAATTATCAGAGAAATAAAGTAAGTGAAGAAAATAAACTGGCAAGTACAATGGTTTTGTGCTTAAACCACTATAAATATTTTAACGAGCAAAACTGGTGCAACAAATCACATTTCTGTAATTTTAGTTTTATTGATTTTGGTTTTAGAGAACCCAAACTGTATCTTGAATCCAATTTATCCAAACTGCATTATACAGCTGCTAGGCAGACAAATGAACGAACGGACGAACGGACGGAAGAATATTGAAGGCTTGTAATTGAGAGAGTCCCGTTGGCACCATTCCCGTTAGTGCGCAACCCTAGAAATAGAGAAACAAGGACTAAATAGCAAACCCTTGACTAATTGAAAGACAAAGCTCAGAAGAACAGTAATAAAAAAGCAAAGGAACTAAGCATGCTTATCGGAAAAGACAGAAACAGCGATAACTAGGTTTCCGTATTAGAACCTTTATAGTTCGTTACCTATAAAGTCGAATGTGACATGAAATTGCTCACCTTCCTTTGACAGCTCTCAAAGGCTGTTCGGAATTTATAACACCCACATGAAGTTGCAATAGGTTGTAAAGATTGAACTAAGTTATATACCGCCCACGCAGAAGTCGCGCGAGATATCAAGAATTCAGTTTGAAGCAATAAAAGCAAAATAATACGATAAACCTCAATACTTCAAAAAGTTTTACAAAATATCATTATCTCACTCCCACACTCGTTTCTAAATAGTCTAGACTAGAATAAAAAAAATAATGAAAGCATCCAAAACATGCTCAAATGCCATGCATCATGTATGTCTACTGTCTAGGTATTCACAGGAACTCAGAACAATTAAGCCCTATGGACGAACACACGCCGACTAACCTGTGCAAATCCTAATATAATTTCATGGTGGCTACACCGTACCTACACCACCTACCATCCGTACCTAGGAACAAGTACGAATAGTCATAGCTATAGTCGTAGTTAGTACGTACGGTTGGCAGCCGGGGGGAATAGTAATGTGTTGTTAACTTACAGACTTGTTAAATTGTATGCACGTCCAACTTACCTGATTTATAACCGTTACAATTGCTTTTGCTTTAAATGATTTACTATTACAGTTATAGTTTGTCTGTTTCGCGGAATTAATTTTGAAAATCCTACGTAAAATTGAGGGAACAATTTCTTGCTAAACTATAAATAATACTTGTCTATATTACGCTGTCTCTAATCCATACTTCCATACTAATATTTTAAATGCGAAAGTAACTCTGTCTGTCTGTCTGCCTGTTTCTTCTTCACGCCTAAACCACTGAACCGATTTGAATTAAATTTGGTACAGTTATTAAATAGTCTGGGACCCGAGAAAGGACATAGGAAGTCGCGGGCAAAAGCTAGTTAATTATAAAGACGTTTAATAACAACGATTCCCCGTAGGATGTCTGTAGACATAAAGTTTGAAAACGTATTTATAACTTTATTACCTAAGTGGACCCTAAAGTCGTTATCTTAATTTGTATGTTTGTATACCCGAGTGAATTATTTATCACTAATACAATAAGTCAAAAGCGGACAACAAATTACAACATACTTTCCACGATAACATCAGTTAGTATTGAAACAAATAACAAGCAAAACCAAATAATTCTCCCTCGTAATCTTGATTAGAACAACGGAACTCAAGTGCTTACCAAACTGGCCGCGAAAGAACAATGCTCAGTCGCGAGCCCTTCATTCTTGAACAACAAATCTTCGCTACTAGCGACTGTAGTTTGCTCATTTGGAAGAAATGAAAGAGGGCCCTTGTCTGAGCCGAAGCCTCCACTCTTTTGTTGGAAACGCGTTTGTTCTCAGTGGCCATTTCACTAATTGCGACCACCTCCATTGTCTCCGTATAAATTAGACGTAAATGTTCCGCTTCATCTCATTATCTCTAAGAATTTTGAATAAACACAGTTTTTAGACGAGCGTCACAGTACTCAGGTAAATGAGCTAGGCACAAACTTCCTACTAATGTGTGGGAAAAGCTTTGTTAAATATATGGGTGAAATTATTTTAAGTACTTAATTTTCAACGCCACTCGACGTACAATATTTATTACTTTACTCAGTGTATCTTTCAACATAACTTATGTGGTAGGCGTTGAGTAGTTTATGTCTGTTATGTGGAATATATTTTAACTTGTTTGTATTTAAACGTAGTAAAAGGTATGAGGTAGAAGGTGTGAAAGAGTTCCTTTGTGTTTTCAACCACCAAAATGGAACAGAAATCGATAAAAGTTTAAATTGTGCTCACTCATCGTGCAAAGCTACAAAAGGTTCCGACCTTTGAATGTATTCGTACCTATAATATAATAGTCTCGTCTCGAATGTTTACAAAGTCCTCCACACATCGCCTCCCCTCGCTACACAATATACAAGCGAATACCGCGCTAAAGTAATTTCGATGCAAGTTTCCATATAAAACTACATTTCGGTATAAGGAAAAGTGTGTGGAAATTTTCACAAAACACTGTTTTTGTATCAAATGAATAGTTGTATGTTGGAGTGGTTTCCCTCGCAGACAAGACAGTAATCACGACGTACCGGCAAGTTTCCTCCACGCTTGTGTCTGGCTTAACTCAAGAACCACTGAACAGACTTTGATAGGGCTTACATTATTCGGAAACTTGTTCTTCGAAGAACGTTTATTTAATAATTTTGGTATGAGAGTGTTTCAACTTGTTAACTTACCGTGTATGTTTTATGGGACCTCAATTCGGGGCGGTGGAGGTCGTAAGAGTTGGGGAAGCAATCTGTCACATCTGGTGCACTGCTCAATTTTTACCAATAACGCAGGTTTATACGGTTATGATTGTTTGAGCATATCAGCCAGGTATTCTTAGCGCTGTTATTGAAAATTGGCTTTCGAAGAGTAAACTCCGTTTAAATCTCCACGTAAATAATCTCTCCAAATATAAAAGGTCACGGTCTCATCGTTGTTATCTCTGTTTCCGAATTAGGAAAGGTATTTGTGTCTGCCCACCGGCGTTTTGCTCAATTTGTCAAAACGTTTTGCGATAAAAAGTAGGATTATTTTAAGAAAATACGTCAATCGTAGGCGGTTTAGTTTTTGTACACATTTTATTAGTGTTTCCGTAACCTTTGGAAATGTTGAGGTCAAAATTCGCATTGTAATGTCTGTTTTAGCATAGTCAATAAACAGACAAAGACAGTAAGTAAATAGACAGAGCAAAGCTACTTAAATCTTTTAATGCCTGTGTACACCATGGCCCACGCTGGCCACAGAATTATATTTAGAATGACTTTGAATTGTTCCATTTAACTCTGCGGTACATTTTTGTCATAATCAATCAATTATACCAATAATTACCTCTCAACGGGAAGTAGGTAAGAGCAATTTACCGATTTCAATTCGCATGAAAGAACCCTTTGTTATCAGGGAATGAGCTATTACCGTCGATTCGATTATTATTCTTACTGTCTGCCATTCTTAGAGGTTTTAGCACTGCCTAATGAAATATCTTTGTTAACCTTTAAGTACACGGGCAAAAGATGAAATTAATTATACGACTTGAGCTGAAAGTATTATCATTATTTACATATTAAAAAAGGAAATAAAAAAAATTACGCCGTATCATTTTGTCTCAGTAAAACACCATATTAAAAAAAATAAAAAGCTTAAATACAGAGCTATTTAAAGCTCCGAAAATAGCCCTCAACATTTTCCTGAAAATATCTGGTTATAAAAATATTATTCTTTATACAGAATTATCAGCTTGTGTGCTTCTGCAACTTGCAATGTAATTACAGAAGCAACATGGTTGCATGAACGTTTTACGAACGCGAATGACAATGAAAAGTTCAAAAATGGATTCAAAACAGTCGTTACGCCCTCGCGAAACCGTTTGAATTACAAAACTGTGTTGCATTACACCCAAAATTTCACCCCTAATTACATTGCGTGTTGTATACTTTAAACTGCTTCAGAAATTCGGCTACAATTTTAAACCTGTTACCTGTGCCCAGCTTTTTAAAAGGACCAAAAACGTCGTTTAAAAATTAAGTAGAGGGTAATAAACTTAGTAACTACAATGCTAGAACCTCGTGATGGCTTAATGGTTAAGGCGCCCGGCTCTCATGATCTGGGTTCGAGTCTGGGCAAGTACCAATGTGAAATGTGTCCAATTCATATTATATGCTTTCTAAAGATTATCTGAGACGTCACTGACAGCCCATGCCTCGGAAAGCACGTAAAGCCGTTAGTCTCGGTTGTCATTCGTAGTAGTCAGAAGTCAGAGTCAGTCAGAAATCAGAGTCTTATCAGTCCAAGGGGTATCGTGTCACCCAGTGACTGTGTTGTTGATGTCTTATAGGCATTCGCTTCACGTAAAACAGTATCCAGCTGCATCCAGTTAAACTAGAACCCGTCCCCAACAAAGTTGGGAAAAGACTAGGGACACGATGAATAAACTTATCAAACAAATCAAACTCTATCTACCTGATAACCTTACTGAGTAACGAAGCATCAACGACTGTTTGTGAATGTTGCTTTGAAACAACATAGTACATAAACAAATGTAATTACAGGTATTTTTGGCTGATGTGTTAATGTCGAGACTAAAATAAAAAAAAAACGAACGTTCATAGAAGGATGGAAAAGGCAACTTTGTAAGAAAATCAAAAGAAAAGCCGGTGTTCAAGGTATATTCTTGAATTTAATCTATAGTCTTTACCAATGTTTTATAGAAATCTGACATTTGTTATGCTTTTACAACTAAACAAATGATCTTATATGGTTAAAATTTGGTACGACGCTATTCCAGTTTAAAACATTCAAGACACAATAGAAAGACAATAGCAGCGCGAAAGCCGGCTGTCCCTTGGTCATCGAAAATTTAACCCTATTATAGGACATGGACCACTTTTTATTCTGCGGCATCGTTTACATCACCTATAATGGAGAACCAAAATAGTAAAAGTCAAAAGCAAAAACTAGTTCACCATAAACTATTTAATAACATCAAAGAAACTTTATTTTTAAGCACAATCTGAGCATCAAAAACTATTCATTCAAAATTGTTAGGTACTAACACAGAAGGAAAACGACAAAATGAATATTTTTACGAGGTGGTAGCACAAGTAGCTATTGGACGGAGCCCCGGCCTCCCCGAGGCGAGGCGCGCACACTTCACACCAATGTTGGTGAAAATACTCACACCACCCCAATTTTTCGGAATCTTCGAAGAATTCCTTTCGTAAATTTATTTAAAGAGACATAACGAGACATTGTACTCATACATTGTTTAAACCCGACGTCGTTCGGAAGATTTTACCGCGTCGGTCGTAAGAAATAATATTAATACTAATGTAAGTCTCTCTAGCTTTTCGGCGACTTTGTCTGTTTGAATCCGTTCGAATATTGGTTATCGCATGCAAACGATACGTTTAAAAAGTAATCTAGTTTTATCTGACCTTAGTTTACTGCAATTAAATGAATTGCCTTTTTAGTTTAGCCGTAAAAGCGTAACAATCGGACTAGTTGAAGACCAACATAGTTATTTTACTAAGAAGTTCTTAAAAACCGTGCAAAAACACACTTATTTATATGCAACAAGAAAATGAATTGTGTGCATGAATGTCCATAATACATCACGGCCGACTGAATTCGCCTGTCCGACCAATCGTATGTTCATATTGCCATGCTCTTTTCATCCACAAATTAAAAAATCTCGGAAAACTTTTCATGCGTCCAAATATAGGATTGAATGAACCTGTTCCACGAACTGCGATATCGCGGTCAAGGCTTGTGTTTGACAAACTCTATATAAAAGTAATTAACGTGTCAAACGTTTTCGAGTTCGAGGCGCTATTGTTTCTATGACTTTGAAAGTCGAAGTTACTCAACTTCTGTAAACCTCTAACGTAACGTATACAGAACTTTGGGTAAAAGTTATTAAGAGTGCGACGTATTTTAAATACAGAATGAGTGTTTCTATAACGGTGACGGAAACCCGGCGTAATGCGTGTTCGGCACGCACTCGGTCAATATTTAAACACACTGTACATTAAGTGTAGCTCTGTTAGGCGTTGAAGTCAAATATAAAGAGTACATCCATTGAATATAAATAATTGATGACATGTCAGCATTCACTCGTACTGCTATCTCTACGTTACATGATTTATGATATTCTTTTGACATGCAAAGATATATAATGTTACGTATATCGAAGTTCTCCCATATTTATTGCTTGCAGGCATAATATTTATCAACTTTAGTTTTTGAAAGAGCAATACGAACAGTTTTAAACAAAACTAAGTGCACGAAGTTGTAGAGCGGATTTACCGGAAGCGGACGCGTCGACAGCGGCCGTCGCTTCAGGATCGCAACACGCTTTCATTCATCCCGCAGTTAAGTCCTTTCGGAGCCGACGCCGGTTTTACACGGAAACTCTACACTAGGCGCCGACCTCCTGCCAGTATCGCCTTCTCCCTCGCACCCGCGCCGCTCACGCCTCGCTGACTGAAAAGAGAGAACAAAATCAATACTGTCTGGAACACGCCCACTGGTTCAACTCGGTAACTGCGCTTCCTCACTGGAAATTCGATAAAATAAAACTGGGTAAAAATCATTAAATTTGTGAGTTGGTGTTAGAGATCCCATGTCGTCGGCTTTGCTGAACGCATCTGTTTCATGCAGGTCGTTGGCGGCGCGAGCGGCGCTGGCGAGGGACCACATGTTTCGCACGTGGTCGGGTCACGTTACAATGTTTACCTGCGACCGCCTGACGGTCAGGTGAGACCCGACGCTACGAGCTCGCTACACTCGCGTAGCTATACGTACTACGCCGACCGACTCCCCGAAATAAGCATTTAAGGCCAATTTTACTACTTTACCGAGTAGACTCTTTGTTGGGGCGCTTTCGTACAAGTTAAGCAAATTGTTTGCTGTCTCTCTGGGTAAACACTCTTAAAATGTAATCTTGTCTCCATCCTCATGATACCCATATTCAGTGGGCGTCGGAGCCGGCGAGCCCGCGGCTACGGTTTGCATTTTTATCAACCATCGACGACAGGCAGCAACATTTTATTTTGCGTGTCATAAATATGGAACTAGTGAAGACGAACATACGCTGGAATATACAACATTTTTATGCAAACTTATCTGAAACTATGCATAAGTAAGCAGCAACGAAAAGAAAGCTTCCTCTTTGCTATAAAAATAAAACTTAGCACATGTTCTTGTGTTTCCTGCATCACATTTTAGAGAGCTCTTTGTACTTTACGTACACAAGTGTTGATGTAAGCAAAAGGGTTCTTCAAAATAAAATACACTTTGTATATTTCGTTAAAGAATTTTCAGACTATCTTTACAGAGAATTTTAATTAGGTATTATTAGGTATTATTCTTACACAAAAATAAGCTGCATAAATATTTAGTTATAGTATACGTGAAAGGTTAGATATAAAAATATTATTATATCCTTCATAAGTTAAAACAGAACACAGCTTCTTTGTACCCATACCAGTCACATTTTCACGAAGTGCTTAGATGTGAATGGAATACGCAATGAGCTGTCCCCTTCCTTATAATATTTATACGAAACGTTAAGGATATCTCAATTTATTACGTTCCATTAATTCCATCAGAACATCGTGAAAATAACCACATGTTAATAATTTATTTATGATAGTGGAAAACAAACAGGGATGCATGTACCATCATCTGTGTAATTTGTTCGAGTCAAGAGAGAGACGGGTATTACGGTACTCGTAGGATATGCTAACAGACAGCTATCATAATTTGTTACTGTTGGACCATAAGTTATTTTGGGACCCCTTGTAGCACTTTGTTTACCATACGTTTTGTTGTAGACATTGTTAAGTTGACCCTATATTTAAACAAAAATTTTAACACAAATGGTGTCGTTAAAACTCATCGGTATCAAACTCAACCTTCTTTTTAACAATAAACATGTAAGAAATAAGAAAACCCATTTATATTTTTTGAGCTTCGAACGGTGAAAATAACTACGATTTTCCTTTCGCCAGGGGTTCAACATAATATAATGTTTATATAAGTTCTTAACGGTCAATCAAGATGAGCTAAACTAAACTAACACTTGAAGTACCGTGTTTGAACAAATGGTTCAAATATTTATGTATCTGGACTATCTGGGTTCGCCACTCTTAACTTGTGTTTTAATAATTCATGGAGACAGGAAAGCAATTGTCACTTCGTGGTGAAATGTGAAAATCTTTAGCAAATCTTGGTCAGATTTGCTGTATGGACATCATAACCGACTACTTAAACTTAATAAATTCGTATCGGTTAATGATGAAACCTGTAAATCAATTAACATATTACAGAACGCAATCCGAACAATCAAAACAAAAATCAAGGAGGCAAAATTATGCCTGAAAAAATATCTTAAAGCGCAATGCACCAAATGTAAAGTATTTAAAGCGATTTATAAGTTTTCATGGAATAATTGCAACATTCGTGGATGAAGCTAGTTGGAAGCAATAAATGGCTCATGGGGCGCCTTACTCCACAACCAATGGTTATGGCCGGTCTGAACAACTACACCATGAGTTTCACATATGCGTAAATAGGTATCTATGTGGCCGTTTCCTGTTCCGGGGTGAATTAATTTTTTAGGGGTGTCAACATTGAAGATATTTGTTTTTTTTTTTTCAAAATGCTTATTGATTTTTCTGTTGTATCAAAACCCTTAAATCGATAACATAGAAAGGTCAGATGGCAACCTACCCGGACATATTAGCATATACTTACACACATAGCTTATAGCATAGCATAACTGTACGACTTTGTCTGTGTGGAAGTAATAATTAGGGTGTTAAGTTTTTACACGGGTGACCCTAATTATTTTGCTAGCCTTTATGTATTTGGTAAAAAGTCGTTATTTTGACGTTACAAACTGTACAATTTTATTTAATAGTTTAATAACCAGTTATCATGGTTATAGGTCCTTAGGTCTTAAGTTCTCAACAATTTTGTCCTTTACAAAAAGTAAGACCCTAATACGATTCCCCAACCCACCGTGCTGTTTAAATATAATCAAGAAAATAATAACCCAAGCAAATAGCTGTCTCAACCATAGATTACAACCGTATTAGCAATTCAAAAACCTTTAGTTACCCGCCATTCCGTGCCTGAACATAATTAAAATTTGCCTTAGGTGACGTTCGTCATTAATTATTTAGCGTAGTTTGAACATCTTTAGCGGGAGCCAGCCGACGTGCAATAAATGGGCCGCAACGCCTTATATTCCTTATATTCAGAGGACAGAGTGAGCACGTGCCCGGAATAAGTTACCGACAGCGCGCTAAAGGAACCCAGCGATCCCCGTCTACATAAAGATTTATTCCCATCTGTAACTGAGAGGAGGACGCGACAGTTTTTCCCAATTATAAGGTGTAAGCGCCCCATTTATTAACATCTCGTCAAAGAAATCACGATCTTGCCGCCTCTCCGCCCGTGTCCTGGAAGTACGTTCATAGTTTGCTACACTTTGCAAAGTTTTAATTATTGCGCCGGCTAATAATTCCCAAATTGTACGTACTACTGCGTCCTACTGGCGACATTTTAATGAGTACAAGGAAAATTAATTAAACGTTCTATTTATTTTAACATACTGCTGCGTCATTATAAAAATTGCATCAGAAAATTCCTTGTAAGTCTCAATGCAAAAATAAAATGCAACGGCTCCTAATAAAAGTTAATATAAAAAACATTGTACGAGTATGTAGTACCAATATACCAACATTTCTCTCATGAAAGGAATTTCCTAAAAAAACCTAATTATTTTCCTAGAGATGGTTATTAAGTTCTCGAACGCGCATCTTTAACATTTTGCGAAGGTAAATCTTAATATTCTCGACAAATATTACAGAACATGTTAGTAAGAAATAAAAAAAAATGTGTCACATCTGGGGAGGGTAGCTGCAAACTGTATGAGCCAGGCGTGGTCGCAACTGTAAAACTTAGCCGTCCCCGCGACCAACGGAAACTTTCTTGCCCAACTCCACGCGCCGCGGTGCACCAAAATGCCGACCGTCTTCTTTGTCATTAAAATGCTTTATTGATGTAATATGCAATATTTTATGACGCCGAATATATGCACGTCTGAGCACGTAATTGGCATACTTCTGTGGAAAGTTTTAGAGATAAATCAGTAGTTTTACTTAATAAGCTCGATCTATTCTCTTAGGACTTGCTAATAGCTATGTCTCACTTTTTCCTTGCAGTTAGTAAATGATTTTCACTAAACAATAAAATGACCGCGAATGTTTTAAGTGTCCGTGGCCTTAATTCTATCATTAAAGTTAATGATAACACTTTACAGCAAAGGCGTATGCGCGTGTAATTCTATCTCAGCTCTGCCATAAAGAGTAGGTATGCTACGCTTCCACATACCATTAGCAGTAAACACGTACCTACGAGCGGATAATAAAAATTAATACAATGCGCCGTAACTCGGTATGCATTTCAAACTCAGGCACAATGTAAAAACGGGACGGCAGTCTCTGTAGCCTTAATATCCGCTGTTTCAGACTCGTAACCGGCTAACAATATTGCATTGCGTACGCCACGCGCTAGTTCCGTACTTATCGCGAAAGTTTCAGCCGGCGGCTCGAGAGGGGGCGAGCGCCCGCCGGTGGGGGTGGGGGGGGGCAGGCGGCGCCCCCGCTGCAGTATCGATCGCGTCTGCTGCACGCTGCAACGCTGTCTTCCGCAGATCAGTCCTTATCGTCCGCCGGAACGAGCCTCCGCTACAGCCCCGCACTAAAAAGGCTTTGCGACACATTCTACATGGAAGCTGCACGCACGCCGACTGCAGACGCAAGTATCGGAGCGTGCGCTCACGCTTCACAGAACTAAGCTTGTTTATTGAAAAGCGTTCACTGATATATCTCAGCTCAGTCTACCTACTATATATATACTATGCTCGATTTATGGGAACATAAAAATAATGTACCGATGGCAATACGTTTGACGATACCATCGGACAAGTTTATGTGAGCTTTATACGATTTCTTCGTTGGGAGATAATGGTTGATCACTACACCTACGCAGAGAAAAATAAAGCTGAACCTAATATAATCTTCATTGACACTAAACACAAGTCATAATAACAAAATAAAATAAACAGAAACGCGAAACTGTTCCATAATAAACTTAGTTTAAAACTATCGTCTACACTAGCTTGCTTGACATTTCAGGCACTAAATTCATTACAGTTCGGGCGGTTTTATAAGTGATGGTTAAGGTGAGGGGTAACAACACGGCCGCTCTAACTATAAATTTATAACGAAGGACCAAGTCGAAAGTTGCAAGCGTTGAAAATATTGTAAGCTGCACTCGTTTCGGGCAAATTAAATGAAAAACGAAGTTTCACCGCGTGGCGGACAAAGTTGGCCACTCAAGTTTCAACCCCGGCGAGAGGCGCGTACAGACTACACCCGTCCTTCTCTCGCTACATTATATATAACACCGCACATAAACCTATCACACTACGTATCTCCATCAGAATATAAGTATGTATGTATATGACAAATTTTCAAACTACGGTTTTCCTATACCAACTTAAGCTAATGATCGACGGACCTACACGATCGCATAGGGGTCATGATGGCCCAGTGGTTCAGACGCACGTCTTTTATGCACAAAGCTTTTTTCACAACTACGTGGTAGGGATACATGACAGGAAGCGATCAAAGCTCGTGACTTTTCAATGTGAGAGGCCTTGGCTTTGCAATGAGACAGTAAAAGGCTGTTATCAGCTACTACAAAACTAAACAGGAAACTGTAATTAATGAGGACCGAGTGGTTACTGAAAAGTGTTTACCAATAGCCGTAATAGGCACTTAGTAAACTCAAGGAAAGCCCGTCGCCCGATGTGTACTTTGTAAGGGATTTATAAACCTGTCTGAGCCTGCATATTAATAAATGGAATAAATTTTCCCCACCTGCCTGGCCGTAGTTCGTAGCCCACGCAACAAACAGTGTAAACTCAAAAGTTATTTAAACTTGGTACAATCAAGACGGTTCAGAGAGGTTATACTTAACATCTATATTTATGACGTAGCTGTGCCTATGTATTGTGTACTTTACGGCTGCTTTTCTTTTGATTTTTGTGGTTATGGTTCTCAGCCTAGTCGTTATTAGATATTACAGTTTTAGTGAGTGAAATCGATAGAAAGCGACAAAACGTACATACAGCGACTGAATAGTTTGGAAATACGCCAGGCAGGGGCACTCGACCTCTGCGCACTGCTTGCCCACTTCACCACTGAGGCACTGATGTAAGACGCTATCACGCTACGCAGCTCTGTGATCGACTGTACCATGACTGTACTGTGCTCACGCCACATCACACGCCTTCATTACTCTTTATTGCCATCTTAATTAAGCACAGGCTATAATGCATTCAAATTACTGTGCGTATATAAAATGTTTAATTTTACAATTAAACGCATCCAATGCTGTTTACCAACAATGTAAATAAAAAGCAATATCTTCTAATTAAGACATCAAAGTTTTTGATATACATTTTAAAGTCATTAACTCTGTACTTTTTTCAAACGAGGTTCATTACGTACAGTCGCTTATTTAGTTAGTTACAAGACTCGAGCCACTTAACGCAATACATTTGACTAGTTAAACAGAAACTGCACAATTGAAGCGTAGGGAATACTTGCTACGACACGCTACGCTGGAGCTACGCCAAATTGTTAAATATATATTATATTATAATATACGCCATAATTACATTAGGCAAATAATATTTGAATGGTTTATTTTTATCTAATTCTAGCCACAGACCGCAGCTAAAGACCTAAAGTATTTCGAGTGTGCAAACATGCATTACTCGAAACTTTTAGCCGACGTGAAGCAGTGAGGCGTCACATCGCTCGATGAATCCTCGTAAAGGATAAATGGTTCCGTATTTCTCTGCATTATAAATAAGTACTTACATATATAAAGGCGTTATAAAATATGAAACGGCATTTTTGGATTCTTTATAATGAAAAATGTACTTCATTTGCCTCAAATGACTGTAACGTTGCTACAAACTTAAAAAGGGTGCATATTTTATTTTGAAGGTGAATGTATTTTGCAGTAAAAGGCCACAGTCGTTAACAGTGACATCTTCAAAATTTTATTTCTCGTGGCATCGTCATTGTGAAACAGTTTACCGGTGAACGAGTGAATTTTCTCGTGTTAAGGAGAGCCACATTGGAGGCCCGCCAGATGGCTCTTGTGAGGAGCACCCTCCGCCGCCTCCGACTGACGCTAATTGCTACCAACTCTTCCAAAATTATCTCAATTAAACTGAATTTATTAATGACTATTAATATTACGATTGTTTCGAACTTTGTTTCGTTATAAACGAGTTTTAAGAGTTCACGAACACTTTTTTACAAGCGGCTCATAAAAATGCAAAGCGCTCCAAAATATTTTTGATGACGTAAGCAGAAATTTAATAAAGCGAATAAATGCGATAGCCGCGTGAAAATTCTTCCTGATAAAACGATTGCACGAATGTTTTTCAATTTTTTGGTAAAAATAATCCGTAGGTCACAAATTGTGTGTTCAACTCTCGACCTTTTATGTGATTACGTAGCTATCTACCATTATCCCATAGTACATGGCACATCGGGCTGTAACCAAGGGTCGTGATGTTGGAAGTAAGCCAGAACACAATGTCTGCACACAGTTACATTTGCACTAGGGATGCACTCGTCTTCTGAATCAGGCTCTTTGTCCAGCCATTTTATTCCAGAGGTTTTAACTCTTCCTTTGAGAATTAGCTACGTCGGTAGCGTACCTTCACACGGCTCCGACGGACGTAATTAGATACTTTACCCGTGTGTAGAGGGACTTAAAGACGGTTAATTTAATATGATAATTACAACCCGTAACTTTATTCCTTAGTCGACTTTACAGACGCGAGAATAAACATGACATGTACAAAGTTTTCATTTCATGCCTGTGCAAACACGAAGCCGTGTTAATTCTAAAACAAATTATAAACCAAAACATTTTCTATAAATAAAATGGAATTGAAAATAAATATAACGTCAGTGTTTTGTTAACTTATTCTGTGTGTTTGTCCATACAATCCCTACTGGCTACCTGTGTTGGCAACCGTATCGGTTTCATTTCTTAAGGAGCCAGACTCGATAACGTACAAAGGCTTTTGTAATACAAATGTTTTGTTTTTAATAAAAATGAAAACGGCAACTTGTTGGGAGAAATCTTTTTAGGGAAAAGGGGACTGTACATTGCTCAAGATTTTTGTTAACTCCTATGAATGGTATTGTTTCTTATTGTAGAAGTTTGTTACAATGTTAATAGGGCTTGGATTAGGAAAGTCATTCATTTAATTTTATGTACAATGGCGGTAAAGACGGGCTTGAAACGATAAAAAATTACTTTGCATACAAACTTTTTGTAACGATGGTTAGAAAGTTATTCCTGAAGATTATAAATAGACCTTGATACAAGACACTATCATGTGAATATTACCAGAACTGTGGCAAAACTGTGCCATAACTTAGATAAAACGATAATACATAGTGACATATAAGAATCTATACATGTAATAAAATCGTAACGAAGTCGAAACTGATTTAATATTTTTTTTAAATAATAATGTATGCATGTTCTATAACCAATAGCCAAGACAAAATTTTAGTTAGTATAGAAATTTTGTCTATAACTGTCTGTACGCTTGTCCGGGATAAACTTAAAAAGTACTGAATAGATTTAATTAAAAATTTCACAAAATTACCAAGAGGTCGGATCAACAAAATTTCTGGGGTAAACGAAGTAGTGATTCAGGCATAGTATTTTTTCTTCTCTAGCAGGGATGCTATTGAGCTCCGTAACGTAACCGAAACTATAGGGTATCCGAAACGAATAATAATTCGTAACCGTAACCGAATCCGAAATAATAATTTCGGATAGCGACAGAGTTAAAAAAATTCAAGTTTTTTTTATACACTAGCCACGTGCGTCCCTTGATTTGTTTAATATTTTTTGTTGCATGGCCATATTGGTCATTACCAATAATATTAATAATACTTAAAAAACCTAAAAAACTCGTCGGCTTTCAGCCTAACAGGTTTCGGGTGGATAACTGTGTTTTACGTGAAGCGACTGCCTACCAAACCTCCAACTACTCAGGTACTGGGCGATACGACACCCCTCGGATAGACTTTCTGGCTTCTGACTACTCGTAACGACTGTCAAAGTTCAATGATATCCAAGATACACTTAAGAAATGACGTATTAAATGAAATCGAATCCACAACCTCTTAGAGGCAGACGCGGGCGCCTTAATCACTGGGCCCTTGCGACAGTTTTTGATTCCTTTTAACCGGAACCGGTATAATATCCTATATCCGTATAATCCTATATCCGTATCCATATCCAGATCCGAAATTTCACATCCGTGACATTCCTGATATATGTATATGAGTATTACGAGAACATTATAGGTATATATAAATAAAAAAATACTTAGTTGACCCATTAAACCGGACAAATAAAGTGCCCAACGAAAAGAATTGAAAAGATACCAGTACTCGTATTAATAGAACTTATTTCAGCAGAATTAAGATTTATTATTTCCTTTAATATCCATCGCAAAAAAACAACAACAATGCTTTCTATTCTCGTACAAAAAGACGAACGTAAAGATCCTCCCACATGACGTACAATACAATACATTACATATATATAAATATACGTTGCGCATCGCTTTATTTGGTCCATGAAAGATGGAGGCTCATCCCACTTCGGAAGGAGAACACTTGACCGCAACAGATGGCTGGGCTCACCACCTATCTATATGTTACACGTATACTTCACTAGCTATATAAACACCCACGAGCGCTGAAACCGTCCATTTCAATCACTTTTTTAAACCTCCGCATATTACTGACTAGTAAGGCTCTCTTTAATTTAAGTTTTCAGCCTGAAAGGTTGGCTGGACTTAGTAAAAAGAGGATATTCCTGTATGAACGGCGAGCTTACGACGCAATTTCTTTTTATTATAAAATCATCGTACCTTGCACGTAATCTTGTTGCTTCTGGTGTGGCCAGGATAATCATGAACGAAACAATTTATGTAAAACTTGCTATGTATTTTATTTTGTCGGAGTTCACTGTCAGATCCTGTAGTCAGTAGTGGTTGAGTAGTTGGTTCCGGTATTGTGAATCGCAGGTTCGATTTAATTCCACTATTGCACTGGACCAATATAAGAGGAATAAACAGCAAATTATGTAATTATTATGTGAATTATTTGATTCGTGTTATTTATTATTATGTTCCTCTAGACGGTTATCTTCTCGTACTAAAATGTGGGTATGTTCTTCATATTACATTGAATCTCAGAATTTGAAAACTAAGTGAAAAAATCTAAGTACTTTGTAATTATTATGTGAATTAGTTTGTTTGTGAAAGTGATTTTAAATGCTTATAAAGTCTCCCAAGATGCCACTGACGTTCAATATTTAACGCTACATAGAACCAAGAACCCAACTTGCCTGGCCTCACTAAGTAAATAACTAATATTTAGGTTCTTAGATAAAGCTCAATTTTCGTTTGATTTCATAAATACATTGAAATGGGTTCTATCCAGTATTCCTGAAAAACGCAGCCATTATATGTACAAACAATTTTCCAAGCCAAACATCAGCTCATTCAAATAAAACAGTTAAAAAAAGTATGAGTAATAGCAATACTTTTTTATTTTCCAATTGAATTGAAAACGTATCTAAGTACTCACGTTACCTGTCAATGTATAAAAAGCAACAGCTCTGTAAATGCGGAGCCAATTGACTGTGACAGACGGACAGACAGATAAAAATACAAGTGATTCTAATAGGGTTCCGTTCTTCATTAGGACGTAGGAAATGCTAAATATATCGACGTTTACGTAAAATGGATAACTTCTTGAATGCCAAGAAGTCAAAACTAATAGCAATCGACTTTACTGAGTCCAATTCAAATCTCAAACAGCAGACATAAAAGGGTGTTTGTAAGACCAAATCTCCTATTGTCTATTCAAAATTGAAATGTAATATGAATACAAACGAGATGAAAATGAGGGCGCTCATATCTTCACACGTTGGTTCGCGCGATGAGACGTGAGCGAGCGTTCCGTTGCACGCAGCCGGCGGCGGGCGCTGCATTTCCGAACGCATCGCCGTTCAATATCCGCGAGGATTGTTTGTAGAACCATCCTCCCGCGCCCCGCGCCACCCCGCCGATACCGCTGCCTCTAATGGAGCCTGCAAGGGTGTCTCGTTTAGAAATAGACTTCACGATAAAATGATATCTCCTTAAGATTTAGTTTTAAATTAAATTCTGTTGGAGCGTGAATTATTTGATTCGTGTTATTTATTATTACGTTCCTCTAGACGGTTATCTTCTCGTACTAAAATGTGGGTGTGTTCTTCATATTACATTGAATCTCAGAATTTGAAAACTAAGTGAAAAAATATAAGTACTTTGTTTCAAGTACTTTTTCAGTTGAAAAACTTTGATAATATGATGGATCCAGAGAAATTATATTATAATTAATCTAAAAACTTTCGCTGTTTACTATTTCTTTATTTCGGTATTCGGTATTTCGGTATGTTTTCGATTATTCTAGTTTTGGATTTACCCATGATAATAATGATGAGCCGCAGCCCTGATGATTCCCGTACACAATAGCACATGGTGGACACACTTCAACATCCAATGCTCCCTTTATTCAAGAGGTCCATCAAGGTAATCAGCGATCCATCGATGAAAATCAATTAATGTACAGCGTAGCCATCCACTTTATTACTTACATAAAATCAACCTGAACATATCAAGTACTTGCGATACCTGCCGAGTAAAACCACAAAACCGAGTGTTGTATTCTGAGCACAGTTTTTTTAATAACGCATGGAAGGTTTAATTTACTGGACTCTAGTGTTAGCTGCATAAGCGCGAAAGTTTAATTTTGATGTTAATTTCGGGTTTTTCAGCGACTAATCTGACCTGAAATAATGGAGGCAGACACTTTACTTTCATCCTGGACAAATGGCAGACAACAAAGAATGTGTACGATACAGCCGTATTGAATTTCTGATTGTGTTACATCAGTTTATGTAGTCAACGAAGTAATTGAGTTAAATTCCAACTTTTAAAATTCTTCCTCCTTCAAATACCTACATTTTATGCATGAGAGCAGAAAAGCAAAGCAAATACCTCCAAAGTTTAAATAGGTACCTATCGAAAGCACTGGCGTACATAACTTGAAATCAGGCATCTGTATATTATATTTCAGTTGACTCCCTATATCTAAAGGGTACGGCAATAAATACTTGTGCACGGGCCCGAAGGCTACGCGAATGCGCCCCCAGGGCAGACGCGATTGAAAATAGAGATTATAGAAAGAACTTATAATTGTGTTATATGTACTGAAATTGTCGTAGTCTTGAGAACCGAATATTAAAATTCAAAATATAAATAACTTCTACTTCTTACACGTAGACTGGCGAATGCTTTACTGTAAATAATAAATAATTGTGATTTGTGTACTGATTACATTATACACTTATCGTGTCAATATAGTCTTTTCTTCATTATTCTAAGAAGTTGGTAGTGAGGTATCTACATTTTACTAGGAAAATTTAGATATGGCCATCTTCATATTTCTGGCTAAATGACTTGACTATTCAAGAGACTATAAACTTGTATATTATTAACAAAAAAAATATTTTTGGTCAATAATACACAAGTTTATATTATAAAATGTTGGATTATGGCGTACAAAGACGTTTCTTAATCACTGTCGCTTACTAACAAAGTATCGATGCGAGATAAAGACGAACTTAGCTAAGCCAAAGTAACGTTAACTTATATCGGTCTTAAGGTCATAGCTCATTACAGGCACCTGGCAGCCACTCCGCACCGACTCGCCTCCTGCGGCTAGTATTCTTTATATGGACTTGTATGGGCATGCGCTCACTACATCAACTCCGTAGCGTCACCGGCGGGGTTATTACCTATGAAACAGCAATCAGCGCAGTGATCGCGCGATCACCGCGCGATCGTCAAAAAAAATCGTATTATGTATGAACCGATTGCTAATCGCTCTCTGATTGTTCTAATGCACTTATTGCTACGATGACGATAAAGTAGCAATCGCTGGAACTAATTAAATATCACCCTTAACAAAAAAAACTCAACTTTGCTCTTAAAAACCATACTAAATACGAAACCACCAAACGAAAAATGTATATTTTAGTTTACTGATTGCTCCACAGAGGCAGCACTATCGCTAGGTTGCTATTTGACGTGACGTACTTTGAATTGACGTTTGAGCAGCAAATATTGCTAAATTATCGCGATCGCTCGGCTATTGCAAGATACGTAATCCCGGTGCCAATCGCCTCGGTTATAAGGCGAGTCGGTGCGGAGTGGCTGCCGGGCTGCTGTAATGAGCTATGACCTTTAGACTTTGATTCGGGGTCCACGTGGAATAAATACCTCCCTATGTGAACCGTATGGATGCCCATTACATCTGGTAATGTATTATATAAACCCCTACCATGATATTTATTGATTAAAAGGTCAAGTGGAGTTGCAATTAAGTGCCAACATTTTTCTTTTGGCAGAAACACACGCTGCGTTTGGCATAAAAATGATGGACTCCAACTTTTACGACCTATTAGCTGCTTTTATTATTATAAAAGTCACCCGTCTTCGGTGTGTTTGTGACCTTTATGTTAAGCTTTTGAAAATATTTAATACATTTTCTTAGAAAAGTAATAGAGCGGTTCTTTTAAAACTTTATAATTCTACACAGTTGAAAAAAATTATAATAAATGAGGTAAGTAGTCAAAATAGCCAATACAGTATTTGAAGTCTTTCATAAAGCTAATGACACTGAATTATGTCGATAGGTGTGTGAAAAAAGGAAACCGAATCCAGACATGGTTAACAAGGAACAACAGGCACTTTAACCGGGAACTCGAACATAAAACTATTCAGGTTTATTTGGTCCTTGATGCCGGATTAACGTAGAGTAGGTAGGTAACCTACTTGATGGACTCACTTCGCACGCCCACAAAGCTTATAACTCTTCACAATATATGCCACCCACGTCTGAGTAAGTAACATAAATAGTGGAGGAAAAGTTTTAAGCCCTATAATACGTGCAATAAGGTCAAGAGTTGAAATTCAAGCCTTGGTGACCACAAGGGTTAAATGGGAATTCGTCATGAGTTTGCAGAAAAAAAATCTATTTCTTTTAGGTTACGATTAGGGCGTATACGAGTATATGTACATAATTATTAAATATGCAAGCAGAAGTCGCCTGTAAGTGTGTAAACGAAATGTATGTATTACGTGTTTAATGAAAGCTTTTAGAAAGCTTCACGGGGGGCTGAAGATATAGGATTTAAAAACGGTTATAATTTTTGCTAAATCTAATAAGCATCTTTTGTTTCAATCCTATACCTTCATTAAAACATAAGGATCATTTGAAAACCTCTTTTTATGAAATACATGATAAATAGTCCGGTCAAAATAGACATTCAAGGTTACATTAATTCGCACCCAGCTAAAAATTGGCATGAATGTTGAGAACCCTATTACACACAATTTGTCAATTATCCACATGACTCCAGCGTGTGGAAAAAAAGTTATTCAAGGTCAAATGTTGCAGAAATCGGTTTTTTGAGTTTTCCAGCTAAACGGTAAGTGTTATCATAAAAATAGGTGAGACAAAAATTATTCATCATACAATTATGTATAAAAATTGTTCCTACACTTTTTTTTTAAGAATCACCATTTCGGAGATATAGCGATGCAAAATGTTGAAAACGTTGTGTTACTCATAATATGCACACGTTTCCGCGCCAGCCGTGAGGTAGTGTAATGGCGCGTTTTTTTTTACGTGGTTTCCCCGGTAGGCCTATTCCACGATCTATTGTGGTTCTGTTGGGTTAATAAGCTATTGTATTAAATTGAAAATGGTACTATTGTAATGACAAGAGCGGTGTAAGTAATGAGTAATTTGTGAAAATTATTCGTCTGATTGATACTCTTCTAATGGAACATAATCCATACTATATTCTTCTTCTTCTTCTTCCTGCTGGGTACAAATAAATTTTTCAAAGAGCGATGCATCAGATGTCTCCTTGCATATATCGTAAGAATCTTCTTCTACTGGCGATTTAACATTGGAGCACGATTGACCTCGACAACTGATACATGCTAATGAACAAAACAACCCAACTTTTTTACAGCCGCATTTAGCATTACACCCCGTTTTGCAATTGCAAAAAATTGAATTGAGAAGTTTTTCCGGTGCAGGAGGAAGTAAAGTCTTAACTGGTTCCAATATATTGTCAATTAATTTCCAACCCCAGTCTTCTGGGTTTAGTTTATTACCAAGCCATACTTGAACTTGATAATATACCCGAAATAGATGTTGCTGAGCAGAAGCAGAGGTTGGAGGAAGACAAGCTAATTGTACTTGTTTTTTTTTATGGGTATTTTTTGCAAAAGATAAGTATCGAAATTTATCTAAGCACGTCATTTTTTTTGGAGCTCTGTAAACGGAAAGAAAAAAATGAATTCCGTTGGTGATTACAGCTTGTGCAGTAGAGGTACTTTCTTTGAAAACGTCAGCACAATTAACTAAATCCTGTCTCTCAAACAATTTTAAAACTGTTCTTTTACCTCTCCTGAAAAATGCTGATGTCGTATCGCAACCAGTTACTGCATTTAGAAAAAGCAGATAAACTCTTGGATGAATATATTTTTGATTGTTGTTGAGCCTTCCCAGGTTTTAAAAAATAAATATTTTTTTCGGTTGGCGTTCGAGCAGTAAGTAATACCAACAAATCAACATCTTCACCAACAACAATAGTTGGATTTGTCGAGTTAAATTGTTCAATTGCTGTTTCAATTATCAGGACATCAGCATCATTATCAGCTTGCTTTACAGAGATAGATTCAGGCGTAAATTTTTCTTTTAACATTGAAATGAACCGAGACTTGTTGTGTGTATTTGCAAGAAATTTCTGTTGGCTTGTGGTAACTGTCATAACTACGTGTTCTTACTACGAAGGAATGCTTGAGACTAACTATTCTAGTTAGGCCCTTGAAAAAGGAGCAGGTATACGAGCGTCGCCACGCGGACAATTGAATAACAGACAGATGTTGCTCAAGGCCGTACGGTCATATAAAATGAGGGACTGGGTTTTTTTTCGAGTTTATATTCTTAGAATTGTATAATATGTATGTATACGCCACGAAAACTAATATTTTTAGTTATATTATCGTTTTGTAACATATTATGAAGAATACAACTTTTTCAACATTTTGTATCGCTATATCTCCGAAATGGTGATTCTTAAGAAAAAAAGTGTAGGAACAATTTTTATACATAATTGTATGATGAATAATTTTTGTCTCACCTCTTTTTATGATAACACTTACCGTTTAGCTGGAAAACTCAAAAAATCGATTTTTGCAACATTTGACCTTGAATAACTTTTTTTCCACACGCTGGAGTCATGTGGATAATTGACAAATTGTGTGTAATAGGGTTCTCAACATTCATGCCAATTTTTAGCTAGGTGCGAATTAATGTAACCTTGCCCCTATTTTTGAAGCTAATTTGACCGGACTAAAAGGAGCCTTGCCTTCTTGTAAAACTAAACCCACCATCAATAAACTTCTATTAGAAGTAAGTAAAGCGGAAAATGCCAGCGTCATCCTAACATTTCCGCAGCTTAAAACATATTTCATCTCAATATTAAACCCCGAGCTTTTGAAACTACGATCAAAGGTTACCTCTAATGGCTCCACAATTAATAATCCTTAATGTACAATATAGTTTAGCTGTCGGCTTCAATAAACGGAACGTGTCTACAGGCAACTATGAAAATACTAAACTAGTTTCTTGGTAAATAATACATGTATACTGTATCATAGTAGGGAGTAGCCAAGTCGTAACACAAATTTAAGCTACAAGTCTGTGAACTGTGCGACTACGTATGTCGCATGTCTCCATCGCAAACGCTGGTAACTTCATGCAAGTTATGCAGTCGATTTGGGAACTCTCTCGCGTCGACATTACTCCACATATCTACATGCCACTCGCTAAGTATTGTAGTTATGTCGAACTACGCCTACATACATTATTACCTAAGGTTCTCGTTCGTAGTGGTCGATTCTGAAACGTTTTCGATGTTCACTGAAAGATTAAATTCTGTTTTGAAAGAGTAGTTGAAGCTGTTAGGTAGGAGTAGGTAAGCAGAAGTGAAGCTGTAATCAGCCTTTATATCGGCACTACCTACAGAGGTGATCCGTAGTAAAATTTTCATCAACAGGTCGGGAAATTCGTCTGAGCGATACTGGTTTTTATACAGTAGGGTTATCACATAATTCGTACCGGCTGAAGTTTTCGTTCGGTCTTTTTTAATGAATAATAAGATGATGTGATAGTTTAATTCTAACAAAAAATAAGATAATAAAATGACGATACTTCGTTGAATAACAGAGTGACAAGCAAGCGTGAATTAAGCATTCAAGTAAGAAGGAGCCGATAGTCTAAGTACAGTAAAAAAAGTCTGCAGTTAAATTCGACTTGACCGAGCCATGCATCCCAGGCGATCCCCGGGGTCCCCCCGGAGAGTCATAACTTCCATGACTTCTGTATCTACCCTTATCGACAAGTTTTCTAAGTATCTTCCTCTCTATTCACCATCTTAGCATTCAGCTACAAAACAAATCAAGAAAAGCAAGTTGGAACGGAGGTCTAATTTTATTCTACTAAATGTTGTTCCGGCCGGGAAAGGAACCTTTTCTTCAAAGTACAGATAATGCATAGTTCGTACCTATCCGTCTATTCCTGTACCTGTAACCTAACTACGTAAATGTGTCCCGTTCCTTTACACCGAAAATATAAATTTTAAACGTGCGGCTATTTCGCTTGTGGAAAGTCTTTAATGACCCGTGGAATCGTTTTTATGGTGTTTACTTTGATCAGAAAACAGCATCACAACGACTTTTATGACGCAATAACTTTGAATTCGATTGAAAACTGGATGTTCTTAAAACATTAGCCATACCTAAACAACATAGTACTAAATAATAATTTTGGCATTTGAAACATTGTAATCTCATACGCAAGATATTTATTCAATGGTAACTTATTTTTTTTTAAACATTTTATTACTTATATTTTATTTTTATTGCTTAGACCTTACTGACTTATGAAATTCTAAGTATTAATTGTACAGTATAATATATAATTACTCGAGCTGTTGAGGGTGTATAAGTTGTGCATAAACCTACAATACATTTCAGTTTCTCACCTAGTTATATGTATGAAGCTCTAGAGAATTTCATTAGAGATGTAATCCCTTTTTACTTAAGGGGGCGTAATCTACATGGGGTTAATTAGAGAACGCGATATCTCATGCGCCCCATTTTTTCCAACCATCATCCTTTTATTTTCTACTTAGGACCTTTACCAAGTCAGTGTATCTACCCTTAGAAATTAGAATGCTACACACGGTACATATAAATGCAATAACCGTAACCTAAAACATTTTTGTCGCCATGGGTATAAATACCAGTTCATCAAAAGCTACTTGTATCAGAATTACCTACTACTATGCAAAATCAGCAGAAAATGTTAGATTAGTTTATAACTTTATAAGCATACTGAGCAAAGATTTAATTTCAGAGCACAGCACCTAAACCATCTCTTTCACCTATGGTTAAATACACACATCAAAAGTGTCTAGGGATATTTTAATTAAAGCTAAATAACTAAAATTCTATTAACTTTTTGTTAAGACACCTACACTTTTAAATAAACCTTGTTTAATTGCCTATCTAATCTGATAATAAACTTTTAGATAAAGTTAAATTTAAAAAAAACTTAGAAGAAGAGGAAAAACTCAACAAAATTTCAATTTAGCTTTATTTTTGAAATTTCAAAACCTAAACAACAAAACAATTTTTTTTTTATAAAAATTGTTGAAAACTTAAAATTAATAATTCGTGGATCCACCTAAGACTCTCCTGACACATCTGGAGCGGTTCTGCATACTCAAAACAAGGGGGTCAATATCCTGTTGTGGAGTATTGTCCCAAATCCTGCTAAGATGCAAGAAAAGCTGGTTTTGATGCGCAATATCAACAGGGAAATTCCTACGAGCTCTTCTCTAAAGCATATTCCAGGCATGCTCAATAGGATTTAAGTCAGGGGATTGTGCAGGCCGGTCTAAAGCTTGGATAACATGCTGTTGTAACCAACTTGTACGATACGCGCCGTATGTGGACGGGCATTGTCGTGCATTAGCTGCAAATTTTGTCCCATTTGCTGTTTGTGGGGCAAGATTACAGGCTCTAGCACCTCATCTCGGTATTTTCGAGCAGTCATATTGCCTTGTATCCAAACGAGGTCCGTTCTACCGCCGAGACGAATTCCTGCCCAAACCATAATCGTGCCACCTTAATATGCATGAACTTGTTGTGGGTGCTGCAGTCGATTCCAACGTCCAGGTTTTACCCAAACGCGTACTCTTCGCGAATCAGGATGAAATCCAAACCTAGATTCATCAGTGAAAAGCACAAGTGACCATTGAGAATGGTTCCAGTTTTCGTGTGCAATTATATAGCCCATTGTAATCTTCTTCCTCGATTACCTCTCCTTAGTGCTGATACCCAAAATGGCCTACGAGCACGTAGATTAACTTCATGCAGTCGCCTTCTCAAAGTTTGACCGCTTACCAGCAAACCATACTCTCTCTGTAGCCTTTGAACCAATTGCATCGCCGCTGCATTTAGTTGACTTCGTGCAGCATTTACTATGAATCGGTCCTGTACATGTGTTGTAATGCGTTGAGGTCCTCGGTGCCGTTCCACCACTTCCTCCGTGACACGATAACATGACCAAAGCCTGGATATAACGCTCTGACTGGTCTTCATGGCTTCAGAAACGGCAATTATGAGACAGTATTCCACAACAGGTATTGACACCCTTAAATTGTTTTGAGTATGCAGAACCGCTGCAGATGTGTCAGGAGAGTCTTAGGTGGATCCACGGAATATTAATTTTAAGTTTTCAAGATTTTTTATAAAAAAAATTGTTGTTTTGTTTAAGTTTTGATGTTTCAAAAATAAAGTTAAGATTGAAATTTTGTTTGAGTTTTTCCTCTTCTTCTAAGTTTTTTTTTAATTTAACTTTATCTAAAAGTTTATTATCAGATTAAATAGTCTATTAAACAAGGTTTATTTTAATGTGTACATGTTTTAACAAAAAGTTAATAGAATTTTAGTAATTTAGGTTTAATTGAAATATCCCTAGACACTTTTGATGTGTGTAGTTGCCCCCGCGGTTATTATACCTCTCCTGTAGGCTGTAGGTCATAGCGTGATATTATGTAGCCTACTTACATGTTATTCTGACGTATGCCATAATATTACTGTGAAGTTTCATCAAAATTCATTCAGTCATTTTTGCGACAAACTTTCACATTTACTTTAGATTGTGTGGATGTAGTTTTTTCTCTGTCTTTCCGTACTTTGTCCGAAAATACAAACACAATGTTACTATACTCGTATTTAAGACTACGATGACTCTACAATTATTCTCTACGATGATTTACAAAGTGCATATTTAACGCGATTGATTGTATGTCATCAAAAAGTCATTCAATAGCGTTGTGTGCACTCTGAGGGTTGGTTCTATTGATGATATTAATGATTATGATTCTGTAACTAATGGCCTTTTACAGTCGCAAATCATTCTATATATCAGTCTTTCCCAAAGTGGGCGATAACGCCCCCTTGTGGGCGCTGCAGGTCTCAAGGGGGGCGGTAAGAGACCCAGAAAGAAATCAGGGGCGTTGTGTAGAGGCCGGGGGGGGATTTGTAATTTTATTTAGCTAGGAGGCCTCTTAGACAACAAAAATTTAATTTGCAGTTATAGTGGTTTTTTTTTAAATACGTGAAAAAATGGGGCGCTAAAAAAATGTTTATTCTCAAAGTGGGCAGTAGACAAAATAAGTTTGGGAACCACTGCTATATATCAACACACACCCAGACACTAAGCAGCAAATTGCAAAAAACATTCATAATATCAGTAAGGAAGTACGGATAGTACGGATTTACAAAATAAAAATAACTTTATTCATTTTTTTATTCATGTTTACTTAACTTTGCCACTGTCTCGCCCAGTTTTTAGGTGTTGGTCCTGCCATCTGTTGGTTTTCTAGTACACCTAGTCGTCTCTGTAATATATTGGCATTTTTTAAATCTTACCTTATAAATACATTTTGAAGGAAATTTATATTGGATAATTGTTATTACGTATGACTAATACTGTAAATGGGAAGGGAATAGGATGCAACAGTTGTTTTATTTATAACATAGACTGATTATTTTCTTATATAAATAACGAAACGCAGTATGATTTCAACCTTAGATTATTAACTTCTAGATGTAACCATGAGGTTGTAAAGAAGTGTGAAAGTGAGAAGCATATATACGAATTTCGTAAGAAAATTGAGACAAAGCATAACATGCTCTGTCTCGTTCGGCGTGGCCGGTTTTCGCTTGGCGAACATTGAAAAGTTAGCCAAACAAAGGGATGTCACTGTCATTGAATGGTCGGCTCGTATTAGTTTTTACAATTTTATAACGGACTTGCGTTGGTAGTGGTAAAGGCTAAACACGTGCTTTTGTCAGTGCAACGGGTTTTTGTGGATAAAAGTGAACTTTTTGAGTGTGAAAGTAAATTGTGATTGTCCCTTGTGTCTGTGATCTTGGCTTAAGGTTTGATTTTATTTGTGTTTGTCCTCTATTGCTGTTTTTTTTTATTCTTAACCTAAAATGAGTAAGGAAAAGCCCCCCGATCCTGACCCTCCTGATAAACTCTTTGATCTATCACCTATGCTGACTGTTACACTCCCCCATGCTACCGATTTATCCCTGCAAGACCCGAATATGGATACGGAATCCGCCAGCCGCAAAAGGACTGCAAGCTCGCCCCCGGTCACTTCGAACAAACCGCCCAAGTTGGCCAAAAATGCAATCGGCAGAGTTACATATACGGCTAGAGATAACCCACCCTACATTGTTCACGTTTCACTCAAAGACGAACAGACTTCAGGCACTGTACTACAACCTATAAAGTTTGGTATGTTTCTGACAAAAAATAATGTCAGTAATGTACGCCTCGATGGGGTCAAACGTATAGGCAGAAATCGTGTGTCGGTAGAGTTTAAGTCGCACCAGGACGCTAACAGTTTCCTAAATAATAAAATCCTGACACAAAACAATTACATTGTTACCATCCCACAATTTAACATCACAAGGATGGGTATAGTTAGGGACATCCCAGTGGAGTGGTCAGAGGAAGAAACTGTTCAGAATATTCAGGTCCCGGAGGGTTGTGGCCCCGTTATTAAGGCTAGGAGATTGAGTCGTAGGGTATCCTCTTCTGGTGTAACGGAGTGGAAGCCTACGCAGACTGTTGTGCTTACATTTGACGGTCAAGTGTTGCCCAAAAGAGTGTTTAGCTTCTTCTCGGCTCTTCCAGTGGAGACATACACCTACCCAACTATCCAATGCTACCATTGTTGCCGCTTTGGTCACACCCGTACTCTCTGTAGGTCAAAACCCAGATGTTTTAAGTGCGGTGAAGATCACCCAGGTGATGGATGTGAAGTACCGCGTGAACTAGGCTCTTGTGTTTCGTGTACTGGGAACCATTTTGCTAATGATAGTGCTTGTCCTGAATTGGGCCGACAGAAGAGCATCAAAGCTCTGATGGCGGACAAATCGATTTCGTATGTGGAGGCAAGTAGGGTTTTCCCACCTGTTTCCAGATCATATGCCGACGTCTCTAAATCTACCCCACGTAACAAAGCTCCTGTATACAAATCCCAATCCCTGTCCTCAAGTCCCACCCCTACAACTCAAACTTCGTACCGCAAAACGGTGTTTCTAAAACCCAAACCCCGCGCGCCCCTCTCGCCCGGTTACGATAGACAAGCCCACCTCAACTTAACCCAAAATTATTCCTTTTCCCCATCAAGGAATGGCTGTGCTCTTCCAACGGAAACAGCGGAGCCAATATCTTACAGACAAGAGGATAACTCCAAGAATATTTTAGAAACTATCACAAACCTATTAATGTCTGCACTGACCGAATACAACCAAACAATACCTGACCACGTTGCCTCAAAATTGACCTCCATCTTAAATTACATCCACGATGTTCCACCGTCTGACCTTCCTTCAATGGAACGTCAGGAGTATTACTCCCAGAAAGCCTGATCTTTCATTTTTAATTAATAAATTCAAACCATCAATCTGCTGCATTGCTGAGACATGGCTACTGCCTGGAAGCAATTTCAGGTTGCCTTGTTTCGGCAGTGTTCGTATTGATAGATCTGATGGATACGGAGGATGTGCTTTGCTCATCAATAGCAGAGTATCATTCTCCCAGATTCCTCTAACCTCCGCGAGCGACAACATAAATGTTGTTGCTGTTAAGGCAGAGGATATAAATATTTTTTCTTTTTATATTGCGCACCCACAACTCGAGTATCTTTCGGAAATTAGAAATATATTATGCAGTGTTAGCGGTCCAATACTTGTTATGGGTGATTTCAATTGCCACCATCATCGCTGGGGATCAGATACTTGCGATAACTTTGGCATAGGCTTGCTTGATATATTGGATGATCTTAACCTCTGTGTCATCAACGATGGCAGTGCCACTCGCAGGTCGGCTCCTGGTCAGAGTAATAGTTGTGTTGACTTGACTTTCTGCTCATCCAATATATCCAGCCTCCTCATTTGGCGTCGCTTAGATATGACCTATGGAAGTGATCACTATCCCATTATAATTGAATTCCCTTCCAAAAACATTCCCACTAAAGTCTCCCCTCCCCTTTTAAAATACCAGCTAAATTCAGTAGACTGGGACCTATATAAAAAAATTTTGGACCTTAGAGTATCTTCCCTCCCAATAATCAATACAGATAATGCCCAGGAATGCTTTTCGTATTTTTCTTCTACTATCTCCTCTACAGCAGATGATTGCTTCCCGTCAAAAAAACCTTTTACTGGTAAACTTCCTTCCCCTCCATGGTGGGATAGGGAATGCACCGACATGATTAAGGCCAGAAATGAAGCTGAAGAGACAGTTAACTGCAATATGAACCTGGATAACCTCATCGCCTTCAAGCAGTTGTTAGCGAAGTCCAGGAAATTCTTCAAGAAGAAGAAACGTGAAGGTTGGTCTAAATATTGTGGGTCTTTGAATCCATCCACTCCGGTTTCCACAGTGTGGCGGAGAATAAAACACTTTAGAAGCAGCCTAGCACCTGCTACATTTACTAACAGTCTCTCAGAAGAAATGGGGTATAAGTTCTTCTCCAAAGTTGCTCCGACCTATGTTCCAAGCCTGGAGGAAAGCAGTGTTGACATCGGTGATGTAGACGACACCGACAGCCCTCTAAACAGGATATTTAGCATAGAAGAACTCAAAACGGTACTATCCCATGTTAGAGACTCCGCCCCAGGAGTGGATGGATTCCCTTACTCCTTTATTTCTAAAGCTGGTCCAAAAACTCACCAATACTACCTGGACTTGGCTAACTTCTGTTTTACTTCTGGCTACATTCCCACAGAATGGAAGGTTCAAGCAGTTATCCCGATATTAAAACCAGGCAAAGACCCTAATGACCACTGTTCATACAGACCTATCGCTCTATCGTCCATACTTATAAAACTTTTAGAACACCTTGTTAAAAACCGTCTAGTGTGGTTGGTGGAAAACAGAGGGCTGCTCCCAACGACTCAATTCGGCTTCAGGAAAGGCTTGGGCACAGCTGACAGTGTGGGTATCCTCACGTCAGCGGTCCGGCTGGCCCTCAGCAGGAATGAGTCTGTGGTTGCCGTCTTTCTAGATGTATCAGCTGCCTATGACTCGGTCCTCCTCCCTATTCTCAGGCAAAAGCTGCACGAGCTGAGAATCCCGGCTAGGATATGTCGCATCATTGGTAGCATCTTTACCAATCGCACCTGTAAACTTAGAATCCCTGGGGCTGACTCAGAACAAAGAACAGTATGGCGAGGATTACCTCAAGGTTCTGTTTTGAGTCCCCCTTTATACAATATTTACACTGCTGATTTGCCTTCATCCCTTAACTACGACTGCAAAATTCTTCAGTATGCTGACGATATTGCGCTAATGGTCTGTGGCAGTTCCATCCAGGACGCCGCTTCATCGATAAATATCTCTCTGTCCTCGCTTAACCAATGGCTAATCAATCACGGGTTGTCTTTAAGTGCACCAAAGAGTACAGCAGTCGTTTTTACTCGCAAGCGCTCTGTACCCCCGATAGATATTAAAATCGATGGACAAATCATCCCAGTAATGGATAAGGCTAGGTTTCTGGGAGTAACTTTGGACTCTAGACTGACTGGGGTTGATCATATAAACAATACGGTCAAAAAGTGCGAACGCTCGGTGTCAGTTCTCAAGGCCTTGGCGGGGGTGTGGTGGGGAGCTCACCCATCCACTCTCAAGCTAGTATACAACGCGCTGACTAGAAGCGCTTTAGATTACTGCAGCTTTCTTATTGAGCCCTGCAACAAAGAAGCGCTTAAAAAACTGGACAGCGTCCAGTCCAAGTGCCTCAGAATTGTCATTGGTGCCATGAAATCGTCCCCCATAAATGCGCTCCAAGTTGAATGTGCAGAACCGCCCCTAGTCCTTAGGAGACAGTATTTGGCAGATCGCTTCCTTTCTAAAGTTTTCTCCCTTTCATCCCATCCCTTGCTTCCAATTTTAGAGCAAATCGACCTCTCCTTTGATAGTTGTCCTTACTGGAATAATAAAACTGTTCCTCTGTTGATTAATAGGTACAGAGAGCTTAAACAACTCTCCTCAGAAATTTGTCAATACCAAATTCTTCCGGTCTTTTCCGCCGCATACGAATCGATTTACTTCGAACCAAAAGCCGTTTTGGGGCTTGGCATATCAAAGAATTCCCAGAGCGCTAATGGCGACTTTGAGTTAGCCGTGAAGCGCTACTGGGAAGGATGGAATTTATTTTTTACTGATGCCTCTAAATTGTCAGAAGCAGAATGCACTGGTGTGGCAGTTTATCTTCAAAGCCATAAAATTGCATTACTTTTTCAATGCCCACCAGAAACATCAGTCTTTACAGGAGAATGTATAGGCATTCTAGAAGCCATACAATATATAAAATCACATCAAATAGCAAGGTCAGTAATTTTTTCAGATTCCCGTAGCAGTATTCAGGCGTTAAATCAAAATCAACTTTACAGTAAAATCAATAGTCAAATAATTGTACACATAAAGAACTTGCTATTTGATTGCTCCCAAAACGGCTTGGATGTCGAGATAGCCTGGATCCCTGGTCACTCGGGTATTGTTGGCAATGAGTGCGCTGATTCGTTAGCAAAGTTTGCCACATCGAATCCGGCTGATCGAAAGCACTACGTAGCTCATAACTACGATTTGCGGAATGGTGCCAAACCCAAGTTATTTAACTCGTGGACTGAAACATGGAAGACGACTTCAAAAATTAAGGGCATTTACTACGCAGCGGTACAGCCCGAAATCCAGCGTAGGCCATGGTTCTATAAATGCCCTAAATTGTCGAGGAAAACTGTTTCGTCACTGTGCAGATTGAGACTCGGACATTGTTGTAGCCCAGTGTTCCTGAAGAAAATCCATGTCCGAGATAGTTCGCTGTGCGAGTGTGGTCTCGCGGAGGGTACTTTGGATCACATTTTCTTTTCTTGCTCCCTGAACAACAAATCTTTCGACCTCTATCACAAAATTATTAAGTGCAATATCCCCCTTCCAACCAACTTCCATTCCCTCCTTTCTCACTTCTCCCCTAAATTAATCCAGATATTGTCCAAATTTATAAATGACAATGAGTTAAAATTTTAATTGGTGTGCGTAATGTGTATGTATATAAATATGTTGTTTAAATAAATATTATTATAAGTGTATATATATATATATTTAGAAACATGTAAATTAGTTCTTGTTTACTAACCCATGTGCTCGTATTTGCAGCTATACTAACACCTACCACGAAGTTAAAAGTAAAGCGGCCGCCTCTATGTAGCCGCCCAAACGTGACACTGGCAGAATAGTCGAAACCGGCTCAATTGCCAAAGAAAAGAAAAAAAAAAAAAAAAAATTTTATAACAATTTCGGTAATTAAACCAATAGTTTTAATGTATATTTGAGAAATTGACTCCAGTAGTTGAGTGTTTAGTGCGTTTTCTGTGCTATAAAATGGGAGGATGCACTATTTTAGGCTGCAAAAGCCGCACAGAAAGAAAGCAAGATAAGAATGTTACTTTTCACTCGTAAGGATGCAAATATTACAAGTTATTGTGCATTGATTGAATAAATACATTTGTGTGTATGTAATTACATGGCTTTCGATCAAAATTAAGGACATTTTCTAGCGATATCGTTTATATTTTTATCTACATAACCTATTACTTGTTTTTCAAAGTGTTACCATACCTCAGTTCTATTTTTCCCATAACTTGATAATAAAATTGCAACTAGTTAAATAAATAAAATTAATCAGATGATTAATTAGTTCTTTGATGCCCTGTGAGGTATCCTCTCCCTTTTAAAAGGAATTTTATATAATTTTTATAGTTGGACATCACAGACATCAGTGAAGGAAAACATCGTGAGAAAACCTGGACTCGTAACTTAAATAATACTTACGATATAAATAATTTTGCACTCTTAATAAGGATTATGATACGCAACTTAGTACATGAATGTACTAAGTAGTTGTTGCAACGGAACATCTCACGGTTTTGGTCATATTTAGGGAAAATTTTACGTAATGACAACATTGAAATTTTATAGTGCTGTCTCATGTGCGGCCACGCGGTGGCTCAATCTAGAAGTTAATAATCTAAGATTTCAACCAATGTCACTGTCATTGTAACCAAACGTCACTGTGAAGTGTCATGTCCGTGTCAACATTCTGTCATCTGTTTGTTATCAACTCCTTCGAGAGGTTATTTGTTTAATTTGGTTAAAAAAATTGTTGATTGACTAATAAATAAATAAAAGTAATTAGCTCATAGAAAACACTTTGACAAATGGACGAATCACCAATTGATAAACGGCCACAATTTGGAAACAGATATCTAGAAAATGCTGACGAAGTTTTCAAACATAACGCGTGGTACCGTGTTTACTTCTTTAATTAGGTTTTGTAAGACTAAAAACTCTCAATGTGATAAAAACCTATTAGAATTGGAAAAAACTAGGCATAGGAAGAAGCCTGCTGGTGGTGGTCGATATTTGAATGACCCGAAGCATGTTTTGCTTTTTAATGCTTGGTACTCACCACTACTACATTTCATTCGATTTCGTAAATAAAAGTTGTTTTTAAATCAATTTTTCTTGTAGGGACAATGTTGAATGGGATGAAGAACAAGAAACAGTGGCAAAAGACAAAGTTGAACAAAATTCTCAAGTGACATTTTCCGAGGACCGATTGAAGTCATTAGAAGATGACGCCGACAAACATTGGGATGCCTTTTATGATATACACCAAAACAGGTAACATTTTTAGTTAATCCTATAATATAGGACAAACAGTTATTAGCATGTAAATATAGGACGTATATTTACATGCTGCTAACTGTTTGAACAATACTTGATGTTTTCATCATTTTGAAACAAATTTTTAATAAAATTCCAGGTTCTTCAAAGACCGCCACTGGCTCTTCACTGAGTTCCCAGAACTAGCTCCAGATAATACGTCAGCCCCAGTGAGAGTATATCCTGAAGGTGAAAACAATTCCTTATGTAATACTGAACAACCCACAAGTAACACCAAACGGTCCATATTTGAAATAGGTTGCGGAGTGGGCAACACTATATTCCCAATTCTACAGTATAGTCAGGATCCGAACCTGTTTATTTATGGGTGTGACTTCTCGTCAAAAGCAATAGAAATTATGCAACAAAGTGAGTTGTATGATACTAATCGGTGTAATGTTTTTGTACTGGATGCCACACTTGACAAATGGGATGTACCGTTTGAAGAAAACTCTATTGATATCATTGTTTTGATATTTGTTTTGTCTGCTATTGATCCTGCAAAGTGAGTATAACTTAATTAAATTTTGGATACTACTTCTTTAATTTAATTGCTTACTTAGCACAATGTCATTGCTGATCATAAATTGCGTCTCAAGAAATTGAAGAATACTATTTTCAGACTACAAATTCTTGCAGTATACCTGCTCTAGGCTAATTTATTGTAAATATTTACATTATCATTCATTTAATTTAATTTTGACTGCACACACTGAAGTTATTGATCAAAATCTATTACTTAATTTCCAGGATGAAAACTGTAATAAACAATATTCACAAATATTTAAAACCCGGAGGATTAGTGGTATTCCGTGACTACGGCCGTTATGACTTGGCACAGCTGAGATTCAAAAAGGGCAGGTGCATATCCAACAACTTCTATGCACGAGGTGATAACACCAGAGTCTACTTCTTTACTCAAGAAGAAATATCTAACTTATTCAAAGACGCTGGATTTACTGAAGAACAGAATCTGATTGATAGAAGACTTCAAGTGAACAGGGGAAAGATGTTAAAAATGTACAGAGTGTGGATACAAGGAAAATATAGAAAAACATTATAACAGTAATAATATTTATTATTTTTAATAATAAGGAATAACACCAATCACCAATTTGTACAAAAACCCTAGTAAAGAACCATTGTATAAATAATCCTGAGTAGAAAATACAACCTGCTCACTAACAATAGTAAGTACCAGAATTGTATTGTGTATTGTAGTAGTAGAGTAGATTATTTAGCATCTTCAAGTCTGAAATTAAAAGGTGCAACAAATGCATTTGTAAGTTTGTTGACCACTTTGATTGGAGGTCCTTCCCAGGTAACTTTGAACTCGTCAAAGAACCTCTTTATGAAAGTTTCGATCTCTAGTTCCGCAATTCTTCGTCCAATACAACTTCTGATACCAAAACCAAATGGTAAGGTTGACATAGGATGTGCATTTCCATAGTATAAGGGATCAGACTTATCAGTAAGCCATCTCTCAGGAATAAATTCATTGGCCTGCAGATAATTCTTCTCTAACTTGGATAAGTATTCATTAGGTGCTATCACATCAATCTAAAACAAAAAGAAATGTAAGTACTGTTACGAGCTGGGGTTCGGGATAAATTAAAATAACAGTTTTACTCGAAAAAAACACAATAACTTTATTTAAAATTCACAAACACTTTACTAGAATTCACTAACACAAACTAACACAACACTACACAAAACACACACTTTGTATCGCAGTCGTAGTTCCGCTTCGCAGCGATGTTCACTGTTTCGTTCCCAAAACTGAACTGAGTCCCGTGCCGACACGTCCGCTATTTATATCTCCGGGTACATTTTCTAGAAAGTTCGACAACCCGAGGTACCCAGGTGCATTCGAGAACATTCCAGTAACATCGCGAATGATCGACGATGATCTGGAAGTTTCTCGAATGACCCCTCGGAACTCCATCGAACGTTCTAGAACGTCGTGGAACTTTCTCGAATTTTCTAGTAAATGTGCCCGGAACAATCGACACTTACGTCACCTATACCTACCTACGTAACACTGCCCCCTCCTAAGACATGCTCGTCCCGAGCATCATTATTCCCGTAGTATCGTGCCAGCCGATCTACGTGAACAATTTTAGGCGCAGTTCTCGTACTCTTCCGTATCCGGTAGGTGACGTCATTGATTTTGGTCACAATCTGGTATGGTCCATCCCATTTTGCCTGTAGTTTAGGCGACTTCCCTTTGCTACGCACTGGGTTATGCAACCACACCAGTGAACCTTCATCAAATCCGCTATTGTTCATCTTCCGATCATAGCGAGTTTTCATCCTCTCAGACATCTGCTGGCCTGACTGTCTGACATGCTCATATATGTTATCCATCTTGTTACGCAGGTCATTGGCATAATCGGTTATGCTGCTTGGTGAATCAGGGGGATGCCAGTTATTAAATCTGCCGGTAACCGCAACTCTCTTCCAAAGTTTGCAAAGGCTGGTGTCACAGTTGTGCTTTCGTGAACAGCACTTCTGTAGGACAGAAGAAACGGCTGTATGTGTTTGTCCCAATCCCGTTGTTTGCTTGCTACAACTTTGGCCAGATATCGTTCCAGTGTCTGATTAAATCTTTCCACCATTCCATCAGATTGTGGGTGATATGACGTGGTTCTCGTTTTATGAGTACCCATTACGCGACATGTTTCCTGGAAGATTTGAGATTCGAAATTTCTTCCTTGATCGCTGTGGATTTCTAAGGGTACCCCGAACCGACAAAAGACTTCGTGGACTAATTTATCAGCAACTGTCGAAGCTTCTTGGTTAGGAATGGCAAAAACTTCCGGCCATTTCGTGAAATAGTCCATGACAACCAAGAAGTACTTGTTTCCGCCTTCACTTTCAGGGAATGGGCCAGCGACGTCTAGTGCTATCCGTTCCCAGGGGGCTCCTACATTGTACACTTTCAGTGCTCCTCTGCTGCGTGTTTGAGGTCCTTTTACTGCCGCACAACTGGTGCATTTGCGACACCAATCTTCAACATCCTCTCGACAATGGATCCAATAAAACCGTTCTCGGATCTTCAACAGAGTCCTCTTAACCCCCATGTGACCTCCGGAACATCCATCGTGGTAGAGCTGAAGAATTTCTGGTACCTTCGATTTCGGCACGACCATTTGCAGATGGCACTTGTCTCCACGAGCATTTTCCCATTTACGGCACAAGACACCATCTTGGAGTACCAAGCTCTCCCACTGTGCCCAATAGCTCTTTGTGCTTGTACTCATTGCTGCAACATCGCACCATTTCGGTTTAGGAGCATTAGCTTTAATCCACTCGAGAATTGGTTTGATATCCGAGTCACTCTGCTGAGCATGTTGTAGAGTTTCCTTCCACTCATCACTTAGGTCTGTTCTTAGCATTCTGACAGGAACTGCTTCCTTAGCTTCTTGCCTGACACAATGCTTGCAATCTTCAGGACAAGGCCTTCGTGACAAAGCGTCTGCATTACCGTGGGACTTCCCACTGCGATGTTCAATTGAAAAGTGAAACTCTTGCAGCAATTCGATCCATCTTGCTACTTGCCCTTCCGGATTTTTAAACTGCAGCAACCACTTCAATGCAGCATGGTCAGTCCGAAGGTGGAATTTACGTCCCAGTAAATATTTGCTGAAATGTTGCAAAGTCTTTACAACGGCGAGGAGTTCACGTCTGGTTACACAATAGTTCCTTTCTGGTTGCGATAAAGACTTGCTGAAGTAAGCTATCACAACCTCATGATCTCCTTTTCGTTGAGACAACACACCACCAATTCCAGTATTACTTGCATCCGTGTCAATTACGAATTCATTTTCTGTATCAGGATAGCCCAAAATCGGAGTATTACACAACCGTTTCTTTAACTCCTCAAAAGCCATGTCACAGCTATCATCCCAACAGAAAGGTCTTTTCTCCTCGGTAAGCTTATGTAATGGTTTGGCGATGTCTGCAAAATTCTTGACAAACCTTCGGTAGTACGAGCACAAACCCAAAAATGCTCTGACCTGCGTCTTGTCTTTTGGAATTGGCCAATCCTTGACAGCGACAATCTTCTCTGGATCAGTTTGAACTCCTTCTTTAGACACAACGTGCCCCAGAAAACTAACCTGCTGTCTAAAGAAGGTGCACTTCTTTGGACTTAACTTAAGATTAGCTCCTCGGATCTTAGATAGTACACGTTCCAAATTTTGAAGGTGGTCTTCGAATGTGCGGCCCACAATGATGATGTCATCTAAGTAGACTAAGCAGGCATCTCCAATTAATCCTGTGAGTACCTGCTCCATTAACCTTTCAAACGTTGCAGGAGCGTTGCACAATCCGAATGGCATAACATTAAATTGCCATAGTCCTTTTCCTGTAGAGAATGCGGTTTTCTCCTTATCTTTGGGGTCAATTTCCACTTGCCAGTAGCCACTTTTAAGGTCCAACGTGCTAAACCACTTCATTCCTGACAGCGTGTCAAGAGTGTCGTCGATCCTGGGTAATGGATAGCTGTCTTTCTTTGTGATGTCATTCAGTCGACGATAATCCACACAAAATCGCATGCTGCCGTCCTTCTTTTTCACCAGGACCACAGGAGAACACCAGGGACTAGATGAAGGCTCTATTACTCCATCCTTTACCATCCCTTCAATCATGGTGTCCACTTCCTTTTCTCTTGCCACTGGTAGCCTCCTAGGTCGCTGACGAATAGGTAACTCATTTCCAGTGTTGATTCTGTGCTGAACTAATCCAGTCTTCCCTATGTCAGCGTCATGTGCAGAGAAAATATCGGCGTATTGAAGTAACATCTTCTTAGCCTTATCCATTTCTCCTGCAGATAAATCTGTGCGACAATCTTCCAGAAGATTCGAGATGTGAGATCTTGCGTCTTCAGCAACGTCCCGAGAAGGCCGATGTTGGCAATTACGCATCCAAGCCACTTCTTCACAGGTCCCCATCAACGTACCCTTCTGGATAACTTGTGCTTGTTCACTTGGATTCAGGATGCGTACAGTTGCAACATCAACTGCTCGCACTAAGCTCCGCGCCATCTTCCATCGGAGGTTCTCGTCCAATCTTTCAACGAGAATGCATCGATTTTTCGGTCCAGTATTACGTGGAAGGCTAACTGGAACTATCGATTCCGATCTGGGAGGAAGAACAGTCTTCTTCAAGCAGTGCACTTTGCCTGATGGTGCACCTTCCATGAAGACTTCTTCCGAACCACATTTCAGGACTCCCTGATCCACGTCGATCTTACAACAGTGCTGTCGCATGAAGTCTAATCCTAAGATGCACTCGTCTTCTATATCAGCCACGATGACTTTATGCCGATAAATTTTGCTACCCAGCTTCAAATTCACCTCTTTCTCGCCTCGGACGGGTATATGCTGACCGGTAGCTGTTACTAAATTTATGTGGTCATACTTGCTGAAGAAGTCCCCAAGAAGACGATTTACTCGGGAACTGACGACCGTGCGAGAAGCTCCAGTGTCCAATGTCAACTTACATGGTCTTCCATTCACTTCACCTTTGATGATTAGGCTGTTCCCATCATAGGCTTGTGAGATCGATATCCTTGGGGCTCCTTGACCACCAGCCAGCACCCGCCCCGCAGTTCTGGCTTTTACTCGTTTCCCTGCTGCTGAGCTGTGGCAGCAGCCGTACTTCTTTCCCGGGTCTGATCTTCGCTGGAATCTCTTCGCTTAGGGCAACTCGTTCGAATGTGACCTTTCTCCCCACAACTGTAGCATGTGGGGCTGTACTTTGAACGGTCACGTGAAGATGGCGCAATCTCCCTGATGCGATGGGCACGGTGGTCCTGCCTCACTGCCTCCACCTCCAGTGCATTGGCCAAGGCTGCCTTCAGAGTCTCATGGTGCCCAAGTCTCACAGCAGCTCTGACTTCAAAGTCCCGTATGCCATCGACGAACGCTTGAACCAAATTACCGTCGATGAGCGCAGGCGCTGACTGATACGCCTTTCGTACCAGTTTTTCTACTTCAAGAGCCCATTGCTGCAGGTTTTCACCGCTGCGCTGCACGCGATCCTTTAACTGAGCACGAAAGACGTGCTCCAGATGAGCGTCCCCGTACCGAGACTCTAAGGCTTCAATCAACTGCTCATACGAGACATTATTGCCGAGTGCCTCTAAAACTGTTAAAGCCTGGTCACGGAGGCCCAAAGTGAGTGCGGTCTTCGCTTGCGCATCTGTCCACCCATTTGCCTCCCTTACAGCTTCAAATTGAAGCTTGTACGCAGACCACGAAGATGTTCCGTCGAAGGGTGGCGCTTTAAACCCACGCACCGATGGTGCAGCAAAAACAGGAGCCGCAAATTCACCGCCAGACTTGAGACATCCCAAAGCTTTCTGGATGTCAGCAATCTTGGTTTCGGTCCCGTAGATACGATTCTCGGTGCAAGAGACTCGGCTTTCGGCTTCGGATATGCGGTTCTCGGCCTCGGAGATACGGTTCTCGTGCATTTCCACTTTCTCCTTTACGGCGCCAATATCCTTACCAACCGCCGCGTGCAACTCTTTAATAAGCAGGATCTGTTCCTCTTGCTTGTGGGTCTGTTCATCTTGTCGCCGGACCTGTTCTTCCCTGTCTCGCTGCAGATGTTCCTCCAGCCGACGGATCTGTTCTTCCTTGTCCCGCTGCAGCTGTTCTTCCAGACGGCGGGCCTGTTCTTCTTGACGGCGGGCCTGCTCTTCTTTATCACGCTGGAGCTGTTCCTCCAAGCGGCGGGCCTGTTCTTGCATCATTGCCATCAGGGCAGAAAAGTCCAATGTCACTGGTGCTGCAGAAACACCAGATATCTGAGCTGTCGCTGGCTCCGTCGTCGGTTGTTCACCACCCAATGCCTGCAAAGAAGAACCTTCGAAACGCCTCTGGTCCACGTCCTGCTGGCGTTGGCTCCTAGTACGAATTCCTTCCGTGTCGTCCTTCGGTAAAACCGGCATGATTTATCCCTCACTTCTGACACCAATTGTTACGAGCTGGGGTTCGGGATAAATTAAAATAACAGTTTTACTCGAAAAAAACACAATAACTTTATTTAAAATTCACAAACACTTTACTAGAATTCACTAACACAAACTAACACAACACTACACAAAACACACACTTTGTATCGCAGTCGTAGTTCCGCTTCGCAGCGATGTTCACTGTTTCGTTCCCAAAACTGAACTGAGTCCCGTGCCGACACGTCCGCTATTTATATCTCCGGGTACATTTTCTAGAAAGTTCGACAACCCGAGGTACCCAGGTGCATTCGAGAACATTCCAGTAACATCGCGAATGATCGACGATGATCTGGAAGTTTCTCGAATGACCCCTCGGAACTCCATCGAACGTTCTAGAACGTCGTGGAACTTTCTCGAATTTTCTAGTAAATGTGCCCGGAACAATCGACACTTACGTCACCTATACCTACCTACGTAACAGTACATTACAATAAAAATGCAATTCAGTTATTTTGGCTTATTCCACTTTTCCACCCCAAATATGAATATGAAAAATATGAATACAAATATGAAAAATATGAATACACTTCTCAGGTTCTCACATAATATTTCTCCTATTTTACTGTTGTTAAAATTAGGCAGAATTTAAGAGATCATTAAGCAGAATATAAAATTAGAAGTTGACATGTTGACAAAAGAGCACCTTTAACGTTTAAAAAATGTTAATGCAAATGTAATACATTTTAGGCTAGTTTTTATTATTTGTCCGCGTGAATTTCAATTAGCGCGAATGCATGTAGAGTTGCAAAACGATTCTGCCAAATAGCAAATCGATACAACGATTTAGACGTCAAAATGTAAGTCTGTGTTACTTTGATCATCCATGCTAATATTATAAATGCGAAAGTAACTCTGTCTGTCTGTCTGTTCTTCACGCCTAAACCACTGAACCGATTTAAATGAAATTTGGTATATATATTATAGTCTGGGACCCGAGAAAGGACATAGGATAGTTTTCATCCCGGAAATCCCCCGGGAACTGGAACTACTATTCCACGCGGACGAAGTCGCGGGCAAAAGCTAGTTTAAAATATTAGTATGGATACCAAAAATATTACACATTGATTCAAACTCACCCCTGCAGGAATACGATAACCAGCAACAATATGTTCTCTATCAGTCCTCCTCAGATTGGCCGGAACTACTTGCCACAGCCTAAGGGATTCTTTTAAACAAGCCCTGAGGTAGCGCTTACGTGGATCATCAGAACGTATTTCTTCGCGGAGTTTCTCTTGTTTATCCGGGTTCACAGCTAAATTAAATATGATACTCGTAGTTGTAAATGCTACCTGTAAATTAATAATGATAATTTTAAGCTTTGCTTAGCTCATGCTAGCTCGGTTAATTTTCTTAAGTGAGCAACGACGCCAAAAGAAAAAAAACACTCATCTTTTTTTGGCACGTGCTAGTTTTGGTGTGTCTTTAACACGTAGTTTGAAAATGATAATGGAAATTGCATTTGAATAAACTTACTTAATTCCTTATCTACATATCATACTTACTGTGTCAATACCAGCCATCAACATTTCGTTAGCCATCAAGTAAGCAACTCTCTCGTCAATGGCCAACAGTCTCTCTACTATACTTTTTTCTTCTTCAGGTATATCATATCCTCTTTCGTTTATACTTTTTTTTGCATTGTCAATATAAGTCTTACTAACTCTGTAAAAATGTATGTGATTTAATCAGAAGATGTTACGAAGGGTATACCGCCGTTTACCCGAATTTTATTTGCCCTAATTTCATTTGCCATAATAGTCAACAGCCATAATATCATATGACATAATACTCATTTGCCCTACTCTCATTTGCCATATTAGTCACGTGCCAGAATCATTGTTTCCCATAAAGTCACTTGCCATAACATCATTTGCCATAATCATTGTAAGCCATAATTATCACATGTCCTAATTATCACATGCCATAATTATGATATGCCATAACATAATTTGCCATCGACATTGGGTGTATAACGGTTGTTTATATCAAGAGAAATTGGATGCAATTGGGACTTTAGGGCACCCCGACTCGGACAGGTTAGGTTAGAAGGGGATGGCGGGGTCGTGTGAGCGAGCGAAGCGAGCGAATAGACCCCGCCATCCCCTTCGTGGTTATTTTTTTATAAACCACACAGAAGTAGGAGCCCCGCGAAGCGGGGCTCCGTCGACCTAGCCCACCATCAACCATGCACAGAAAAAAAAACCATTACGGGGCTTAAATATTTGTCTAATACTTGTTATGCCATTTAAATATTATGACATTTAAATATTATGTCTAATAATTATTATGGCACATAAAAATAGGGCAAACAATACTTATGGCATTCGTATATTATGGTATCTAAAATTCGGGCAATTAAAAGTATGTCATATGTCTTTTAGGGCAAATGAAACATTCGGGCAAATGAAATTCGGGTAAATGAAATTCGGGAAAATGATGATTATGGCATATAATCTTCGGGCAAACAATAGACAACCGTTACGAAGTATAAAATTTAATACTTATTTAAAAAACTGAAAGTGTTAACTCACTCCCACTGCGTCTCAAACGCTTTCATGATCTTCTTAAAAGGGGGTGTAGAGAAATATTTCCAAAGGCTTGGCATGAGTTCTAATACAAAAGCTGTTTCGATGATATCCTTAGCACTCTGCATCAGTTTACGTCCAGGGTGGTCCTCAGTTGCATTGTCTTCAAGACATCCTATTCTCGATCCTAAAGCCACCAGAGCTACTGATTCTAGGGACCATTTCGTCATTTCCAGATCGAATTGGTTTTCCAAATATGTCTTGTCATCTCTTAGCCGCTTTATCCTTGGAGAAAGTATTTTTAACGAATAAGTAAGGCTTAGAACAGGGAAGGAACTTAGGTTTAAAAAAGCTTTAACTATTGGCCATTAGGTAGTCGCTATAGTAGATACGGTCCAGAGACTCCGGGAGCCTAGAAAGGATTTAGATGCTGAAGTATGAAGGGTTTTTAAGTACTACTGAAATAAATCTGGTTCAATCCAACAACACACGAAAATTAAGACTGCAATATTATTTGTGAATACTATAATAGTACATTGTTACCTCTGCACTGCATCCTGTGCTATTTCATCAAGCTGTGACGCATATACTTTAATCAATTTAAGTTTCAACAAAGCTGGATTGACTTTTGTGCGAAAATCGCGCCATTTTTGTCCTTGCCTGCAACAGCAAATAGAATTAATTTTAATTAATTTGTCTTTGAAAAATAAAGTATTTCAGCATTTAATGTAATAGAAGATTACGCTGTTGTTAATCCAGATAGGCCGTCAAGAGATCCTTTCTTGGTAACTTCTCTGAAATACTCGAGTGTCTGAAAGCCTGGCCGCCACGGGTTTACCTCCTGCGCCCTATAAACCTTAAAAAAACTGATTATTACAAATAAATTATAGTTTATCAAGTATCTAAATGAAAACATAAATATGATAATAAAATGGTATACTTCTGAACACCGTGCCGTCCTTAACACAAAAAAGTTGCTATGAAACTGATGAACTGATTTGAATCAGAAAGAAACCAGTCGGCGCCGGCGGGGTTATAAACAGAGTACCATCATATTGCCTTTACTTATGTTTACAATGGTGCTGATTCCCTTGTTCACAAACTAACCTAAATTTAAGTTATGTGCATCTTTCTCTTTCCATTTCATTAAGAAAAGGACAGAAGATAAAATACTAAGTAAGTCCTGTCAAATTTAGACACTCCATGGATAATTTAGATGCGATTAAAAACATGGCGACTAAATGTACGCCAATTTTCTTTAGACGCTGTCTAATTTGTCAGGATTAAACTAAAATGTATCTTCTGTCCTTTTCTTAAAGAAATGGAAAGAGAAAGAAGCATTTAACTTAAATTTAGTCGAGTTCGTGAACAAGGGAATCAGCACCAATGTATGATCATCATTAATAGTTTGTAGAGTTGAAATTCCCCTGCACGAAGTTTCATAGCAATTTTTATACATTAATTACGTCAGACTGTGAGTCTATGGCGTTAAGAAGTAAGTATGTCACCTATTTAAAGTCATTATTACCTTTTTTGGGGAACTTTTTATTTTGATTCTTTTATTCATTTGAATTATTATACATAGCATACGTATTAGGTTACACCATATTCATTATTTTTAAATGCCATTCAGAAATCGAACTTTCGATCTGATTCGAACAATAAACTCGTCTAATAAAATATATCACCAACCTCCATGTTCAAAAATTACCTGATCAATAAGTTCCGGCTCAAACAAGAAGATCATAGTAGCTCTCGCAAAGATCCCCTCGAATTTGACTATTGGGCCATACTCCTTGTGCAAGTCACCGAGTATATTAAAAACATTTGCTTTCGGTCCAAATTTCCCTGAAGACAACCATAATGCGTTAACCAATTTAAATTGGCGATCGTTGTTTTCAAGGTTGCTAGACTAAGAGGATTTATCTACTTAACGCTAGATTAAGTAATTGATGGTACAAACAGAAGAGTAGAATGCTCCTGTAGGGCCCAAACATTGGCGATCTTTTTACGTAGATTTGAGACCCGCTTCTTTGTATATTTGAGCCCCGGAGCTTCATTGCCATGATTGCCATGTCTAATACTTTTGTTTAATTTTTGTATTGATTGGTTTTATTGATTGTATTTTACATGACTGTATCTCCCCGACAGACTTTCGATATCGCCATGCCCATAATTTCCTTACTGTTGGATAAACAAATATTTTATATTTTTGGTTTAAATTAAAAAAAAATACTAACAAAGGTTGCTGTTTGGGTACTACCAGGCGTCCGTCACTCGCTCAAGGCCACGCGTTTTATGCCTACCGCTTCGCGTATCGTCGACGATACAACGAACACCGGGCTGTCGCGCGCCCGGCTGAGTGCTCGCGCGTCACGGGTACAGCGCTGACTATCAAAATGCCGAAACCACGTAATTATTGCGTGATTATTGTCCAATTCCCCTGTTTCCTAATTCTCCTGTTTCCCTTTTGATTATTTATTAAAATTATTCACGCGGTTTTGGATATTTTCGACACTAAAATATATAAGTCGGGAATTCAACGAACGAAAAATATGCATCAGTCATTTTATCAAACTAAAAAGTATTTGATCAATAAATAAAAAAATAATTGTTTTTCTAAAACATTCGTTTTATTACCATTATCATCATTCGTATAACCCTAGCAGATTTGCTGGACGACACGCACACACATAAGTCGCGCGGCGGGCAAAAAAATCTCAACTCTCTTTGTGCGTACTTATGGTACATTTCTCCTTGCTGCAAACAACTGGTATTATTATTATGATTTTGTAGGCTATTATAGCGTAGGTATTTTGATTTTTGTATTGGAGTGAAGTATCTGTTACGTAGTAACTATTTATTAATCTGTGGTACTACCTCTAATCTGCGAGTATTACCAAACCGATAGACTAAAGAGTTGATGGTCTCCGCTGGTCCTGGTCTGGTAGATAAAGAGGGGAGAGGAAAAAAATCAGCATGTTTGTATTATGTAACAAACGAGGTCACTTGACTAACCGAATAGCGCCCTCTAATGGGCACAATACAGGTCTCCCCTAAGGTTTTCTAAATTAATCGATCCTCACACTCAAAGGTTTTCCACAGTGTTCACTAGGTCATCGGTCAACCGATAGAAGGCCTAACAATCTCGTGTACATACCGAAGACCAGATATTACCTAAGACTCTACTGGAGTTGAAAATTTACTTACCAATTATTGGCAAAAAGTGGTGAATTGGACCGATTATTGGTAAAGACGAAAGTCCCGGTATCGACTTAAATGGTTTAGGCTCTTGTGACACCGAAGAGTAACTACGGCGGCCATTACTAAAATAAAACATGTGATATTTCAATTTATGTAATACTGCTTTTCAGTTGAGGCATTAACCGCCTTTTTGGTAATGTTACTAAACTATCGTATATCGTTAGCACTAGAACTGGGTAATAAAATGGCTCTAACTGTTACGGAATAAAGTCTTACATAAGTAAATGTTATGTTGTATCATCAACAAACAGGTGACTCAATTTACGCCAAACTTAATTTTGTACCTAATAAAACGGATAATTAAATATAATTAAAACTAAACGTTAACTGCGTTTTGTGACCTACGGCAATGAATGATCTACTCACAATGACGAGGGCGTAGTTAGTAAACACAAAACTATTTATTTGCTATTACTAAATAGTTGCATAGGTATTATGTACATCTTACAAAAAGGAAAACAACATAAAAACTTAATTATATCTAAAATAAATACTTACTGAACGAAGGTTTGCGTTCGCACTGCACATAACATATAACATTCAATTAAAGTTTTATTTCTCATTATTAAATAGGTACCTATTCTACTATTATGAAAAGGTACTACAAACGATAATAAAAACATAAATAGAATGAAGAGACAGCACGTGTGGGTACTGAATTATTTGACCTTGTACGACGACCGACCGATAAAATAGTTACAAAAATGATAAAAATGTAATCATCACTGAAAACGAACAGATAATCCGGCTGTTATTGTGCTAGAAAAGTCGAATAGAATCTATTTAAGAACATTGAATTTTAAGTTGGCTGGCAGAGGAATATGGTTAATTATTGTTATTCGATTTGCGGTAATGTAATTTAACATATTTTCATCTGACTAACTGACCGACTAGGTACTATAGTTTAGTTTAGTTAGAACTTTCTTTCTCTACGCTACGGTAAGTAAGTATTTTCTGAAACTTGAAAACACTATGCATAAGAAGCCTGAAGTTGGTGGCAGACTATTGGACACTCGAGATTAAAATATAAATGTTGTTACTTCTTATCAAAATCAAGAGCGATATGAATCAAAATATTGTAATGTTTTTACTGGACGCTATATAAATTATATAATACTTGATGCTATATAAATGGAGTGTACCGTTGGAAAAAAAATCTTTGATTAAAAAAACATTTTTATTTTTATATTATATTTACTATACTTACAAACAGTTCATAACAAATATAACAATATTGATAAAAGCGCCTAAAACATGTGGCAACTTTGTAAAGGTACTTAGTGCAATAAAATAGATGTAACATAGGTATAAAAACAGAGTCAGGTTCAAATAGGTATTATGCATTGTTCCCATCACGATTACCGTATTACTTATGTCGGTTACGCCAATAAGCATCATCACACCTAGGTCCTGTGCAGATGAGTCATAATACGTTGTCTTGTTGAGTCTCGACTCGATACACCCGCGCCACTTCGATATTCAAGTTGCGGCCAAGCTAAGTGTTTTTGTTCGATCATTAAAGATATAAATGATATAATTCTTGAAGATATAATACGGATAGATACTACGAAACTCTATACGGTATGTTAAATGATTGGGTGCAACAAATGAAATGAAATAACATCTTTTCTCTGCCTTCGGCTTTGGGCGTATGTTAAAACTCTTGCGGCTAGGTGGGCTCTTCTTCACATCTCAAAAGGTCATTGGTTGTTTCTATGTTTTATTTCCTGTTTTCTTTTTATAAAAAAAAATGTTCTAAATTTAAAAATAAATGACAAAATATGTGCTAAGTACTCCACTGGGGGATCCCAAAACGAAACAATAAATAATTTATGAATGGTCACTAATAGGATCTAATAGTAAAATTATAGGTATTCTGCTCAGAATAACAAACGTGCATAGTGAGTAAATAGCAAAAGTACTAATGTAAATTGATTTAGATTATTTAGCATTTTCAAATCTAAAATGAAAAGGCGCTATAAATGTGTTCATAACTTTGCTGGTAACGTTGATCGGTGGTCCCTCCCAGGTAACTTTCAGCTCGTCAAACAATCTCTTCATGAAAGTTTCAATCTCTAGTTCCGCAATTCTTCTTCCAATACAACTTCTGATGCCGAAGCCAAATGGTAATGTTATCATTTGGGGAGCATTCCCATAGTACAAGGGATCAGATTTATCAGCAAGCCATCTCTCGGGAATAAAATCCAAGGCCTGTGGATAATATTTATCCAACCTGGATAAATATTCATTTGGTGCTATCACATCGACCTAGAACACAAAAAATAACCATCTTAATTAAAGTTACCTAATACAAATCTTTAAAACATTGTTATATCCAATACTCGATCAAAACCAAGTTTGTGCAAATTAGGCAGATTATCAATATACAGTTGTTTAAAGACACAGAAGTAAATTGCAGTGAAAACTTAACTAGCAAGAATACTACAATAAAGATAAAAATTGAATTGATTGGAATCAACCACAGACAAGATTTATCTGTTCTGTAGAATGAACCTTACCCCTGGAGGAATAAGATAACCAGCAACAATGTGTTCTCTATCGGTTCTCCTCAGATTGGCCGGAACCACGTGCCAAAGTCTTGTTGCTTCTTTCAAACAAGCCCTAAGGTAGCGTTTGTGCGGATTCTCTGAACGTATATCCTCGCGTACTTTTTCTTGTTTATCCGGGTTTGTAGCTAAATGATACATGAGAGCTGTAGCTGTAAATGATACCTGTAAAATAAAACTCGCTGACAGCTTTTCTTCCATACAAATAAAAAAGAACTTAGATCCTCAAACTCGCTTTGTACTTATAGTACTTACTGTATCAATACCAGCAGATAACATTTCATTACCCATCAAAATGGCTACTCTCTCGTCAATGGCCAACAGTCTCTCGACTATACTTTTTTCTTCCTCAGGAATATCATAACCTCGTTCCTTTATCCTTATTCTAGCACTTTCAATGTAATTCGTACTAATACTGTAATAGGTAATCATTTATGATGTAAATAATTTTACCAAAGTTTCTCAGTAGTATAGTTTAACAAAAATCGAAAACTCACTTCCACTGCGTGTCGAATGATTTCATGAGCCTCTTAAAATTGGGAGTTGCTATGTATTTCCAAGGGTGTGGCATAAATTCCAGTTTGAAAGTTAAATCTATCATATCTCTCGCACATTGCATCAGCTGACGCCCTGGATGGTCCTCTGTCAAATTATCATCAAGGCATCCAATCCTTGAACCTAGGCCTACCAGGGCTACCGATTCTAAGGACCACTTATTCATTTCCAACCCAAAGTTGTTTTCCAAATATGTTTTGTCATCTTTTAGCCGCTTCAGCCTTGAAAAGTATTTTGTAACTAAGTATGGTAAAGAAAAAAGCAGTCTGGCTGGACAGCCGCGGTGAGCGACAACTCAATGATACTGGGCTCGAATTGTAATAAAGGAGTTACCTCTTCACTGCATCCTGAGCAATTTCATCAAGCGCTGGTGCATATACTTTTACCAGTTTAAGCTTTAACAAAGCTGGATTGACCTTTGTGCGGAAATCGCGCCATTTTTCTCCTTGCCTGTAATAAACAAACAAGGATTATAGAGGAATTACATGTCACTGTAAATAAAAAATAATGTAATTTTTGTATGTGTTCAGGGTTTACGCTGTTGTTAATCCATATAAGCCGTCAAGAGTTCCCTTTTTTTCTACTTCTCGGTAATATACAAGTGTCTCAAAGCCAGGTCGTAGTGGATTTGCCTCTTGTGCCCTGTAAACCTTGTTAAAACAAGCGAATAGGTATTAGGTGCTTGGTAAACTTTAATTCCGAATCATACATACCTAATTAAATATTGTTTTAAAATATTGATATCGTTGTAGGTAAATATATTTAGAAATAATGACAATGCAAAAATTTATTGAAGACAGACCTTATTGTCATTTAAAAATCAGCTCTACTGTATTACTTTAATTAAGGTAAAAAACTAGATAAATACTAATAAGGAAAATAACTAGGTAAATACTAATAACGTAAATTTTATCACGTAATATTATAATGTATGCTGAAAAGTACCTGATCGATAAGCTCCGGCTCAAACAAGAAGACCATTTGAGATCTCGCAAAAACTCCGTCTAGTTTGACTACTGGCCCAAACTTTTTGTACAAAGTATCAACCATTTTGGACATATTGACGTTTGGTCCAAATTGCCCTGAAGATAATGAGAGTGTGTCAGACACTTTGATCGAAAGCCTCACGTCCATTTAAAAGGTGGATCCGTAGATCCTCCGATCAGACCTATGTTACTGGTCTAATAGAAGTCTATTGCGGATTGCCCAGCAGTTGTTGATGTATACTGTATAGAATCAGTCATTGAGTTTGCAGTTAAGCCATTCGACATTCCGTCTGTAGCAGTTTTGCTAACGATGTTCAGCTGTTTTTAATAAAAATGACCTATAAGTAACGCTGAGAATGAAAGTGCTACTGTGCTACTAATACCTCCCTACAAATCAAGATTTAATTTTGGGTAATTCGAAGAAAAGGTGATTATCTTGAAACTGGGAATCAGTTTACTTACCGACAATGGGCAAAAAGTGATGCAGTGGGCCAATTATTGGTAAAGACGAAAGTCCCGGTATCGACTTAAATGGTTTGGGTTCTTGTGCCACAGAAGAGTAACTTCGGCGGCCATATCTAAAATATAACAGTTGAGAATTATACCTAGTTAAATATAAATATTTTTCTTTCTTTCTACATACATACATACACTAAACACTACTTTACCTTGCTTTAAGTACTAGGTATAGGTACTCTCCCTCCTGAGTGTACTTAAAGCAAGGTTTATAATATGAGACAAATAACATAATAGCGCTCTAGGTCTCTCTTTCAATGTTAGCATGTATCTATCTATTATGGTCTTAATTTTAACAATAAACATAAATCAATGTAAACTGTATAGAAATGTATACCTATATGGCGCTAAAATTTAAAGCACCAAAATAAAGTTAATTTGTTTTATATTATTTTTGTAATCAATAAGTCAAATGGAGTACCGATACATAGAATAATTATAATATGACATAAATAAGAAGTGTTAAGTGTTCAAATTTCGTTGCTGACTGTACTACTACGAGTGCTAAACTTAAACTACGAAAATAGCTCTTACCGGTATAGAAATAAAGGCACTCAATTATTCAATGTCAAATTAAATAAAACTCTACATATTTAGTACTTACAAAAAGTTTAAACTAAAATAAGTATCTAAAATAAGTACTTACAGAGCCGATAATTGCGTTCGGACGGTAAATAACGCATAACATTCACTGAAAGTTTTATTTCTCATGTTTACTGCGCACTTACACGAGATATAAGACCGCGAACTCCAAAAACGTAAATAGAATGAAGAGCGGCACATACACAGGTTGCCTCTGAGAATTGATTTGTTTGACCTTGTATGCCGGTTGGCGCCGCGACGGCGAGTTGGTGGCAGATTGTAATGATGACTAAAAAAATTCGGAACCGAAACGATATTCTAACGTTTCCGTATGTGAGAAAACTAGTATATTAACTGTGTGACTGACATTTAGCTCCTACCTTCGACACTAGTGATTCGAGACGCAATAAACATTATAGAAAGACAATAACGGCGCGACAGCCGGCTGTTGCTTGGTCGTTAAATCGTTAAATTAAGATTTTTTTAAGATCATGGATTTTGTATTCATCATAAAAACACAGTGTTCTGATAAAAATAACAAAACACCGAGATCGGTAGGCGACTAACGAGTGAAAACTACGAGTAAAGCAAACCGATTTGGGAATGCCTTTAGATGCCCGCGTTTCTGCCAGTGTGTGCGACAAATGTGTCAGGTGTTTGTCTGCATCTGTCGGAAAAACTATACGAGATTATTTTGTATTTTTTCTCTCTTGGAAAGTGCCTTGATTTTGCCAAACAAAATAAAATCGGGTCTGTTCAGACCAAATCATTGCTCTTTGCAACCATTGCACATCGACCTCGTGCATGCACGAGCATTACCTATATTATGATTAAGATTATTACATGTTGTGAGAAAAACAAAAAAAAAACAAAAACAGGTATCCATCGCTCTCGCAGTCATCGCAACTTATCGTGTCCGAGATGCCAAACAAAAACGAAATAATTTCTGTGAAGGAAAAACTCTGCACAGAGAATACCTACCTTGGTATAAATATTAACCAAAATACTTTCATCCATACTAATATTATAAATGCGAAAGTAACTCTGTCTGTCTGTCTGTCTCTTCTTCACGCCTAAACTACTGAACCGATTTGAATGAAATTTGTGTCCGGGACCCGAGATTCCGAGAAAGGACATAGGATAGTTTTTAGCCCGGAAATCCACCGGGAACGGGAACTATTATACCACGCGGACGGTGTCGGGCAGAAGCTAGTTTTTTATAAATGAATTTGTATTTATAATAGATACCGTACCACTTCCGAAAAAAGGCGGTATGATCTAATTAACAACAATAGGCAATTAGGCAGGTGGATACTGTGGCGAGAAAAGAGAAAAAACTACAAATTGCAGCAGCATCGAAAATGGCCTATACCAAGTACTTCGCCTGTGTGTCAAATCTTAAAGTTTCTGAAAAATAGCATTACATTCAACCAAAAGTAATAGAATACTTATATAAAATGCATTTATTATGCAGACACACAGAAGCAAATAAACACATCAGTGTTTCGGAATGAAACTCACTCTTTCTTATTCTATTCATGTAGCTATAAATACTGACTATTTCTTACATAATTACGTACCTACGAATTGTTTTCAACCTATGCCAATTGGATTAAGAAAAGCCTGAAAATGGTGGTTACATTTATGAAAGAAAGAAAATCACGCCATGACTCACGGGAGCGGAGCAGTAATCTAGGAGGTAGATAACTTATGCATGTGAAAGTACGAGAGACGGGCAACTTGTTTATAGTATAATGTAACTGTTGAGATTGTTGTTACTTACGAAATAAGAAGCTAGAAACATTCACTAAATATTTAATTGAGAAATTAAAATGATTTACTACGAATGAAACTGATCACAACTAGTTATTTTTGAACGCATTCAAATTTTTATTACGGCTGACAACACTGTATTGGTAGGGCTGAGCGATCAGACTTGTCGACTATGTCGATATCAAAATATTAAGCCTCTAGCATTTAACATCAATACAAATATTTTTTATAAACAGAATCATATTTTTGTTTGGTAGATAAATCTGTATAATATATCAATAATAGGCTGACTACACTACATATCTGCCAGGAGAAGATTGGAAAATAATAACTATGACCAAACTAAATATTTTATCTTATGGCCTTTTCCTAATGAAATGGAAAGAAAAAGATGGACGTAGCAAAATTTTAGTCTAGTGTGAACAAAGGAACCGGCGCCGCCGGCGGCATCGGCACCCTTATTTTTTTAAAGGTTGGTTGATAAATATTGTCGATAAATTTAAAAGAGCATATCATTCAAAGGTAGGTACATCCTTAATGTTTGACAGTTCAAAAATGTTTAGGTGATGGTGAGGTTAATGGTCGATACAAAATAGTTTAGATAAATATTTGGTTCGGAGTAGGGATTTTCATCCAAATATGATTAAGTCAACAATAAATCATCTAAACGTATTCTTAAAATTGTGCTACGCTTATTCTTGTTACGATTAGGTTTCACTGATGTAGGGTCTATTGTAATGAAGTTTCTTTGTCATGAGAATAGTTTTGTTACAACTATCGATCGATTACGAAAGAGCTTTTAAGTTTTACATTGATAAAGATATTTGTGGCTTATAATACTAAGGAGTAATTTAATGAAATAATAAGTATATATGTGCTCATTGAGCTGTGTATATAAATAACGAGTGTGCGTGATTCTGAAGTTGCTAACGTGTTAATAAAATATGTGTTTACGTTCGCTTTTCGTTGTATTCACGCGCTCTATTTACTTAAAAAACTCATAAGCTAGCTTTAGTGTCGTCGCGTGTAATATGAGATAGTTACGTAGACTGAGCCATATCGTAATTTGTTCCTGATATCACGTCCATGTATTGTTGCTCCTTTCTGTAAGTATTATCATATTTTACTACACCATCGTTAGTATATAATCAAATGTATATAAAGTTATCTCTATAAGGTATGCATACATCACAATAATAAAACAATGAATATAATTATATAACAATCTGCACTGTATTGTTTATGTTTCCACAAATTGCACGTTGTAATAGATACTATTTTTCACCATACCTGAGGCCATACTTTTAATAACAAAACTTGGGTCAGTGGTTAGTCTTAGGGGATTGAAATGAATTTTGAGAGGCCAATGGACTTTCTGAGATGTGGTGTGAATGTGTGTGTAATATTTTTATTAGTTTGATTTAAGATATCACCTTATCTGAGGTGAGTTTAATCATTTGTACACACAAACATAACCCAGTTTTATATAATGTAACTGCCATGATCTGTTTACATTCTCACTCTGAATTAAAGTTATCTAATGTTAAAGGAAACTTGACACTATCCCTTGGGTTTGATGTAAATAAGATATTTAATCCCTGATCTATTCATTTATTCAAGACTAGCTGTGCCCTGCGGTTTCACCTGCATTTTTTGTTACTGCTCCGCTCTCGTGGGTCGTAGCGTGATATAGCTTATAGCATTCCTTGATAAAAGGGCTATCTAACACTGAAAGAATTTTTCAAATCGGACCAGTAGTTCCAGATATTACCCCCTACATACAAACTTACAAATTTTACCTCTTTATAATATTAGTATACATAAATAAATCAGCTGGCAGTTATGTCCCAAGGTTAACATTTCTATTGATTGCGTGTATAATTATGAACATAAATTATTAGGTAAATGCAATAAATTGATATTTATGTTTAATAATTATTATAGTTTTTCTTAATTATACTTAACACTTGTCTAAAATCAAAGTTTAATAACATTTCAATAGATACTAAGTATACTTAAATAAATATTATTAATTAAATCAGGTCAACATCATAAATAAGTAATCAAAGCATGCTATAATCATGTCAGTCACAATAAACAGCATGCATATGATTTGCAGTTTAAATTAACCTATTTAATATTGTTCATTACGATGAGGAATGTCAAAACAATTAGATAATTCGTTCAATTGGGGACAATAGCACGGGACAAGAGCAATCTGCACTGATTGGTGAATCACTGATGTTAATGTGATGTGCATTATATTATATTATATTATATTAATCTTTTTGATAGTTAACCTAGTTACTATGCAACAAATGTTGTAACTAGATCAATCCAATAATAGAAAATACTATTAGATAAGTTTGTTTTGCCATTCTGTGAGTCGAAAGTGTTTGATTTTATTATTTTCATTATACAAGAAATAATAAATCAGTGTTTGAGTTTTTGAACTTTTTTGTAATTTAAGTTACTATGCAACTATTAGAAGTAGATTTTTAAATATGTACTGAACAGACCAATGAACAAAAAATCAAGTTGTTAATTTATTTTTTTTCTGCTTTACTGCATAACTTAGGTTAACTTTTTTATCCAAGTCCACATTTTTATTTAGTCTTTATTTCACACCATTCTTGTACATAAACGTAATTTTCAACTATTTAACTTGAGACCGCAGCGACAAATCCATATTTATTAATATAAAAACAAATTGTGCACATTACAGAATCACCTGTAGGACAGACCCATGAGACAAAGGTGTATGACCCCAATAAAAGCCACAGACATTTAAAAATATGTCTTTAAGAGTATGCCCTCATTGTACAAAGGTTAAATTGATTTACAAACAAATGAAGCTACACTCCTTCCTTATGTTATTATTCTATTAATTTTCCTCATGAACTTGTTCAAGAATTTTTATTTAGTCACTATTATTTTAGTTGTAAGGCTCATACTACACAATGGAGCATATCCTTTAATTAAAGTTCTCAATAGAAAAAAAGAAACAAGAATAAAAACTATTAAGAATAATAATTCACTTGAATGTAGCTAAACAAAAAGTAGTCTACAAAAAGTGTAGTAAGGAATTTATTACTGTCTATAAATTATAAATGTCTATTAGTACAAAGTGTTGTGAGCTAATTGCTAATATTATGTTCACAGATTTTAGGAAATCTGTTGTAAATTAACAAGCTTTCCTTGTGTGTGTCATGTAGAACTTAGTTGTAAAACTGTAGTGTAGCAAACATACAAGTGCTATTCCATTTTCCTTCAGACTATTTCTATTGTTACAACACACTTATTGCAAGATAGGGTGGAATTAATGGCAATTATTTCCATTGATGATAAATTAATATGTAATAAATATAAGGTAGAACAACTAAAAATTGTGGAATGTTCTGCCAGTACATTTTGACTCTTTGATACTTTACATAACTCCTTTCTACTATTTGTGATCCATGGTCTGGATGCTAATGCTTAATAATATAGGGGAGTAACATTGTCTATGGTATTGTAAAATGTGTTTCTTATGTGCTAGTTCACGGCTGGGCGTCGGGATGGCGAGCATGAGTTCCACGCTCGTCGAGACCGTCTCCATCAACTACGAGGACTTTAACGAGAGCTTCCTCACCTGTGGCACGTGTTTATGTTAGTACACCTCTCACTTATACACAAGATGAGATTACATGTTGAACAAGCAGGATAAAGTTTAATTACCAAGAAGGTTTACAATTATTGTTTTCTTACTTAGAAGGGCAACATGTAATCTCTTTTCTTTAGTGTCTTCTGTCCTCATATTTATTTCTCTTACTGTTAACACTCATACTAATTACCATAATTATAGAAGTAGCTGCTACACTCTAACTGTTATCATTAATATTCATTATTGCTGTTAGATACAAGTACCTTGCTAATCAGTCCCTTATTTCCGTTAATGACTATATAATCAGCTGTAGCTGTATTTAGATTGTACATATGTATATTGACATGTAAGATATTACTAAGGCAATGAAACAATGGCCGGCAATTAGTTTTATGGCTTACTAAATTCATAATTACATTCCCAAGGTGTAAATTGAACAATATAAATAATAATCCAGTAAAGAATATTTAAATATTTCCCTATTCTAATATACCGATACCATGTGAACCTCTAAAAATGGTTCTGTATTGTTTTCAGGCACTTACGATGGAGGAGAACATACACCCAAGCTACTTCCTTGCTCACATACAGTCTGCTTGCACTGCCTCACACGAATAGCTGCGTCACAGACGCGGGACGCCGGCAGTTTCAGATGCCCGATATGCCGCGAGCTCATTACTATACCGCGGGGCGGGGTGGCCGCGCTCCCGCCCTCCTTCCTCGTCAACCAACTGCTCGACTTAATGGCTCGCCAGCGTCGGGAAGTGATCCCACAGTGTAGTTCACATCCAGGCAGAGAGCTGCTTTTCTGCGAGACCTGCGATTGTGTATTCTGTCGACACTGCGCCGACGGACCCCACAGCGACACCCCCTGCGACCACACAGTTGTACCATTCTCCATAGCATTGAAAAGAATGTCTGAAATACTGTTGTATAGAGCAAACGAATGCCTTAGTAAATTAGGCTCAGCGAGAGACGCGGTGGCTAGTGAGCTGAGACGACTCGAAGCTGCGGCGACTGCGGCGGACGAAGCGATAGACCGACATTTCGCAGAATTAAAGGCGGCCATCGACAAACGTCACAGCGAATTGAAATCAGCTGCGGCGGCGGCCGCCACACATAAGCGAAAATTGCTTGAGGAACAACTTAAACTGATTGATGCGGAAAAAGCTAAGGTGGAAAACGGATCACTTACTTAAATGATATTTTATCCCTGTCATTCTATTAACCTATCAAAACTCTTCAGGTGGAAGCCGAATGCTCAGGTCTTCAGCAGCAAGTGGAAGTACGTGAAGTCAGCAGTCGTGCGGCGGCCCTGGGTGCTCGGCTAGGCGACGCAGCCGCTCTGGCCGAACCGCGGGAAAACGCCTTCCTAGCTGTAGACTTCGCTCATAATGACGCTCAGCAGAGATTCGCTGAAGCGCTGGCGGAGTTGGGCAGAGTACGAACCAGCACCACCTTCCCAGGACTCTGTACATTGCAGTTAGGTGAGCTGAATATGTATAAACTATATTTGTTCGACTACAGACCAAACTCCCCAACGTAGAGAAGGAACGGACATTCTGTACTAAGAACTCTTGCACATTGCGTTTCGGCAATTTTAAAGCATTAGAAATCCTCTGCGTTGTCATTTACATAACGTGAATGATATCTAACTTAGAAAGTAAACGTATTTATTGTATTTCAGATGCGTATCATATAACTCTGTGCTATTTAATTTAATACCAAAGATAATGCCGTGTCGCCGTGACACATTTTTGTTGGCATGCGATGGCCGCAGACATTCTATGTATACTTACATTTTAATAACCAATTTTTTAATAACCGTGTCCTGTCTAGGCTTATGAAGGTCACAGCCAGGAATTAACAACAATTATAATAATAACAACAAAACATCGAGAACATGTAGTAGGTAGAATTAACTGTGGATAATTAATACTTTTGGCGGGGTTTTAGACACCCTAACAACTTACTGCCCTCTCTACGACCTAGATCCACCTAGGTCACACCTTCTATTAAATCTTTTTTATAACTTGAAAACGTATAGGGTTCTCAATTAGATTAGAATGGAGTGGGGCTCCTGCGAACACAAGAGAACATCGATACACCATCGCCCTAGCCTTTTCTCAACTATGCTAGGGTCGGCATTCAGTCTAACCGATTCCAGTTCAGTACCAGTGTCTGATAGGCAGTTGTTCCAGCGACTGCTGCCTATCAGACCTTCACAACCTACTTATTGGGTAACACTATACCCCTTGGTGAGACTGATTCTTAGACTTTCTGACTTCTGACGGCAACGGCTTTGCGTGCTTTTGCGAAGCATTGCAGAGAACTGGCCTTTTCCAACTATGTTGGGGTCGGCTCCCAGTCTTACCGGGTTCAGCTGAATACCAGTGTTTTACGTAAAGCGACTGCCTATCAGACGTCAGACCAACACAGTACCAACACCCTTTGATTAAATTAATCAGATATCTGGATTTATCTGACTACGGGACCAACGGCTTTACGTGTTTTCGAGGCATGAAATGTCATTTAATGTCCACAGAAACTTTATGAAGTACACATGAATTAAAAAACAACCCCTTGCACGAAAGGCCATCCTTATCCACTGGGCCATAACGACATTTTATATAATAATAAACCTCTGTAATGTCCAATTTCCAGAATCAGCATGTGTGTGTGGGTTGGAAGTGGTGGTGGTGCTCCGTACGGTGGACTACCACGGCGAGGCGCGCAGCACAGGCGGCGACCCCGTCAGCGCCGCCGCCACCATCGACGACGCGCCGCTGCCTTGCACTGTCACCGACCTTGATACTGGCCTTTATAGGTAAGCACGATATTCAGTTGATTTATCATCTGTGATTGGAGTGAGCGATATCCTAGGCTAAGTTACTTAAAGTTGGCGATAAAGTAACGTAGAGGAGTGGTCAAAATTACCAAAAACATTTGGTAAATAAAAAAACTAATATACCCTTTATTCCCAATTTTTAGTGTACCTGTAAATCATAGTTAATCTACACTAATATTATAAAGAGGAAAACTTTGAATGTTTGTTTGTTTGATTGTAATGAATAGGCTCAAAAACTACTAGACCGATTTTAAAAATTCTTTTACCATTCGAAAGCTACATTATCCCTGAGTAACATAGGCTATATAATATTACGCTATGTCCCACGGGAGCAAGGCAGTACCCAAAAACCTAAGGAAACGCGGGCGAAACCGCAAGGGACAGCTAGTTATTAATATTTTCAAGATTGAGAAAATCTGCCTTCGTTTTTATGCCCTTCTGCTATGTTACTAAGTGGTCAGCACAACATGCCTTCTTGACTCTCAGACCCGATTCTTAATGTAATTCTTCAGTGACCTCTATCCATCTTTTTTCGTCTTCCTATAACCCTCTCCATCAATCTCAGATTCATATTTTATACCGGAAACATAGAACTATTATTCGATTTTTAATTCGAGTCAGAAAAATGACATTTCCAGTGTTGCAGGTTTTTAGTCCCAAATAAATAGTGATGTGGTACAATCGAGTTTTTACAATTAAATCTTAGTCGAGAATATTTTTTTTATTCAATATCAAGTTGCCTTTAATTATAAAAAAATATTACATGTAATTTACGGTAATTAAATAGAAAACATACACGGTAGGTAATTTAATATTACATAAAACACTGTTATATTATTTGTTATAGTAGTTGTTTTTGGTAAGGTTCATATTTCTAAAATTGTTTTATTTAAAACGGTATGTATTCAATATTTACAATAAAAAAACGCTTTGGTACCTAATAAAACAAAGAATGACTAAATGTCTAAGTCTATCGATTGCGGAACATCACTATTGTAGCGGGTCACCCTTTTTGGTATCAGTGACAGTTGCACTTGTCATTCTGACTCGAATTAAAAATCGTACTATACTGACTAGCTGACTTCTAATTATTATCGGTAAGATTAGCTAGCGGGTTGTGCACGACCCAAAATACACCTAGTATACTTTACGAACTTAAATAGCTTTATCTAGGTCGTATTGCCAGCAAACCGATAGAGGGTTCATATAATATGAAAAGTTTCGTGACAAATATGTGTTTACAATTACTTTCCATTTTGGTGACATGCAAGTTTTGGGTTTGGTCGGCTATTTACATAATCACACTGTGCCACTATTCGTGGGCTGTACTAGTGGTGATCGCGAATTAAACCTTCTCATATTTTATACATACCTGCGCGAAGCAAAATTTTACTCAATTACCAAAATTAAAGTTAACCATTAACATTCTGGGCTGTTACTTAATGAAAATATAAAACCATTACTCAAAAAGTGTCACATTATTATTACTAACTAGCTTTTTCCCGTAACTTTGTATAATTATTATAATCGTATTTTCTTAGGGTTCAAACTCCGTGTCAAAATTCATTACAGACTTGTTTTCGCATTCATGATGTTAATTAGAGGCTCTAAAAACATTGATCTAAGTAAATCCTAGAACCTGATTGCATGCCACCTACTGCGTCCAATTATGATTTTTATCCATCTACTGCAATACACAAAAAATATATCTAAACAGTTTCAGCTGTTTGGCTCTTATCAAAGCCATGCATACCTACAAAAAATGTAATACTTATCTGTCTGTTTTAGCAAGTTAAAATAGTCGTTAAGGTTACTAAAATTGTCCAACTATCTGCGCAAGTTTTCTTAATTTTTATTTCCGAAAGAATGTTAGATTATTAATATTATTCAAGAAGTTATTAAGTTTATTATTTGCACAAGAAAAACACATAAAATAAAAATAAAAAAATAAATGAGTTATGTACTGGCGAGTTTAACCCAAAGTTGAGTTATCTTCCAGCAAACCTTATATTTCTATAAAATAGGATATGCCTGTGTGCTATAACAATACATTTTTATCTTAAAATTGAATTATGACACATAATATAAAATAAGTATACATACTATAAATAAATAAATACATATAATATAAAATACATATACATACATCAATCAACAGACAAGAAATGTTCCCTAATCCTCCTCTTGAACACCTATAACGAAGGGCTATTTCGCAAAGAGTGCGGAAGTGCATTCCAGTTAGAATGAATTATGTTCTACGAAGTATTAGAAATTATGAAAAAACGGTGAATGACTGAGTCCTTCTCAAGTCATAGCGTGATTTAATATTAATTTATTATTATATTGATAAAAAACGTCAATATTTTTTTCGCATTATATTTGCTACACAAGTCCTAACATAACTTCAGAATCACAATGCGTCCATGGACCGCCGGTGCCTTATGCGTGCGTGTGCTAGTGTTCGCGCGCGGCGTGCGCGACTCTCCGCTGCGCGCGCAGGTCGCGGCCACCGCGCCGCCGCTGCTCGTGTGGGGCTCCAGGGGCACCGGCAAGGAACAGCTTAGTCAGCCCGTCGCACTTGCTAGGTATAACTTGGTTCAATAAAGAAAGGAATCTAAAATGGCGGCGCTTATCATGTTCTCTCGCTCGCACACTAGTGCCGTCTATACTCACTCGCGCGCGTACCATCAACATAAAATGTCTTGATTTGCTTCCACGCTGCCTTGGCGCGCTCAGCGCTCGCTTTTACGAATATCTTGTTTTAATTTTCTGTTATTTTTCCGTTGTTACCTGTTTGTTATTGTGGTTAAAGTAGGCACTGTTTCCGATGAAATCAATAAAAATTCTTAACAGGTACAACGCCATGTCGGACATTGCTGGGCGACAATTAACTTACCCTACAAGCCATACAAAATATTTGAAATTGACAAAAAACATTTTTTTGTTTTATTGTTAGTATTAGTAAATACGAATTTCTAACTTACAAAACATTGACATAACTGCAGAAATCTTTATAAATGTGAAGATAATTCATGTCGCCCAACATTGTCCGACATGGCCTGCTGCGTATGATTATTTGAGTTTTCTTCCGTTGAAGCCGCGCGGGTCAAAGTGTCGCCCGCTAAAAACCTGGCGAAAAATAAAGTAAATAAGGTAAAAAGATTCTGTGAAGACTGTCCAAATAAACCGTTTCTTTGTTTAGATTGTTTTAATAAAGTACATCGTTCTTTTTAAATATTTTTGATTGTTATTTTGATTTTTTTCTTATATGATTGTTATTTTGATTCTTTTAATTATTTCTAAACCAAAAACTGTTTGATTTATGTTAATTTATCTAGTAAATATTATTGAAAATTTACGTTTTCCCATGATCTCAATTATTTAAGTTTAAATGTGATAATTGTTCCTATTTCCTAAGTTTAAAACAACAAAACTGATTTTGATTTAATAAAAATCATGATATTTTAATTTATCTATAAACCGAACACTATTTTTTCCATAAAATCGAAAAAACAAATCAAAATTGCATTACACAATTTTTCATGTATTGTTGGCAGAATAACATTTTTTAGAAAAACTGACGTAACTTTTTTATTTTTGTATGTTTTTCGAGTGCTGATGAGATTACACTAATCTAGGAGGCCGCGCGGGTCATGTTGCGTACAATTTTGCCTTGTATTAATGACCGACGGCTTAGTAGAGACGTTTAAACATAGCTCTGACTGTCGGACACCATTGTCTCCCACGGCCCGAACGGAACATATTGGTGTCGCCCATCATTGTCCGACATGGCCTGAATGGAAACTTATCATTTTATTTCGTGGCGTTATACGTGTTTATAATATTTTCGATTTGAAAAAAAAAACTTCAACTTTAAATTTTATATGCAGACTGTACTATCTGTCAACGCAAGTACATGCCGCCATTTAAGATTCCTTTCGTTAATGAACCGGCTTATAAGAAACATTGAATTTATGTCGTAATAATTAATAATAGGTTTTTATTTTAATCACCCAAATCATTAATTTAAAGTTTTACTCAGTTTTATTCTGGACTACTTTTTCGAAGTCCATCTTAATTTTTTTGAAAGTTTATATTTAGCTTTAACTTAAAGTTTTGTTTGACTAAGGCCCTGTTTCACAATCTGTCAAGTCTCTAAATACCGGATAGGTATTTAGAAAAAAAGGAACAAAAATTGTTTGAAATTATCTGCCAATTATTTTATTATGAACTTTAGAACTAACACTTTTAATGTAATGTGACAGAGCCTAAAATCTTTTGGTTTGGTTCCGCTATAAGGCGTCATCTCATTTCAGATGTCCGAAACGAAAGGAGATCTACGTCCTAGACGCTGGCAACTCGAGAGTGAAAGTATTGGACGATGAGACGTTCGCATTCAAAACGCATATCGTTAACGAAGGTACGCTTATCATTATATAACCACTAGTGATCACCAGCTACGCAAAGAAGTATTATACATATAAACCTACCTTGAATAATCTGTCTATTAAAAAAAATATAACAAAATCAGTTGCGTATTTTTAAAGATGTAAGCTTACATAGGGACAGACTAACAACGGAAAGAGACTGCATTATACTATGTAGTGATAAGGGCGGTAGAAAATACCCAAGACTTGTGCACAAAGCTTTGATAAATAAATTAATATACACGAATCAAGACAGAAATTGTAATGGATGTTTTTGTTCTTAAGGCGATCGAGATCTATTAATTTACACGTAGGTGTCAACACTTGAGAAAAAGATTATTTATTTATCACGATTGTACATAATTTACGTGTACAAAATAATTTGTCATCCAAGAGATGAGGACATTTTGATTGCAATTTTGGTAACTACATAATACATTTATCCATGCCACAGGTTTAGCTGGTCGTAGTTGTACAGGAATAGCGGTAACTGCTGAAGGCATCGTGGCAGTCAACTGGCGGACGCGAACACTTACAGAGGTACTTAAAAGTAGATCTATTTAAACTTTTATGAGGTTATTCTATCATGTTTTTTTAAACTGGCAGAAACATGATAGTCGCGCGCCCTACCCAGCGTTAAGAACTTGTCCAGAAGGAGCGGATTCGCCGCAATTCTCTCGCGCGTATCACGCGCGACTGTTTCGCCCAGAAACAGCGTACCTACGCGCGAGTTCGCGCGTTAACTGGGCGCAACAAGGCGTCCCTAGTATCTCGACTCGAGTCGAGAGTCTGGCGTAGTGCACGCGATTTTCGCGCGTATTTTGAATTTGCGCGAGGCTTGTGGGCGCGATGTATACGTGTTCGGTGATTATAAGGGTCAGTTTCGCGTGGCAATAATATGACACCTGACATTATTGACAGCTGTCACATTGACATTTGGCCAGAGCTGAGGATAGGGGGCAGCTTTTTCACAGTAAATATTATGATTTTCGCGCACTCTGGAACTTTCACCAGGTACCACCCATGTCTATATTCTAATGTCATTCCCCAGGTGACAGCGGACGGTACAACGTTGCGTACGATTCGTTCAGAGCGGCTGGTGGAGCCGGTGTGTGTGGCGGCGGACGCGGTCTCCAGACGACTTGCCGTCGCCGACAACGGTGCCCGCGCCGTCTTCCTGTTTGACAGCCACGGGAATATTGAGAGAGAGGTCTGTATGATAATAGGGATGACGACAACAAAAAAAAATGGCATTCTGTTAAGCGTGTTTTTAATATCGTACGGATTTCATAACGCATGCGGGATTGCCCCGTATGCAGAAAATTTGACGCAGCGTGAAACCCGGTAGCCTACGATTTAGTTTATTTATTTTAGGATCACGCCCCGCGTCTCGTGTGCATATTCCACGCATTGCAAATAAATACTTGTATAAAAAGGACATTTGTGGGATTTACGCATGCGGGGCAATCCCGCATGTGTTATGAAATCCGCACGATATTAAAAACACCCTAAATCCATCTGATATACCGGTCAAACACGCGTATTTCTTGCTTGATCAAGTTAATAAAATACAAAGATAAAGAGCAACAAAGTTCCGGAGTGGGGACTTTTGACGTCACTGTTCAGCAAAAAAATTATCAGTTCGTGACGTCACGCGAAACTTCAACGCATTGAATCGTCGTCATTTTTTGTTAACGAGAAAAAAGAAAAATACGTGTCCAAATTTTTTGGTAAACTAACTGACGGACTAATTACATTCTTCTCGTCATCTCGCCTAATATGTTTAAATAAATGAGGCATTACCTACAACGGAACGGAGAAGGTGTTCATGCGTTTGGGGTAACAAAGTAATAAATGTTCCCACTTATCTTCAGAAAGGCTTACCGATTGACATGCAGTTTTCTGCGGAAGATTTGTAATTTATTACTCACAAAATAAGAAAGAAGTGTTTATAGTCTATCTAAAAACCCTTTCATATTGGATAGTTATTCTTCACAAAGAACACACCCTCCAGCAGTTTTGGCTGTGATGCATCATCAGTCAGTCACTTTACCATTATATATACAGATTGGTGCATACATAGAAGTAGCTGTTACAGAGCTTCGGTACCAAATCCGATATATTTGTTTGCAAGATCGTTAGCCTATTCCATGATTGTAGCAACCTAGAAATATAGTTGATGGGTTTTCCTTAACAAATTCTTAAAAATCTTTACTGAAAACGATGCAAAATCATTGGCTTATTTGAAATACATAATGACTATGTTTCTTCACTATGTTCACTATGTGTACATTCTTGACTATGTTTCAAACCGTTATAATATTATTTATTCAATTTCCGACATCCATAATATCCACTAAAAGGTGTCTTAATTTTACAGGTAGGCAACGGAGAGCTGGGCTTAGTGGGTGGTCTCGCCTTATCAGAAGACTTGCTTATCATAGCTGATGTCGCCATTAGAGTGTACGACATCGAGGGCAATCTCAAAAACGTGTTCGCTCAAGTGCCTAAAGGTAAGAAATACGTTCAGTTTTTAGTTAATTTCATTTCGTCGTCTTAGAGGCTAATTGAGCTAAGCCACTGCGTTAAAAAATAATTGGTCTGTTAAAATAAATCAAATTTTTAACATAAATATTAGTTGATTTACTTAACCCTTTTTGCTATATTTGTGGCTTAGCTCAATTGGCCTCAAAGTCTATGAGTTTGTAAGGTTTTTACAAATAACTCTAAAATATTATTGTAAACTATGGAATGCGATAGCGTTTAAATCTGAACTTTAGCTTCTTTTGCATAAGGTTGAAATTCAAACGATGCACATGGCCTTCCTCGTATCATTATATGTAAGTTGTATTGTAATGGTTGTCATTAGTAAAACTATGACAGTTGTTACGGGAAGTCAGAAGCCAGAAAGTCTGCCAGGTAGGCAGTTGTTTCACCGAAAACACCGGTGTGTAGTTAAATCCGATTAGGATGGAAGCCGACGTCAACATAGTCGGGAAAAGTCTAGAAAGTTGATGACCAGGTCTTTAGGCTAAATACTCAAACGTCACTTGATTTTAAAATGCTGTCAAATCTGTTGCTGTCCTTACTTTATCCCTTTATAGTGACAAAGACAGCAGCAGATTTGAGAATTCTACCATTTCTCACGTATGTCTCGTCCGTCAGGTCGCGGCGGCTACGGCGGCGTGGCGATAGACGTAGACGCGGCGGGCGCGCGGCGTGTGGTGTGCGCGCGCTCAGTGCGCGGCCGGCCCGCGCTGCTGGTGCTCGACGCGAGCGCCGGTCGCGTTCTAGCCGCGGCCGAGCTCGCGGACCGACGTCCACGCCGCGTGGCCGGACTCGCGCTGTTACCGCACCGCCGAGCGCTCATGGCTGATCTAGCGGCCGACTGCTTGCGGCTACATACTTACTGGTGAACCCACGGGATGGGTTGAAGGTTAGTCACCTATTGGCGTAGAAGTACTAATAGTTTCTGATCGTGGCATGCCTTTCAGATAGGCTGAGAAGCCCGGCTAGCACTAATAAGATCATAATATGAATTTGTCAGTAAACAATTAAAAAATGTTGTGTTAAAAAGTTAATGGCTAAGAATAAATAAATAGCTATTCGAAAAGTTAGCGTCTTGCTACGGATTTTTCTATGGTTTCTAAACTGACTGAGCAATATAAGTACTAGTATCCGGAATGACTTAATGATTTTTATGTTTATGATTTATATGACAATCACAAGAATCAGTAAATTTTACTGGACACAATATTTATTCAAGCACAATGTTTCTGATAGATAAATAAATAAATAAATACTCGGTCATCTCGTCCAATGAAACTAATTAAAATATAAAAAGCTAACAATAAATTGTCACAAGACATCACAGCCAGAGGCAATTTCCAAACCAAAGTTTTGCAAAGTTTTAATACTCATTAACTACATTATAAAAGTCATCGTGTTATTTGCAGGTGTCGCGTAAAAAAAGAGGAGAGCGGAGCGCTGGAGAGCGCATCGTAAACGAATTTCATGCTAGTCCAATATTATAACGGAGAATCGAACTGTTGGCCATATACACGGACTGCGAGGGGGAGATACTTGCACCAAAGTCTTTAGTCGGCCGCGCGGCGGCCACTGCGTTATTCAATACTATATTTTTAGTACTTACAGTATTTATTTCGTATTAAGTTGAATAAGTTATTTTCTAAAAATTTTACTTTGTCGATTTTAGTTCGGCGCTTGTACGGAATTTGACAATATTATGACTGATTTTGATTTTTATGTATTTTTTCGTTTTATTACTTTTCGCCAGCTATGCGAGCGTCGAATCGTGACGTTTTATAATAATGTTAAATATATTGTGCACCTTGTGATGTAAGTGATAATATAACCGGATGATCCACCGTGCAATTGGCGATATTTTTGAATTAGTCATTAATTCTTGTCAATGACATAATCACTTTATTTATTTTAGTGCATCAAAAAATGTTATTGGCGATTCTAACTTCGCTTTAACTAGTCGTAAGACGTGCGCATTTATTTTTAAACAAACGTTAGTTAGTGTTCAGTGTCACTTCTCATCGAGGATATGGAAAAATCTCACTCAATAATAGTGAATAACGACAATATTTATGGTATAGTATCTACTTAGGGTATTTCTCATATGCCTATTGTAACAACTAATACAAACTAGATAATGGGGATAATAAACATAAATAATTCTAAATTGATCAGTTGTTCGCGTACATATCCAGTAGCCTTGTTTGATACGCTTAGTGATAGTGCATTGTTTTAGACGAGTCGGTTGAATGCTGGTTTTCGGCTATACCGACAGTCCTGTAGAGTACTTTGTAAGTCTGCGCTCAGATATGGCACACAATTGTCGCCTTACTGTTGATACGAAGTGCATTAGAGCTGGGAACACTTTGGTCGGGAAGGTTTGAAAGGAGTATAATTTTGTTTAGCGCGCATTCATCAGCGTTGTCAAGCTTTATTGCAGATATCATAATAGTTGGTTATAAATGTAAGTTTGATCTGGCTGTATCCTATTAAATTCCATAGTATGCGCTATCTATATAAAGTTATGACTAAATAGCTACATATACCTATGTGATCATTTAAAACTTTAAGAATCGTATTATTAGTAATTGAACTTCAAGACTCTATTTTGCATATATTTAAATCTCTCAATCATTATTGCCTACTAAATTAAATATATTTTTTTATAATCTCAGGAATTTGCTGCCATAGTATTTTTTGGTTAAATAGCTAATATGATATTCTTTTAACATGTATGCTTTTTAAAAATTTCTTGCGAACAAATTGCATTGCATTTAATTCAAACTCCACTATTAAATTGAATTTGTAGTAAAAATATAAATATCATATTCATGGATTGCTCAATAAAAATGTGACATCATAATAACATCATATCATGCGGTCAAAGCAAGTTCTTTAATAAAGTTAACTAAAAAACATAAGTACTAAAATCACGTTAATTTATTCTGATAAAAATAGTTTTAAGTAAATACCTCTTCGCTATAGTTTAGTGACGTTGACTGTTTATTTAAACTATCGTTATTTCGAATCAACTTAGAAATCTTTTAAAATATAATCTCACTAAGTTGATCTTTATATTATGATGTAACTTATGATATATTCGGAGGTTGTATGAGTATATTACATGGACCAGGATGAATGGAATCTGTTAATATAAGATTATCCTGACTATATACATTATACGGGATAAATAATATTAAAAGTTTTAGCCAAAATACTCTAGTGGAATTATTTTCACAAATCAAATTTAAAAAAATCTTATGGGTTATCTTCCTATTAGAAATAAAATTATTCCTAAAAGATCTTTCAATAAAATGTGCAACCGACAATTAGGATATTACACCATGAATTCATATATAACAAATAGCTATATAACAGTATTATCATGACAAATTACTATGTTTAACTAAAGCCTGTTATTAAGTACATTACGTTGCACAATACATACATATTTTCTATTGTTTTAACACCGCTATGGCGTCGTCACTGTAATTTTAACAACGGAATCTCATTAAAACGTTATTTTTCATGTGGTGTGTAATCAAAGCCTCACATTAACATAACAATATGTATAAAGAAATAATATTTCATCGACAACTGACTGAACCGCTTCACCTTGTTATTAATATAACCTTATGTAACTCAACAAATATTTGTCAAGAATATTTTTTTTTGTTAAAATTGGATAAACACTATTGATTTATGTCTGTAATCTGTAATTTTTATAAGACTGTCCGTGCAATGGGCATGCTATATCAACGTGAAATTATTTTTTTTTATTTTTCAAATGTGAGGCTTATTTATTGTTATTGTGTAGGTTAAGTTATTGTAAAGTAATGAATACATCGGCGATTGGAATTGTGCAGTAGGGTTAGATCTAGTCTGAGGTTAAGATACAAACGTGTTTTTCTACATTATACAATGCCAGGTCAACTAAACCATGAAGGGTTTCAAAAACGCTTTATGCAATGTACGTAACAACCGTATCGATGCCATTTTCCAACATATTATTACTAAACAAACCATAATTAAGAAAATTAGCGTAGTGCGTGAAGTTAAAACGTTATTGGCATGTTTAATTTAGAAACGCGCGTAAGTAGTTGAGAAGAATTATTGTCATGGTGTTGGCAAAGTACAGTTTGCAAATGTGCATATTTACATGATAATGTTTCTGGAGGTATTGGTGTTACTCTAGTTTTACTAGAACTCTTTGGGTTAGAAGTTGTGGCTTTTAGCTGTAAAAATGATGTTTCGTTACCGACATAATGAAAACGTTTTCCTATGACAGGTTTATCCGAAAGTTGAAGAAGTGAACAAGTATTATCAAAGGACGACTTTACGTTATGACTTCTGTTCCAGTTCATTTAGAACGCCATAATTAGTAGGAAGTGCACACTCAGATTATTGTTCTCAATCATATAATGTTACAGAACGGACTCCTAATTGTAGCTGTCATGTTCTCATCGTGTTCTCGAATATTATGCTAGTTATTACCACTTATTTCTCGCAATACGTACATAATGTTATTATGTTTTAGTTATTCTATTCAGGCACTTGGATGAATGACGTAGGTATTAATAAAGTTCCTTTAAGTTCATCTATATCTATCCGCAGTTGCGTAACGATAACGAGTTATCATTGTATGCAATCCTATGTTTACACTTTACATAATCGTTGTGTTAATTCACTCTATTATAGCATATATTCATAGCCTGTTTGTTCGTATTACACACGCTGTTTACACAAAATACTGTTATTGCGGTTACCAGTCTTATATAAAATTTATCTCATTGAATAGTTAACGATTCTAATCTTAGGTACATGTATTGTTTGTATGTTGTATTACGTTGTGTGCTTGTGTTGTCGTGAACAATTTCAGCTTTAAAAATTGAAAAACCGAATTACTTTTTAGTGTTGTCTAATAAATCAGTTACATACATTATTACGTCACAACTCGCTTACACTGCCTTTGTTATGTTGAAAGCATTTAACAATAAGATAACTCTTTAGAATCTGTATCTGCTTACCCTTCTTAAAATTTATCTCCACCAGTACAGTATAGATAGTTATTTGAATAGAGCAGTTCAACAGCAGATTGGTACAAAATAATAATAAATAGATACAATGTGTAATTATTTTTTGCATTAGATGTAAACTGTTCAAATGAAAAGTAGTAAAGAAGTGTTCTATTGTTTTAAAAGATGAATATATCTATTTTGGCACCAGATCGACTATTTTCAGACAAAATTAATGATGGAATTGATAGAGGACTCATTTATTGATTGTATGTACGCCTAAAAGCTAAAGTATATTTATTTATCGGAAGCTGTGAATCTGTACTTAAATTATAATCACAGAGTATCTCAGTGTAATGTCGATAACGTCACTTTTGTGCAAAACACAATAAAGTTAAATTGAAAACATTAAAACGGCTTTTAATTATTCTACACTTGACATTGATTTCACGTAGACTGCGATGTCGTCGAGGTAGCCTACAATGCTCTGGCCGAGTCTAACTAAGTAACACTGACCATTGTTTGATGGCGATAAATTATCAGACCAATGAGCATGGGGATTCATTAGTAAGTTAAGTAAGTACTTCAGAACAGGAGCTAATTATAATACCCCAACCCACGCACCGAAGCGAAGCAAACCAAACGCTAAGTTACCGAACCACTTGCATTGTTATTCCACTGTTTAAGATTACGCGTGAAATATCAGTGTGTTGTTGTAGTTTACAACTTTCTCCTTTCTTTAAAAGGTCACTCGTTAATATTGTTCAACTCGTTAGTAGAAATAGTTATACTGCGCAGTTGATTCTCATATACAAAGAAACAAAAATGGGCGCACATGACGGAACCAAAGAAATTGCATTTACGCCAAATATCGTTAAAGCCATTGTTCTATTGTGTGTATGTACGATTAATTTGCTGTGACCTCTTTTTAAAGCTGTGTCCACACAATGCTCGAATTTAGTTAGCGCAAATATTAGCTTGAACGAAGTAAGAATTGGGTAGAGTTTCTAAAACATGGTGTATTGAGGGTGTGTTAACAAACAATGAACGATACAAGACGTTTGGTGCAGTGGGTAATTGCATGCCTATATTGCAGTGTGTCCTGGGTTTGACTCCAGCGCGGAACAAATATTAATATGGTCGTTCCGGGTCTGAGAATATTTCTGTTTTTATAAATAGAAATATTCGCTATAAAGTAGAAATTAATTGCTTAAAATTTGACACTAAAACACCTTATGCCAAATGTAATTCGAAATTGCGATACTTGGCGTAGACGCCAATAGACGACACCGTTGTGCCAATTGAGGTCTAGGAACTCAATCATCAAATAGAACACGCCTCACGTGCATTGAATTTTCCCTAATAGGTTGACTGACTTACAGAATAAATAAAACAACATAGTAAAAACGTATATTTTTATTGACTAAACTAAATGCAGAGAGATTATCACTGGGAGAAAACAAATATTGCACGAAAAAGGTGTGCAAGAAATATTTTATAAAAAATAACCTTACTCAGTTCCTTGGCTTAATTGTAATATCAAGTCGCATCGCCACGTCACATCGGCCGCGATCAATAACAATATAATTTGTACGTATTTAGATACCTAAAACACTGAACTATGACGTGGCGGTTGTGAAAACCGACCCTGGCTCTACTTGAAAATGTTAACACTTCAGGAATTTCGACAGCCAACTTCCACGAAATTAGCTTTGGTAATATGTTTTTGTATGTCAACAAGGCCAACATACCGAAAAATAAATAAATCGTCGTAATTCTTTGTCTATGTCTGTTTGTGGATATATCCGAAAGCAGTATCGTGAATGTAGTTAGTGTATTGAACTTTGAACTTTACTACGTGCGACATAAAAGTAAAATTATCAGAGAGTTTAGCGATTCCTGAAGTGTTTGAACTGTTGTAATCAAATGGGGTGAATTGATAAAACAAATCTTTAGAAAGAAAGAGAAACACGGTAAGGATGACGTTGTGTGATGTGAAGAGCAACAGATTAAATTTAGGAACCATTTCATAGGAGTTTCTGAAATATCTGTATCATGTAAGAAACACAAAAACTTAAGTTACGCTGTCTCGGGCGTTATATAACGTTTATCATATTATGTGGTGGTCTAACAATAGCAGTAATAATTTATAATTGACATGCAAATTACCACTGCAGTTACTCGAATATCACGTAACAGACAATATTAGTTCAGTCATGCAATACAATGTTCTACAAATTCGTATTTTCCCTAATTCATAGGATTTACTAATATAATTTTGAAAATACATTTGGACCGAGATCAACAATAAAACGATGTCAATGGTGACAAAATAATATGATAATAAACTAACAATAGTCATATTTCTAAAATATTATCGTCAAAATTGCCAGAGTGATAAAAATCTCATGCTCATTAAAATGCTTAACTGTCCAAAACTTCAAATATATATTTACTTATCTAGTTATCTGTAAATCTTTGAAAAATAAACGTAAGTGTAGAAAAACATACCAAAAATCAAATTCCACTCTTAACCGAGATAAGCCTCCATTGATTCTGGCAACACTGACAATTACACAAATGTATACGTAATTATAAAAATATATCAAATTAAATGCAATTCCGGTAAGACGTCTTAACGAAGCAAAATATAGATGGCGTTACTTTCCGAATTTCGCGAGAGCCTCTTTGCATTCCTGGATGGTCTTTTTCTGTCGCTCTACAGTCGCCGATGTTTGTTTGGACCCTTGGAGCCTGATGCAGCTAGCTATAGTGGTGTAGTACCCACACACGTTGTGTAGCACCCTCACAGCGCGATCGCCGCAAACAAACAAATATTTTCCGCTTGCATCAAATTTCATGTAGTTTATTAATCCTGGAACAATAACGAGGAAATATAGGCTTAATTACGTACGAGTACGAACAAATTTTGATAAATAGCCGTCATCGTTATCACGACTGGTAAATTTATAGGCGCTTTATGTGCAAGTGATCGATAACGACGCCTTGAATCGCCTATTCAATAATTCACGGCCTCCTGTAGCCTCGGAGCGGAGTTAAAAATACAAAAGTAACACGCCCATTAAAACCGTAGAGTAAATGCACAAGTTTTGTTTATGTATCGTTATTTATGGCATATAATTGGAAGTATTTTATAACGTGGTCAATCGATTGTAGCAAAACCAGCAAGCATGCCTAAACATGAATATAGCTTAGTTATCGATCAATGTATGAAGGTTCGCTACAATGAGATCGATTGACGTAGAGATCTTTGATAAACACCATATTTACAATTCCCGTAAATTTGAAATTGATGGTAAATCTACAAGAGCCTGCTTAGCAGCGAGCAAGTATATTTATTACCTACCTATATTTTTTTCATGACGGTCCTCTGCGGTCAAGGTCTTTGCGATATTCAAATAACATTAGAACAACATAATTTTATAGTGTATTTTAAATAACATGGTCGTTATTTGATATTTAATATGATCATATAAAATTACTATTTGTAAACGTTAAAAACAAGTGGAAAAATAAATGAACCTATTTCTAGACTCTTGAAGCGGGCAATCCCAATACCCGAATCATTCATTACTTATTTTATTTTGATATTGCAATGAATAAACCAGTAATAGCGGTATCAACTATTTAGTTATTCAGTTTCCTGTTGATACGTTCGGGAATCCCAAAGTTTATTTCCCCGAAAAACTATGTTGTGAACCTAAGATTTAACGAATTAATGCTACTAAATGCTACAAATTTTCTGAAATAAGCGTACTTCAATTATATCTATCGGTTTTCTTCAAGTTATGAATATTTTACGTAACTTTAACTTGGCCAACAAAAGTAAGTTTAACGTTGGTTTCTATGTACTTAATATTGAATTTTCCCAGTCTCGAAGACAGAATATCAAGTTTTATAACTTACCATAAAGTCCTATGGACCAATGACTAATTTATGCCATATTTTCGGTGTTGATACCGAAGTCTGTTTTCTAATGCCCGGTTTTCCGAGTGTGTATCTACTTAGAATAATCAACCACTGCTATTAGTTTGATAAAGTTTTCTGACGCAAAGTTATTCATTTCATTCATATTCGTAATTCAGCGTCAAAAGATTTCAGTAGAGAATACATAAAGAGATACAGAGCAAGTCTTTTAAAGTAAATAAAAAATAAAGTCTTACCGGAGTAAACATTTTCCACGGTATCATAAAGTTTCCCGGTGTAGGTGTCGTAGAACTCCACGGAAGAATCCACAGAGACTGCCAGAACTTCGGCGTTGGGCGACAGGGCGATCCGCGGAGGGTTCGCCGTCTGTCCGTACGTGCCCGTCTCGAGCACGTGGGGAGACTCTCCTCGGGTGTACTCGACTGGAACATAGACAATATAGTGTTAGCAATAAACATGTCTGTTGGTAAAGCTGTGGTAGCAGAAGAAATGCAGTTGGTATGCACATTGCAAAGGCCATATACGAAAGAAAACATAAATATACAAGAGAAGTTTTAGGCAGCTTTTATGTAAAAAAGTATGCAGTCAATAAATATAATTTTCAGAGTGGACAACCGATCGATGAAACCTTAGAGGACATCGCAGAAACAAGTAAAATCGATCAAAGTAATAGCCTCGAAGCTACCTCGAAAGCTATCTTAATAAGTTAAGCTTAGGGCCGCTAGTTTAATTTGTTGAATGAACTCTAAACATGCTCAATATAATAAAAATACCAATTCTGGAAAGAATATTACAAAAACTTGTTATTGGATGAGTGATCTAAAAATTCCATTAGACGACGTTACTGCATATATTTTGATATCACAAAATACTTGGACATTTATTAATATTCTAATCCCGTTAATTTCGCACGTCACATTAGGATAGCCCGAGAACACATTTTGATAATTATGATATTAAGATAAACAAGTGGACTTTTAACATATTAGAATAATCGGCATGTTTAACGAGTCACTCGGAATGGCTTGGCTCTAACATGTTTTCCTATAAAAACATTAAAAGCGAGTAATAAATGTAAATAAGTCATGTGAAGCATCGCGTTAATATGAAATCAAACAAGGTCCTCGTAGTGTGGGACTGACCCATATGACGTGTCTCTACGCCATTAGTAATTCCCAGACATCACGTTGTAGTCTACTAAATGTTTTCCTTGATTCCCAATAGCGTCACTCATTTGATGGAAATATTAAATGACTTTTTCCATTCTTGCAAAAAATATCAAGATGATACAGGGAAACAAAGGAAGGAAACAGGTTCAACGTTTAATAATACAACAGCCGTGACCTATGTCAACCCACAGTGCGCAAACAAATAAAATTGCGACATAAAACCTACAAGGTGCTAAGACTATAAACCGGCCGTTTTACTGAAGTCTCTGGTTGGCAACTATTCCCGAGAGAAAATTAAACCTTGGGTTAGGTGCAAGAACTTTCATAAATTACATTTATATGCATTTGGACAGTGATTTACACTTCGTGCATTTCGTGTACAAGAGGCTTGTACAAATTATAGTAAAATAGGTAGTGGTATTGTGGTAACTATATAAATGACATGTATAATATACATAAGGAAAATGCGTACGTGTGACAAGACACAGGAAAATGTTAAATATGCAAACGCCACAAAGCTTGCCCAAATTAATGTCATTATAAGGATGCGTTTATTGCTCAAAATGAATATTTATTATTACTATTTGATATAAAGACGGTATTATGTATAACGTGAGAAAAAAATGAAGTAGCTATTACGTATATGACCTCCGTAAGATACCTACGCAGTTTTATTTCTGCCAATCAAAACAAATATTTTTACAACAATATTGACAATAACATCAGGAAACTGTCACGTGGGCCTTTGATGAATCCGTGATGATAATAATTCATTGACTTTAATCATGAGTGTGAGAGCAATCTGCGCAATATGAGTACAGACAGACTGTAATTAAATACTCCATGACACATGTGACGACTACCTATTAGACGGTCTGTGCAAATATCAAGAGGAACGTAGCATTTAAGTAATAAATTAAGAGCTGAAGTTTAATGACTTAATAAAATTGATAAAAGAACAATTAATTTACTAGTGTTCCAGTTATTTCGTACATTTTATCATAATAAACGAACACGACATTCGTGGGGCGACCCTCTGCCGATGACGTCATTTTCGCGCTACTTGCTTACTTTACATATTCCTCCAAAGTCACGTCTCAATACTACATGTACGTAAAATGCAAGTGATAATAAGGAAGCATTTGCGCACATTGTCATATACTTACTCTTTGTGTGATATAGCTTCCACGTGCCGTCCTTCGATATAGTGGCGATGTGTGACGTGTCCACATCGAAGGCGACATCGTACACACCTGAAGAGTGGCCGGTTAGCTCGAATGCCTTTGTGACTTGTTTGAACTCCCCGTTCTTTGTGAAGCACACCTCCATCACTTTGACGTCGGGTGCGAAACCCGTCGCGACCACAAAGCGGCCGCACGGTGAAACTTTGGCGGTGTGTGTCGTCACCAGGTACGTGTCGAGCCTATCCAGTTGTTGCCCCTTGAGGTCCCATATAACCATGTCGTTGTTCGATGAACAGGACATCATAAACTTGCCATTGCTGGATATGTCGAAGCCAACCACATCTATTTCGTGAACCTGTGTAAATGCAAAATATTACAACATGTATTTAGGCTTTAAATACACTATACCTATACATATAGTCTCTCGTGTCTCTATTGCGTTGTAACCCGCAAAAGAGGTCGCTGTAAGTGCTGTTAAACAAACTAAAAGTGATAAGAGGTAATACCAAACATGGATGTAAATCTAATATTTAACAAACGGATTAAGGTACTAGATAAGACGTTACCCGCACAATAATAAAGTTAACACCTTGTAGGACTAAGCATACGTTAACACGGAACTAGTATATTGTTGAATATTCAGTGAAGTCCTGACGACTCGCACATCATGTTTTATGTAAGCAATATACATATGCGTGCGGAAAACGAACCAGAGAACCTTCCTGTGGCTAAAAATAATATTATTCGAGGCTGCGCGTGCGACGATCCGAACACAGCTATAGGTTCTTAAGCAATACAGCCAATACAATCGGCCACACAATAAGCCAACCATAAATATTGTAATAAGTAAGCTATTATAGGCACTATTGCCTTCGCGTGAAGACAGCGTAAATGTTTAACAGATGGCGTAAACGCTTTGATCACCGCGCTGCCGACATCCAAGTGTCATTGTTCCGATGCAAGGTTTTTTTTAATAGTCCCCGGCAAAGTTACGAGATATGTATGTACTTGTTTAAGATTTATGTAGACGAAAGATAGATTTTTCGGTTAGCAACGTTTACCATTTTGATCTGAATACCAGTGTCGTGACCTGGATGACGCAAGCTCATGTTACATTTCAATAAGCTCTGTTTTCTGTGATTTTCTGTAAATATATTATTTTATAAGTTATTTATTGTGGACGATTTATAATTTTATTATCATTACTGGTAAAATCCCTAGCTTTAGAGAACTATTGATGATGATATGATGTCATGAATGATCTGTATAGTTTGTTTACCCCATTTGACCAAGTAGATGTGTAAGTTTAATCATTTAATCCTGTCTATCATCAAGTTAGAATACTTGATGATAGACATTCGAAGACATTCACATTCGTACACAGTTTCAGTCATTCCAACTTTCACAAACGATATTAAATACTCGCTAATCAGATCAAATCTGTAACCGAGTATCCTATTTGGCCTTTAAGCAACTAAGTCAATATTATTGCCTGCAATAGAACAACAAAGAAAAAGGTTATTGAGAGCAACACTTGCATAAATGGCAGCTCTACCTATGTCAACCTGCTAACCAGAGCGACATTACATCGACCCCGATATTTGTGTAAATGTTACACCGTCTAGAACCAATACTGTTAACTGAGCAATATTGTTTATTACGTGTATGATAATAAAGAGTATTGATTATAAATATATTCACAGTATCTGTCTGTCTGCGACTAGGTACCTATAGAATTAATAATCTCAGTTCTATAACAGAAGTCCTTATTTAAGTGTGATTGCGTACTCTAGATCGATACACATAAAATAAAACACTGTATCGATTTAATCATCATATAAGTCAAAGCCTCTTGAAACCTACTAAGAATTGTGCTGTCTGTCTCTTCATTCGTAGTTTTTATTTTGCTCTTACCACATCAGCGCTAACCTAAAAATTAACATCTGTTAACTGTATAAGCTTGTGACCTATTTTAAATGTTTGAAAAGCACACCACATTTAGAAAACGGTTTCTATTTAAACACACTAGTAGGTAGGAGACAGTTAAGAGAATAAGTTCATGATATGATGTTTTCTTTAGCGGTTTCTTTAACGATGGGAATTGTTGCAGCATTGAAACAGTGCAGAGAACATTCGAGAGTCGCTTCATGCACCACAATTAGCGAAATCTTGTGATCGTATCACCGCTAACAATAGCAAACATACAAAAACATGAGCCGTGTAAGATATATAACGAACAGATTTTCATACAGATTCATACATCGGACAAAACAATAGTCATTTCATATTTTATATATTTTTTGCGGTGGTTCATTGCCGAGCTTACAAGGTTTTTTTAATTTTTACATAAAATGTCGAAACACAACGGGCGTGACTAACATCGTGGCTTCTACTGCTTTTATGGTAAATTCAACTTTTTATCCACAAGAGGAAGATATACTGTGTACAAAAGGCGATACATTCTGAACAGAATTATAGATTATGTAAATTCCTTAATATGCGTTGCAACTCGAATCATATTTAAGCACTATTAAGACTAGATAAATCACGTAGTAATGTGTATATTCTGATAGCAGGTAAACTACGTATATTGAAGATGATTAGAGCCTACGTATACAATGATTTAGATAATACCATCCATGTACGTGTACGTGTGAGGTACGTGAGAGTTCTAGATACGTCGTCACCTGGATTAAGTTTATTTATTTATTTATTTATTTAATTACGGCACTCCAACGACTTATTCACTACAACATTTTAGGGGTACAATATCAAATTAAACTCTAGAGTGAATTTGCCACTTAAAGGTGTGCACAGCACTTGCAATATTTTCAAGTTTTGTGATGTTACAATATATAAAAAAAAAAACATACATGAAAACAGATTTGTAACATAAGAGCAAATGAACACACAAATATAATTAGTTACTTAAAAGAAAAAAAATCAACAAAACAAAATTCAAATAGCATAATTGATATGTAATAAATAATATAAAAACTATAAGTTCAAATATTTGTATGTATATCAATTTCTGACATCATGTTACCGGACTTGCATCATGCTCATCATAAACATTAAAACAGAGGTGTGCAACGAACAGATCTTTGTTCGCATTACAATAACCATCGGGGAATGATAAATAGTACGTGATATTGTCTACAATTGGCACTTAGTTTCTCCACAAAGCACGTAACATTCAATATAATCTCATTTCCATCACAGATATATATGATGTAACATTTCAAAACCAGGTTTTGAAACAGTAAGCATTGCGTTTCAAAAATTCGTATTTCGTCACTACAATTAAATTTAAAATAACTGATGTTTTGAACAACGCCATTCCTGGCACGTTTGTCTGGGTAGCTGTAACAGAACCGGGCTCCTTTACGACTTAATTGCTCTGCAAAAATTCTTCTGTGATGAAATGAATACCTTTTCCTTTAGTCCTTCAAGAAAAGTAGCCAATTTACAGATGAAATATTCGAATTTTATGCTTTTAAAAGTCCGCTTTAAACAGGCATCATTAACTTTATGTGTATTATTCGCATGTATACAGCGTGTTCTGCCATGAATAGCAAAGAAAGACAATGAAACATTTTTCTTTATTCTAGCATAAATAAATATTTTCTGTAAATAAACATCGTCATTTTATTGGTTTTGTTTAACTGATGTGACAGTAATTAAATTGAAAGTAAAATAATAATAATAGACAAAGGACACTGCGTTTAGTAGCACCTATTCTAAGTACACATGTCAGCTTGTTATTGTAAATGTTTTGAATCTAAAAATCTATGTTTTGAAAATAAATATTTTAGATACAAATGATAAAACTATTTATTAGTAGTGTGCCAGTAACGAAAATGAATTGATGAAATATTGCACATAACAAAACGTGTGTCGCATCCCCGGCTGGCTGTGTGGTCTCCATCTAATATTAGCCCACTCCATTTCTTCCCGTGGGCGTCGTAACGGGGATTATTCCAGGCGAATAGGCCGCAATTACTTATGAAACCAAATCATGCTGTAAAATCCGTTTTAAGGGTTGTGGATACTAATACCAGCCAAACCGCAACAATTTAATTACCGTGACCGGGAGTTCCAAACTTTACAACGAAATGTATCAACAAATTTCGAAGGTTTAGCTCACATGGTAATATGTATGTTTACGTGCACATATTAATTTACTCATTGAATGCGACGTTCATTACTCTTACAATTACAAACAATAGGAAGTTCGTGGTCCATGAAAACAATGAATCTCACAGTAGTATCAATTTCATTTCCACTAAGCCAATATTTAAAGAGCATTAGAGCGTGCATTTCAGTCAAAATTAATGAACACCAGTGCAACATTTGTGAAAATTTGGTTGTCAGCGTTAATTGGTGGGTGTGTTCGTATTCGTACAAAGGTAGGTATGTAGGTCAATATTACTATAGGAGCACAAATGATTAAGCATCGAGTGCCGACAATGCTGCAGCTTATCACTGACAGTGCGACTTGTGACTCACTCGCTGTAAATGTACTTGGGAATCGTTTGTTACGTACGTACATACCCATAACAAGGAACTAACTACAAGGTTGATTTTGTTTTTGTGTCTTCATTATCTGTTTTGCGACTCACTAAGCCATTAAGAGCCCTCATGAAGTGTTTAACCGCCTGTCTGAATGTCACAGGTAGACTCTTTGTTATTGGGGTTGTTCCACTGTCCTCTATTATGCCAGGTATAAATATTTTGAAGTGATGTCTCACGCTGCACCTCAGGTCATGAGCAAAAAGATTGCGTTACGAAAATTACCTTGTCCGTCATCAATGGTTTCTGAGAACATTTAAATGATGTATGCAATATCTTTAATACAGTCTCTTTATATCGATAATCAACTTACATAAACGTTTCAAACAAATAATACAGATCATTGCGGAATAATTCTGTTCCCTCTACAAGTTTTTTTACGGTTTTAGAAACAATTGCCTGAACGTCTTTTGTGTGAAACGAAATGTTCAAGAGAAAACTTACAAGTGATCTTACGTAAAATATTTCAAAGAGAAACTCTCCCTGAGTTTCACAATCAGGATTGTGTTGTGTTGAAATATTTTTCGAGGAAAGCTAACTTTGTTATACGTCATTCATCAAGGTTTGATTTCAAGAATTTGGTTACGTAAAAGCTTTGACAAAATGAATTAAAAACATCAATTTCATATATTCAACGAAATAATTGTTTTCAACAACCGAGCCCATAGCATAAAATGTATTAAGTTTTATTCAATCTATTCGAATACAAATTGCAATTACGTAGAAATGTCTTTACACAAAAACTGCAAGTTTTAATGAGAGACCTATGTAAGCAATTCATTTACTGAAGCAGCGCCTTTATGAATACCACAACGATACGCGGAACAACATCAAAACTTGCATTCTACCTCAAACAGCAATTAAAATACGTGCTTAATGATTACAGTGATAAATTAATTACATAATAACACGTTGATTGCTTGCTACCAAAAATAATGTTCTCGTTCTCATAGAGCTTCATTACGTCACAATAACGGCCCGTCGTCGGCGTGACGTCAACACTGTTACGTTTCTTGAAATACGAGGATAGATATTGTGTTGCCTTTGAAACCTTCGTCTAAAATTAGATGTTGGGTGAAACGTGCCTACCGATATAAATAAAAGTGTAGGCAGGCCTATTTCACAACTCATCGGTATATTACTTGCATAATTACTTAACCACCCAATTTCGTTTAAGATTATGAAATTTTGTGCAAAGGAGTCCACTAAAGGCATCGGAGAAAGCAAGTTTGCATATCCTCTGTAGACGAGTAAGTTCTTTGTATAAAATGAGGTTGCGAGATTTCGAGTTTGTCAAAGCTTATGCAAAGCTGAAATCCGAGTGTAATCTCGGACATTTCTTTACAGTGTTTTTCGTTCATAATTCTAAATAGAGGGGTTCCCAAAATTGTATTAGGTTATATTTTATTTATTCAAATGGTTGAACTGTACAATTTACGAGGTGTTGTGTTAACGGTAATTCCCATTAAAATTACTCGTACCTAAATTCTTATGCGCTCTGAATACTTGGAAATACTTTAGGCATCAATACTACATGAGTAAGCCATTAAAACTGTACATTTTTCAGGGGCAGAATGTCGACACGGGCTGGTATTACACGTACTGTTATTTACGCATATTTTTACAACGGGTGCATGACTAATGCAGAACACTACCTAGTTTTGAACTATGACACACAAAGAGCTTAGCTTTACGTAACTCAGCCAAAGGATATTGAATGGTCGTTGGAGTTTGGCAGCATGCCCATAAAATCTCGAATTCACTAACTACAAAGATTTGTATTAGGTGAATAGGCGCTTAGGTGAATTTTAGTAAAATAATGTTTTAATAGGAGTAGATGTACACGATTGGATAATTTCACGTGTTGAACGAGAGCAATTAAAAATCAATAAGCTCATATGCATGTGGGTCATCTCGGAAATAGTCGCGGTACGTATCTGCGCAGTACCGTCTGTCTGCCTGAGCCGATATCGGCCGGGCCGCGGCCGGAGCCCGCCACGCTGTACCAATATGTATTGCATTGTATAATCATGCAACAGACAGAGGTTTGTTCTTCGTCCTGAAATCTTTGTGATACAAAAATTCAGACGTTTCAGAGCATATCCCGCCGTGCTTTCAGTATTTATAGCAACTTTCCAATGTTGCCAACAACCAATTGCAACTCTTAGCATAATTCTTTTTCAAACTATAAAAAATCACCCAAGTCCAAGCTAATTCTTTCGTAGATGGAATACATCAATCACCAAATTGTTCATTTCAATTTATCCAATTTTCTAAACTATTTGTAATTGGTAAATGTAGAGCATGTAGTAATTAGGTACACCAACTATTCAATAGCGTATTTGTTAAAAGAGAAAATGGCCACACATCACATACACTCACATAGTACGACCTCCGTCCTCCATAATCTATGTCAATTACCACTTAAATGATTGAAGCGTCTTCCTAGTTTCGCGACAATATTGATAAATATGGTTACCTGAGTCGGTCATTCGTCTTCATTTGACGGACAGTCGCCCTTAATGCGTTACCGCTAACGACCAACCTAAATGGTTAGATTTGATATACTTAAAACTAATTAGTTAATGTCATTATTACTCTATTGGCATTGATGAGACAGTAACGGTTTCCAAAAATGTAAAAAAAAAACTTTCTAAATTTTTTTACGGTTTATTTAAGTTACCTACTTAATTAGACCATTTATTGTCAATGAAATCTGATTATTTTTATTAGTAGACATTTTTATTTTTATATCTAATTAGGTGACTGTCAATGACCTTATTATTTCCTGATCTAGGTAAAATCATAATGTCTTCACTCATTTTATCGCCACAGCAAGTCTGGTGTTGATAAAATTGTCTGATGATTACAGTGCCCTTATTTATCTGTTTTTCATTATCTGTAGAACTTGAGCACATTATTTACGAGACAATAAAAATGATAATACATCAAATTCAATATTGGCTAAGAACAATCGGTAGTAGTGAATCATTAGCCCATTTTATTCTTAAAACAAAGGCCTCGTCTTATTGATAATGTCTGTGTAACGTAATTATTTGCATGAGTATGTACATTTACTTTTCCGGGGTGGTGAAAGAACTCGAGTACATCTTTGTTAAACTATCGTGGTTATATTTGTTTATAATGTTATCAGCTGAAAACAGATTTGTTTTGTATTATAAATAATCGTGTTGATTTAGTGTTATCGTGGAGCGTAGTGGAAGTGGTGCTGACTAATTGCTGTGATTGTGAAGGCTTTCATAATCTGGCGCCGATAAGAGAGCGGGCCAATCGAGTTTTCTGTGCGGAACAAAGGCATTATCTGGAGACGATGAAAGTCCGTTGGCAAGTCAGATTTAAGAGATATCAGTACGTATTGCTCGTACATTTACATATAAGACCCAGACACAACGAAAGTAAATAAAAATATAAGAAAAGTGTGACATGTAAATCATTCTTACACTTAATCCCTCATCAGGTGTTTAGATAGGTCTGCCCAACCAGGCCTATTTCCTGGCTAGGTAGATCTTCATAATCTGAACTACGAAATATTACACTTACCTTTTCAGGTTGATACACTATTAACCACCTTATTCAGTACTTACATACATACACTCATCAAATTGCAATATCTAAAATTATTTATTGTAAACTGATTATTAGACGCTATAAATATTTTAACTGCGATTTCCAAAGCCGTAATTAAAAGACTATAAATGCTGAAAATAATACTAGTTGAGCAATACAATACTAGCTTTTATTAAAAGAATTAATGAACATTTATACAGGAGAACAATGGGACTTTAATTACATAAATAAATATGATTTCTAAAATGAGAGAAACCTGGTAGTATTTTGTTTATTTGAAGTTTATGACATCTGAATTTTCTTTTTTGTACCTTTGTTTGGAGGCAATGGTTGCTACTATCGTGCAACACAATTCCTACCTTATATGTTTAGCTTTCTTATTCGAATTGCTAAAGATGACCCCTTGTAAGGAACTAAATAACTTTAGTTGCAATTTAAGTTCGGGGGTGTAGTACCAAATTCGTTGCAACTCTTTGGGAGCAAGAGTGTTTGTTTTGTCTATTTAAAGGTCATAGACAAAACCGTTGTTAATAAATTATAAATTCAGCAAAAAATTGCATGTCAATCGATAAAGCCGCTCTGGAGATAAATGGAAACATTAATCAGGTTAGGTGTGTGCACACATAACCTGTCACCCCAAACGCATACACATTCGCCGTTCCATCGTAGGTAAAAAAAAAACAGATATTGTAAGCTCTATGTGTGTTACACAAGCCAACTTTGGTGGGTCTAGTTTACTCATTTTACAGAAACCACTTCTCCGGGTTACCAGCAACTCTGGTTAAAAAACATCATCCTCAATCTTCCTTATCAGGCAAATTCCCATGGCGTAACTATAAAGTCACCAAGAAAAATCCTTTATTATTAAGTTGCCTGTTAAAAACATCTCGACTAGCCGCTTGTGACGTATCGTGTTTCGGCACTGACCTAATCAGAGCAATGTCATCACACGTCACTTTTTGCATCATACTGTATTTCCGTAGCGCTAAGTATGATTCACGGATCAAAAGGCAAGAACTAAATCATTATGTATAAGGAGTGCTGATTTATTAGTTTACCTAGGTAGATAGTAGATAATTGATTGTATGTTCGAGTTGTTTACGTATTATTATTTTTTAAATCTATTGTGCTATACGGCTAGGTCATGCCCCCTGACAGTATCAGAATCAATAATTCCGGGTTTTCGGTACTGGTAATTCCCGATATTTCACAGAGCCCCCGTGCTTTCGATACTTTAGAAACAAATGGTCAAATGAAATTTTTACTACCAACTACAAGCTACTTACTACGTAGCTTTTTGTATGTTATTTCAAAATATAAACCATAAGGTCATAAGAATTTCCAAACGCGCCTTCTTTAATTTTTCCATATAGCATTACAGAGGTCACCATATTTTTTGTATTTGAGATATAAGATGTATCAGATTTAAAAAAAAAATGGAGAAAAATTTAGCTTATTTCCTGAAATAAGGGCATTATTAAATTGGGCTCAAACAGTTTTCTGTAAAAGTACGACAGTTCGAATACAGATATAAAATATTTATTAATATAACTATCACCTCGATTATTTAAAAAAAAACTAGACTAGTATCGTACAGAAATCTCAACAATTTCCCGGACCTCTGTCAGTATCCCGTGAATTGGATTAGTATCGATCGGCCCTAAATACTAGTTACTTATTAAGTTTTATTTCTATTTTATTTTGTTATTAACAACCCGTTCATAGTATCGTACATTATGAAATTTATATTTATATGACCTAAGTTGACCTGGCGTGCGTGAATAATAAAAAACATATTCTAAACAGGTTCATTAAGATCCAAGTACCTATACCTTCACACAAGCTCATGCGCTCTTATGTAATATAGCAGTCACAATGTCTTTTTGGATGATCCCATTTAAATACCATAAATTAAACAACTAAAAAAACTAGATAAAGTTGGTTTAGAAAACATAACAGATTTAGAATCTCGTAAAGACACTAAGTATTGGGTCACTTTAATAAAATGTAGTGGTTTTGAACGAACATTCCACGACCGGCATACATGTATATTAAACTCTAATTTGAATTTTCAACACCGGCGGCCATTGCTCCTTGCATGCGTTTACACTATGCCGCCCAACTATTTTCAGCTGCGCCACGTTTTAATGTTTATTTCACGTTATTCCTTCTAATAAATGTAAATATTTTTCTCCTATTCGATCAAAATAGTCCTGAATGTGACTTTGGTGATGCAGCACACACAAACACGGTCCTCAGTAGTCTAGTCTAGAGGACAAACTAAACAGGGTGATACGACATTAGGTCAACGTGCCTTTAACGATGGGCCAAGATTATCTATTAAATATTTGTTCTACTTATCCAAATCCAAAATATTTTCGATTAGATAAGAATACGGATTAATTAAAATGAAACATCAATTCTCGAGTGTCCAACGATATTATGCTACTCATGAAATCGTACAAGCTTGTGATTTGATACATGCACCTAATCCTTTCTCACAAAACAATGGTTTCACAGCGTTAGCTACTAATTTTTATGTAACTATTATGACACGAGTAGGTACATAACCTATTGACCTACTTTCTTGAGCATTAATACAATGTATATTTGAGCAGATAGTACACGTACATATTGGTACAATGTACGCTCTGTGCGCTTAGGCGCGTGTCGTGGGATGGTACGATGCATCTGCAGCCGAGATAACGAGATAACAACAAATAGCTCTTACATAACTAATAGTAGCATATAAGTTGCGTGTTTCGACGACAATAAACTCAGCAATAATAGACAATTACATTTAGTGAAACTACCAGTAAAAGTATGCCAAGAAAATATGGTTGCATAAACTCTGAATTATGTATGTTGACTACCGAATATTAAAGATGCGTTAGATGTGTACCGCATCATGCAGAAGGAATAAAAAAGAAATGAAAACTTGAAGAGACGTTGCACTTTAAAGATCAATGCACAAAAATGTGACGTTTAAAATTCGAACCATGAGTAAGTCAACAACAATTTTGAGGAGTCCCGTTTCAGGTAGAGACCGCGTTGTGGTTAAGACAGAAAGACTCACTAACCTTATCGAACGTGATAACCGGCGCCGCCGACCCTATGGTGCCGTCCTTTTTCTTCTCTATCTTGTAGACTACGATGTGATTCTCACGCACGGTGTGGACAATAAATGCCTTCGAGTCTGGACTCCAGGCGACGTGGGACGCGTGGTCGAATTCGATGTTCACACGCAACGTTTTGTGTTCCTTCTGGTTTAGATCTCGAACGTCCCAAAGGATCACGGAGCCATCTGAATACAATACCTATTAGTTATTAAACGCTCTCGAACAAGACTCGTAATTTTTCGCACGTCTGCCACACAAAATTCAAAGAAATATAGGATCAATATAAGGTCATAGAACCTCTTCGGGTACGACCTTTAAGAGCGCGCCGAAGTCACCCCAAAATACTGTTATAAGATCGTTCACATGTTTTATATTCTATTGTTTGAAGTAATAAACACGCTGTAAGTACTTAACACTGATTGAACTATCAAATCTAACAGAGTTATGTCTAATTAATTTAAAAGCCATTTATTTTTCTATAATATAGTTAAAGTAATTTAGCCTTGTGATAAAAAGGTGGTGAGGTGGCCCTACGGTGGATGAAATGAAGGATACTAAGACTATTTAATTCTGTATTGTTTTCGGGCAAGAAACCCATATTTTACAGAATGTACTTCTCATTGACAAATCGTTTTTGTTTATGTGAGATTTGTGTCAAAATTAGCCCATTGTTTACCTGTATGTCAGCCAGTCTATATTATCTGCACTAAATAAAAACTTCTGGAAAATAATCTAAGTATTCATTACATCGTGTTATATTGTGTATAAAAACTGAAGGTCATGCGGTTAGATGAATATCTGTATATAGTCATATTATAATAATTCAGGTTTAACCAACTTGGCTTCCCGCGAGAACTAATTATAAACCATCAATTATGTATGAAGTCGTTCATTTTTGAATATGATTATGTAGCTAACGAGTATTTATTTAACACTATATTTTATTATCACAGCGATGTTCTCGTGCCCTTTCTAGGCAGCAATTAAACGCCAGTATATCGTTACTGTGTTATGTACCCGCTATCAAAGTTGGTAAACTGAATTATCCATGCAACAATGAACAAACCAGTAAAAGGTCAACGGACCATTTGAGATATCGAAACTGAGTCACTGTATCAAGGTCTTATGATTTCAGGCAGTTCGAATTTAAGCTCCCTACCGTGCGAAACACTAAGGGGCAACAATTTCATGGTTAGCGTTACAATACCAAAACTCAACTTAGAATGCTTACATTATTTTTTTAGCTATTATTTATAAAACAGCCTTGAAAGGTATACAAATAAATATTGTCAATTCAGGAAACGTTCCGGAGAAACATTGTTGACTTTAATTGAAAAACCGTATTAGGTTTAAAAGGCATGTCAAGTTGACCTACACCCAAATAACAGTACAATGTATCAATTAATTAAATGTGCCGAGTTAGTTCGAACTGCGAGCTGTGCTTTAACAGATGCAACACAACATCAATGCTTATCCTTGTTTTGTTTTAATAATTCATGTCACGATGTTCCGTCTAGCAATATCCTAGTGATTAAAAGATTGTCCGAAGATCCGTAACGATCAACTAGTTATATTATACTTTAAACTTTCGCGTTGCATATTTCAACTAGTTGATTGTAAAAATATACTTTTAGAATTAGGAACGCGTTTAACTCTTTTCGTTTATTGGCCTCCTCGAACATCAAACTAGGAAGTCTGTTGGTGAGCTAATGTAGAAATAAAAAATATATACAATAGCCATCGTGTATGATTGTTTCGTACATAAGTACGTATATATTTTGTGTTTATTTAAAATAATCATGACTGTTGGTTCATACATACATAATGAGCCCAGCGATTCTTATCCGAGACAAAAACTCGTCTGTGTCAGTAATACTCGTACCAAATTCAAGGTCCAATGGCATTGTCAGTCTGGTTGAGGCCAGCCACCATCGCGATTCTTTATGTAGGCAGTAGTGGTTACATATTACCACCTACAAGAATAAATTTATTTAGAGTTTCGATGATTCGGTTAAATGAGCAACACCAATTATGAATCATAAGTTAAAATATTAATGATTCATAGTTTTAATGAGTTCAGTGACATTGAATTTTCTTAAAATCCAATAAAGACTGCACAGCAAAGTACTAAAGTACGGTGTTAGTGTTATGTTCTCCTTATACAAAGCGCCTATGAATAAAGTATTGCATGGTGAGGTCCACGTAGGCGTGTCGGAGTGTGGCCGGTGACGAAACAACGCCTCATTTTGTGCAAGTATTATTGTGAAAGAGGTACCTATTGACGCGGAGGCGAGTCCGACGACGGTGGCGGCGCCATGGAGGCCAACACGATGTACTCTCAATACTATTATGCATAAGTCACCTCTACATACGAATACGAACATCGTTAAACCAATGGCTCCTAACGTTCAAGACAAAAACTTAACAACACACGAAATAATAAATATTTAATTACCATACATTTTAACTAGTAACAAAGTACATTTTTGACTGAAGGTTATGAAAAAGATCTACGGATCACAAACACCAAAATTAACATGAATATAATTGAGTAGTATTGTAATAAACTTATAGTTTGTTCGATTGCAATAGCAAACACGCATTTATCGAGTTTTCGTACAGAAATTACGACACAGCGACTGTAACAATCAGACAATACGAATACGATACGGAGGTTACACACAACGTCAGCGATACAAACATGCCAGTATCATCTGATTGTGCTGATATCATTATCGGTATCACGAATTCATCGTACTGTACAATACTTACGTTTCTATAGTGATCTATTTTGGGCTGTTTCATTCGATCCGGTGCTGACGCGGCGCGGCTGTCGACTGCTCTCTTTCGTAGAAATATGCCTCGCTCACCGATAGATAAACCAACGCGTCATTTATGTTTTTGTTGATACTAAGAGTCACACCACAAACTATGCTATCATTCATAACAAACCAGCTGTTATTGTATTTATTTAAAATATTTGACATCATTTTGTAATATCTCGATCTCCAGATAAAGAAAAAAAGACGGATGTACCTATTGTTGCTCGGAAAGCCTACATCATAATTATGTTACACGTTGATTAGATAATACAGCGCAGAGCGACTATTAAGAATAGGTTATGCTATCTGTTAAGGAAATCGTAAATGTATTAAGTACATGTCCTTAAAATGATTAGCAATGATTAGGTGGCCCTGTTTGATTGGCACAATTATATGATTTTAATTTAGCAAACATTATTCTAGCGCGTAGTATTTGCTCGACTTTGTTGATGTGTGATCTTTTTGTGAATTAAACATAAACGTTTTTGGGCGACACGAAATGTAAACAAAGCTTTCGTACAGACGACCGGGCGGGAGGGCGTTGCTCTTTCTTAGCTGATATACACAGTATCTTATGTATTTTTCATATATGTATATGTGTTTTTAAAATTTAAATCGTACATTGTCCTAAACAGTTCAAAATAATATTCAGGTTCATTCCCTCCGAATCATACTAGTTCATTTTCTCCGGTGCTTTCAATCGATTGTGATTATTATAGAAATTTAACCAAGATTTAAGATAGTATTAGTGGAAGATACTTTATAATACACCAGTTTCATCATTTATATTTTATGTAAGAACATTATGTAAACTGGTTTTGAGTGCACGGTCATTCAATTAAATCTAATTAAATAAGTGCTACTTTACTAGGAAACTAGAGCGTTATTATATTTTGTGTCTTGGAGCGCCGCACTAAACCATTTAACATGATTAATACTCTTCTTATGCATCATATAGGTCAGGCGATCTTGAAAAGCTTTTACTGGGAATCCGCATCGATGAACGCTGAGTCAGTTATTGAGAATAACAAAAAATATATAATGACGCTAAGACTTAGTCATTGGAAAACTTACATCATTATTTATTGATGTACATAAATATTGATAACAATAAGTCGTCACAACAATGTTGAGGAAGTTTCGTTTAAAAGTCACAAGTTTCCCGTGAACTCTGAGACACCACGTGTGATTTTCTCCGTAGTGTTTCCTTTACCCCTCATTCATGAATCATTGATAGTGTTGGTATTATCTCGCAATCTGGAAATCCCTTACGTCAGAACAATATTTTAAACAGCAAGTCTAAGCAGCTACGTAGAGACAACTACGTAGTAAGTATGAGTAATTATTTTGATAAATAATGATAACTGTGCGAGTAAAAACTGTCTAGTTGCATAGCTAAACTAGCGCTGGTTACGTAGTAGAGAAACCTAACAGTGAAAGTTTTTATGGCTCTGCCTACAGTGACACACAAAACACTACTACAATTTAATATAACGGATTATTAATGTTGAATTTAAAACGGTGTCACAGTAAATTCTATTCTGACATTTCGGAAACGAGAAGCTTAAGTCAGATGCTTGTTGTTTTGTAATTTAAGCCCAGTTAAAAGTTGCTCATATACAATATACATACCCATTTCTATTGTATGTTTAGGAACAAGGTAAAACAAACAAAGTTTTTAAGAAAAAATATCACGTTTATTGCTGTAATTGCAATTCGAAGGCACATACTGTTACAGTACGCGCAGCTCCGTCAACGTGACGAATTTGTCACTTAAAAATTGTCAGTCCTCAATCATTATTATTTTCATGTCCATAGAACAGTCGTCTTTAACTCAGTATTTAGGCGGCACTAATTAACGGGTCATAGGGTTGCAGCATGGAGAGTTGGGTCGAAATACGTGTACGGTTTGCGTTAGCTCTTTCTTCGTGTACCTTCAGAAGTACCAGGTCCATAGCCGCTCGAGCGTCTTCCAGAGGCGAGTGGCCGGCACTTCCACGCTGTACGATGCGCCCGAGTAGCTCTTCAGAGAGGGCTCGCAGCGAGCGTCGCATAGGGAAGCCTCGCGCGTGAGGGTACAACGCGCAAGTGTCCACCACTGCACCGTGTAAAAGCTTCAGTGCTCGCAGGTCATTATCCAGGGCATGTCCAATCAAGATCGTGTCCGTACCCACGAATCCAAGTATATCATTTTGTACATCTCGCAGCGTCTTAGTCGCGCGCGCCAAGTCGCGCGGCCTGATGCCCGAGAAACGAGTGTTGTGATCAACTACAGGTGAGCTCGGTTTCACTAGTGATTTGTATACAAGTCGGCCATCAGCGGCGATGACCGCAATACTAGCTAATTCCAGGCCTGCCGTTGTGTAACACATCTCTGTATCGATGGCGTATACACCACCGCGAGGCGAACGGGCTCGCACATAACCTTCGAGAGGCCCATTCATACCTGGACGAGTGCCGCTCCATACATGGAAGCGGGCCGAGCTGCAACCTCTGGCACCCAATGGTGACTTGCAGCAAGTGTAACGGCAATCCCCACTCACACGTCCCCAATGATAGAGACACGGCTCATCTTTGAGATATTCACCTTCGCGAGTCATTCGAAACATTTTATCACAACGAACACACAAATGTTCCACTGTATCCGCTTCTTCATCACTGTCGGAGCGCGGAGTCGAACCCAACGACCCGCGGCCGCTGTCGCCTTGTGAGCCGGGCACAAACTCCGGCGCGTTAACGTCCCAAGTCGTAGCTGGCAGAGGTCTAGGTCGAGGCGGCGGATTGATATACACCACCGCTTTCGACGAGTTCGGATCAATCTCAAGCGGATATCCCAAGGTCCACATGCGCTTCGGTGACAGAAGATGCGGTCGGAGTGCTTCTACCAGTTCTTCAGTGGAGATTCTCGACGGCGTCGACGGCGTCGGCGGCGCGGACGGGGGGCGGCGTCGATCACGCGGCTTGCGCCGGCGTGCTGCAGCGCTGGCAGAGTCCACCGTCGCGAGGGTCTCTTCATAAAACCAATCGTGTAATTGAATACAAAAATGCATGTTTCTTGGCTGGCTTGTGTACACATAGAGTCGAGATAGCGAGCGCGGAGCTGGAGGCAGAGATACGTGCTATCGCGCGCGCGGGCGCTGTACTAATGGCGCGATGGTGGGGCAGCCTACGCTTTATACGTTACGTAGGTAGCGCGCGTTCGTTAACGGGACACGCCAATCGACCGGCCTATTCTCATTTTTCTAAACAATAAAAAGCTTGATATTTGTAAATAAGAGAAATGTGAGATTGAATAAAAAGTGGCGTATTTTCGTTTACATAACAAAACAAGGACTAGTTCTAATCCTAAATGCTATCGAGAAAGTCCCGCACGCTTTGTTTACACAGATCAGCTGATGTTCCGCGTGGTGTTTTCGTACTTACGTTATAAATAAAAACTACGCCATGTGGCATTTTTTAAAAGAATATTTTGGAATGACATTTCTTCTACAGAATATTATGACACATTCGACTATAGTTTAAATGTTAATTGCATATACCAAGAACTAATAAATTAAATAATTATTCAGACTTAATTTCTCTGGCAATTTTCGTAAATATGCTTTCTGGTAAAATCATTAAGCAGCTTGTTAGCAGTTATACGTATAGTTACCCAGAAGTTAATTTGTGAGGGAGTACTCGAGCGGTAGCGGAAGGAAGGACGGCCGTTGCCCTTCCCTGACTCCGCTATGTATAAGAAAATCGAATTTATAAATAAACTCGCTTTTAGTCTCAGGGTTTATTTATCAATAATGGAAGCATTAAATACTGACTACATTAACTGACTGACTTCTTTGTGAAAGATGATAATTTGTCGGTATGACTCACTACAATGGAGGATGAAACTTACATAGGTTTTTAGAAAACTAGCATACGTGACTAAAGACAGATAGTAATCTTGCTACGGAAGAAATTTATAGGGCAAGTATTGAGGAAATATTTGTTTATGCTTTCACGATGGATCGTTGTATTATCAGCTTTATCTAGTGTTATACTTTTAATTTAGATAACCTCATCATTTGAAATAATTAGGTATCTACAGAGAGATCTGTTTTATACATAAGCTCGTTAATTGTTTTTCTTGATAAACAATCGCTCCAATAAGTTATTTTTATTCGGATCAATAATCTGTAATGAACTTCACTATCAAGCGCATGTGCGCACGAAGGATACGGTACATAATCGCAATAGTATGTCTGTCTGTCAGTGCGTATGCGTACATCGTGAGGTTGGTGTCGGTTAGTATAGTCGTACGTATATATAGCATAGCGTGTGAGCATGTGTGCTGAGCGGTTGTTTGTATACAGAAGCGCGTGTGGGCGCGGCGCGCTGGTCGCTGACACCGGCGATAACCTTCGATGTCAAACGCGCATCGACTCTGGGAACGGTACCGAGCACGACACTTCTGTTGGCCCGTGCGGCCACTACGTCTAAACTGATAATAATTCCTACTAAATTGTTTGACGTCGGGTAAACTTGGCTCGAAGCAGAATATAAAAAGTGGAAAATCTCGGATTCAGTAGAACCACTCTGAGAAATGGAACCGGACTCTATACCGGATTGTGGCGCAGCTATGCTACTGGCACCGTAAATTCCTTGAAGAGCTTTATTTATAAAGGGGATGCTACGTAAAGTAAATTCATTAAAATTATTCAAATGACATTCAGTTGAGTAAATAAAACTGCTTATAATAACTTTTGTGACAAAAGGAATGTATAAATCCACTTATTTCAATATTTATTGTCTACTATTTTATTTAAATTTTACATATGGGTGTCTGCCCGTTTTAAATCCACTAATTTTAATAAATTGCTACATTTTTGTGTGTACCATTCGACATTTATGTTTTTGTACGTCTAGCAGATTACCTACTTAAAAAAATGTAGGACGACTCTAATAATTGAAATTAAACTCTTTTTGTGAGTGTGTGCGTTGATCGTATGCAAATGAAACCGATTATATACTAGCACTTGTAACACGACTTTTTATATCAGCTAGAATACGGTTACGTTTATGACCGAACGTACTAATGTAATTGGAAATTATGTCAACTAAACGTACTATCAGCGATGAACGATAAGATTTCTATTATTAAGCGCCAAATATTTTCTTTGTTTATCGTTATTTAATAGGTTCATTAAATAATAGTAACGACGCGATTTTAATGCTTTCGTTGGAGCATAGTATAGCTAAATGTGTTTACGTTACGTGCGAAGTCGAACGCGGTACAATAGACAAACCGGGACTGGCGGTATTCCCTATCCATGTCGCAGCAGTGCGCGTCACAACTGGATTAACTTCACCACTGCCATGGCACCCGTTATATGAGAACTGTATAAATGGGATAAGTGGTTGTCTACGACGGCGACGCCAATAATAAACGTAAACGCCTACTTCTGTTGTTCTACTCGCGATCGCGGTCAGTGGGCCACGGCAAGCGATGAGTATTACCGGAACTTAAATTTCAGATACCTATGTTGAGCTCGGGGACCTTGACAGTAAGAACATACCTGTATGGTAAATGATTACAGACAGGCTCTACGTCATACACGCACGTTAAATATTGCCGACACACTGTGACCATATTGAGAAATAATTGCATGAATAATTCAATTTATTCCGTCGATATACCAAAACCAGTCAAGTGAGAGTTTTACTAGCTTGAAGAGTTCCACCAATCGGTGATTTCGGGAAAATCATAAAACGGCAAATAAATTATTCTATCTTAATGTTTATCCTATTTAATTCTCTATCTATTATTATTGTTCATGATATGATACCGCTCACTGGCGGACAGACAACAGAGTCAACAGAGGCTTCGTAATAGGGTCCCGTTGGAAGTTTTGGATTGGAACGCGTCTGGTACGGAATCCTAAAATCCTAACAAGTATTTGTTGGCATATAAACAATCGGCCAGAACTAACTGGGTAAAAACCAATGACTTAATTTGATTGAAATTATTTTATTTTCTACTCATTTATCGCAGTTTTTTGCGGTAATAAGTATTTTACCAGAAAAGTTGTAACTAAAGAACCTGCTACATCATAACCAGTTTTGGAATGTACCACACGTGTCGATATTTTTTTAATATTGTTTTTTTATGTGTATAGAAATAAAACATCACAATCATAAATAATTAACAAAACTAAAAATACAGTTTTATGACAAATTAAATCATTGTCTAAAAATCTAGCGTTCTCATTGTCATAGGTGTTCCAAAATAACTGTGATAATCAGTGCGTGGGTCACAGAGTAACAACAAAGCTACTGCGGGCTGATAACATCACGGCGAGCAGTGTTTTGGTGAAAGTTGTACATCATCGGCAGCTGACCACTGTCACGCAACTGCAAGTGGGTCAAGGAGCTTGCGTAGCCACTGTGACTAAGCCAACCGTATGAATGGCTCGCAGTTTTAAGCCATATGAATAAGCTTATCGACATTACATTCGCTGAATACTACAAATATTAGAGGAAATGACTAACAATAGGAAATATGTAATTATTAACAACAGCAATAAAATAAAAGGGTGATTCAAAGTGAACAATAAACGACACAATTTTTAATAACACGCCCACTAATGTAAACAAGACTAACGCTAAATTTTCAAGTGTTTGTGTAACCAATAAACAACGGACGCGTGAAACTGATTTTGTTAAGAAGATACATGAATTAGGCAGATTAGCATTAAAAGATAAAGATTTGGTCCAAATAGGTGTTTGCGACTTTTGCGAGGTTCAAATTCACTAACACGGCCAGAACTAGCACTAATAAGGACTATTGATATAACGGCGCATTGAAGAAGTTCAAACTAGTCTGTAACAAACCGGAAAAATAACGTTTTCGGGGCACGTCCACCTACAGCGTTGACACCGTGGTTCACATACTACCTAATACGAGACACGCATATAATGGTACGTTTTGATTTTGTCGTGTCGTCTTTGTCAAAACAACAATACTTCTGCGATATTATTCAAGTCTGTTAATTGCACAAATCTCATAATAAACAAGTTAATATTAAGCATTGGCTGCTGTACAAAGATTGTTTAAAGTCCAAAGATCGAAATCGTCTCACAGTATAAGGACAAAGTAGAAGTGTTTATCCACTGAGATGTGTGTTCAGCGCTACCTTCATATTTCCACCTACGTAATGTGCAGGCTTTAGTAATTATCGTACAATGCTTTTTATACTCATCAAAGTCAAAGATAAATGGGAGTAAATTGACGTTTGAAAATTCATGGACAGCGGATAATGATCGCGTAGGTAACATTTGAAAACGGTTTTAGAACGATTACTATGTATTTGCAGTACGTAAGGTTGCACGAGTTGCCGGTTTTCAATAATTTAAAATGATTTGTTTATCGGTTCGAAGACGTAGTTTTAAATTATCTACATTATAGGTTTAGCTTGATTTTATTTACTTGTACCTATTATATGTGTCACGAAAATGTTGAAAATACGTCCATAGAAATTTAGTGCAGTATTAATTCTACCTACTACTAATCCTTCAAAATTGAAAATGTGTTTGTAAAAAAGAACAACCTAATATACCTACTTCGGTAGGCAAAATCATAAAACTAAAACATTGTTAGACCAAATAAAGAGCTAAATACTAATGCATTTTTACGTAGGACATGGTCAACTGCTACGTGCAGTTATAACCTAATGAGTACCTTGGTATTAAGTTAGATGTAATAATATATTTCTGAGAATTCGTTTTTGGTAGCAAGAAGATTCAGTACGTGGGTAGATAGCCCACACATATCGCCCAAGTATCACTATTGCTTTTGTACTTGTGACAAATCTTAATTGGCTGCTAATATGTATAGACAGATCATAGATTTGGAAATATTTATTATGTACTCAATGGCCTAATAATGGTATTACGTTAATAGGCAATAAGAATAGAATAATGAGTAACTAATATTGTAATACAATTGGAGAAGTAATTGTGATAGATAAGGGTGTTTAGCAAAGATAATACTTTATAAATAGTGCATAAAGTCGTCACGCCGCAGACAGCGACCCGTCTGAAACTACTCGATAATAGGAAACTATGTTTCCTACGTTGACCGCTTATCTGTGCGTTACTGCGCAGTTTGTAGGAAATATAACCACTTACATGCATATCACCAATGTTTATTTTTATTATTAAACTCTTTATAATGTTAATCATACTTCCCCAAATACCTACTGAAGTCGATTAAATTATATGCGACCTACTTAAACAAAATCTACATGTGTGTAAATGTTAATTAATCTGTCGTAAACCAAACAGGTCGCAACTCGCAATGATGTCAGTTTTGGGAAACCAGCACAGTCGTGAGCTCGCGTGACGTGAAGCACAGTTTCATTGAAGAATTATACAGAATGAGTTTATTATAGATTGGCAAAATGTTAGTGGGATGTTTTCTTATTTTTAGCTGTGATCAATAAAATTTCAAGGTGGAGGACAAACGAGGCGGCGACACGCGCCATCGGATTGTCCGAGGCGGGCGGAGTCCTCGGTGGCGTGGTGCCAACGTACGACGCTACTCCAATGTGCGTCACACTACGTAAAGATCTGATAAGTCCAATACGGGATCATTATTATTCATGTACTTAGTTTTGATGATGAATCGTCTAACACAATCTGGCTCCAAATGTGAAGTATTAGATTCATCAACATCATCTATCGTCATCGTTTCATCGTATCATCGTTTTTTCTGACAATTAGCCAAACTCAGTCAGTATTTTTTTTTAGTGTTCCAATCAAAGATTCGTAAAATATGTCCTAAAATAATAATTATTGTTTATGTATCAAGTGTAGTAGTAACGTTTAACGTACAGCCCAAACCACTGGTCCTAGAGACATGAATCTTATATATAAAATCTTATATATAAAATTCCCGTGTCACAATGTTAGTTACCGTACAACTCCGAAACGGCGTTACCGATTTTTACCAAATTTGATATGCATATTCAGTAGGTCTGAGAATCGGCTACTCTCTATTTTTCATACCTACCTCTAAGTGATAAGGGTTGTTCACCCTTAAATATTTTTTTACCACTAGGTCATCACTACTCTCTTCAGAGGGCCTAGCCAAGTGGCATTGTAGAATAGAAAACGAAAACGAATAGATTGTCAAATGTATGGAATTGACATAAGCTTTCGCAAAAAAAATTCAAATCTCCATACATTTGACAATCGTTTTCGTTTCGCTATCTATTCTACAATGCCACTTGTCTAGGGGGGCAGAATATAATCCGTACTATCCGTACGGCGCGCAGTTTTGCTACAATACTCAAATTACTCCTCATTTTCCCGATCTCAAGACCTCCACGGCGCCCATGGCCTCCGCACGCAGAGTGATAGTTACTGGTTGAGTGAATTGTTTTTTCCACGAAGCTTTTGCTCGTAAAAACGGCTAGAATTTAACCAGCAAAAAGTCTTTAATCGCTTTTTTACAGCCCAAAAATGTTTCCTTTAATTCTTTTAATGAACTTTACTTATACAATTGATTTACCACAGTTCAGTGGTTTCCTGCTAACCATTCAAAGGTATACTTTTATTTAATTTGTTAAGCTCTCAATTATTCAGTGTTAATGTATTAAGTAAGAACACAAATTTAGGGATTACAATTTATTTTAATAATATTTTTATTTTATTATTGCAAATTCTATGTTTATTTGGGTGGTCAAGTTTATTCATTTCTCTCTACTGACCCGACTTCACCTCTACGTTGTTTCTGACGGGTGTAACAATTTGTGTTGTTTTCATTTATAATGTCATCTAGATACCGATAAACTCATATTTACAAGGTCGTAGAGCCGATTAATGGTCGCAATAACAAATTGTTATAGGCGTATAGAAAGTTAATGACGCCTATCTTCTTGCCACAATCCCTTAGCAGTCTTGAAACTAATATTAAATATCAGCAGCGCGATATCAAAGAGAGGGTCTTTTTGAAATCGCGCTGCCAGGTAAAAAGGGATGACAACTTCTTCCGTGTAGAAACCACGCGGTAGTGGTTATTAAATAATATAATCGTAACGAATAACAGCTCATTCACGGTACAGGGGGCTATTTGTTTGATAACAGGTTGTTTAAGCAAATGTGTAACTGCGGCTGGTGATTTTATGCTAGGTGGCTGGCGAAGTAAACGTATGGCGGTCATCGGCCTTGTTAGTCCATGAGCGGTGTTGTCGTCATAAATGCAAATTGCTTTGCGCTAATTTACAGAAGAGTACAATGCCATCCACTTAATCATCACGATCGACGTCTAAGATAAAAAACCCCTCACGCATAGGTTATAAATAAACGTTTTTATGAAATACTCTAAATTCTGCATAAAGGAGTGGCTGGAATCGTGACTTGTCTTGTTTTTGTGCAGCAATTTGGCAATAAAGGTGGACGGATTATAGAGAAATATGAATTTTGTTACGTTTCTTAGCTACATTTAGGCCACATTTGAATCTACAGCAATTTGTTGCCATGAATAACATTAAGGTACTTGATTTAGTTTCGACCCCAAATCGGTACAACTCGTTAAGTAATCCGGTCAAACACTACAGTGGAGCTCAATTGATGAATTGTTGAGTGCCATAATTGGACCGTAGATACTACCTACTTGTACCTACTTGTGTTGTGTGTTGTTGTTACTACCTACTTGTCGCCAAGTATTAGTCATTCGAAAAATTGTAAACAAAAAATGCGTAGCAAAAACGTTTACCTGACAAACATTCAAAAACTAAAGGACCATATTTCTTTAGGTTGTATAGAGTATATTTCTTTGTTGCTTCCAGCAAACGAATCACCAGTGGTGGCGCAACTAGTAAAATGTATGTACTCTATGTACCAAACATAAGGACACCAGTTGCACTACCAGGTCTGTCCTTCCCTTACTTTTACGACGTACGTATAGCAAAGGAAGTATTACCTCTTCGAAAATTTGTGTAGCTCTAGAGTCTAGACACTACAGTGGCGCGACCAAGATGCGCATACTGCTCATTTCCCATTACCGCGGAACGGGATGGAAGTAATACACGAAACTACGAAACGCGTACTACTTCTACGTAATACTACATTTTTACCTACGCGACTTCTCAGCTGTGCTACCAACGCAGCTTTAACGCATTGCCAGCGCCAACGAACCTTCTATAATACGCCACGCGTCTTCTACGCCATGCTACGCACCGCTACGGAGAGAATTGGTAACTACTACGCAGGGCTACGGAACGCCAACGGACCTCCTACTGAACGCTACGCAGTATTACTCTACAGTGCCTACGCCGCTACGCGGCTACTACGCCATGCTACGCCGCTTTAACGTATTGCTACGGAGCACATACGTAACTACTACGCAGGGCTACGGAGACCTTCTACATATCGCTACGCATTTACTTGGCTACTACGCCCAAGCTATGCAACTTTAATGCACTGCTACAGAGCAATTTATTTTTATTTTATTTTGAAGTTTCTACATAACGCAACATCGAAACAATACTACGAGGCACCGCGACTGCTATGCTACGCAATGAAATACTGCTTCAACGCAACACCTAAGCAGCGATTTTATTAACCGACTTCTAAAAAAAGGAGGAGGTTCTCAATTCGAATGTTTGTATGTTTTTTTTTTTTTTTTTTATGTTTGTTCGCGCATATCTCCGTCGTTTACCAACCGATTTGAACAATTCTTTTTTTGTTTGAAAGGGTAGACTTTCCAAATGGTCCCATTGTCATCAGGTCCAGGATCTGATGATGGTATCATGCCGAAATCGAGGGTACTCCTCAATTTTTTTATAGAAAAACGTACATTTTTTTTTTAAAGTTACTCTACGTAGTTGGGACCCTAACTAAAAAGTAAAAAATAAAAAACTTTTTCCAAAAAAAAGATAACCGACTTCAAAAACAAAAAGGTCAAAAATAACTATTTCGGAAGTCGGTGGCAAGGCAACACAATTCGACCGGCAGAAGTGAAGCCACCGACTTCCGAAATAGTTATTTTTGACCTTTTTGTTTTTGAAGTCGGTTATCTTTTTTTTGGAAAAAGTTTTTTTGTCAACACAATACCTACACGGTAGCAACTTAGAGAGGTAAACGTAGCGAATTGAAATTGCAAACGATTCGTACCCGCTTAAAATCATATTGTGACTGCACACACATCTTAATATTAGCTGTTTCCGGGAAAGTAAAATACCCCTATTAATTGACCGACTTTAACTGATGTAAATGAGCTTTGAAGTTGAATGAGTATGAAGTAACGGATATGAGTCATTGTGGTGTTAAAAGACAATAGGTCAGCTACTGTCACATACATAAGGAATTTTAGAGCTTTGAGTTTCACACAACAGATTAGAATTTTAACCGATATTTAGTTCATTTGAAAATTAAATACTCAGGTATGAAAAAAAAAGGTTTCCTGACCTAGTCATAGAATTTTAGGATGCAATAACACATATTACAAGTATAAAGTAAAAAAAACTTAAAAACCGTAAATGTAGTTTCATCAAATTAATTACAATTAATTATGCAGAACCTACGGATATTTTTATGAAACTTCAATTTTGCCAAGAAAATAAGTAAACTACATAGATTCATTGCAATACGTTCTCTTAATCATATTGATTATGAAACACGTCTCAGTAAATACATAGTGTCTATATGGAGTCTGTTATGTATAGTCAGTCTGAGTACCACCTCAGTCAGTCTGAGTGTCACCTATACATATAATCAAAGCGTCGACGGAACAGCCGGAACCCGATCACACACCTTATTACTACATAGAGTCTATTATCAGGAAGACGAGCACCTACTGCTTACATGGAAGTACGCACACACTATCACAAGGATGTGTGACCGAAATAATACTAAACGTTTGACGTCAAACATCTTATTCACCATTCACGCGGGATATTTTGCAAAATAAATCCGTTTACCTCAACGTATCAGAGGAATTACCGGATCTCAATATAAGGAAAATTTCTAAACGTTCGTATGATATAATAATATACGTCATAAGCAGAATATTAAGAAATAATAACACAGTCAGTTTACGCTCGTTAACAGACGAATTATGCGCATACTTGGTATTACAAATTTGATTTCAGTTACGTGTACATAATCCGAGGACTTTTAATGTGTACGGAGTTAATTGTGCTATAGCAAATATAATGATTAGTCTTTTATTAATGTACCCTTGAGTACCAGTGCCATGTGAATAGGACGCGACCGCATCGACATCGCAGTTGCTTAATAATTTAAACAGCTGGTTTCTAAACGGAAACACCAAGCTGCAGTGCCTTTGTACGATGTTATGCAAGCAGTTATCCATGTAATGGAGCCGAAGGTTGCAATTAACTATAGTGGGCGTGGCGCTCGATTCACACTTTTTGTAAATCATAACAATTAATTAAATATCCACGACATAATAAATACGAAAAATAACCATTTTCCGCAGAGTGATATCAATTTAGAACCTTTAATAAGGAAGGCAAACTGTTTGTATTTTTTACCAACAAATGTACGTTTACAAACGTTCTGTTAAGTAACACCGAAGTTTAGTAAACCGTAACTAAATTAACCATAAACCTAACTGTCGAACTGACCTCGCAAGTCTCAACACAACTTCTTTTACATGCGAAACAACAACTATGTATTTTGTAGCACGTGTTCTTATTTCTAAATAGGGAACAATCTTGCATAAGGTACTAACATAATCATTATTTATTTTTATACTTAATTCAATAAGTATAATCAAAGGTAAATTCATGGCGGATGTGGTCCCTTGCCAATTGGCATCAGAACTGGGTTACAGTATCGCTATGAATTCCGCTGTTTATTCAGTATCTGTATGGAGCGCGGGATGACGCTAGCGGAAGTAACGGAATGAACCTCTTTTGTCTCTCGTTTTAATTTGTGTGTCATGAATGGTGATTAGAGGCGAATTTACACGTGATACAAAACATTACCATTTTGACAATGTTATTAAAACATTCCCATATCAAAATAACGGCGTGTCCTAGTTTTTTGATAATTCCAAAATATATAAAGAACACTTTAAATTAAACCTTCGAACACACGTGATACCAGACAAAATGGAAAGACAATAGCAGCGCGACAGCCGGCTGTCGCTTGGTCGTTGAAAGGGTAACTATAGGAACATACATAAGGACAAGAGAAAAAATCTCAATATTTACGAACATTATGGCAAATCATCACATGCAAACAAAACAAATAGAAGGGACTAGATAGCCGTAGAGGTTGTTGCTGACACAACCTCTAACTACGCTTGGTCTAGAAGAACATACTAAAAATAACAGACACAAGATCGCTATCAGTATCAAAATATTATAGGTAACTTTACATTTCACATGTCTGTCTACAAAGTCAATGGTTGCTGGTTACTCAGCCATTATTGCTTATTGAAAAAAGCAGTGACGCGATTTCGGCGGCCATGGCCTTATGCAAACGTTGCCATTTCGACAATCAGTTTCTAGCAACTTCGAGAAATTAGCAAACATAATTGAGATGAGAGAAATCGAAGTCTGCAAAATTTGACAGCTCGGAATACGTGAATAGGCGCACGTGTTGAAGGTCAACGAATCAGATACTGTATAACCGTATAGACGCACTTTTAAAATTATCTCTAAAATGACACGCGTCGTATTCAAATCCAGTACAAGTACACGTAAAAGGACCCTGTATGGCCAATTACTGCTGGGGATGCGGAATAGTTCTAATAGTTACCGTGGCCCCGGAACATAAAGGGCAACCGAAGGAACATGATTGGGTTTTAGTCAGTAAAAGTCTGATACGAAGGACGGGAGAAGTAATTTGATGATTTCCCACTTACAAAAAAAAACCAATACAAGTCAACCGTGATTGCTGTTCCCGTTTTACCTACGATAGTTGTTCTAATAAAGGAGATAGATTGAAAATCTTTTCTTCATTACATCAGGAAAATTAATATGCCAGTTTGAAAAGCATTTCCCGGTGCGGAAGGCGGTAAATTATGTTGTTGTATATTTATAGATAAACATCGACAGATACAGTCGCTTAGCAACTAACGGAAATAGAAACGTTGAAAAGATTTCATGTAACATTTGTACACGTGTAAGAACATTTTTCCTTGTTGTCTTGTGTGCCCTATTTTTTAATGTTAAGTAAGTCTTTGTTAGAAAATCTACGGTGATAAACCGTACTAGTGTTTTTCTCGTTTCAGTAGACAATCCTACTCATGTTATAAGTGTAAAAGTTTGTGTGTGTGTGTGTGGATGTTAGTTACTCTGTCACGCAAAAACTACTGATCGGATTTTGATGAAACTTTACAGTAGTATAGCTTCCGCATCTCATTAGGACATTGGCTACATAACTTCACCCAGTGACCAAAGGGAGTAAAGCATTAACCAAAAACCTGACGTGGGTGAAACCGCGGAGGACCGCTAGTTTTCAATAAATTATAACGTCGTTTTGTACTGACGATGCGCCTGTCATTGAATTATTTTCCTGCTTCCTACTCAGTATTACAGGCTTTGTTCTTTGCGAACGCCACGACTCTACTTTGTGTTAACTGAATACGAAGGATTCACTTTACATTCTTGTTGAAAGAGAATTTTAATTAAACGAAAAATCGCAAGTTAAATTAACTAAGATACCTTGTTAATTATACTGACATGGCGACCTTTAATTTGTCTAGTTGGTATATTTCCTACCTGAAAATGAGCTAGTATGTATTTCGTAGGAATTAGTGAAGAGATGTTAATATTCGGTGTGTATGTAACAAAAATACAAGATATTCAGTAAGCTGAGCTTCGAACGGTGATTCGTAACGGTTAAGAGTTGAATGCCCAAGGACTACGCGTTTTTACATTACATCGCTCTAATTTGAATGGCACTAATCGAACTAGCGTGCCTGTTACCTTTATTTACGTGTTTTTATACCTATTTACGCTCAGAGCTAAATACCACTCTAATAGTTATCACTTTATTAGTAAAGGCTTCTAATTCTCACACAGACTCAATAACTGTTCAGTAATTTCCAAAGATTTCCGCAAATAAATACGCATGTAGCCTACATTTCGATTCTATAAATAAATTACAGATTTACATATTCTTAGTTAAATAAAAATGGTCACTAGGAAGATGAGAGATTAATGACATTATAAATCACTGTCGCATCAATTTATCAGACTCGAAAAAAGAAAACATTACAGTCGCTTTCTACATGCTAATAATTCTTATTATTATTCGTTATGCGAACATATCAGTAAATATCGATTTATAAATACAATTCAGTTGTCAAGAATATAAATCTTTGAGCCCTTGGTTTGAGAAGAAACACATTAAATTAGGAACCTATAAAACTGCAAGTGAATGGTCAATATGGTCATGAAGGTCAAGCTCATTGCAAAAACCTATTATTTCAGTAGATTTCAATGTCATTGATACAAAATTTTTAACGTAAAACAGTAGATAGTTTAATCGTTCTTTCTAGAATTAACCTAATAGACTAGTGCGTAGTCTTTATCCAGCTTTTTAATACACTTTAAACTCGCGAAATCTCGACTCTTTGGGTACACAAGCAAGTCGTTAATTCTTATAAAAATAATATTTTAAAATAATCTTAAGTTAAGTATTACCATCACCAGTGTTAATAAATAAAGCGTAGCGGTTTAATCGTTATGTTATATACATTGTCTGTCATGTGCATTTTCGATGGTCCATACGGTCTTTTGTTCGCAGTTTCGATGAATAAACAAAATATAATCAAATAAACTTAAAAAATACTTATAAATTAGTAAAAACAACTCATAGCAAGGCTAGTCTATTAAAATAAATACGAGTACTCGATACACATGCATTATGTAATTATGAGGAAAACAAAAGAAAATAATGATGTTTCTTAGAAATGGCAACAATTAGTAGTCTTAACATTTCTCAAGCTATATTATTAAAACCAGTTTCATAGATTGGATGACAGCCAAAGTTCAAAAACCTTAGAAATTTTTATTATTTTGTTTGTGAATGTCAATGGATTGTAAAAAAAACTTGATCAGAGTTGCATATTTTCATATTCGCTGATGTCATGGACTGATATTTGTTTACTTAATTCAATGATATAAGCGTCATTCATAGCTGCAAAATAGTGCGTGATTCGGTTCAGCAGATTTGCGTAATTGCTAAATATGTACATTAACTTAACAACAATGCGTGCATACATTTACTACAGGTTTTCCTGGATTTATAATTTTTCCGATCAGTTTCATGAGGTTTCTGAAAGTAATTTACGTATTATTTTTGACCAGACGGTATAATTAAATAAAAAGATATAATAAAACAGACAAAGAATCGTACAAAAAGAAAAAATCAGCACGGAGACATGCAATATGCAGACTTCATTGCATCTTATAAATAAATTGAATAAAATAACATCGTCGTGCGTCGAAGTTCCCGTCTTGAACCCAACACACAATACGTCTAAAACTGAATTGTCTGTGTAAATGTGCATGAAATCAAGGTTAGAACCGAGGACCTTCCGCACTTGGGGTGACGCCGCTGTTTGGAGACAAAAGACCTCGACGTTTAACTCTTTTCCTAGTTTTTGTAAAATCTTACGCCCTTGAAATCAACAATTAACCGACATGTTTTCAGTCAAATCTAATCGACAACAAAATCTAACAACTGCCTATTTAAAACCTTTCATTTCTCCTACAGAAGTTTCAAATTACAATTTAATTTTTATATTAAATAATATTTCCATTGGTTATGTAAGAAGTTTCTTAAAACTTCTTATTTAAATAATTAATTTAATGTAGTAAACAGTAAAATTATTAAAATAAAAAATTACGTAGCTCAGTAAGTTTCAGTATTCTTAGCGCCATCTGACGGCGACGCTTAGAACCTGAGACAGGTGACTCAAGCTAGCGACTCTACACTTAACAACTAGATGGCAGGGTTAGCGGCGGACAAATAAAGGCACTGCTAAACTGAAAACTTTTTATCAAAATTTTCTTCTTCAAAGAAGAATTTCAAGTGTTCGCACATTATTACTATATTAAAACATTCAGTCATGGTTTTAATACAATAAGAATTACATAGCGCCACTTACTTTAACCCGTGACAATTTAATTAAGATAAGTTCATTGAGTAGGGAGCGATATGCAAACAAACTAGTAAATATACCTAAATAGTAAAAACGTATTTACTACCGGTACGCGTACTACGCACACCGCGTGCTTCACCGGTCAGTGCAAAACAATCCGTAGTGCAATTCCGTACCACGTGTTTTTAACTCTACCGGATTAGTCAACTCGAACAATGCTTCAATTCATAATACTGATTAAATACGACTAAAGCGATTGTGGCAAAAGAATTTATATACTACGCAATTTCTTTTCCTTTAAATTCAATACTGTTCCCTTTATAGTGCAAGCACGTAAAAGTATTGGAAATATTGCGTTTGAAATTTTAAGCGCTTATTGAGAGTTGGCTCGGATGCAAGGAGGGTGAAAGTGGATCGACTTGTTTAGTGCGACTTGGTCTGCACCCACTGCGAGCTAGGCATTTCACCTAGCTTTCCAACATTAGCAACGTTGATGAATGCCAGCTATTACGGAAACAGCTACACAATACATAATAGTTACAATGTTACACATCATCAAAACTATATTTATCCAACGACCAGTTCGCAAATTGAAGGCCATAAATTAGTTACACATGTGTAAATATTACATGAATAGTGGTTTGTTATATCGTGCCCAAATCATTATCTATTAGCTGTAAACGATATCGATTATATCATCAATTCTTTATCGCATTGTTTTAGGAAAGTGAGTCAAAATTAATTGTGGCATTAAAACGCACTGGTAAACATAATAATATGCCTTACTGTAAACACAAACTGAAACGTTAAACACTGTTTTAGTAATAAGAAGGCACAACAACACTCATACTGAACTATAGAAAGTGCGCAGTGAGACAACTTTCGCGACCGAATTCAAGAGAAAGTAGTCCGGAGCGCCGCGCGCATACATTATATCATTTTATCCGACTTTAGGATTATATCACAAGTAATGTTTACAAATAAAAGTATATATCAACAAGTCCGATTTTTATAACTCGTTCTCATACCGGCTTTATTGATCAGTTGTGTTGCAGAACTGTTTCGGTTTCGTTGCAAATTATTTAAATTATTATTTTAGCTGAGTCGAAACGTTTATAAGAGTCTGCATCCGCTTCGACTGTAAAACTTTAGTTCAAAATGATCAGCTTTCGCTTTAGTTATCGCAGCATCCACGGAAACTTTGTTCGTGCACGCCAAATTAACATGTCCGCGCACTAAACACCTCTATTTACAGAAACTAACAATGGAAGGTCACAGTTGGTAATACATACAAATGAGAAGAATTCTGCCGTGGCGACAACTCTGTGAGTGTGCCATGTAGGCGCTCTTTGTCTTCCTAGTTTTGCTCATAAACCTGACGCGATAACTAATGAAACACTAATAACTTTTTATCTTTATTCTTTAACACAGTTCCCTAATTCTTGCGATTTATTTTAAGTTACGTATTTACTTTAATGCAATTATCGATAACCATTACCATAATTTTACTGATATCACTGAATTGCGTACTTATGTAATTTATACTTCTGTAGGAACTGAAGGCAGGTTCAGTGATAAAAGTAGAAAGCAATGTTTATATAAACATTGAAGAATTTTGTCTTATCATATCACTGTAGTGAAACGGAATAATATTTTTTATAGTTATCTTAAATATTTTTCGTAACCAGTGATTAATTTCTACAAAATAGATTTTATGCACAGTTTTATAACTGCTGTATTTAAGATTCTTTAAAACTAACTAGTTTTTTTTTAAACTAAACTTTTGTATCTCTTTTGAAAAAGATCTACAAGGAAAGCGATCGTTTAAAATGATCTTAGAATCCATTTTGCAAGTGGATTCCAAAAACTTCAATCTGGGTGTTTCCCTGATTAGGTTCTATGGAAAATACAAAACCATAATTTATCTAACTTATAAATTTTCCTCGTTTTCAATGTGTGTGTAATGTATTGATTTCTACTTACACACGAAAATTAAGACTATTTACATATTACTACTACTACTATTTACTACTATTTGTGATGGTCATTCCTTCACCTAGTGTAAACAGTCTTAATTTTCGGCAAGTACTAATTTTTCAGGTACAACGAATAGACTAATTAAGTTACAAGCCTCAGGGAGGCCTACGTCTGATGACCGTCATAGGAACACCGTCATAGCTGATCTCATAAACACAATGCTTGTAACTAACTAAATAGACAAACGAAAACCTACGTTTAGTACCATTCACGAACTTACGGTTAAATAAACAAATTGTACAAAGAAAGATAAGATGGATCTATCTAATATTTATACGACGTCTATGTAATACACGTACATAAAACAAATATAAGCACAAGGCTCTTCTTGGAGATTTTAGATGTCCAAGGTAAGTTCCTTAGTATTTCGTCAAAAAATCCACATACGACTTAATTTGTCATGTTTTACATAATGCTATGGAAATGTTGGGCGGATCAGATACGCCGCGGTCAGAGGTTAAAGATTTTCTACTATACATATACATACGAAAAACAACTGATCTTCACAATTCTACTACAAACGTAATAATAAGTAAAATACAGGAATTGCTTTTAGATGCTACCACATTCATTGCATAAATTATAGCGGTTAATATATTATTATGAATTGGTTGTCTATATTTAGAATAAGATAAATTACGATAAGCTTACAAAATTGATGTTTGATATACATGGCTTAAGTAAATGATAGATTGTTTATGTATTGCTACATTTTTGTAGTAAACAATGTGAATATGCAAATCTTTTACTTCTAACATTTAAATGAAACGTCAACAATACATACTTAGTGCAATTTAAGTACATTACATAACAATATTCAAAATAAACACAACATGCTTATGTAGTGACAAATCACAAGAAACTTTCTCATATGAAAATGCATATTCTGCCGCCATAAGGAAAAAGGACGTTTCTACATAAAGTATGAAATGGAGAAAAAAAATATTAAACATTTAAAAACTTAAAAAAATCGCTGTGTGAAAGGAAATAAACAAAATCATTATTTTGTGGGGCAAAAAGCTGTATTAGATATGGATCTGTATGAATTAATATTAAATTTTAATGAAATATTTTTTTTAATATTTTATAAATTAGTTTTTCCTTTTCTTTTTATTAAAAAAATATCGATAAAATACGGGATACTGCAATGAAAAGACGTATCTGGCTAGATACGTCCTTTCAACTTAGTATTTTTTTAAATGTCTTTCCTACTTAGGGATAATGGGTTACCAGATTCTAATAAACTTAATAAAAAAGACGTAAGTAGCCATTTGCTGCTTTTCAACTTAGCATAAATATGAGTATGTACATATTTAATGACCTTAAAAATATCGTTAAATGTAACTGACGTAAATTTTAACATGATAATTATGTTGTATTAAATAAAACGCAAAGTATAAGAATCAGACCTAAATTTTTAATAAAGAATTACACAAATAGCAATTACGAATCTCCTGTCCTCCTTCCCTTGACTAATTCATCGAAATCGAATCGGTTCTAGAATCTTTGGGTTCGGAGTACGCACATCACATAATCATGGGTGACTTCAATACCAACCTCCTAGCCCATACTTCCTCAAGATCCTGTAAGCTTCTGCATCTGGTTGAATTAGCTAGTTTGCACGTGTTGCCACTCCAACCAACGCATCACAACATTATCGGTGATGCTTCCTGGCTCGACCTTATCCTTGTCTCTAATCCTTCCTTAGTCTCCTCACATGGTCAGCATGTGGCTCCCGGCTTTTCCCATCACGACCTTATTTTCCTGTCTTATATCCTGAAACCACCAAAACCCAAACCCTTATACAAGTACAGTCGTGCCTTTGCGAAGATGGATACTGTTAAACTTTTGGAAGATGCTTCTGTCATTGACTGGATACCTCTACAAGAAGCAACAACAATTGACGACAAAGTTGATACAGTAGTGAGGTTGTACGACAAGCACGCTCCTATCAGAAAAATCAAGCTGAAGCGTCCTCCTGCGCCTTGGATTAACCGAGGTGTACGGATGGCAATGCGGCGAAGGGATCGTGCGTTCCTTAGGTTCAAGAAAGATTGGACAGAGGATAATTGGAGCCTCTTTAAAGCTGCTCGCAATCGTTGTAATCAGATGATACGTAACGCTAAACGCCGCCACATTCTTGATAATATCACTTCTTCTTCTCCTGCCGATGTTTGGAAGTTCCTTGGAACTATGGGTATCGGCAGATCGCGACATTCAGACCTTCCTAAAACAATTGGTTTAGACGATCTAAATCGCCATTTCACCTCTGTTCTTACGCTTGATAGTCTAACCAAATGTCAAACTATGGATTACCTTGCTGGACTGACGCGATCTAATATTACCCCTTTTACTTTCAAACCAGTCGATGCTAGTGAGATAAAAAAGATTATCCTCTCCATTAAATCCAAGGCCGTGGGTTGTGATGACATCAGTCAAACATGATCGTATTGACTCTCGATCAACTCGCGGAAAGCCTGTGTCCGACCACTTCCTAAAATTAATAATAATCCCACCCTTCCCAATCACTTCCGACCAATTTCCATCCTTCCCTTTCTGTATAAAGTACTTGAGGCCTGTGATCACCAGCAATTCTCCCACTTCATTTACCAGAATTCCCTCATTAGTCCTTTCCAGTCTGGATTCAGGCCAGGCCACAGTACCGTTTCTGCTCTCCTTAAAGTGACTGATGACATAAGGCGGGGAATGGAAGAGACGAAAGTTTCTATTTTAGTGTTGATAGATTTTTCCAACGCTTTCAATGCCGTCAACCACGAAGCCCTTTTATCCATCCTCTCCTATCTTATGGTCTCTCCCGAGGTTCTGGATTGGTTTTCTTCCTATCTTTGGGGGCGTCAGCAGTCTGTCCTGATGGGAGACTCATCTTCCAGCTGATGTGATCTTGTTGCTGGCATCCCTCAAGGCGGTATTTTATCTCCACTTTTGTTCTCTATTATATAGACCTCATAACTACCGAGCTTCAGTGTGCGTATCATCTTTGCGATGATGATTTGCAGCTCTACAGTCAGGCAAGTGTCCATAACATATGCGGTGCGATAGAAGAGCTTAATCGGAACGTAGCAGTGGTTAAAGATTGGTCTGATCGGTTTGGGAAAGCAGTTAATCCACCCAAATGCCAGGCTATCGTTATTGGTAGCACTCACAGCTTGCGGCGATTGAATAATATAGCGGTGCCGACAGTAACTTCAAGAAGATTTAAGGAAACCATAACGTCTCACCGTTACGGTTTCCTTAAATCTTCTTTCCCTATCCAAGCGGTTTTCCTGTGGAATGCGCTTCCTCAGAATATCAGGATGGCTACCAATCAGTTCACATTTAAAGTAAAAGCTCGAGAACATTTACTTAAGGAGTTGGCAGACTCACAGTTAATTTGTTGTATTTTCCACTTTGTATATATAGTATGTATATACATATAAGTTTTTATTTATATATATACTGTATATGTATTTATATATTTATTTATGTATTTTATTATTTTACTTTAGCTTCCTGTAACTTTTCTGTATTTTGCACCAACTATTTTTTGTCTCTGCATCACCCTAAGTCATACAGGAAGGGGCCCAACAGGGCCAACGCCTGCCGGGGTTGTGGAATGTTTATAATAGTTACCGTGACCATGGAACATAAAGGGCAATCGAAGGAACATGAGTGGGTTTTAGTCAGTAAGAGTCTGACACGCCCTCCCGTCGCACCCAGGACGGGAGCAGTCATTGGATGATTTCCCACTCACCAAAAAAAAAAAAACCCTAAGTCACGTGATACGTTAAAATTTTATTTAATCTTAAATTATTATATCATTGGGTGTGCTTAAATATTTACAAATAATGATTCTAGTAAGTTTGACTTGCGATTTTTCCGTAGTCGGAAAAATCGCAAGCGAGCAAAATCGCATCGAGCGCGTACTGTCTGTCGCTTTGACTGCCTGGACGCAACTGAAGTGTAGGACTCCAATCGCGGGCCCCGCTTCACCCGCACAACTAGCAATACTACATAGGAAAGGCACTACTGCCACTTGCGCCTGCTCATTTTTCGTCACACTAAGCTGAAAAGCCACATCTACTCAGAACAGTCTTTTCTTCGTATGACCATGCAGAACTGTCTTTTCATTTTATGATAAATTATATATTTTTTAGATAAATTAAACGCTTCTACTAAGATGCGTTTTTTCAACTTAGTGTACGACAGAAGTGTCTTTTCTGTTTAGTAATATTTGATTCATATTGCAAATGCGTCTTATTTAACAGTTCGATTTTTGGGGTTCCGTTTAATTTATGCAAATTATAAAAATACTGGTGAATGCCATTTTTTTTACTGATTCCGAATATGTATATAACTCAATTTCGACAAAAATGTTAGATGCGTCTTTTTTCCTTATGGCGGCAGTATTCTTCATTACAAATAGAGAATTTGCATCCATATATTTTCATAATGTGCAAATTTATGTCATAGAAAGTAAGAGGATCTTGACATTGAGATCGTAAATTAGTCACACACAGTTTCAAGTACTTCCAAATTATGTGGAACTCCGTTTTCCATGAACTCGCCGGTCAAATTCATCGATAAATCATGTTTAAATAACAATAAAAAAGAACCTCAAGATTTCATTCACGTATGGAACATAAGACGAACTACCGGCGGATGTCGTGTAGACATGAGGACATGACGCAACTGTGCTGAGGCTTCCTAGAATTAATAGAACCCTAAAAACCGAGTGGCATAAACGTATTGAGAAACAATGAACCTTTTTTTACATTACGTTTTTAATTTACGTGAACTCCAATTAGTGATGATGAAGTAACGATTATCATGTAACAAGGAAATTAATGAAAATGGTTAAAGTACATCTTTATCACCATGACGTAAATATGACTACTTAATATTTGACGCCAAAGTTTGACGCACATTAAGTAATAGTTCAAAGAAACATTTTTAATAGATTTCTTGAAATTATTTAGCTGTACAGCGAACGGGTTCCGAAAGGGAAGTAGGTAGACTTTCTTCTGGTTTTACTACATGTCTAATGCTTTATAGCATTATTGCAAGCTATAATTTCGATATGTTATGGTTACGTGGCTCAAGCAGTACCTAGACCCGTAAAGGGAAAGTTTTGCTATATTACATTCGTATTACAGACCTATATGGAGAATGGCAGTTTGTATTATAGACAAAAATAGAAAACGGAATTATATAAATTACAACTTTAACTTTATTACGCGTTTTAGCCATTGATAGGAGCTACATTAATTCTCAAATCGTGAAAACCTCGAGGTAAATGCTATCGAATTTAATTACCACACAAAACAGTTAAATTTAACAATGGCGTCATTACATCCTCATTAACAGTTGTTATCAATGACAGGTAACACGAAGAACGTTAAAGTCCAGGAAGTATGTACCTTATCACTAACTAGGTATGCTCTGGTCGGAAATTTATCACATACCTATTGATTGGCTTAGCGTAGCGTCGTAATTAGATAAAGATACGAGTACTAAGGTTTTAGACAATTATTAAGTGTGGGAGTGCCCCGAATGCCATAAAGTTCGCAGTTGGTAATCGACATAGTGACAGATAGTCAGCGGAAAAATTTCCTGAGTAAGCCGAGATTAGCTTAATTTTGTTGACCGATAACATGTGTCTATTGAGTGACAGAAGTATTTCGTACTGAAAAAACGCATTTACTTATGTTTAATAAGCAATTTAAAAGGGTAAAGACCTGCGTTGTTTGACTTTTCGTTTAACTGCTCAATATTGCAATAGGAAATAGCAAAAATAAAAAACACTACAGCAATTACACATTTTTATTTTATCGGATCCTATTCTTAGCTGGTTTCAAGTTATACTGACTGCAAGTTATAAACAGAACTGACCTCGTTTTACTATTATAGTAAATGTATTTCAGCTGTGAATTAGCGATAACAGAAGTTTAATGTTTAGTTTGAGAACCTACTTTTATCATTCTTACTAGAATTTAGTACCTACAATAAAACGGCAAACTTGGCTTAAGCAGTATTATTTTCATAATAAAGGTAATGTTTACTTTAACGATAGTCCAGTCAAAATAGACATTCCAGTTTGCATTAATTCCCAACAAGCTGGATTATTGTGCAGGCCTTGAATACGTCATTACGAATGATATGTCAAAAGTTCCCATCGATCCCGCTTGTGCGTTGTTTTTTATTCGAGGACAAAGGTCACAAATTTGCGTTTTTTGCGTATATCTCTGAAATAACGAGAGCTATCAAAAAATGGTTCAGACAAAGTTTGTTCATTGTAAAATTGTCAACAAAAAGTATCTCAACACTTTTCTTCTACAAAGCATCGCTTTCGAGATATCGTGACTTTAGACGCAGGAAAGTCGTATTTTCGAAGTGTAACAATCACAATACTTAGCCTCAGCAGCGACTAAGTCATATTCATACTGCCACTTCTTGCTAGCTCATCAGAACGAGTCTGAGCTTCCTTCAAGCTGGTTTTCTTGAAGTCAAGGGTTGAAACTTGACACACTCTTCGTCGAAGGTTCTGCGCTTTTTTCATTTCAGCTGTTTTATATGCTTCATAGCCACAGAACAAACAGTATTTCTTGACATAAAAAGACGATTCATTACCTCATACTGTAGTACGAGGAGGACTAATCCCAGATGTGGTAGCTATCTCCGTATCTCCTTTGAAGGAAGCTCAGACTCGTTCTGATAAGTTAGCAAGAAGTGTCATTACCCGCATTCAGTATGAATATGACTTAGTCACTGCTGAGGCTAAGTACCACAGTGATTGTTGTTACACTTCAAAAATACGACTTTCCTGCGGTCTAAAGTCGCGATATCTCGAAAGCGATGCTTTGTAGAAGAAAAGTGTTGAGATACTTTTTGTTGTCAATTTTACAATCAACAAACTTTGTCTGAACCATTTTTTGATAGCTCTCGTTGTTTCAGAGATATACGCAAAAATGCAAATTTGTGACCTTTGTCCTCGAATAAAAAACAACGCACAAGCGGGATCGATGGAGATTTTTGACATATCATTTGTAATGACGTATTCAAGGCCTGCACAAAAATCCAGCTTGTTGGGAATTAATGCAAACTAGAACAATAATTAAAGTCTATTTTGACTGGACTACAATAAATAACAAACAAAAGTATATTAATGCTTGAAATAAAGTGTCGAAAAATTAAATAAAACCACAAACTATATATTTAAAGACAATTAAGTCTTAGAAAAAATTGTGAGGATTTTGTTCTGACAAGTCAGTTAATATCTCAGCGTCTGCAAAGGTTAATTGCCAACTGAAAATAAAGACCATTTGAAACAAACAACATTTTAATGTAAATCCTACCTAGAAATGTGTTAAAGGCAAGCAGATTTAATTAATGTTGTAATTTGTCCATTGAAATGCACTAACCATTGCGCTTTAAGATGATACAAGCAATTGATGTCAAGGCAGTCTTCTAGTTCTCAATCTAATGAGTCTAGATTCCATTTCATTAATAGAAAATTCCCATAATTCAATGCATTTTTTTGAATCACGCAATATTTTATTGTCTCATGTAGAATGGGTGATTAAAGTTGCTTGCTTATGTAGATTGGAGTCTAACAAATGTGCAGGCATGCATTCGCGTCGAGAGTCAATAGGTCCAATGCCACCCAGAAGCCTATGCAAGGAGGTACATCACGATAGCTTTAAACGGGTCTGTTTCAGAGGTCGGCGACGTTGCGTGACGTGTCTGACAACTCGGTCATGCAGCCTGTCGTATAATTTAATGGCTCATTGTATTGAGGTTTTGGCTTGCTTGTGTACCTAGAGAAAAAGATTCGCTAACTCATCGTCAAACAACATCTTACTGAGCTGATTTCTAATTTTAACATTTACCACCGTTTACACTTCATCTTTTCTAGTGATTTTACACAATTTATTGAAGGTAATCGATGTACCCACCAAGAATTACAAGTAACGGTTATTGCGTGCACAAGTACTAGTAGAAAACAAGGAATTAGTACCTGTAAAGTTCATTACGAAACTCGAGTAACCATAATGCATAACACGGTCACGGTTCAAACGCAAAGATGTTTATACTCTATGCACTCTTGGGTAATGTCTAGTTCAATCGTGACTTATAAAAATGCTAAAACTGTACTATGATTATTGTTTACTCATCTAAGATTATCAACATAATAAATAGTATTTTGTGTACTTATGTAATCTAATAAAAATTAAAAGCACGTTATGTAAAAACAGTTATGAAATCTATTGTAATCGTATTAATAGCGAACTAACATGTTTGTACTGACTAATGAAATATTAACGAATTGTTTACAATTTTAGTACTGACGTAAATATAAAGGGTTCGAAATTCCTGAAGAGCACATCACTTCTGGTCTTCTGTCTCCTTTATGGTAGTTCACAGTTATCACAAAAAATCAAATCACCATAATTATTTAATAGGTACTAGCTGTCCCCCGCGGTTTCACCCGCGTTATGTCTTTGGTTACTGCTCTGCTCCCGTGGGTCATAGCGTGATGCTATGTAGCCTAGACTAGCCGTTGTATAACCTATATTTTTGTTAGGGTTAATTAAAATCCGTTCAGTAGTGTTTGCGTGAAAGAGTGATAAACATAAATACATACAAATCTTTTCTCTTTATAATATTATTACCACGCAATATCAGGAACTAACAGGGTTCCATTTGAAAAAAATATTGTTGTATATTGAATGCTATAAAAGTAAATAACCAAAAACGAAGGAGAAACCGGAGAACAGCTAGTAGACCTATAATGTCAAATGTGTTAAGCAACTGGAGTGCTTTCCAAATTCAGGAATAAGAACTAAACAAAAAAATCTGAATCAAATACAAAATATGTAGGTAATTTCTGTGTAATCCACAACAAAATACAAACTAGTTTTTTATTTAACGTAGTGTTATAGCAAGAAGTTTCGAGTTAAATATAGTGTCATTTTAATTAATATAAAGGATATAATTATATTATTGCGGATATTAAAAAAATCAAGGTAAACACTTTTTGGCTTAATGGAGTTGAATTTTGTGCATCACTATTTTTTATCAAAATAATTGTCTTAACTTTTATATGGATAAATATTTTATATGTAGGTAATAATAATAAAATAATATTAGCCTAGTTTCATTCTCATATCACAATGTTTGATCGAACTAGTTCACAGTTCATAAAATTATAAAACATTGCTGTTTAAAATTTATATCAAAAGGGCGAATCAAAATTGGACCATAATCGAGCTTGATTACAAATAAACTCAGCGATTTGCGTTTTCGATTAAAAAAGGGGACATTATAAAATTAGTTTTTAAAGCAAAGCTAGTTTGCCAAAAAGACGAGCACCTCGCGAAACTAGGAAGCGTTATAAAATAAACCAAGGCCAAATACGACGCGACTACGAGATAATTCTTATCATTCTACATTTAGCATAATGTAGATTCACAAGAAAATAAATTACGATTTATTTAAGTCATTACCTCACCTACACGTTTATATTGTATTAAATTGGGCGTTTAACTTTTAAATTTGAAGGCAAAAAAACAATATTGCAACTGACTGGTTATCTTGAGTCATTCGCCATAAGGTGCATTTTGACCGACACAATATGGGATGCCCTCATTCATTTCAGCATTGATTGATAGAAATAGAACACTGGCAGTGTTCATTGTTAAACTATACCAACATTTTAATCGTTATGTCGCTGCAATTGCAATACCAACTTAAATTTCAGGAATCGGGTTCGTATTGTGTTTGTACTATGTATGCTTGCACAGCTAAGGCACCGATGTGCTTATGTGCAATTAATATGCACTGCTCACGGGGATTGGGCATAGCCGGTATAGCTTATACAACGAGCGATGACGCGTGAAGCATGACCATGGAGCGACCTAGGGCCGCCGCCGTCCTCGCCGCGCATCCACGGACCATAACGACAACTTCATATTGTACTTCACTGCCCGCAAAACATATCCATTGTTCTGCTACGTAAATATTTGATTAGCAATCACTTATCTACAAAATATAGATTACAATCAGCTATCGTTCTCGCTATCGCAAATTTGATTCTGAATTTAGCAATGTTTTTAAAACATCTGTCAGAATTGATCATTCGTTTGAGCAGCACGTCGGCATTATCCAAGCACGGTTTGTTCTAAAGAAATGACTTACTAGAAATTTGTAATTGTTGATTATTGTTGTTGATAGCAAATAATGGTATAATTAACATCTAATTGTTATTGCATTTTGCTAACACCTAATTGTAATTGCATTGTAATTATATGTATTTTATTTTACTAACATAATACATATAATTGTATTATAATTGCATTTTAACTAGTTTCAACGTGCTAACCGTTATGCTATAATCGTTTTGATTTATTAAAAGTAAATATTATTTGCATTTTCTTTACCTCCGGGTTTTATTTGAAACTTCTAGTTGGTACTATTTTTTTTATTATAAAGAGGAAAACTTTGTTTGTTTGATTGTAATGAATAGGCTCAAAAACTATTAGACCGATTTTAAAAATTCTTTCACCATTCGAAAGCTACATTGTCCACGAGTAACATAGGCTATATAATATCACGCTATGTCCCACGGGAGCAAAGCAGTAACCAAAAACCTAATGTAACGTGTGTGAAACCGCGAGAAACAGCTAGTATTACATAAATCTGCTGCTATTAGGTAAGAAGTGAACTCAGATTTAATATCTAAGGTAGTATCTGACTTTTACCCGTTCCTTATAAAGTTTATGTAATTAAGAGGTGGTAATATTTTACTCACGAGTTATGAATGCCCAGATACGACGTGTTATAGACATAGCCTTCCGTTTGCTTCCGCCCTGCGACCTGCGACTATACCGACCGATTGCTAATCATAAATACCATTATTCAGCATCTTTGTCATTGCGTGTTTAAATTATGTAATTCACTTCTTGCCAACATGTGATCGTGCGTCCAACAACTAAGCATGCTGTTATAAAATTAAAAATAATCTACATAGGTACCCGCTACCGGCATGGTTCGTTGCGAAAATGAGTTCTTTTTCTGTTATGAATATAATACACAAACACCTTATAAATATTACCCAATATCAGTTACGTTAAACATAATACTCAGGAAAATCGTTTCATCAATTTTTCTCACAGGAAACAGCGATAAGATATAAACACGTACTTGAGATTTGAGTGTTCAATCAGAGAGAAGCAGATGTACATAAATGTATTAGTTTTATATTTTTAACCAAATGCACGTGCGCAAATAATTTGTCATACGTATTATTTATAAAGTATATTTAACAATTCGACCTAGTTATTTTGTGTAAACAAAGCCTCCGGAACAGGGTCGCAGACGTTTGGACGAGGTCAGCGACCCCGCTATCATGGCGATGGTGATCATTCCGGTTAGCTTATCAGCACATAAAACCGCTGGTCAGTGCTAGATGACTGTCATCACCAGCTGACAACTAGAGCACAAGTCTGATATTATACAATACAAATACAAAATAGTTTATTGCTTCTTAAGTTTACAATTATGCTGAGATTTTTCTCACTGTCGTATTGCCGTCAATATCACTGTCTTTCAATTATTTAAAAGCTATTGTTAGACGGTTTAGTTGTTTCAGTTTCGTAAGGAATCTTAGAAGCGTCAGTTGATAAGCCCGTTACAATGGAACCGGTTGTATATTCTAGAATCGAACTACTTATTGAGCCATGACTTCACCGATGAACCCTATCAATCGATTAGCATTTTAACCATTGAATAATTGATTCAATTGGGCAACCCATTGTAACACGTAAAGTAGACTAAATATAGCGCACTCACATTAAATAATTTTGTTACTGCAAGCAATTCTAGAACTAATGCGATACGGCTTTGAATTTATGGCGGAAGCATTCCTTCTAAATATGAGGTAAATCTTGTTTAGTAGATAATAGCTGTAAAAATCAAGGAAACCTAATAAACAAGTAAAATTGTTTCATGGATTTCCAACTCATATAATTTGTAAGAAGACTAGAAAGATGTGCTGCTAAATTCTCCAACATGATAATGTATTTCATCATATTATTATTCAGGGCCTAATTCACCTATTAAGATTAAATTAATATTAAATTACTTAGTTTTGAATTAATTCTGTTCTAGTGTATATTTAGACACGGTGTAACAAAATCTCAGTGGGTCTGTCCATTACCAATTATAGTTCAATCATCATTCATATTAATGATAAGACAATCAGGAAGCATGAATTGTAGTAGGTCAATCTCTATTAATCATCAGAATATCTTCTTTTTTTTTCTACTACTGTTAGAAACTGGACACTCGTCAATAACGAGTTAATTTGTAAAACATATTTAAAGTAAAAATAACACATTAAGTTGACCCGTTATGATAATTTAACATTTGTGTAAATGACTAAATATTATATTAGATGCGGCTTTATTTGCGTTTAATTTCAAAATGAGGATGGCAATATTTAGAACATGTACCAGAAAGAGGTAGAAATGTAGTATGTTAAGTGCTAGTAAGCTTATCAATCTGATATCAATTGAATGAACTGACTATCACTGTTATGTAGTATTATGCACTTATTAACATAACTGAGATTAGATTTCATTAACCAACAACCACAACTTATACTACGCTCCTAAACTAGTATCGTGTAAACGTTATCATCATCTTTTGTTTAAGTATAGGGAAGTAATTCTGTAGCATTGATAATCAATTAGCACAATTTTATTAAAAATCAATTTTACGCTGTAAACATTACGCTTAAGACTTCAGGATTGGAAGTCGTAATCAACTTCATTTAGTTAACGCCTTTCACTTGATTGGGAAATCTGATATTCGTTGCAGGTTATGCAACTGTTGACGTGAAATTAACTGCATGATATTTTGACCGTGTTTTTTGGATAATTCCAGTAAGGTAGTGTAAACAGCCTTGGGAGCGACTTCGACCGGCGGACCTCCAAATTACACATAACAGTGGCGTAGCGGAGTGGGACAAAAACGCGAGGCCTTGGACGGAACCACGAGCTCGCCGCTTCCTCATCCAGCCATTGGACATAACCTCCGACAAGCAAAACATTGCACAAAATCCAAGATTTCTTAAAAATCTACAATCGGACAAATCATTATCATCTAATGGCTGCACGATAAGCTTAAATTGATAAAGCTTGTACACATTGCTCTCTTTAATGTTACAAATTCGTTCCAGAACATTTGTTGCAACAAATGACTCATTGATTCATTGGAATGTCAAGAGTATGTATGAGAGCACTATGTCCAAGCAACTTAGTATATTATAATATACAGTTTAATATATTGTGTGATCGTTCATCTTAATTTCAGCAAGCGAATATTTATGAATGAATGAATCTTTAACTCTAATTTATTAATTTACTGATATATCTGACTTTTCAATTCGTCTAGATATGATATTTGGATTAATAAATAAGTTTAGCTTGATGAAATTCAGATGCGATCCGTTTATGTAATACCAAATCTAGTGAGGCTAAATCAAGCACGTTGGAAAACAACAAATTGTATTACGTAAGGTATTTTGATTGTTTGGTAGTCGCAAACCAAATCATCAACATCTTTATTTATAGATTCCAATCATACTCGTATTTCCTCGCTGGAATCAGTTTTAATTAATTACATAAATCTAATCTGCAAATTTAGTTTGACCAGAGAGTACTGTATAAGTCTGTATTACAGGAAAAATATAAGTATTTACAACCGTAATTCTAATTGTCCACGCTCAAGCGAGTTACAATACTTTCTCGTTAAACTAAGCCTTCGTCATAATGGCCTCATAATTCACGACAAATAAATTTAATCAGTATTCAAATATTAAAAGTATGCTTGCATTAAACTGTTTTTCATGCGTACGCTCTTTTATATTTACAAGACATGCAAACACACAGTATTCACAAACTTTTTAAAACCATTTATTATTCTTCTGATTTCATAGAATGTAAATTTAAAATCGTGAAGTGAGGTCATTACCTTTCAAAGATGATTAAAAGACAATCTAAGCGTGAGAATGTCCATTAGTTACAACAACAAAGAAGTAAGGAAACTCACCATCACAGGTAGCGGCCATGAACTTGCCGTTGGCAGAGAAGTCCACTAGAAGAACGGTGCCTGGGTGTCCTTTGAGATTCTTTAACAGCCATGGATGGCTGAATTCCGATTTTCCTTTCCATGTTGCGCGTTTCTTCGATTTACCACTGACCCGGGTTTCAGTCGCAGTCACTTCGGCGCTTGCTTCTTCTACGGGAGCACCTACAGTATAAGTATATAGTAAGTATATTGATTTGTAAGCAGTACCTAAATAAACGACAAACGAGCCGTGTGACTTAGAAGATAGGGTAACGAACTTAAGATTTTTGCACTCTTGTTATGGTCGGTGGTGCCCAAAAAAACATAGTGGTCTATTGATTTTTAATGTTAATGCACACAACCAGTGCCGACAGGTCATTCACTTATCTACAAAACGAGCTTTGGGTCCAAATGATTAACCTCATTTTCAATTTCCCAGAGAAACTAGGTAGAATAAAAGTCACAAAGGATTTAATGGAGATTATGAGTAAAATTGTTTAATGATGACGAATCTTAAAATACATATGCAGTTAGTGCCACATAACGCTTTAAACTGGAAGTAGGTTGACGTGGTTCTTCTGCTTACAAGATTACCGTTACATAGTCATGATCTCATGATGACTAACGGACTAAAATTCTGAACAGATATACCTAATATACATGTCATATCTTGGTACAATTACAAGCCGATAGTTTTCTCGTACCTGTCTTGTATAAGAAATAGGAGATGATGTCAAATTCGCGTCATTGTGGAGGCGTACGCCAGCATTATACTTTTAATCACTTTTACGTGTTTCAAGCCAGTTTTAAATAGGCGGAGACCGTGAGATAAAAATATGTTTTGTTTTAATAATTTTGTTGTTATTTTACGCACTACATTCAATATGAATATTGGCGCGAAATTCTTTAATTTTTTATATCCGCCTGTCCTATTCGTATCTTAAAAAAGATCTGATCAAAAAATTCGGCTAAATTAGTGAAAACATGATAAAAAGAGCCTTCCGTGAAATATTGCGCTGATCATGGATAAGATTATAAATTATAAGAGTTCAGTAAAATCAATTAAATCGATCGCTAATGATTCATCATACGTAGGTATTTAGCAACGTATCCAAAGGTTGAATCAAATACAAATATATTTATGAAGTTGAATGATCTATGACTTCTTCTATTTCAACTAGGTATAATATCGCAACTGGCTGAAAATACCGACTGTTTTTTTTAACAATACTATTCAGCGCAAGCAAATTAATGATATTATTGTGTTAGTAAGTTATGCCTAATTAAACAAATTAAATGTGCTTGCTCGTTGTCGTGTGAAAAATAAACGATTTTGAAAGACTTTTTAGGCTATTGTTTGGACAGTAAGTGGTTAGCTAACTTACTTCACATTAAAATCTGCAACAGATCGCAAATTGTGAATAATACAGCGGAAACGAAGAAAGGTCTCGTTAATTTAATACGTTGTCACAACTTGTGGGAAAGTCGGCTTGCTTCCTTTAAGTATTATATGATTCAGTTTATTTTCTTTTTACCTACCTATGTAGTTTGCGACTTGAGCTTGGTTAACTTATTCCAAGCCGTTTGGCGGCAGATGTGTTGCTACAATATTATGTCCGTAAAACGTCTCGTAACTTCCATGGATTTACACGTGCTTTGCAAGTGTAGTTATTTTAACAGGATTTTTTAAGTTTCTTTACCTAACTAAAGTATAACTAAGTAAAGAAAGTATGCAGTAGGTTTATTACAAAAACAAGGTCAGAATTTTTAGATGCTAACTGTTGTTTTTTAGAATACAGATTAAAAATACTAAGTAAGTAGGTACCTATGTATTAAAAAAATTAAATTAATTAAAATTGCGTTAAATTGACATTGCATGTGCATTGGTGCTTTTACCTTAAGTGCATTATAAATAAAAAGGAAGTAGCTACATAAAATCGAAATGCAATAAAATAAAACGTTAAATTAATAAAGAGTTTGCTATTTATATTTTAGTATGTCGAAAGTAAATGGCTTAAAGCTCCTTACGTAAGTTAATGTTCACTTTAACGGCGAGAGAAAGTGGAGGCAGGCAATGCTGCACTGAAATAAAACTGATAGGTAGAAGGAAAAAAATATTCTGCTGAGTCATTTTCTTTTTTAACAGATTTTTTTATCTAATCCAATCTCTCAGTGTAGTAAGTATCTACATTTTTGTAATTCCTGATTCTAATCTGTTAAGATAAAATAAAAAAACGTGTATCATAATAATTACAAAATGGAAAATTCTGCTATGGAAAACTAATTTTACATTCAAATCAAAATAAAATATAACACAACCAATTCTCCAATACTTTTATTTTATTAACTGACTCAATGTTTAAACAAAACATGTGCTAGATGTGCCCCGAACAAGCAAACAATATTAAAAATAAACAGAAAATGAATCATTAATAAATATGTTATATTCTTTTTTATTTAACTGTTTTCTTTATAACAATGTTCTTTCAATAACATTGGTTCAGGTGTCAAACTACCTCACATTACAGCATATTAAAACAATGACCAGACACCCTGACAAATAGGTATTCGAGTTTTAACCATGGAAAACAACAACAAACTTACTTTACTTTTATATTTTTTTCATTTTTTTTTTCTTGTCCAATAATAATATTTAAATAAATATTTTATGTACCTACTTTATACTGTGGCAAGTAAGATATTTTGTTTACACACTAACATTAAAGTTAATGTATTTGCAACATACCCACATGGAGCATTAAGGTTATAACTGTTAAGTGGTAACCAACAGTTCAATCGGTAGCATTGATTACATAGAAATAAAAAACAAACTCAGTTCATTGGTAATTTTTTGTCAGTTTCAATATTTTTTTACGTTATTTATTAGTTTTAAAAGAAATGCATCACTTTTTATTAGATTGATATGAGTACAGAGATCTACCTCATGTGTTTACAATGCAGTATATGTTCCAGATGTACTCATGGTGTGAGGCCATAGAAGAATATAAATAAATAGTAATTATATTTTAAGTTTTCCAAACAAATTAAATAATGTTAATATACCTACGTAACTTATGTCAATTCTCGAGTCTATAAAATAAATGAATGCTAACTTATCCTAGTACTCCTGCTGCACATTTTTTATTCATTACTTCCTGTAGGATAGGGTCACATGTATTTGTATAGGGTCATGTTACCTAGTGGCTTGCAGAGCAGGCATGGCGTAAAACTTTTGAAAAAGTTGCAAATTTAATTACAAATTGAGAAGTTAAATAAATATATAAAGCTCTAGAGTCATGAAAACAGACACAAGAAGTGTGTCAGCCACATTCTTCGTAGATATACAGTTATAGCTTCATCTATTCACATCGTACAGTTGAACACAATTCTGCCGCCGTTTTCGAGCAACGTTTATCACGATAACAGAATTCAATAATTTGCTGTAGCAAGTGGTAAATTTATCATTTTCTTTTCATGTATAAACTAAAAAACTTACCAGAATCGCTCTCGGTTTCATGTTGTAGTGCTTCTTTATTCTTAGTTTTGAGGACGATCTTGTATACAAAGTGTAATATTACACAGAAAAATAAAGTAATTCCCCCTATCAGGAACACATTGGTGTTCTGACCGGCATTAATATCGCCCATTTTCACTCAAAATTCTTCACGAAAACGTTAAATAGACACTAACGAAAATCACGACAGCTACGATCACGCGGTCACAAAGTCACAATAACTAACCAAGTAAATGAATGAAGTCTGTAGGCAACCATAACTACTGACCACAGATGTTTTTGACTCTACACGACTTTGATTGTAAGTTTGCACCGAGAACTGGTGAATTCATTCATTGAATGAATGATTAATGAACCACAGACTACATAATCATAGACGTTACCATGGAGGACGCGACGTTACATGGCTAAAATTGGAACTATGGCTGACATGACATTTCAGTCATACATTTGACCATGGACGTAAGAGAATACCGGACTCCGTCTCATTAAACTACAAATGAAGCACCCAGTAGTGTACAGACAAGCCTACACGCACACATTCACACCATTAGTATGTCAGCCGTCCGCCATTACGCTTTGAACTGCGCTCGCGTGTTATTCTGCGTTATTTTCGCGAATAAAAAATAAACTATGGCTTCATGTATTATAAAAAGTTGTTGATACCATAGTGGTTCTATCAATAAAAGCCACGGAATCACTTTTCATCACCATCAATGCCATTATTAAACTTATTTCTCGATTTTACGTAAGTAAATTTTATCAATCATGAATGAAATCAATCAGTGTTGCTAGTATTTCAAGTAACACAATTTATTTTAAAAGTGGGAGATTTAAGGTGAACGCAGATTTGGCCGCACCGCACGCGCCGCAGTCTCCGCATTCGAATTCTTTATATGAAGTTCTATGCCACCTCGCACACCTACCCGCGTCGCAGTCTCCGCAGACCCTGAAACCACCGAAATCCCCAAACCGCAGCTGATGACGTCACCCGCACGCAGCGGACGCTGCGGCTAGCGCGGCGCGGATGACGTCATTCGCATCCCCGCCCAGTAGGGATGCAATATCGCTCTGAAAAATATCGATATTTACACGAGGGATATCGATGTTAAAAAAATATCGGTCCCAAGACCGATACATCGATATTCCTGACGATATTTAAAAAGAAATATTAAGTTTGGCCAATTGAATAAAAATAAGTCTACTAGAAACAGTCTACAGTCTAGTCTATTTAGCACTAAACTATTGTTTTAAAAATTAAAATAAAAACACATATTGTTATAAAAACGTTTACTTTTTTTAATTAAAAAATCTAGAGATAGAATTAAGAAAAAGAAGCTTAGATAGCCTTGTACCTAGAAGTCTATTTCTTTCTTGGGTAATGCTCAATACGTAAGCGCGTGACGGCGACCAAACGTGTTGACAGCTGTGTGATCCTCAAACAACTAAAGAGCGATATCGATATTTTTTACTAATGTCGTCGATACATCGGCGATATATCGTTCATAAAAACATCGATGTTTATATCGATATTTATGAGCGATATATCGATATTTTAAAACAATCGATGTTTCGTTTTCATCCCTATGCGTGCGGCGACGGGAACGACTGCAGTGACTGCGGTGCGGATAGATGTGCGAGGCCATTAACAAAATGCGATGACTGCGGGGACTGCGGCGCGTGCGGTGCGGCCAAATCTGCGTTCACCTTTACAATGAGATTTTCATATTTTTGCAACTATTTATATATTGCAAATGACGTATGAAAATATGATTAGGTAAAAATAATAAGGGATGAGTTTCAAAGTCTCCCCTCGTTTTCAAGTCGATATTTATTGTAGGTACATGCGAGATGGTGGTCCGTAGTCGTTTTAAAGACAAAATAACAATATAATTATAATGAAAGAGAACATCAGGGGGCGTACCACAAGCCCTTATAGCAGTATTACTTTGATATTACTTTCAGTGGGAAAGAGACAGCGCTAGACAACGTGTCTAACGCTGTCACTTGCGCACTCCTGCAACAGGACTAAAACAATCTTACTTTATACGTCATGGTAAGGGGGCTGTACTTGCTAAAAAAAATCTAGTTAAAATTATAACAAACGACAAAGTATTACAGGAATAGAACATATAATAGATTTAATTAAATACATAACCGAAAAATAGTACCTAAACTTTTGTTTTCACCACATATTATGTAAATTAGAAGGAATTTGAAATTTGAAGATGTGTCGATAACAAAAGACAAATCTACAAAAAATTTAATCAACAAAAGTGTTAGTAAAACTTTGTTCATATTAAATGAGTTACAAATATTTTGAATATCCAATGTGATATATTTATTTTACCTTTATTTTATTTATTGTACCTTTATTTTAACCATATTTGTTAAAATAAAGGTACAATAAGCAATATTTGTCATTAAAACTTAATAGAGTTAATGGGAGATCTTATTGAAATATTGTATAAAAAATGGGTAATTTTCTTTCATCTGGCATCCCTTTATACACGCACACAAAGACCCTGTCCAGAAAGGGCGAATTCGCCGCGATTCGATTCGCGCGAATTCACTCGCGCGTTGGCGAGATACTAGGCACCAATACATCGTGTCCACAAGCATCGCGCGAAAAATAAACTCGCGCGTATTGCGCGCGAGATACTAGGGCCGCCTTGTTGCGTCTAGATTTCGCGCGAATTTCAGAGCGAGTGCACGTATAAAAGAGAAAGAGAAGGAAATACGACTCGCGCGTAGGTACGCTCTATACGCGTTGGCTCTGGACGCAACATTCGCGCGAGAAAATCGTGGCGAATTCGCCCTCCTTCCTGGACAGGGCCATAGTTACGCCGCCATTATTTGATACTTTATATTTTAAGCTCCATCCGGATTTCTTTATACATCTATGCATTTGACTAATTTGAGTGTACTCTGTCTCTTTCTCTTTGCAACGCTGAATCGACGGAGTCACCCTCCTTCAGATTACAGATAGCTTGGTCTATCAGTAATTTGTGGTGTGTTTTCCACAAAGGCAATTCAGTTGAAAAAGTTCTCCGTCCGTCCTACCTCACTCAACCTCACTCACAGTCACAGTTACTCAACGATTTTAAAATAATGTTAGGTTAAAGTTTCGATTATGACTGCCCACCAGAGACTAAAGAGCAGTAACAGCCCTTTTGTGATTTTTCGTTTTATTAGTGATTCTGAAAGCGGGTTTCTTAAGCTTTCTATTGAATTAACTTACTTATTTCTAAGACTATTAGAATGGTTTTTATTTAACAGTTTTCACTTACTGCAAACGAAAAAAATTAACAATTTGGCGTGATTTCCCAACTAAAATACAGTATAAATTATACTACAGATTAAATTTTTAGGTTTCATAACTAAAATGCAGTAAGCAATATAATTTTACAGTTCTTTAGATAGTTTTATATTTCTGGAAAAAAATTAAAAAAAAAATTAATACGCAGTAAAATTTACCGCCATACAAGCTATTTTTACTGCAAATTAAGAAAATACAATTTATTGTCACGAACTCCCAACTAAAATGCAGTAAAATCAAAGCTTGTCGCATTTTAGTTGTGAATACTTAACATTCTTTTATCATTATAAACTGACTAACACGCAGTAAAATACAGCATTACTGCAGATTAGTTTGGATAGCATAATGACACAGATATGATTATTCCTAGCTAAAGTGCAGTTAATGTTTTAATGTGCAGTTAATTATTTTTGATATGTAAATTTTACATAAGTGAGTTGAATTATTGTGATTAAATAATAAGAAATAAACGGTCTTTAAAATGTGAACTAGCTATTTTTCTTACTGCACTAGTAAATTGAACACTTTTTTCTTAAAAAACTAACTAAAATGCAGTATTTTTTTGACCTTACTGCATGTTAGTTGGGTTTCTTGACAAAATAACTGATCCAAACGCAGTAATAGGGCTTTTTGCTGCATTTTACTAAGTTTAAAATGGTATTTTTTACAAAAAAGGCTATGCAGTAATAGGCACCAAAAAGAATAAATGGCCATAATAAATTCAGTTATTAAGATATATTTTTTTTTATTGCTTTAACGTGTGAACCTATGCCTTTACAACCTTTCTGCATTCAAATTTTTTTGCTTATACATTCTGTTGATTTTTTTAAATCAATTCTTAACTTTAAATGCGTTTTACTCGAAATCGTGATTTTGCTGTTACTGCACTTTAGTGTATGGTGGGCAGATGAGCCGTTGAATCCGGGGGTGGGGGTGGGTGGGCGGGGTGGGGGGGGTTGGGGGAAGCCCCCCCATACCGCTCCCAACCTTAGGAGCCCCATGGTTACGGAGATATCGATGATCAAAGTTTGAGGTTATGTTACGTCAATTTTGAGGTTAAGTTAGGATTTTTTCGTGTAAAATTAATTATTTTTCACTCTAATGTCTAAAAAAGATAACTCGACGGAGCCCCGCGAAGCGGGGCTCCTACTTCTGGGTGGTTTAAAAAAAAATAACCACGAAGGAGGTGGCGGGGTCTGTTCGCTCGCTTCGCTCGCTCACTACGACCCCGCCACCTCCTTCTAACCTAACCTGTCCGAGTCGGGGTGCCCTAAAATTTTGATCGATCACTCTCGGATTGACAATCCTTATTAGTTTTCAAAATATAATTGTATTAAAGACATGATAAAATTGAACGAAACACCCCTCCGCCGTGAACGAAACGTAAAACGTCAAATTTGACATTTACTTTGACAATTTATCTAACCTAAAAATGGCGTATTATTTTTCATTTTGTATGGAAATATGTAAACTTCACAAAATAAATTCTCGTAAGCCGTGAGTCTCCTAACCTTAAAACTACGTGAAAAAGCCTTCAGTTAGTGAGTACTATCTACAAATAAAATATGAACTTCCAACTCGACGGCTCATAATGGAAACTTTAGCCTTCTCTTATTATATTATGGTACTGGGTCTTCCTTTGTGCGTGACGGACGAGCACAGAATATATAACCCTAACGGGTGACGACTTGACGAGTCAGACGACGACGCTGCTTGACAGAATAGTGTGGGAGTCTAGAAATAAATGTTAAATGTATCATCTGTCCTTTTCTTTAAGAAATGGAAAGAGAAAGATGCATATAATTAAGATTTAGTTAAGTTAGTGAACAAGAGAATCAGCACCATTGACTTAAAATGTTCTATCTAAAATATTTAAGGTACTTTCCCTCCATGTGGCATGTCCGTGGGACGCCCTGTATATTTGGTTATTTACAAAACTTATTTAACTTATTACAATACTTACTTGGTTATGTACCTGTTCCTCCATACCTATGAATGCTTACAAACTTCATGAAGGTTAAGCCGAAATAAAATTAATGCTGGATGTTGTAATAACTTTCGAAGACATTACATAATAAAAAAACAAGTAACATCAAACATCAACCAAATAAAAATGGAAACATTGAAATAACCTGGACAGCAACTAAAATAATTTCAGTGTACAAAATTATGAGCCGAAAGGGGGGATTCTCTAGAGGAAGAGGGAGAAGCAGCAGGTATTGTTAAAGTGTTCATTATACATTAGTAAATTGGCTCTATCAGGAATCTCGCTACCTCATCTATTTATGGTGCTATTTCAATCACGAAACCGAGAAAATATTTTTTGTTTCGTGTTTTCAGCTGATATGAGTATGGTAGATACCGGGAGATTACTCTTAAGAGGGAATGGAGGCGCAGATAGATACTCTAGCTTTATTTTGTCAGAATAACCAAAGGCTCCACTGCCAGGCGTAGGCAGGCGTAGAACTGCTTCTGGCAGCTGCGCATGGCATTGGGGCCTGGGGTTGGCCTCGCCTGATTGAATGTCTAAAAAAACGTCCATACTTGCCATTGGTGGCGTAGCCGCATGGATTTGGGAACTTACAAGGGTTCAGTCTTAAGGCGGAACCACATTACCGTGTCGTGGCGCGCCATGATGCTTACTGGCGTGGCGGTGAGTGTGCACACTTACGTGTCGTGTCGTGGCGCATTCTGGCGTTTTTTCTGAACAGTTCATAACGAACCTTTGCAGCGTTCAAACGTACATAATGTTTTCTTTTGATGAACACCTACAATTTCTCTTAGCATTGAAATTTCTTCAGACCAAAAAAATAAAAGAAAATACTGGGTTCACCCTATTCTACAAAGGAACTCCAACAAAGGATACACATTACATGCATTATTATACAAAGTTCTTTGAAGATTTGTGCTCCTTCAATTATAGGAGAACACATCATGCATACATCATCATTTTAAACATAGTTTAGAATTGTGTGAGTTAAAGTACACAATAAAATTAAAATCAAAGTAAAATTGAACAATACATGAACATAAAATTAAATTAAACATTTGAAATTAAAACACGGGTTAAATAGTAAACAATTAAAGAGAAAAATTATAAAAAAAAAATTAAACTTTAAAATATTCTAAAACACAAATAATACAATGAAAGAGAAAAAAAAAACAGAGATAAACAGAGGATTGTTAATTTTGTATAAATATTCATTTATCCTTTTTTAAATAAATAATAAAGTAATATACTATTTTATTGACTTTCAAAATTTCAGTAATTCCTTTCCAAACACCATTTACAAGCTCAATAAGATCGTCAGTAATTTTGCTGCAAATATTAATAAATCCAAAAGTGCCCGCCAGATGTTCGGTTCGCGCCACGAGCCACGCGCCGGTTCAGAAACACATTTTGCCCGTGTGTCGTGTCGCGTCATAAACCCCCACCACCGCTCTGGCGCAATCGGTGGCGAGCAGTCGGCGACACGGCCGAACGTGTCGCGCCACGACACGCCATACAAGTGTGTCTCTAACCATACTAAATGTATGAAACCGATATGCTTCTGGCGCGCCACGACACGCCACGACACGGTAATGTGGTTCCGCCTTTAGGTTCAGTGAATCAGTGTTCTGTAGCAGTGAGACCCAAATCCATGCGGCTACGCCTCTGAAAAAAAGGTTTATACAAGTGTAATTATAAAATGCAGTGCTTCCCAGAACGTAACAGCATTTTGTGTGGGGTTTTCCATTTTTGGTATGCAAGTAAATAATAATATAATAAGAAGAACGCTTCCATAAAAATTTAGTTTTTTTGTCATGTTGGTCAATCTGTCAAATTTGCTGTCTTTGTCGTTCGTGTTACAAAACGGTATGGTAAAACTGAAATAGCAGTAGAATTCTAAATATAAAAAATTCTAGAAAAATTTCGTTCTTCAGTTGCAAACCTTCAGTGCCAGAAGAAATTTTATTTGACAAATTGACAGTGAAGTGTCAGTATTATTGAAACGTTGCCGTTGATTTCGGAGTGCTGTTCTTGATTGAATAAAGTTTCTGTGTTACCCAAGTTTGTACAAAAATGCCTCGACGTGGACGATCCGCGAGCCCTCCACCAGCCCCGCAGCGACGGTATGTTGATTTTTTTAATTTGCATTATTGATATTTTATTAAATTTCATCATGCGAAGATAGATAACCTAGCAAGGCGTTTTTAGGGCTGCGCCTCCACCACCGAGCAGAGTTCCAGCTCATGCTCCTCCAGCGAGCCCTGCACCAGTAGCGGCCCAACCTCAGCAGCCTTCTATGTTTGGGCAGATGGCAGCTACGGCCGGCGGTGTTGCTGTTGGTTCTGCAGTGGTGCGTAATTTGTTGTTACGTAACGTAAACACGTCGAAATTTTTGACCTTAACCTTAAAAAAAATTAAATTTTCATTTATAGTGGGACAGTTATTGAAAATTATCCCTCTTTTACAGTTGCATTTGTTAAAGTTTGGCTAGGAGCCAGTCAAGGTGAAGATGTCACGTGTTATTGTGACGTTATCGTGATTCAACTCTTTTTGTTTACATGAATAATGAGATTATGCACAATAAATATTACTATTACGTGTTTTATTATTGGCATAATGATGACTTGTTTTTTTCTTCTAGAAAATACTCTTATTTTGGGAATGTTTTTCCTGCTATGTCCAAAGTACATATTTCAATGGAATAATTTTTTTTTATTGTTTTACTGCAGGGTCACGTAGCTGGTAGTGCTCTAACTGGCTTGTTTAGTGGTGGTAGTAGCAGCGAGCCTGCACACCAGCAGGCACCAGCGCAGCCAGCTGCTCAGACTTACAACGAGTACCAGAACCGACCTGCTCAGGGCCCTTGTGCTTGGGAGATCAAGCAGTTCATTGAATGCGCACAACAACAGCATGACTTGTCTCTCTGTGAGGGCTTTAATGAGGCTTTGCGTCAATGCAAATTAAACAACCACATGTAAATTGTAGTCTAATCAATTTTCAAGGTGCCATTTGTTCTTAAAATTTGGAGAAATGATTTATTTTTTCCCAACATCTCTGTTTATGTTGTACAAAAGATGTGTACACTCAATTTCTTCCATTAAATACTTTCTTAAAGTCAACATATTTATTTTGGATAAAGATAAGCGGCACCTTCCTAGTAGCTTTTATTTCTGATTTAGTTTGCTAATTATTTGACTTTCTAGGTTTTTAGTAGGTAAATTGTTAGTGATTCTATTATTGTTTTATATTTAAATATATTAAGACATTTTATTGTAATGTAGAATTCTATTACTTGAATTTATTCATTTCTTTTACATAACTTTTAGAACAATAAACATTATACAATAAAACACCAAGTTGTTGTTTGATTTCGTCCATTGCGCACACAGACATTAATTTTATATTTTCAAACTAATCCAGTTCATCATTGTCTGTTCAGTATTAGAACGGTTTGTTCCCGCTAGCTATACTGAACAGTTCTACGGTAGAAGTAATGGGATTTTTTTTTCTCACTAGTTCTACGATAATAGGTATAACAAAATAGTAGAACTATCAGGATTCTCTATTCCCACTTGTTCTACTGAACAGTTCCACGGTAGAAGTAATGGAAGTTTTCGTTATGTGCATCTGGATTGAGGGCCCAAATTTTAAATATTCTCAAAAGAAAATAAGATTTACAAGGCTTTTAGTTAAAATTTAGTAAATCTTGGGGCAATATGCCATGAATTTCTTAAACGTGAAATAAAGCTGTTATGATGAAATTACTAGGGCTCTCAATCCAGACGCCTGCATAAAGTGGCATAGCCTGAATCTCAGAAAGTACTGCCTCTGGGCTCATAGTTTTTATTTAAGGATTTAGTTAAGAATTTCTTACAACTTTTAAGAAATTCCCAAATATGTAGAATACTATATTACAGAGTTATAGCGGTATATCTAGGGCCCTCAGTTCATAAATGTTTGTACTGAGGAATCATCAAACTAATGGATTTATTCAAAGAAATACTTAAATGCGACCGTTATATATTTTACTTAAACGCGTCTGTAAATTAGTAAAAAAGAAATAACGGCAAAAAAGTTAATAGTTAAACTGTAAATGGAGATTGAATTTTCCTAAAACGTCTGAACTGAGGGCCCAATATTTTTGGCAGTATTGACTAGGATAAGCCTTCTACACTATCTCACATAGGGGTGAGTATTTTAACTAATTCTTAATTAAAATCTAGCAAAGCGTCCATTACTCTAAATTTCATACTTTTAGAGATAATTGAATAATATTTTTTTATAGGAGAAAAATCTGTAGGGTGACCATAATGTTCCATGTAAGTATAAACAAGTGTTCGGCATGTTCTTGTAGTATCTTGTAATGCGCAGATGGAGAATTATAATTATATACGACTAGTTTTGCTGTGCCAGCACCTACATATCGTAAAACAATAAAATAAAAATCGTATCAATAACCAATGAAATATTAGATGTAGGTAATTGAATTAACAAAAATATTAGTAAATATATATATTTAACAATATTAGGTTCAATAGGCTTTATATACCTAAAATGAAACAAAGCAATAGGCCAGTAGCATGTAATATGTTATGTAGTATGGACTATCTGTAGGTACCATCAGAGAAACCGTAGTCAACAAACAAATTTTAATGATGTTAAACTTACCTATTTTGTACCTAAACTAAAACGACACGTAATTTATAACTAGTCTGTGATGCTTATGATAAAAAGAAAATTTACTTAGGTAATCAACACAAATAATTAACTAAATAACACATGATCATAATAACAATACGAAAAAAGGCGATAGCCCTACCAGAATATTTCTTCTTCAAAATTAGAATCAGCCAAAACAAAATTTAAAAAGTTTAAAAAATAATAAAAAAATTAAAATCATTCAAATTTCAAATGTTGTAGAAAGTAGTTTGTTCTTCAATCAATTTAAATTTCATTTGGATACATCAATCGGTGTTCAAGAAAACCTTAATTATATCTTATGGCCCTGGTAACATATCTCCTGTAATCGCTTCCGACAGTTCAAGCAACAACTATTCGGACGTTTAAGAAACAGCTTGTGTGAGGGTACATGCTGATTAGTCTCAAAAAGTAACAAAACTATATCTACCCTACAGAATTTTCTCCTATAAAAAAATATTATTCAATTATCTCAAAAACTATGAAATTTAGAGTAATGGACGCTTTGCTAGATTTTAATTAAGAATTAGTTAAAATACTTACCCTTATGTGAGATAGTGTAGAAGGCTTATCCTAGTCAATACTGCCAAAAATATTGGGCCCTCAGTTCAGACGTTTTAGGAAAATTTAATCTCCATTTACAGTGTAACTATTAACTTTTTTGTCATTATTTCTTTTTTACTAATTTACAGACGCGTTTAAGTAAAACATATAACGGTCGCATTTAAGTATTTCTTTGAATAAATCCATTAGTTTGATGATTGCTCAGTACAAACATTTATGAACTGAGGGCCCTAAATATACCGCTATAACTCTGTAATATAGTATTCTACATATTTGGGAATTTCTTAAAAGTTGTAAGAAATTCTTAACTAAATCCTCAAATAAAAATTATGAGCCCAGAGGCAGTACTTTCTGAGATTCAGGCTATGCCACTTTATGCAGGCGTCTGGATTGAGAGCCCTAGTAATTTCATCATAACAGCTTTATTTCACGTTTAAGAAATTCATGGCCTATTGCCCTAAGTTTTACTAAATTTTAACTAAATGCCCTGTAAATCTTATTTTCTTTTAAGAATATTTAAAATTTGGGCTCTCAATCCAGATGCACATGTTTTCGTTTATGAGTACCTGGTACTTACAGGCGCAATCGATCGATGTTACGGGGGTAGTTCGTTTGGAAAACAAACTCTTTGGCATTTGACGTATCTATGCTGCTTTAGCAGTTCACAGCCACCGCTCTCTGTTTCTTATGAGCGCCTGGTACTTATTGGCGATATCGATTGATTTTACACGAGGGTAAGCGGAGGAGTTAAAATAGATTGTATAACAAGGGCGCAAAGTAATATTTTTACGGCGAGGGCGTTTGTTGAATCCAGAGCGAAGTGAGGGATTCTAGAGTAGAATGCCGAGCTTTGCGAGGGATTCTTAAAGAGAATCCCGAACGTAGCGAGGGAGAGCGAGGGATTCAAAGTACGTCGTCGCCCGAGCCAAAAATATATATTTTGCGCCCGAGACACTACTTTTCATCACCCCATGAGAAAATAAAAGGTGCTTCATACTTTATTGCAATGATGTTATAAGTAAAAAAGTGTAGATGCAGTCAAAAAGTGGCACATTAAAAGTTTGCCAATTGACAAACATGATACTTGTTACGAATTAAGAAAGTAGTCAATAATATTGGAACGCATCTTATTGAATGATTAGAGCTGTCAACTGTCTATGTCATCCTTGTCAAGAGTTGAAGTTGACAGCCCGCCTTTTTACACTTCACTTCTCTGTAACCACGCTTTGCTAATGGTGTTCTTGTTTTGCATTACCTTACAATATACAGTTGATTTACATTGGAATCCGTTTTTCCTTTAATACAACATAACCAACAACAGGTTATGGGCCCAGGCATGGAAAGCACACAGAAGTAAGACACCAACAGACGACAGAATAAAGCTCCGCGTGGCGCGTACCTACTAGGATTACCAGTACTCCTGAACAGAAGAAGTCGACCGCTTCCGGGTCATTACAGACGGGAATAACACAGAAGAAATCTATAGAAGATGGAAAGAAAAGACGGCGCGTTAGTTCTAAACGACAACAATTGGGCACTATGGAGGTTCCAAATCATGATTGTACTTAGATCAAAGGGATGGTACGACGCGTTACTCAAAGAGCCGTCGTCCACTGAAGGCAAAGAAGTAGACAGAAAAGCGCAAGAAATAATAGTTACAAGAATAGAAGAGAAGATACTTTCATATTTATTGGCATGCACATCTGCTTGTCAAATGTGGGAGAAATTGAACACAATTTTTGAAGCAAAATCGAAGGTTGGAGTACACCTTATTCAACAGAAGTTTTACAGCATGGAGTTCGAGGAACCAATGGCAGCATTCATATCCAAAGTTGAGGAACTTGTCAATCAGTTAAGAAATAACGGAGAGGATCTTTCTGAGAAGATGGTAGTCACAAAAATTGTTATGAGCCTACCTGATAAATACAGACACTTCATCTCGGCATGGGAATCAGTACCTGAAAGTGAACAGAATATGAAGAATTTGACAGCCAGATTACTTGTGGAAGAGGAGCGTATAGGAAAGGAAACTCCGTCATCATCAGCCCTTATGGCAAAAAGAAACAACAATAGAAAATTAAAAGTCAATGAAACTGAACAAAAGTGTTATATCTGTGGTAAAGCTGGACACTATAAGAAAGACTGCAAAGCGCGTAAGTGTAACTCTTGTGGAAAATTGGGTCATGTATATAAGGACTGCAGAAGCAGGCAGGGACAAAATAAAGGTAACCACAATGCTTTTATCCTAAATAATAACAATTTAATTCAAAATAAAGATTGGGTTTTGGATACAGGGGCAAGTGAACATATGAGTTTCAAAAGAGACCTATTTACAGACTATACAGATATATTAGAGAATAGATTTGTAATATTAGGAGATGGTAATAAACTGAAAGTACAGGGTATAGGTAAAATTAATTTTCATGGATACAACGGCAAAGAGTATGCACCTTATATGATGTTGAATGTTTTATTTGTACCAGATTTAACAGTAAATTTATTTTCTGTATCATGTTGCTTAGATAAAGGTTATACTATGACTTCAACAAAAGAAGGATGTCAATTTACCAAAAATAGAGAGGTTATGTGTACAGCAAACAGAGTAGGTAAATTGTATTACATGAATTTTAAATTTCATACAGAAGTGGCTTTAACATCACTTACAGAATGGCATGAACGACTTGCACACCAAAATATAGGTTATGTCAAGGAGATTTTAACCAAAAATAATGTAAAACATGAAGGGTTGACTGATCAATGCACAGCATGTTTAGAGGGTAAGCAAAGTAGGGTACCTTTCCAGAGTAGTGATAACAGAGCTAGTGTACCTGGAGAATTGATCCATATGGATTTATGTGGTCCAATGGAAAAGGTTTCAATAGGGGGTTCTAAATATTTTTTGTTATTCAAAGATGACTTTACAGGCTACAGGTTTGTATATTTTCTAAAAAATAAATATGAGACAAAAAATAGTATTCAAAATTTTATTATAACATTTAAAAAGGAATGTGGGCACAAAATTCAGAAAATGAGATCAGATAATGGAGGAGAGTTTGTTAACAAAGAGGTAAATCAAATATTAAAAGTAAAGGGGATTACTCACCAGACCACAGTTGCTTACACACCCGAACAGAACGGTCGAGCTGAACGAGAGATGAGGACAATAGTAGAAGCAGCTAGAACCATGCTCCACGCAAAGAAGCTACAGAAGGAACTATGGGCGGAAGCCACTAGCACAGCAGTTTATACATTAAATAGAACAGGTAAGTCATCAGTTCAGGGCAAGACACTGTTTGAATTATTATATAAAAGAAGCTTTAATATAGAAGAGTTGAAAATATTTGGAACAGAAGTTTATGTACACATACCAAAGGAAAGAAGACTCAAGTGGGATGCAAAAAGCAAGAAAGGAATATTTGTTGGATATGGAATAAATTGCAAAGGCTACAGAGTATGTTTTCAAAACAAAGAAGTCAACACATATAGAGATGTGGTATTTATCCAAGAAAAGACAGAAGAGAAACAGAAGAGCAGAATAGTTCACATTGATTGTGAAGATGACACAAATAGTGTTAGCAGAAAACACAGACAGCAAGAAGAAGAAGACAGAAGACCAGAAGAGAAAATAGAAACACAGAATGAAACTACAACAGAAGATAGAAGGATAGATACAGAAGACAGAAGAACAGAAAGAGACTTACAGAAGACAGATAGAAAAGAAGAAATCAACAGAAGAGAGACTAATATACAGCAAGAGAGTAATATACTTGAAGAAGAAGAAGAAGATAAAAGTGGACACAGAAGAGAAGAGTACTATGAATCATGTGAAGAAACAGAAGATGAAGGTTCTTTTAGAGAGTTGCCAGTGGAGAAACCACAGAAAACTAGGACAAGAGAGATCAAGAAACCACAGAAGTATGGAGATTATTATACAGGATTTAAGGCATGCACAGAAGAAATAACTTATGACCAAGCAATAAAAGGAGAAGACTCACATAAGTGGAAAGAAGCTATAGAAAGAGAACTGACAGCATTAGAGAAAAACAATACATGGATAACAGAAACACCACTGAAAGGAAAGAAAGTGATAGATACAAAATGGGTTCTTAAAATAAAGAAAGGAGAGAAGAATAAGGATATCTATAAAGCAAGACTAGTAGCAAGAGGTTTTCAACAGGAAGATGATTTTGACCACTCGGAGATATACACACCAGTGGCAAAATTGCCAACTTTGAGAATCCTTTTATCCATAGCCTGTAAGTACAACTTGAAAATGACACAGATGGATGTGAAGAGTGCATTCCTTTATGGGATTATAGAAGAAGAAGTATACATAAAGATACCAAATGGAATTGAGAAATATGATGGAAAAGTACTAAAATTACAGAAGTCACTTTATGGTTTAAAGAAGTCGCCAAGGAACTGGAATGACAGATTTAATAATTATATGAAAGAGGAAGGGTTTATTCGAAGCAAGTCAGACTACTGCATGTACTACAAAGCAAATAAAAGATTCTACATACTCCTATATGTCGACGATTTAATAATTATAGCAGAGAAACAGGAAGAAGTTGAGAAACTGAAACAATCACTAAACAGAAACTTTGAAATGACTGACATGGGTAATAAGAAAATGAAATACTTAGGAATCAATATAACAGAAGAAGAAGACGGGCTTGAACTAGATCAGAGACAGTATTTAGAAGATCTACTTAAAAAGTATGGAATGGAAGAATGTAACCCGGCGATGACACCTATAGAGACAGGCTTGATACTATCAACAGAACCAGCCAAAGACAATGATATGGTGAAAAGATGCAGACAGGTAATCGGAAGCCTTATGTATGCTATGTTGGGCACAAGACCAGACATATGTTTTGCTGTTAGTTATCTGAGTAGATATCAAGTTTATGCAGATGAAAACCTATGGAAGGCGTTAAAAAGAATACTGAGATACATCAAAGGAACATTAGACTACAAACTAATTTACAAAAGAAATTCTAAGGATGTACTAGTAGGATATACTGATGCAGATTGGGCTGGAGATAAGCTGGAAAGAAAGTCTACTTCAGGGTACATCATGAAGCTTTTTGGTGGCACAGTATCTTGGTGCAGCTCAAAGCAACAATGTACTGCTCTATCATCGACAGAGTCTGAATATGTGGCATTAGCGAAAGGGGTAGCTGAGGGTTGTTGGATTTACAATTTAATAAAAGAAATTGGTATAGGTTGTAATAATTTCATTATTTATATTGATAATCAGTCAGCTATTCATGTTGCTAAAAACCCTGAAAAACATCAGAGACTAAAACATATTGATTTGAAATATCATTTTGTTAGAGATAAGGTAGAAAATAATATTGTAGAGTTAAGATATGTAGCAACGGGGAAACAAATAGCGGATGTGTTTACTAAAGGTTTAAATAAAGAAGTATTTAACAAGTTGTGTAGTATGTTAAATAATTAAATTCATGGATAGATATAGTATTAGTTAATATGATTTGTATTTTCCTGAGATAGCTATGATAGAAGATATAGATAAATATAAGTATTGTAATTGTAAAGAATGCGTACCAATTGTATTGAGGAAGGGTGTTACGAATTAAGAAAGTAGTCAATAATATTGGAACGCATCTTATTGAATGATTAGAGCTGTCAACTGTCTATGTCATCCTTGTCAAGAGTTGAAGTTGACAGCCCGCCTTTTTACACTTCACTTCTCTGTAACCACGCTTTGCTAATGGTGTTCTTGTTTTGCATTACCTTACAATATACAGTTGATTTACATTGGAATCCGTTTTTCCTTTAATACAACATAACCAACAACAATACTGAGTATCGCGTTGATGCGTCGTGCGTCGAGTTAAAAAAAGCGGAAAAAAAGATAAACGTCAACGTTTATCTTTTTTTCCGCTTTTTTTCACTCGCACTACTTCAATCATGTCATCATACTTTGACGTGTAATGTATGTGTGCGTTAGTGTGCCGTTTTTGAAGATAGAATTTCGTTTGGGTAAACCAATGATGTTATAAGTAAAAAAGTGTCTGTAGATAGGTTACCCAAACGAAATTTTAAAGATTGAATCGAACTAGATCAGAGCGAACTAGTGAGAGAATAAATCGTAATAAGGACCCACTTACCTAATATGAGAGATGTAAAAGTTACTTTTAAGCCCACTTTTTGAATTTGGAGCGTCATTATTGCCCGCTGAAAGTTTCATATAGAAAACACCAACTTTGGGCGTACCTAAAGGGGAACAAAGTCGCCTTTTTCGAATAGGTGGGATGAAAAAAATATTTTACCATTTGACGTTTCTATGCCACAAAATTTCATGTTACCCTAATAGTTCACAGGCACTCTCAGTGCCTGCTAAAAACTCCCATTAGTTCTACCGTGGAACTGTTCAGTAGAGCAAGTGGGAATAGAGAATCCCGATAGTTCTACTATTTTGTCATACCTATTAACGTAGTACAAGTGAGAAAAAAAAATCCTATTAGTTCTACCGTAGCTGTTCAGTAGAACTAGCGGGAACAAACCATAAGAACACCACTGTGGTGAATTGGAGTGTTAATTTGACATCTAATGGCATTTGTTTTATGCTCATATGCTGAATAATATTAATAGGTACAAAATGTTCAAAAATCTCTGTGAGAAGATCCTTATACATATGTTAGAAGTGCCATTAAACTTTTTCTGGACACAGTGGTGATTGGATTGGGTTAACCCCCGTAAGTAAAGTCTCTTGATATTTGTAACTTGATATGAGCAAGTACTTGAATTCATATCACGTACTTTCTTAAGTTTATCTTTTTTTTTTTTTTTTTTTTATTACAATGGGCTTGCTCTTGGTCCCAGACTAGCCCGAAGGCATAGACGGAGCCTACGATGGAGCGAGCTTACCCAGTAGATGCCTATGCACTCTATTCTTAAATACTTCCGGGTTATATGAATTTGGAAACACAGACGTCGGCAGGGAATTCCATTCCTTTGCGGTGCGCATTATGAACGATTTTGAGAAGCGCTGCGTGCGGATGTGAGGAATATCAACCAAGAAAGGGTGGTATCCCGCCGTACGTCTGGATGTCCGGTGGTAAAATGGGGATGAGGGAATGAGCTCGTGTAGCCCATGAGCACACTCACCGAAGTGCAATCTGTAAAATACCGCCAGACAGGCAACTTTTCGCCGATGTGCTAGTGGTTGAAGTTGAGCCACCAGCTTCTTGTCGCCAATCAACCTTCTGGCCCTGCGATCCACCGAATCCAATGCGGCCAGTTGGTATTTGGCTGAGCCATCCCATAGGTGACTGCAATACTCCATACACGATCGGACTTGAGCTTTATAAAGTGTTAGAAGCTGTCCCGGCGTGAAGTATCGCTTAACCTTGTTAAGGATGCCCAGTTTTTTCGCCGCAGTCTGTGCTTTGGACTCGATGAAAGTGCCGAAGTTGAGGTCAGAACTCAACTCCATGCCAAGGAGTTCAAGGCAGCCGGTTACTTTTACAGATGCACCTCGGAAAGTAGGAGCCAGGTCAAATGGGCTCCGTTTGGCGGAGAACAGACACGCTTGCGTTTTGGCGGCATTGAACTGCACTAGATTGTCATCGCCCCATTGGGACACACGACTCAAGGCAAAGTTCACTCGCTCTACCATGGTCTCTCTCTGTGAACGAATATCGTCCCTACTGTCTTTTGCGCTGGCCAAATATCTCTCTACAACAGTACTGTTATCTTGGACATCACTGACTATCTTGAAGATGTTAGTTTATTTAATAAGCTCAGATTGTATTCTACTAGGTGATACTCTCTAAATGTAAGCTTCAAATTCATTATCAATCTGCATTGTGCAAGGGTAGTGATGAATGATCATGTCTCTGTATGGGAGCTGGCTTTTGTTACGTAATGCTAATTGTAAATGTCTGTACGATGCGGGTGCAGACTTAAGGGCTTAGCCATACACACAGCTTACTGTTTTGCATTCAAATGAAAATAACGGTGAATCATGGATTTATGAATGATCCCAAAAATTAATAAGTGCAGCTAGCACATGCTTCATGAGCTAGCAGCTACATACGTATTTTCTTGTTAAATTACCTATCCAATTGCATTGCAGGCTCTGCTCGATTCAATTCTGTCTAATAATTAAAATATGTCCGGATACTGTAATTATGGCCATTTACAGGCCACCATCACAAAATATTGATAGATTTTTGGATTTCCTTGATGTAAATCTAAAACATCTATCAGCTTTTAAGAATATTATTGTCATGGGTGATATAAATATTAACATTGCTTCCGGGAGATCAGATGCACATGTTCATAGTTACTTAAATATTCTCTCATTTCATGGCCTTTTACCAACCCATAGTTATCCCACGCACCAGAGCGGGTCATGTTTAGATCATTTCATCGTAAAAACAAAATACCCAAACAAAACATTGGTTACTAATTCTTCGCTTACGGATCATCAAGCTATTTTACTAACAATACAAAAATCTTTACCTAGAATAAACTGCATGCGTAGCTGTACAAAAATTAATATGACTAATCTTGAACGTGACATTTGCGGTATTGACTTTGACCCTGTTTACAAAACTAATGATGCAAATATTTCATTACAGTATTTCATACATTCGGTGCAACATGCAATAAGCAAAAATACAGTTACCAAAACTATGTCTAGACGGTATGATCCTATTAAACCGTGGATCACTCCTGGTCTCGTTCGCTGTATACGACATAGGGATAAACTACACCAAAAATCGAAACTAGATCCTGATAAAGAAATACTTTCTGTCTCATACAAAAGGTATAGAAATTTTTGCAATAATCTTTTAAAAAAACTTAAAAATCAATATGAGAAGAACGAATTACAGAAGGCAGGCAAAAACAGTAAACTTGTTTGGAAATTTATTAAAACAAATACCTTTCGATCAAAAAATCCTGAACCTCCACTCGAATTACTTTCAACAGATATAAACCCAATCGCAGCCGCAAACAAAGTAAACAATTTTTTTGTTAACGTTGGCAAAAACTTAGCTATAAAATCTTTGAACCAAAATAGTCCTCCCCACCAAATATCGAGTGTGAATAGCCTTATGAAACCATTAAAATCTTTTGTTTTGGTAGATACTGATGTAAATGAAATTTTAAGAATAATAACAGGGTTAAGGCGATTCACACACGGCACCGCGCACAGCCGCGGAGGGTGAACAAACGTACACCGCTGACCGCGCGGTCGAGCGGTGTACGTGTGTTAGGTATCAACGGATTTCAAAGTGTCTTGTACAACATGACATCCGCCTCACCGCACTCCGCGGCGGTGCGCGGTGCCGTGTGTGAATCGCCTTAAGGATAACTGCGCCGTGGGTTGGGATAACATTTCTAATAACATTCTAAAAAGGTTTAAACACGTTCTTGCCCCTCCATTAACCCATATTTTCCAGTCATGTTTGTCTAAGAGTGTATTTCCCAAACTGCTTAAAAAAGCAGTAGTTACGCCAGTGTTCAAAGCGGGAGATAAGAACTGCGTTAACAACTATAGACCCATTTCAGTACTAACAGGACTTTCCAAAATTTTAGAAAAAAATATAAATAGCAGATTAATAGACTATCTTGAAGCTAACAAATTACTTTCGAATAATCAATATGGGTTTAGACTAGGGTTGTAAACTGACGGTCACATACGATAAGTGACCGTCATTTATTAATAAATGACCGGTCACATTGGACATTTATTGTCAGATTGGTCAGATATATTAAATTAGTATTCTTTACTTGGTGTAACTATTATTTTCGTAAAATATTGAATGTCAGGCTAATTGAAAACTTTATGAATGTGAAATACTACCTACTGACTTTCTAAACCAACATTTAGTGTTATAAATACAGGCTACACTTTATGGAAATTTAAAACAAACGCTGAAACTGACTGATTAACTTTTTTTTTCACAGATTTGAAATATGACGTGTCTTTCTTTTCAATTTAGCCATAAAACTATTCTAAAACTATTTAATTTTAAAACTATTTTATTAGGTACTAGCTATCGCCCGCGGCTTCGCCTGCGTGGATGTCGAACTTCTATCCACAATTTTAAACCTTTAAGGGTTGAATTTAAAAAAACCTTTCTTAGTGGCTATTTACTCTTTACAAAGAATAAACCCTCCAAGTTTCATGTCTGGTAGTCGTCTTACGACTCTCGATGCCTACGCCTGTGTCTCTGTCCGTGGCATGAGGCTTGACGCTGCCTCACGCGCGCCGCCGCCTCTTTCGCCAGCATGACTGCTTCGGAGAAGGAGTCACGACTTCCTATTCAGTCTCGCCCCGGAGCATGGCCTGAACCAGCACCGGGTGCGAGAGGTCACCGCCGCCGATCGCCTCTGCAAGGACACGGCGGTTGCCCGTCAATGCGGGGCACACCTCCACCGAAATACTCCACCGTGACCTCCAGGCGGCCATTGCAGTAGTGACACCCAGGCGTCGCTTCCGCCTGATTCCGACTCAGGAACCTCCCAAAATGTCCGTGTCCGGTGAGGACCTGCTTCCGGCTAACAGTAAGAGTACCGTGACGCTTCTCCAGCTATTCCTCAAAGAGGCGTGCCCAGCACTGGGTTGCAACAGTCGCAGTCTCCATTCCGCCATGAGATCCCGCCGGAGCTGAGTCCTCTCATTGCGATTAGCCGCATTAGCGGAACTTCGCCCCGGCATTGCACTTCCACGCGCCACTGGTACGTGTGTTCAAGGATTGTTGCCTCATCCCACGGCGGTATGCCGTCCGGCAAGAAGACTCGCCACCTCGCAGGAGATCGTGCGGTATCCCCGCACCATTGGAATCGCCATGATCCTCTGGGATGCCCTCAGTAGCCAGGCCGGGGCCAAGGCCAGGTTGGGCGCTCACACTGGTGCCCCGTTGATCCTCGCATACCGCGTTATGTTAGGTTTTTGGTTACTGATCGGCTCCCGTAGCTCATGGTGCAATGTTATGTAGCACAATGTTATGTGTTATTCTCACGTATATGCAATGAATATCTTGCAAAGCCATCGGCTAGCCTTTTTACTTTCCGTTACTGCCCGTGCGTACCATCATTATATTGCTGCAGAGTAATTTTAAAACTCTGTGATATCTCTTAAGATATTTTATTGAAATAAAATTATGTAAGCGGCAATTTTGTACAAAATAAAAAACTTGTATTGGATAACGTATTTATATTTATAAGGATTATTACTATATTCATGAAAACACCCCTGCAAATCATGCATTATTTTAGATCTAATTTCATTGCCATAAAATGGTCATAGTGATAGACATAATATGCTGTTGCGGACTTTTTTATTTAACTTTTTAAGAGGAACAATATTCTAGTACATAATTTTTGCGTAATTTCAACCATTTACGCAGCGCACACAACGGAATCTCTCAAAAGGAATATTTTCTCCCCGTTTTTGTTAAACTTTTCATTACTGCTCGGCTACTATGTGTCTTAGCGTATGTTATATAGCATATAACCTGCCCAGGAGTATGGATTATAATCGTAACAAGTGTCATTATAATTTTCCTTTTAGTAGTTTTTAATCCATGCGTGCTTATACAGACAGACAGACAAACAGACAAAAAAATTTCTGATTGCATTTTTGGAATCAGTATCGATCACCAATTATCCTCCAATATTAATTTTGGATAAATATTTCAATGTACAGAACTGACCTCTCTACTACAGTTCAGTATATTATAAGTATAGATATTGTTTTACTGTGTTAAAGATCGATGAATGACATGGTTAGCTTCGATGATTCTAAAATTTCCGTAGTTTTATAGAATAAAGTCTATTTATACACAAAAAAACGTTTCTGACGTTCCTGACAATAAATGACCATAAGTGACCGGTCAAATTGGATAAATGTCCAATATGCTCGGTCAGATTAATCGGTCACATATAACCTGACGGTCACTTTACATCTCTAGTTTAGACCTAAAAGATCAACTAACCAAGCAGTTCATGCGCTATCTGAATACATTAGCACGAAACTAGATAAGGGCATGCATTCCATTGGGATCTTTCTGGACCTTGCCAAAGCCTTCGACACAATTTCTGGTTCCATATTACTGCACAAGCTTGAAACACTTGGCATAAGAGGAGAGCAACTTCAATTATTCTCCGATTATCTCAGAGACCGTGAACAATGTGTCAAAATAGGCCAGTACACAAGTTCTGAGATGGAAAACAGTTGTTTCGGAATACCTCAAGGTAGTATTTTGGGGCCCACATTATTTTTAATCTACATCAATGACCTATGTAGTCTAGTCCTTCGTAATGGGTTAATATTATCTTATGCGGATGATACGGCCCTGTTGTTTTCTGCTGAGTCTCAAGCTGAAGCATATGAATATGCCCAAAACGGATTTAATATTGTATCTAATTGGCTACATCAAAATCTTCTAACATTAAATATAGATAAAACTAAGTATATTATATTCTCAATGAGAAACACTAACTTACCGCTTACACATCGTATTATATTCGCACACAATTGCACACATGCTGGCACTGCATGTACTTGCCCTACTTTAGATAAAGCTGACCACATAAAATACCTAGGTATTACGATTGACACAAATCTTAATTTCCGTAAACATATTGAGCTACTGTGCACAAGAGTGCGTAAATTAATATATATTTTTAAGAACCTACGTCACATAGCCGACTATAAGTTAATTAAACAGGTTTATTTGGCTTTGTGTCAATCTGTGCTTACCTACTGTATTACCACATGGGGCGGTGCTGCAAAGACTATTTTACTTCCTCTAGAACGTGCTCAAAGAGCAATTCTAAAGGTGGCAACTTTCCGGCCTTATAGATTTCCCACGCACGAGTTATACAGAGCATGCAAAATACTAACAGTACGTCAACTTTTTATATTGCACATCATACGTCATAAGCACGCTGAGCTTCCTTATAACCCAGTATTTTCGACCAGGAGGAGAAAAGATTTGGTTTGCGCAAACCCACAGACAAGACATGCATTTGCTCATAGATTTTATGCATTTTTAGGGCCTTTTTTGTACAACAAATTAAACAAACTGTTAGATATATATAGCGTTAATTACAGTAAATGCAGTACATTGTTGACGGAATATCTATTAAAACTAAATTACACAGACACAGAGAAACTATTGGAAGTTGTAATATAATTGTAGAATTAGTTCGTAAGTTGTTTTAAAATCTAAAATTATGATGCACCCTAATTATTAGTCTTGCTAAGCGATGACCTGAAACACAGGTTTTGTTAACCTAGCTCAGGAAAGTCGCCAATTATACATTTGTAGGTTTAAAGTTAAATTTTCGGGTAATATTGTTAATTTTAGTTATACACAGTTTCCTGATACTATAGGTTTATTTATTATTTAAGACTTACTTGTGGCGATTAATAACTTTAATGTGTAACTTTATTGTGTATAATAATGATTTAATAAACATTTTTTTTTTTTTTTTACATTTTATAATTAGGCACGCTCTTCGCATTGTAATCTGCACCATTGAATCGGAAAATATCCACATCCCTACATACCTACAACAGAAATAATTATGTGTACCAGATGTGGTGGAGCTAAGACGCGGGAGCGGTACTACCCATAGCTTCTTTTTAATATTTTTATATGTTTTTTTTAAAACCCTGACGCTTAACGTTTGGATGCAGTGGGTCACGTTATTCGCGAGCATCTCAGCATGCTCCCGCTAGAAGTCCCCCCCCAGTGATGTCTCCGCCGCCGCAGCGCCGTCGATCCTTGTTCGGTGAAGCTGCGTCGATCGCGGGAGGAGTCACCGTGGGCACTGCTGCGGTACGCGGCCCTTTATTTATGATTTGCGCTATTGTTGATGGGATTTAGTGTGATCTAATGAAGTCCTCTGCTACGTGCAGGACTTCGTTGGATCACATCAGACTGGAAACTTTCAACTCTGTAGTAGTAAAGGTACCCCTAAGCATTGCATACGTTTGACGCAAGCGTTTGATCTAAATACATATTTACAGATTTAAGATAACACAGCAAGAAATTTGCAATTTTACACAAAATCATTTCTGATCAAACACATCTATGGGGTCAACCCCAATTCTCGATGCTATGCAGATAAAACATTTCGATGATAACTTCGCGTTACACAAAATATCTAAGTTACCGTCGCGACCTCTAAAATATACCAAGTGCCTAAAACCCTTCAGGACTAAAATGTTGAATTTGCAAAATGTTGAATTCGCAAAATGTTGAATTCTCAAAATGTTGAATCCCAAAATGTTGAATTTGTAAAAAGTTGAATTTCCCACCTGGATCACAATGTTGAATTTGCAAAATGTTGAATACCAAAATGTTGAGTCCTGTGGATGCGAGAGGCACAAGACCGGTCGCGGTGGAGGTATTTGGGGGAGGTCAATTTTTAGCAGTGAACGTCTTTTGGCCAATCTTATAATGAGCACACTTCCTACTACACCGGAAAATATCAGGCACCCACATAGACTGCCCTGTAAAATTAGTGCATAAACCTATCATACGGTAAAGCTAGTACATACATAAACCTACAGGGTGTCTGTTTGACATAGGGTGTCGCCAACTTGAGGGTATGGTACGGACCATCAAACTGAACAACTTTTTCCTGTGGACCAACATCGGAATCGCTATGTACTTACATACTCCGGACTCTAACGTATGTTAGGTCTACAAAAGAAAACAGTTTAATTCTTAATTTCCTATATCAGGAACGTCGATGAAAAAAAAAAGGAAGAACTCTGGTATTTATTTTATTACTTAAATGATTTATTTTCGATGCATCCCAATTTATGATGATCCTTTTAGGTATAAACGGTGGATCACGGTTTCTATTTACCACTTCACGTTACTGCGCGCCTAGTACTTTTGATTGATTTAAGTGATTTTGTGCGAAAATTAAAAAAAACCCGATATGTAAACCATAACTATTTTGCAGTGTAAATCAAATGGAAAACGGGTTTTTTTCCCGATGGGTAACAGTGTGACACAAGGTAGTGTGACTCAAGGGGAACAAACCGGAAAAAGTTGTTCAGTTTGATGGTCTGTGTGGGTGCCAGATATTTTCTCGTGTAGTAGGAAGTGTGCTCCTAAATGAATTAGGCCTCCCGCAAATACCTCCACCGTGACCGGTCTTGTGCCAGGACTCAACATTTTGGTATTCAACATTTTGCAAATTCAACATTATGGGTCCGGAAAATTCAACTTTTTACGAATTCAACATTTTGGGATTCAACATTTTGAGAATTCAACATTTTGCGAATCCAACATTTTGCAAATTCAACATTTTAGTCCTGAAGGCCTAAAACATACCAATTTATAATTATGTAAAGTGTAATCGCGTTTTCAAGAGAACTCTTTAAAAGTTCGGGATAAAAACCTATCCTATGTTCTTTCTAAAGGTCAACTCTATCTCTGTACCAAATTTCATTAAAATCAGTTCAGTTGTTTAGACGTGAAAGCGTACCTAACAGACAGACAGCGTTACTGTCGCATTTATAATATTAGTAGGGATAAATAGGCGGGTAGGCAAAGGCTACCCGCCTATTATATATAGCCACAATATAGTCACGGCTGTGGAGGAACTGTAAATATTCGAGTTATGGCTTTGTGACGCATCCAGATTTGATGGAGTAGATTGGCTCCTAGTCAAAAATGCAACTGATGGATAAAGAGAGGCTGAGATCTTATGGCATTAAGTGCCGGGCCGGGCTACACCCATGACCACGACAAACAAAATGTCAGTAATATGTGATGTTGATATATCAACGCACCGCACCGCGCCTATTGTAGCTAGTTACCCTATTGTAGTTAGTACACACAGCATCATCGTAGCTAGTTACCAAAGCTAAAAAAAATGTCTCGTGTTTGAAAGTTATTTGGATTTTCGTTGCATAGGGGTTTTTTAACTGTATTGAGAGTTCACAGCAAGATTATACCATTTTAGTTACGTTTCTAGGGTCACGTGGCCGGAGAAGCTATAACAAGTTTGTTTAGTGGTCGCCGGCGAGAAGAAGTGGTACATGCCCTTCCGCGTGACTATGATCTTGGGGCAGCACCCAGCGGCCCGTGCGCACAAGAAATAAAACAGTTTCTGGATTGCGCTACCAACGCTGAGGACGTCTCACAGTGTCAAGCATTCAATGATGCACTCAAACGGTGCAAGCACCAGTACGGTACGTTAGTTTATAAGTTTTAGGCCTTTCAATATTCCGAGCAAATACTCTCCCTCCCGTTGTGGCTCAGATGCAGTTCCTGCTTCTCACCATGAGCGGTCGATCCCTTCTAGTTCATACTAAAGCTGACGATCAATTTTATTCCAGGTCTGCAATAACCATCGGACGCCAGCAAAATCACACCAGTGAACCCACGCACTTTCCCCTTAACATGAATTTTTAACAAACCTACTTACTTCTTACCAATAAACCTCCAAAAATATGTTTTTGTTTTATTTATATTGGTCACCGGCAAAAATCAATTTGTTGATTAACTACCAGTTATTAATTAACTTCAGTAAATTATTTCTATCCACCTACCATCACCTCCAGGGTCAAAGCCGACCCAACCTCACCTGCACGTGGTACACCCTGCTGATTCACTGACGAGGCTCTGACGGAGCAGGTTTCTTCACAAAGAGTGAGATCATCGCAGTCATATTGCATATATTTTTGTTATATATCTTTCTTCGTTTGAGATATTGTAAAATAATCATGGTCGTGGCAGAATTGTAGAGTGTTTTCCACAAATGCCATTTGAAAAGAGTTGTTGAGATAAGCGTCACTATTTTTAATTCCTGTCATGACATCGATGAATCGTCGACTTGCCAGGAGGAAGCATGCCCACTTTCGGTAATATCCCAAAATCAAGAGGTATTGTATATTGTGGTGCAACCAGCTTGAATCAATCAATTACATAGAGGTTAGCCGTTAGTGGACAAGTGATCTTATTGTATTTTCAACTTTAATGCATTCTAATAAGTTTTTGCACCGTAAGTGTAAAAACAGACTATTGATTTATACAATCACCCGCTAATGAAATTTTGTGTGGCGCTACGTAAACTTCTGATTCATCATCTCCCTAGCCTTTTCCCAACCGTGTTGGGGTCGGCTTCCAGCCTAACCGGATTCAGCTGGATACCGGTGTTTTACGTGGAGCGACTGCTTATCTGACCTCCACAACCCAGTAACTGGGCGACACGATACCCCGTGGTTAGACTGGCCAGAGTTTCTGACTAACCAGTAACGACTGTCAAAGTTCTACGAATGACAACCGGGACCAACGGCTTTACGTGCTTTCCGAGGCACGGGATGTCAGTGATGTCTAAGATAAACTTTAGAAAGTACATATGAATTGAAAAAGTCACATTGGTACTTGCCCGGATTCGAACCCACAACCTCTTACACGAGAGGCGGGCGCCTTATCCACTGGGCCATCACGATACGTAAACTTCTGATTATCAGTATTAAATTTTATAAAAAGTTATCCTTAATCTTTCATCGCTTTCACTTCAGTCTAAAACCATTTTTGATATAAAATGCTTATCTTTTTTTTTACTGCCGGTTTTGCGCATAAAACAACAATTGTATTGACTTTCGTCAGTCATAAATATTAAGATATCAGTCAATGCGTTCTTATCACACTTTTCCGATCCTATCTGATTTGTCAGAAATCCTAAATAGGAGCCATTCTCTACACACTTTCCGATATAAAATCTGTTGCACCATACATTGTACGATTATGCTATGCTATGCCTTATGCTACACACATAGTAAATTTATGTCGCCACTTGCTATAAATTTATTTCTTGTGCTTCCTACAAATGCGTCCTGTTTGTGGTCGCACAGTTATACGCCCCCCGTATAACTGTGCGTTAAATAAATGTGTCGTGTTTCAAATGTGGCGCCACAATTAAGTATCGAGTACGCCTGACAATAGTGTATGCCTGGTGTGTGCGGCTTGCCTCACCTGTGTCGTCCCACGCAACTAGACGCGTGACGTGATGACGTCAAGTCACAAAAAGACAGATATATATATATACTACTTCCGATCGATATTTTGTAGACGCAATGACAAAAAGACGTCAAGAGTGGGCAGAGTTCACATTGTTTACAACAAGTACAAAAAAAAAATGACGCACACAATAAAAAATATTTTGGCAGAAGTATAATAAATATTGCCTGTAATGCCTGTATTATTTCTAGCTTGTTTAAGAAGGTATATACAAACATTCTGAATGTTTCATAGAATACAATAAAACAAGAAATACAGTGTGTATATGTATAAACTTAAATTTTATTTACACAAAAAGTACACTTGTGACGTTTTGCAGTATAAATATTCCAATGTTTTTTTAGATATCGGTACACAAAACAGTTTCGACGTGTTCATTCGAGATTTCGTTTTACATTGCTGTATTTACATAATTTAAATTAAATTAATATAGAGGTATTTCATATCTCATAATGTAACGTTGTATTTTGTGCTCAATACATATGAGACCTGAAATACATGTCATAATATTATGATATATCTGTACGAACAGAATATTTATGTACATAAAATATTAAGTAGGTATCTGATATTTTACAATTTGGCACATTTAAATTTCTTGTGGTTCATCTAATATTCGTAATGCCTGACTTAACATGAAATTCTTTGGGCGTGCAAAACAAATATTGTTTTGTGAGATTACTGACCGAAAACAATATAGTAACGATTAACTTTAATAGACTTGTAAGATAATATCAACTATTGAGAAAACAACATGTAATGTAAAGTGATAATTTAATTATAAACTTTGACAAAACATGAGCAAACTTCATACGGGATAGCAATCGTGCTCAACAACAGATTGTACACAAGGATAACATGAAGAATATACAGTTAACAGTATATCATAAATTCAACAAAATGTTCGATTCAAGTATGTAAAAGCTTTTCGTTCGATTTAAAACTGTGTAAACTCGTTGCAATGCGGTAGCATTACGTTATTAATGTGCACAAAAATTTGAGAAACTTTCCAATGTCGTTTACCTTATATTCTAATAATTCCATTAACAGTACATTTTAACGCTTAGCTAAATCAGTCTAATTCTTAAAGCGACATTAATATGTCTAACAATAAAGCTTAAACAAATGCTATACAAATCATACACTGGAAATTTTCAAGTACATATTAAGGCCACCATCATGTAATGTTAATTGTTATGTAAATCAATTTACATCCAAAACTTAAAGTATAATTAGTAAAATGTTAAAAATGACAAACTAATTAAATGTTATTGGAATTCCTTTACGTTGATATAAACAAATTTTACAAATGAAAATAATCTAAATCAAAGGCGGTATACGTTATTCACATATTGTTTTTTTACACGGAAAAAATAAAGTAAAATTTCTTTTTACAAGAAAATTAATTCACTCTTTTTGTTTGGGGAAATTACAATAATTTTAATGGTGATTCTTGTCAATGTCATTATTTTTTATATGCTTTAGCTGCTGCGAAATTTAAACATTTTGATATCAAATCAAGACTTATGAAAGCTTTGGTCCAATTTATAATCTTGTATAACGTTTAAGGTTTATTTCAAACCATTGTGGAACAATGGATTCAAACAAGTGTGGAAACTCATACTCAGCTAATTGCGAAATTATTTATTTAAATAGCAAAAGCACACATATTGGTGTCGCTAAAACGTGTAATTTAACATTACGCACCCTGTCATCTTAATGAATTTAAGTATTAACATTGTAATAGTTGATCACAAAAATAATGCACCACTTTGAAGGTATTCATACTAAACCAATGTAAACGTCGAGCCAGCGGACAGTAGCCCTTAACATCAAAAAATAATTTAAAGCTTCACATAATTTACAAATGAATGTAAATATTTGTGTGTCACATCATTATTGCGGTGCAATCGTAACGGACGTGTAGGTGTAGTAGCATCGTAGTGTAAAACCTTAACATAACAAGTCTACGTATTAGCACTATATTTACAGGCCATCGGCCAATTAAATATGACACATAAATCGCCGAGTACAATCATAGCATCCGTTGAGCGGACGATCCCTAGGGGAGCGGCGAGACTCCCCGAGTCGAGTCCGAAGAGTGGACTTCTGTAGAGCGGTCACAAGCGCATCTCCCACAGGATGAGGTGCGCGTCCTTGGGGTTGGGCTCGGCGGCGGGCTGCGGGCGCTCGGCCGCGTCCGCCACCTGCCGCCAGTCCACGTAGCCGCGCCCGCCCACCACCGTCAGCACCGAGCGCCGCGCCGCGCTCTCGCCCACCACGTAGTCCGCGCCCCGCAGGCTGCGCGCCGCACTGCGAGAGTCGCCGCGCGCCTCGCCCGCGCCCGCCTCCGTGCGCGACACCGAGCGCTCGGACGCACTAGACTTGGCTGAAGACGAGTCTGGCGTGGAGGCTGCCACAGGCGCCAGCGCGGCGGCGCCGGACGCGCCAGAGCTGGTTCGTGACACACCACGGAGCGCCATTGACTCCTCGCTGCCCGAAGACGTGCACAAGCTGGATGCGCGCGAGTCCACCGACCAGCTCGATAGGTCCAGACTGCGCGGCCTGCCGGCACGCATGCGCAGGCGTCGGTCTAGAGTGCTCACCCGGAAGGGGATGGCGGCCAGCTCGGGATCGCTCCGCCGCAGCGCCTCGCCTCCCGACCCTCCTACGTCCGCCTCGCCCACGCAATCCTTCACAAACATCAGGTCTCCGTACAGCCCATATACGTCACACGCATTCAAGTTGGCGCACTTGGGTAGAGTCTTACTGAGCCGCACGTCACCCGGCTTCTTCCGCCGCACGACAGCGGACTGCACGCGCTGCGGTCGGTACGGACTGGCCTCTTCTGAGATCCGCCTCTCTAGTTTCGGTTTATCGTTATCTTCCTTTCCGTCTTCCTCCTTAAACTCTTGCAGAGTGTTAACGGTTTCGGCGAGGTGGCGAGCGTTGGATAGATTCCGCCGCACCGTGTTAACGTCTACGTCCCTAGTTTCCGGCATCAGATTGAGCAGGAAGGACACGGGCCCGGCGTGCGCGTGGTAGGACGCGGCGATGTGGCCGCCCACGAGCGGCAGGCCCTCCAGCTTGGGCAGCGGCACGGTGACGCTGATGCCGGCGGTGGTGCCCACCCACAGCAGACCCTGGCAGGCCAGCAGGGCGGACACGTACGCGGGCTTGCTTCCCTCTCGTGCTCCGATCGTTTTGGCAACGTCGGCTGCGATGTCAATATTTTGGAGATGTTCGAAAGTTTCAGCGTGATATAGGCTAACGTATGTTGAATCGGAGAAGGCCGTCCAGAGGCCGACTCCGGAGTGCGCGAGGTATTTGACGGATCGATCGCAGTCGCCCTTGAGTTCAAGAATGCGCATGATTTCTGCCGTGAGCGCGTTGATGGCGAACACTCGCCTGGCGCAGGTGGCGTAGATGATGCCGTCGACGGGCAGCACGCAGTGCACGGGCCGGTCGCCGAGCTCGATGGCGAGCGGCTCCTGGAGCGCCCACGAGTCGTCGTGGTTGCGCCGGTACACCGACACGCGCCCATTGGACAGCCCCACGAACATGGCGTCGCAGTGGTAACGGATCTGTGTGATGGCTGCTATCGTAGGTACTTCGGTTAGCTTCTCCTGCTTTTCTGGCTCGATCGCGGAGAATATGATAATTTTCTTGTCTTCTGTACCGAGCCATACTGTGTCGCCGCAGAGTGTCGTCGCTTGCTTCACTCCGCGTGCGTGTTCCATCGAGGTAACCTGTAATAAAGATTTAGATATTAGGAAAATGGATAAGGCGATCCTCCTTCGGGTGTGATTGTAGTATGAGGCGGCTGGTACCTTGGTGTCGGGCAGGTCGAGCGTGACGAGCGTCTTGAGCTTGGCGGCGCGGTGCGTGAGCACGGCGACGTGCGAGTGCGCGGCGCTGGCGGCGCTCACCCACAGCAGCGAGCGCGCGCGCCGCAGCGACGCGCCGCGCCCGCCGCCGCACATCGTGTAGAAACACCCGCAGCGTACCTGCAATGTTGTATAACTGTTTAATCCCGAATACGGCGAAATGGTTGTTTGGAATTAGCGGTAATTTGCCTTATGTATGAATTATCCCTAAAAATATTTCGAACATGGACGTCTATTTATTACATTTTCCCGCATTAACCGCCGGCTATTTTGGTAGCTGATGATTAACTCATGGTCAAGACAAATACACCTTTCGTTGCTTTAAACACCAGTAAAAATTTGCACGAAGGAAAACAATTACATCTAAACATAACACTAAAAACAGTAAAATTAATACAATAGACCAAAAATCTTTAACACAGATAACCGGTATCTACCAGTTTCACAATCCTTACCTCAGTAAGCTGCCTGGAGGAATAGACGGGCGTGGCGGCGACGAACAGCGGCATCTTGTGCGCCGGCGCCAGTTGTGACGGGAAGCGCCAGGCGGGCGAGTTGGCGGAGGCCTGCGCGAGCTGAGCGAGGCGCAGCTCCGTGGCCCAGGCGAGGCGCGCGCCCGGCTCGCTCGCGCGGAACGTCAGCGGCTCCTCGCGGCCTCGAATGGTCAGCTGTAGGCAGCATGAGTCTACCCACGCCATCTCGTCGTCTTTTTTCTGTAGGGTTCAATGTTAGGGTGTTGGTTTAGTAGTGCTTTTTAAACCTTCGAACACACGTGATTCAAGACGAAAGACAATAGCAGCGCGGCAGCCGGCTGTCGCGTGGTCGTCGAAAAGTAAAAATGATATTTAAAAAAGTATTGATGTTTATACGCTAGTGATGTACACTCTGCAATTAGGGATCCGATTGCATTGTTTTCTCTTACTGGTAATATCATTATTACTTAAGTGGTACCAGGTTGTGGGAGATTCACTTGTAATAATAATAGTTTAAACATCTGAGACAGTAAAAGATTTTACAAAACCAAATACTACATATTATTTAACACGTAGCAGTTGATTTAAGACTTTCTGAACACCGCTACCCTGTTGATCAGCAAGAACAACTCCTAGTATTATTTGGGGCAGTTACGGCCGAGGATTCCATTTTCACTTTTAGTCATAATTCGTTGTATCAGTAATCTAGAATGATCTATACCTGTATACTACGCTGTATGTTCTGCAGCAGCGCACGGAAGGTGTCCGCACCGAGCTCCGGATAAGGCATCCGCAGCGAGGCGGCGAGGTCGGCCATACGCGACACGGTCTCGTAGTCGTGCATCAGCGCCGACATCTCGCTGCACAGCGAGTCGCCCGTCGATGTCGTCATACTACTGCTCGAGTTTGATCGCAGACTACCGCTGCGGTTCATGCCTGTGGACAATGGAAAAGATATTTAAAATACGGGTTGAGTTGCATTAAATATTGATTTAAAAAGAGTTTCTGAGGCACGTCACGTGCTCTATCGTCATTGCGATGGCTATGGAGATGTTTAAAGTCAAATGTCTAAGTAATTGTTTACCAAGACTGGTTGACCTGCCCTGTACTATTGCATACACCAGTAAGCAGATGTTTTCTATCATAAACAGTGAGTTTTGATATAAAAATAATCGTAGAGTTTTTTTAACAAGTACGTAGCTCAATGTTAGTCAATTAGTTCGGCAATACTATTGGCTACGTGATTTCTATTCACACCCCGTTTTTCACACAAAAGAGCCTCTACGCTCAGCCGTACCTTGAGCGAGCACTCTACTGAGCGTGGGCGAGGTGCCGGTGTCGAGCACTTCCACGTCCTGCACGGGGTGCGCCCACTTGAGGCCGAGCCGCTCGGCGTCGTCGCTGTAGTGTTACCTTGAGCGAGCACTCTACTGAGCGTGGGCGAGGTGCCGGTGTCGAGCACTTCCACGTCCTGCACGGGATGCGCCCACTTGAGGCCGAGCCGCTCGGCGTCGTCGCTGTAGTGTTACCTTGAGCGAGCACTCTACTGAGCGTGGGCGAGGTGCCGGTGTCGAGCACTTCCACGTCCTGCACGGGGTGCGCCCACTTGAGGCCGAGCCGCTCGGCGTCGTCGCTGTAGTGTTACCTTGAGCGAGCACTCTACTGAGCGTGGGCGAGGTGCCGGTGTCGAGCACTTCCACGTCCTGCACGGGGTGCGCCCACTTGAGGCCGAGCCGCTCGGCGTCGTCGCTGTAGTGTTACCTTGAGCGAGCACTCTACTGAGCGTGGGCGAGGTGCCGGTGTCGAGCACTTCCACGTCCTGCACGGGGTGCGCCCACTTGAGGCCGAGCCGCTCGGCGTCGTCGCTGTAGTGTTACCTTGAGCGAGCACTCTACTGAGCGTGGGCGAGGTGCCGGTGTCGAGCACTTCCACGTCCTGCACGGGGTGCGCCCACTTGAGGCCGAGCCGCTCGGCGTCGTCGCTGTAGTGTTACCTTGAGCGAGCACTCTACTGAGCGTGGGCGAGGTGCCGGTGTCGAGCACTTCCACGTCCTGCACGGGGTGCGCCCACTTGAGGCCGAGCCGCTCGGCGTCGTCGCTGTAGTGTTACCTTGAGCGAGCACTCTACTGAGCGTGGGCGAGGTGCCGGTGTCGAGCACTTCCACGTCCTGCACGGGGTGCGCCCACTTGAGGCCGAGCCGCTCGGCGTCGTCGCTGTAGTGTTACCTTGAGCGAGCACTCTACTGAGCGTGGGCGAGGTGCCGGTGTCGAGCACTTCCACGTCCTGCACGGGGTGCGCCCACTTGAGGCCGAGCCGCTCGGCGTCGTCGCTGCCCGCGCCCACCGACACGCACACCACGAGGTCGTTCAGTAAGAGCAGACGACGTGGCTTGCATTTGGTGAGACCGCCTGATTGGTTGAACTCCTGTGGGATAAGATATTTTGTCAGTTTGAATCTAACGTGCCCATGTTGCAAGAATGGCAGACTCATAACCGTCTAGTCACGCCAGGTGTATCTATTAAATCAGATAATTTGGCAATAAATAAAATTATTGTGTGTTATGTCGTTTTGAGAATTTTCTTCCACTTTTTGCTTTACAAGGTGAGGTCATGTGGGATCCTGACACAGCCGTTAAGAGTCGTGGCAGACCACGCAAAATATACACTAGCTTTGAATTGGATTAAATTAGGCAAAAAATCTCAGCAGAAAATCATTCTTCTTCCAGAAACATACTAGGGAATAGACGATATTTTTTCCTACAAAAGTGTAATTGATTACTAACCAACTGCAACAGGTCATCCTGCCGCAGCAGATGTCGCTTATCAGCGCGCGACGCGAGTAGCCGCGCGGCTCCGAAGCGCGCCGCGCCTCCCGCACCGCCCGCGCCCGCCACGCCGCCTCGCGTCAATCGCCGGAGAGCTGCGCGGAATGCCTGCGGAACGGAAATCAATTATACTCACGTGCAATGGTCCAGTCTCGAGGACTAAGCGCGGAAACCAGAGGGAGGTTCTTAAAGAAGAAAATAAATTATAATGAGATTTTGGAAAATATACTACTTTTATTAAATCGCGGCTTTGGTTTTCTTTTATGATATTTTGCTTGATATTTTTTCAAGTTTTAAAATATAAATAAGTATTTTTTTAAAATTTACTTTGTGAGACCTGGTGACTGAAGTAGGTTTTAAAAAAACTGAATTATAATTTAAATGATTTTCTTGGATTATTCTATCTTTTGCTGAAAACTGTATCAATTACCGTTAAATAGTTTAGACAATCACAAATTTTTAATTCCGTTTTTTATTAGTAAAAACGTTTTCTTTTCTACATTAGGATTTTTCTTGTATACTGCATGTTTACAAACATATGAGCTCATATAAATAAACAACTAGAATCGGAACAAATACACGCCAAACAAATATTTATCCTGTCTGGGAATCGGTAAATTGGTGTTTAATGTCTACCTAAGTAATACATGGTATCATTATATAAACATGAAAAACAAACTTTCCCAATTAATTAACATCAATATATATTGTAACACAATATCAAAGCTGATATCAGAATTATGAGAAAAAGACTATACTAAACGTATAGTAATGTTAAGTTCTATTTAATTCTGCCTCCCTAGCTGCGCGGTTTCATCCGCTATAAGTTAGGTCTATGAACACTGCTCACTTTCGTGGGTCATAGCGTGATGTTATGTGTATGTATGTACGCTACATAACTATAAAGTTTCAACAAAATCCGACAAGTAGTTCTTGCACAAAAGAGTAACAAACATCCACACATACACATAAATACAAACTTATGCGTTTATATTAGCAGGGATTAGAAAGAAAAATTACCTGCGTCCGTTCGGCATCTCGTTTCCTCTCGTTGAGAGCATCGGCTAGAGCTTCTAGCCTCGTCAGGGCACGTTGTAGGGACACTCGGTCCGAATGGCCCGGGGGAGTGTGTTTTAATAGGTCCTGCAATATACGATACAACTTTAGCTTTTGCTCACGATTTAGTTCTCAGTTGAAAAATAAGATAAAGGTGAATTCTCAAAATCGGCAAAGTTTACAATAAAATATTTAAAAAGTAGGCAATTCTGACAATTTATCAACTGAAATTAGAATAAGGATGTTCTTACAAGCAGAAATAAATAGCAGGTCAGCTTCAATTTTTTACGTAACATACGCACTGTGACCATTCCATATACATTAGGATTTAGGAAAAAACGATAGTAATTTAAAGCTAACTACTAAAATAATATCCTGTTAAACTTTTCTAAGTCAGCCGCTTTACGAAAATCTTGCGCATTAACTGCTCACACTAACGCCAAAACAAATTATACTGTACATAGCACCAAACGTACCTCGACGTTGAAATTAAGGCAAGTCCGACATATGTTTTTGCATTTAGGAAAAAACCCAGCAAGTCGCTCACACGTTTCATCAATAAACTATTAAGTTTCTAATATTACTTTTTTATATTTTTAATATTAATTAGGCATAACCGCATCATGTTATTAGCGTAAGCCGGGACATTCGGCAGAATGAATGAATGCACAGGAAAGTGAGGTCCTGTGTTTCAAGAGTTCTTGATATTATATGATATTACTTCGCGGTCACTAGCGACCAAGCTAGGTGTTGTATATCTGGAAGACGACTTCTCAACAGTAACTATAAAACGTCTATATCGCGAAATTCATGTTTTGGTTCATTTGGAAAGTTCATAACGCATTTTCGTGTCGTGGCTGCCATGTAATACAACGGGTTGTAGCAATGAACGGACTTAGCTATTCTCTGTCTCACTCTATCTTGCCGTAGTTTGACAGTTGTGCGACGGTGACAGCAATATTGCTTAGCCGAAACATTTGCTAATCGACGTTTATCTACACACATCAAAAGTGTCTAGGGATATTTTAATTAAACCTAAATAACTAAAATTCTATTAACTTTTTGTTAAGACTCCTACACTTTAAAATAAACCTTGTTTAATTGCCTATCTAATCTGATAATAGACTTTTAGATAAAGTTAAATTTAAAAAAAAACTTAGAAGAAGAGGAAAAACTTAACATAATTTCAATTTAACTTTATTTTTGAAACATCAAAACCTAAACAATACAACAATTTTTTTTTATAAAAATTGTTGAAAACTTAAAGTTAATATTCCGTGGATCCACCTCAGACTCGCCTGACACATCTGCAGCGGTTCTGCATACTCAAAACAAGGGTGTCAATATCCTGTTGTGGAATACTGTCCCAAGTCCTGCTAAGATGCAAGAAAAGCTGGTTTTCATGCACAATATCTTCAGGGAAATTCCTAAGAGCTCTTCTCTGAAGCATATCCCAGGCATGCTCAATAGGATTTAAGTCAGGGGATTGTGCAGGCCAGTCTAAAGCTTGGATAACATGCTGTTGTAACCAACTTGTATGGATACGCGCCGAATGTGGACGGGCATTGTCGTGCATTAGCTGGAAATTTTGTCCCATTTGCTATCTGTGGGGCAAGATTACAGGCTCTAGAAACTCATCTCGGTATTTTAGAGCAGTCATATTGCCTTGTATCCAAACGAGGTCCGTTCTACCGCCGAGACGAATTCCTGCCCAAACCATAATCATGCCACCTTGATATGCATGAACTTGTTGTGGGTGCTGCAGTTGATTTCAACGTCCAGGTTCTCTCCAAACGCGTATCCTTCGCAAATCAGGATGAAATCCAAACCTGGATTCATCAGTGAAAAGCACAAGTGACCATTGAGAATGGTTCCAGTTTTCGTGTGCAATAGCCCATTGTAATCTTTTTCCTCGATTGCCTCTCCTTAGTGCTGGTACCCGAAATGGCCTACGAGCACGTAGATTGACTTCATGCAGTCGCTATCTCAAAGTTTGACCGCTTACCAGCAAACCATACTCTCTCTGTAGCCTTTGAACCAATTGCATTGCCGTTACATTTGGTTGACTTCGTGCAGCATTTACTATGAATCGGTCCTGTACATGTGTTGTAATGCGTTGAGGTCCTCGGTGCCGTTCCACCACTTCCCCCGTGACACGATAACATGACCAAAGCCTGGATATAACTACTGACTGGTCTTCATGGCTTCAGAAACCGCAAATATGGGACAGTATTCCACAATAGGATATTGACACCCTGGTTTTGAGCATGCAGAACCGCTGCAGATGTGCCAGGAGAGTCTTAGGTGGATCCACGGAATATTAATTTTAAGTTTTCAAAAATTTTTATAAAAAAAATTGTTGTTTTGTTTAAGTATTGATGTTTCAAAAATAAAGTTAAGATTGAAATTTTGTCTGAGTTTTTCCTCTTCTTCTAAGTTTTTTTTTAAATTTAACTTTATCTAAAAGTCTAATATCAGATTAGATAGGGTATTAAACAAGGTTTATTTTAATGTGTAGATGTCTTAACAAAAAGTTAATAGAATTTTAGTTATTTAGGTTTAATTAAAATATCCCTAGACACTTTTGATGTGTGTATATTGGCCTTGGTATGTTAGTACTTACAGGCTTTCTTAAACCGTAAAGATATTCAGCATGTCGATTTTTTCATAAAACATAAATCATCCAGAAGTTTTGAATAAGTTACTTTTTTATATATCTAGCAAATAGTCCGATTATTGTTTACATTTATACCATAACTTGTTCAATATTATGTGTTTATAAGTGATTTATAAGTTGTGATATAAACATCAAAAAACACGTGCTTTGACAAAGCAATTAGTAAGTGACTTAAGTGCCACCTGTCATATGAAAATATGTTTATGTGTGAAATAAATAATGCTAAGTGTCGGCTCCAAAGGTCATATTTGTTCAATCAGTATTCAATAACGCTTACTGTTTAATATTGAAACATGCTTAAATTGCAAATCGATAGTCGGTATTACTACTGAGTATTAAATAATCTTACGATTTCGTTTCTTTATAGAAAGAAACCGACTAGTTAACGGTAATTAACGAAAAGCTAAAAGCTCGAAATTTTTTCACATATTATTTTCAGAATTATTCTACCTCAAACGGCATATAAAAGAAGATGAAAAGTTGTATGAAAATTGTAGTATGAACAACTATTTCGATTATAATTTCGTTTACTACTGTATCAAGGATAAGTTTAGAGAAAATACCTACCTAGAGATTAAAAATCTATATCGGAATCAAGATTTCATACACCATCATCAATTGCCGTACTTTTTATGAGCTGTCAAAACGATATTCTTCCATAGATTTTGTATGACAAAACAACTGACGTTATTAAGTAAACAACTGAAATTGTCTAACTATTTATTAATTACAACGTATCCAAAAGTCTAATTTAACGGTAAATTGAATATGGACCAGATTTTTAGGGCTTTAATCAGGAGATTTTTTATAGAAATTAGGTCTTATATTTATTGGTTAATGATGTAAAATACCCCATTATCAACCTTATTCCAACTCACATAAGTTACTAATTCCCCAAACAAATTACCTGTAAAAACATAATAAACTGCGGAAACCGTTGCACAGGCTTCACCATTAGGCCGAAGAAGGACAGTCGGTCATGCGCACTGATTTGCTTCACTTTGAAGAAGTCTGCCAGCGCCGACTTTCGCTTGGACTCCATCTTGGCCAGCTCCATGGCAACCGAGAAGTTGTTGATGAAGTCGGAATACACGTCCAGCACCACGGCTTTTGAGAACGCGCACAAGAAGACCTCGCCTGTAAGGATTTAAAGGAGATGAGTAAAGGGAATATTTTTTTATATTGGATCCTATTAATAAATAAATGTATTATTATTATTAAATGTATTATTAAAGTATTATTATATTAGGGATGGCTCGTGTTCCGTGGAAACGTTAACAGACAGACAAATTCACATATACAAACAACAAGACTCGGTACAAATGCCTATAGATCACACAAAATTTAACTTCATGCGGAATTCGAACCCGATACACGCAGTGCAGCGCCAAAACACTGTGCCAATCGTGTCGTCAAATTATTTTTTGCTCTGAACAACTGTTAAGCCGAGACATGCCAGAGGAATAGTCATATTTATCAAATTCATATTAAGGCATAGGTCGCCCAGACCATGAACTTTATAATCCGCAATAAACTTAATTTATCGTTGATTTTTTCTATAGTCATTAAGTTGTAACTTTGTTTTTAGTATATTTAATAAAGTGGCTTTGCCAATTAATCACATCCGCCAGTTTTTGCTAGCTAAAACTTAAATGTAATAATGTAACACAATTATTTAAAGATTTATATGCTTAGATTTTTTATCACAATCGATGGCGACAAACGCATTACAACATAATGGGGGTTTAAAAGGACGTTTAATCTTCACTAAGTGTAAAAAAAATCAATGCCGCGACCCGCATTCGCCTGATAAAACGAAGAAAAATAAAAGCGAATCGCAACAGCAGCAAGCAAGTGTGCCAATCTAAGAGTAAGCAAAAAGCTTCCTATATTAACAGCACACAAACCAATACGGCAAGCTCCTGGTAACTGACCACGGAAGATTTTGAAGTTGTTAATATTGGGAATGAATACTAATTATAAAACAAAATGTATAATTTTGTCGAGAGCAGCTAGCAATATTTATTACATTCATGATAAAAAAATAAACCGTTCACAATGCAGGTGTAGACACCGCCGATTAAGTGACATACTTTTTATTAGCTGTAAAGAAACGATTCCCCCCCCCCCTAAAGTTACTAAGTTTTAGGGGGGGGGGGGGTCGTAAATTGTTAACCAAATTTCAATACAAGAAAAATCGAAGTTTATAGTTAACTAGACAGGGCTACAGTAAGGTGACTTTGAAAAAAAAAAATTGAATAAATTATAGTTTTGGAATTAATGCTACCTACGCGCACCCGCATTATGCAAGGTCAAGGGCCCCTTAGCCAAGTAAATACTTGTAGTGACATTTACCAATTTTTTCATCGCGGTCCCACGTTCTCGCGCAATCAGCCAGTGCTGTTCGGAAGTGTAGGTGACATTGCAGGATGTCGGGAAGCCGGTGGAATAACGTCTGGATCTTGCTAGCGTTCAGGATCGCTGGACTACTTTCTTCAAGAGGTTTTTTGTAGTCCTGTTAACAAGAAATAGAGGTTAACTTTACATACAACTTCGAAAGGTTTCCAGGTCACTACATAGTATAAAACACGTCGCTTTCCGCTGTCTGTCTGTTTCTATATGCTTAGGTTTTTAAACTGCGCAACGAATTTTGATGTTTTTTGAAGTGAAAACTTCTTTAGCGGCGTTGAGCACTTTTTCTGTAATGGGTATAAAATCTTAAACTCGCGTCAGGACACGTGACCTGATCGAAAAAACGTAGGACGGATGGATAGTAGACAGCTATAATCAAGTTTTCACTTCTGCCGGCACTCCCGGAGTGCAACCCGTCTTTTTTTTTAAATAAATGGTCATTCAGGAGCAAGGTTTAAATGAAATACATGCTTTTAGATGTGTAACAACTATGATAAGCTGGGGCGGGACGCTTATTTAATTTCGGCGGTATTCTTTATTGAATTGGTGGCCCATTACTCATACAAAATGCAATACAGAAGATGATAAAACATCAAATAAATGATTAACTATTAAAGCCGGGTCTCCACTAGGCAACAATTGACGCGCAACATGTTGCACAACAAGTTGCCCAACATGTTGAAAGTCAGCGCGGAGCTTTTGTTGAACAACGTTGTCTGTCTACGCATCTCCAGTCGTCGCGTCGCCAACATGTCGCCAGAGGAACTTGTGTTGATTTCAGCGGCAGTGGTTATAATTTTATTGAAAAATGCATCAAAATAAAAAAAACCAAGTTGGTGGGTTAAAAAATACCTACAAAACAAACAAAATGTAAAAACACAAAAACTCTCATTGATGCTCAACTAACGATGCTCTTTAAACAAACAACAAGCCGCGCGTCATGTTGCGCGGCAGCTGGCAACGTCGCGTGCTGTTGGGCAGCGTTGCCGTACATGTTGAGCGTCACGTGTCGCGCGCCAAATGTTGCCTAGTGGAGACCCGGCTTTATTCTTTATAACGACTCCGCCACACAGAAGCGTTAATGAGGCGTATTGCAGTAAATAGAAAGAACCGTTCAACAACTAACCCGGGAAATCTTGGCGAATTGACCATTCACACGAGTACAAAGGTACGTTTATTGCAAATAAATTACCTAGAGTGCTCACGTGTTTGTCATAGAAGTTAATACATAGACATGAGTAAAAAGTTGTTCGTCCCTGACTTGCAGGTAACGCCTGTAATATAACGTAATTATACACATTACTGCACCGGCATTACCGCCTTCATTTACATTTAATGCTAATAATTAATACCAATGATTTCGAGCATCACTTTTTATTTAAACCAAATGTTATGTTAAAAAACAAAATAATCAAAGTCTATCAGTGGTTTGTTGATTTTGTGCCACCTCGTTTAGGTGTAGAAATAAAAACTTATAAGCGTCATAACTTGCGTCATTTCTTATTATAAGTTTGCTTATTGAATGTAAATTGTGGACATGTAACTCAAATGGATCTCGTGAAGCTAACATCTATGGGACAAAAGTGCAAGATCCAAGATTGCTTCCGCAATCGTCATGTTTCATACTCCACTTCGCCATAGAGAACAAAGGCAAACGGAGAATTCCATTTAGCTCGTACTTAGCTGGTTATTTATCTCCGACATCTACAGATGTCAAGATAAATATGTATTTATTTTGCATTGTTTTAGTTCCCACTGAAATGTCCTTCACGTAGTTTATGTAATTATTTCTGGATTTTTCTCACAAATGGTAATGTTATGCTTATAAGATAAGTAATGCATTTGTGACATAAGACAAGCCCATATTTGACCTGTGTATTTCATTGTGTAAACTGTAAAGTATATTTTATGTGCGTGTAAGTAGATAGTGACTGTTGCATTGTCCTCAATATATGGTGCGATGATTGCTAATAACGACATTACATTGAAAAATATAAAATGATAGCAATAACTACAAGATGCACAAGGTCGGTACGCGAAGAAGATTCTATGAAACTCTATTCTATACATATTGTTATGTATTTACTTCAGAATTGATCGTGAAATCAAGGAACGAACAACCGAAGTAGGTTAAGGATGATATGTGTACTTAGTCACTGGAAACAATACCAAATAATAAGGAAAAATTATGTCAAAACAATACTTGGGAGCGTTGGACTCTCGGTAAACTCCCAGCCTATATACATATTAGGAGTTCTAGAAAGTGACATGAGGAAATTCTATTAAGCGTGGGATAGGACAACAACACCTAATATTGTAATTTGTCACGTTAATAAATAAATCACCCTATGTACTTGTAGCATAACTGACAGTATATTTAACAGATATTTACTAGAAAAAATCCTATTCTTTAAGTTTCGCTGTAGCGCAGCCTTTTGTACTAGATTTTGTAAACTAGGATGCGTTCCGACTTTCTACTAACGAGGCTGAACCGTTTGTCATTGCAGTTTCATAGAAAATCACACAGATGAATACATGGCCCACAACAACATACTGTATTTAGAACAAAAGCTCTAATTTACCGCATTAAACACAGACCAGTGGACATTGCCATTTTCATGACAGAGGGGCGACCTCGCGCACTCCGCTTGCAAATAGTGCCCATTCAAATTGCCCCACTTCCTAATATGCTAATCTATGGCATGTGAATTGTGGGCGAAACAATGCCAAAGTGTGCCAGACAGGTTTATATTTACATAAGTTAGTTTTTACATACGTTCATAATTTGGTTCAGCCAATGTGTCGCCGCGATGACTGTTTTCCTATTGTTGCCTTAAAACTAAATAAAAATTCGCAACTGTTTGTTTCTGAAGAAAAAAGAAAGTTGCGAAAATAATAAACTCTAAATACGGCTGTTTAGAGAAAGCTCTCTCCTTTGTTTGTTTGTGAAATCTGCGCAATTATTGCGGTGATAAATGTTAATCAAGCAATTGTGATATTGTTAAAAATCACGAATATTGATGAACCTCTTGACATCGTGATTTCTCTATAAATTACTTAAGTCATCGAGCTGAAGTCAGGCAATTTATTAAAATCGCCAACAAGGTGTTATTATTTCAAGTTCAGCTGAAATTTAACGTAAATTCACTGTTCGACAAGTCGTGCGCGTAAATAAAGTTATATAAGAAAAGTATTCCAGTAGCTATTTAGCTTAACCCCATACCACTTTCAGAACAAGTATTCTCATTAACAAGCTAGTGACATGGGCGCTAACGTTGAACACGCAATTTTGCAAGTCAACTTACTGCTTAATTATGCGGCCTATCATGTCAATCAGGCCTCCCTGATGTAGAAAACAAAAGTGGCTCTTACAACAACTATAAGCTCTACAAGTTACGTAATGGGAACTGACGTTATTATGATCGTATTATAATTGTTGGCTATTATGCCATCAATCTAAACGTGCTTCCTTCCCGATCACGAATTTCACCGGAGTCATGAGAAATGTCAGCGTATGTTATTCAAACATTGTGACTAGGGATCTGAGATACTATGATAGTAAACCGGTTTTTGTACTGCTGCAGTAACTACTTATTAGCTAGTTGCTCTGTTGACAGTGTACTTATTTTGGCTGACCATAAATGGTCGACGTAAATATTTTGTGAGGCTCCATGTACGGCTAATTACAGATTATTTGCCAAAGATAAATCTGGTTAGTGGTAATTATTTACTTTCTGAGTACTGATAACTTGAAATTATTTTCAAGAACTAAACATAATATCGTGCCTACTTAGTTTACTTTGAAGTGTTACACATCAATTACTCGATTGAGTGATGTCATTCAATCTCCATCTTGCTTTATTGACATATCTATCATGCATGCATGGAGCTGTACAGTCAGCACCAAAAGTCGATGAACAGAATCAACATAACAAAACACCGTTTCACAATAAATACATATTTACTATATATATTTACACATACATAGGTATTATATCTATACATATTAACTGTATATATTTAGACTATAACTCATGGCATTTTATTGTGAACAGCATATGAGTCCAATTAGTTTCCAGGTTCAGGTGCTCAAGAAAAATAAACCATGTCTAGGTGAACGTGCCACTGTGTAGAAGACGTGTAAGACTTACGTTGATGAGCCTCTGTAACGTGGCGACATAGGAGTTCTCGCTGTGTATGATGGCAGCCACCACATGGCGGCGGCGCAGCTGCACAGGCGACAGCGAGTCCGGTGGCGCGCCCAGCGACGGCGGCGGCACCCGCCCGCCGCGAACCTCGCCCCCGCATGAGAACAAATCCTCCTCCAACTGAAAACGTCACACAAACACTGAAAATCTTGCACCACCAGCATAACACACATACACATTTTAATCTTCAGAATTGTATTCGCTTCAAGTTTCCGATGACGCTATTCGAGTCGCGTGTCTGTTAAATGAACAGAAATAACTCGTATGATTATTCAACTCGCGCCGTAACTCGCGTTCGAGGACGCTTTCCGGCCGCTCCGTACAATTTCTCACACACAGAAAACAGTCGCCCTGCCGTCTAATCGCGTCAAAAATCGCGTCATCAGAACCACTGTCTTACTTATAAAACGTAAACGTCAAAAGTAACACCAACCACCACGTGACTTACGTTAAAAGTTGTCAACGAATACTGAGCCTTATCATGGAGAAGTTTCATACACGACGGACAAAACATTGCTAGGTACGCTACGATATCGTCTAGAAGCGAACTGGCATTGAATTAACTTTTGACATTTACGAATCACACGTTATTCACGTCGTCTCACTAAAAATAAACTGAAATAAGAAAATTACTATCGTGTACATGAATCCAATATGGTAGCTGACTGGTATCCACTGTGACATCATTATATCACATGTTAAAATAGATTATTTGTTTAGCGACTTAGACCTCCGTGAGGCGTGAGGCGACGCGCACTACGATACACTCTTTACTGCGGTTTGTTGTTGACTGACTACTCAATGACCCGACATGATTCATCTGAAATATACATAATTGTGAATCATCTATGTTATATATTATAATAATACCCAGTCATAAGGGCCATTGAAGAGCTTTGTATGGTATGTAATTCCAGAAATGTCAATGTTACGTCACACAAGCTCGCTGGACAGGGATGCATTTATTTCTATATCTACTCATAAAATGCATTCCTTCAATATGTCATCGGTGAATGAAGACCGGTCATTCATACAAGCTACAACTGAATGGTAAATACTTGTTTACTATGGTATGTGCAGTATAGATCGACCGAGTGTTACAAACTGTCTTATTTGTCTACAGTACTTTGATAGAAAGAACCGATAATAAATGATGTTTAGTTCTTGGAATCGATCCAGCGAAGCCGTCGGATGCCAATGCATTTTGAATACGGAATAACAAAGTAGATGAAAATATCCTAAGTATCTTGCTTGACCCTTATCACATTAATCAAGTAGAATATTTATATGCTCTTTGGACTGTACCAGTCCTTCCCAGAATTTGTGGAGAGCAAAACTGAATGAAGAAAAATAAAAGAATGACATCTTTTATTTTTCTTAGTTTTTAAAGCAAATGACCACTTGAACAGCACAATTTTGCATACCCAGGAATAGCAGGCGTATTTATCAGATTTTTTAAATTTGAATAATCTATGCTAATATTAGAAATGGGAAAGTGAGTGTTTGTTTGTTTGTCCGTCTTTTACGGAAAGCCTACTAAACCGATTGAAATGAATTTTGGTATAGAGACAGTCCATAGCCTGAATAGGACATAGGATAGTTGCTTTCCCAAAAATCCCACGGGAACGGGAACTAAGCTGGTAAAACCATGGAGGACAGCTAATGTATAACTAATTAAGTAAGAATAGAATTTTCCTATCCTGAAACATCCACGTAGAATGACTTCAATACCAACCTCCGGTAATTTGGGCATCTTATCGGTCTCGTGCCCATGCATGTCGTACTGGTGCGAGGAGCCGCGCCTCACGCTGAACCACCGGGCCAGGCGTCCCCCTCCCTCGTCGTCGGGAGGGGGTGCCGGCGGCGCAGGAGTCGCTCCACCACCGCTTCGCCATCGCTCGCACAGCTCACGAGCGCGGCTCAGCGTGTTGCGCAACTGACCGCTGCTCCTGCATCGAAATGGAAGAACAGATTATTGAATTGATTTTAAAGAATTGATGCTTTGGATAAAGGTTTGGTGGATGATCTTTTAAAAAGATATCGATGTAAAAGGCACCTTAAAACAATCAAACAGGACTTAGGAAATAACAATGAGATTCTGTCGACGAAAATCTATCATATATAAAGAACAGGACATTTTTAGCCGCGTGAAGTGAAGATGAATATATAGTATGCATATTAGGAAACGTGACCAAGATGTCTACTGCAAATTGTTGTGTTTGAACAGATGGTGTAAGGAGCTAGTCAACACTAAAAACGAGATAAATAACAGAACTATGTAGGCAGAAGATCCAGGAAAATTCAAGCTCAATTATTCAATTATGTATATCATCCAAGTCATATCTCAACTATTTTTTATTATAGTAGTAAATAAGATCAGTCACCCTCTTTGTAATCTCCGCGCATAATCTGCCCGCTTTACGGATAAAGTTTCGTTATAACAAAGAAATATTTCATTATAGTGCACAATTATAAAGAGACAGAATGTTAGGCCCTGGGTGGTACTGGGTGCTGGGTTCTTTTGCTACGCCCCTGACATGGAGCAACTGTATCAGATCTCCACAAGCATTCCACAAGCCTACAACCCAGTTATTCGTTTTAACACGATTCCACTGCAGAAGTCGTTACACGATACAGAAGACTACTCGTAACGACTGTCAAGGATCTACTAAAAAACCCTGGACCATCGGCTTTACATGCTTTCCGAGGCACAGGAGGCATGTGTATGTGATGTCCTAGATAAACAAAGAAAATACATATGGATTGAAGAATATCATATTGGTGCTTGAGCCCTGGGGTTCGTCTAAATCACTCTAGGAATAATGAATTACGCCTTATGATCTTCAAGAAGTATCTTTCAAAAACTTTCGTACACTCGAGTATTAATTACGCCTGTAGCGATCGATCGACGTTACACATATAGAACAGAACCTTAAGCACTAGTTTTTACCTAGTATGTGATGTAATTAGAAGGACAATTAGCCAACACGGAAGACATACATTTAATGATAGAAAACAATAATTACTGGTGAAACTTGTAATAGAAACCAGAGCTGATCCGACTTTCTGTACAAGTCTATTACTTTCTGAAGTACAATCGTTAAGCTTTAGTTATATAACATGTTTTTATTTAACATGCCAAATTACATGTAGTAATAAATAGGCTATAAAATATAATGCAATTACTTAATAGGCAATCGTTTGAGCTTGAGCGATATTCTTTAATGAATTTCCGCTAATCATTCAACGTTATCCAATCATCAATCATAATATTTCTGCAGGCAAGCAATAAGATCCAAATTAAGATGACAGCATATGAAACAATCGACTGATGACAATTATGCTAACAATAGAGCAATTAGTTAGTTAGACTAAATACTAAACAAAGAATAAGCTGAAGGTTAGTTCAACAATGTAGCAATGGTTATAAAATATTTATTGGATGTTTTATGTATGAGTTGAAGTCGCGAATACATTAGAGCTTATTTGGAGATGTGGTGAAAGACTAAATATTGTCTTTGCGGTTGCCTCACTGTGAACAATCTGCGTAATGCAATTTTTATGATGGAGGCGTCGACTTGGCTCGAGGGGACGCTTCTGTGCGTGCGTTTTTGTTGTTATTTTTTCATTACCCGTGAAAAGTAGAGCGAAATATGATCAAAATCAAGGTCGTTTATTGTTTCTCTCAGCGAAGTAAATAATGCGAATTGCACTAGGCAATCTGTGTAATGATTCTAGATAATGATTGGTCTAAAGATTGCAAAAACTCGTTCCGTTATTTCATTATGCATATTTCAACAATTGCAACGGTTTTGAGCAATGCAGGAAAACGCAAGATTTGGGATATTTAGTGATGGAGAATTTGGAGGTGTTTTGGTTTTGACTCTATGGACAAAATATTTTAAGCATCAATTTATTTATTTTAAACCCACAAATGTCACATCATGTACGATTGCACAGTCTACACATGAACCATTTCCTATTTGTTCTAATTCACCTTGAATGACAACACAAGTAACAATCGGCCCCTCTAATTCGCCACCTATAAAGTGTGCGAACAAATGCAATATTTGGCACCTAAGTAACAAATTTAAATTTTCACGAGTGCCTGTTAGATTTCGTAGGCGTGTGTATAAACATAAAACAAACTACCATTTTGTTTCTGCTAATTGTGTTGGAAACGACAATCATTGCCTGATGTCAGGGTTAAGCCTATGTTACGTTAATCAAAGCTTAATAGCGTAATAGGTTTAATTTTTTTTAACTTTTAGTTTTGACGATTGCAATGAAACAATTTATTCAGATCAAATGATAAGGACTTCGTTATACTGCAGTTGAACCAATGGCTCATATTAATATATTAGCCTTGTATAGCATTTTATCCAGCAAGGCTATAGGCTACCCTTCGATCAACAATAGGCTACCAAATAACACGCGGCTTCTCACGGGACCAAATAAGCAACTTGACACGAGTGACACCGCAGGGCGCATTTAGTACCTAATATAACATCCATAACGGCAAGTATAAAATAATGACTCAGTGTTTATGATGTCACATCCACATCCTTCCAAACTCTTTAATTTAAGAGGAAACGCATGCCTGGTAACGTCCATTAGTTAGTATAATGTCACCAGGAAGGACAGGCATGTTTCCTAGTTGTTACATAATGCAATTGTTATGTATTATGCATTAAGTAATCCAAGGGCAAAGTCTTAACATCTAGTCTTAACATCGTTACAGAGATAATCGACTGTACTGTTGCCAATATCTTCACAAATTATAAACAAACTGGAGAAGTAAGAAAGGTCTTCTGATTGGTTGCAAATGTACATTACATACAATACCAGTTTCAGCAGTAGATGTAGGACACAACAAGTTAAACAATTGTTGAATCAAAAATAGTTTACAAGGTAATTAAATAAAGTATAGAAGATAATTGTACAAGTTGCAATAAATGGAAGACTGCCGTCGCACTGTCTGTATCCAGCCAGCTTATCAGTTGCAATGACCCGTGTGACGTGTCGTAACTACAAATACAAACGCAGCTATTTTTCATACTTAATGCATCGATAAAACGAAAAACCCTATTGCATATAAGTACTGCACTTATTTAAAACTACTTAGCTGACCCCGATAGACTTTGTCCTTAACCGAACCAGCATACTACTTACGCCATGTTAAATTTTGCGTGTTTTGTTTCTGTCATGATTGACAGATGGCGTTATATTGAAAACTGAATTTAATTGATATTATTGCTTTATTTCTTCGATTTTTCCCAATGTTTTAAGTAGGCAATTCAAGTTATACATGGAGTAAATAACCCATGTTTGATCATTCATTTCAAAATATTTTAATGCTTGTAGACAATAAAAGAAAACATCAAAGGTATGTGGAAACCGCAAATGTAATTAAAATAAATTAAACGTGTGAATATAAAAAATATTTATTTTAATGCCACCTGTTGCGACGTACCGTACACCATAAGTCAGCAACAGGTTGAATTAAACAAGACATTTCATGTTCCCCTTATTAATAACGATAATTTTAACGTCCTCCTAGTAATTATAACTTGTTAATCAGTCGACGCTAAGACCAGTATAAAAACCTAGATAGACATAGGACTCATGCATAATGAATATGATTAATAACTGAGATATCAAAACTATATTTCTGATTAACATCAGATTTAATTTAGACGTTTCCATTAGGATAATCAGCAATTAATTAAGATTCCCTCTTAGCATTAACAAGTGTAGCTGTATAAAAATGTGAAAAACACACATACATCCATAATTACATACTCATAGTCTTATACATTTTGCATAAAATCTTGTAGGACATAATGCGTCTGGTGTTTACCATCCAGCTTATAATAAAGTGAGGGAAATGAGTTAATGCTGTGCTCTGAGGCGGCGCGCACGCAACCCGACACGAATTATGATATGGATCGGAAAGCAGACATTAGCATTGAGCTGGGATAATGCTCGAAGCATGAATTCATAATGATTGCACCATAGTTAAATCTTTACTCAAAGATAAAGTTACATATACTTAAATCAATTAATTTAGTAATTATATTAATTTATTGGTGTGATTAGTTATTAATCCTTCGAACACATGTGATTCGCGACAAAATATAAAGTAACATGTTAAAAATAATTAATTTAGATAATATTTTAATATTTTGAAAAAAATTAAAGTTCCAAAATAACATGAAGATTTAATAACTGGCATTGTAAATAAAAAAAATATGTATGGCATTGTCAGAATCACGCCAGACAATAATAAAGGCCCCATCCCATAAAAACTGGAAATATTGCTAATAAAAAGTTTTCCAAAAGAGAACAGAAAAGAAAAAATAGGAAGAAAGTACTTATAAGAAAATGGAAGGCAATTATTAAAGACTAAAAAGAACATGAAAGATTGATTTAGGCTTTATTTATAGGAAGAAAGTGAAACATCAAGATAATTCGGACGCTTTATAAACATACATGAATAGATGATCAATTAACATTAAAACAATTCCAATTGCATCTTATCCTTTAATCGGATTTGTTGTAGTATATCATGTTATCTATAGCCATATAACCCCTATTACCTATGATTATCAGAAACTCCGAGATAAGCAGGTAATTGTTTCAGTAAGTGCAATCAGACGTAACATCAGCGTGATTCAGAATAAGTATTACAATAGTTCTTGGGTAATACTCTACCTACATCGTCTTGTTATAGTAAAAATAAAACTTGACAAAAGTGCTCATGGTATTGCTTAGTGTCAGTAGTTTCAAACAATCTTTATTTTACTTAGATCATTTACATTTCAGGCATGACATGTTAAAGAGTCAGTCGGTTAGTCAGAAAAATTGAAGCTAGTTGCTTGTACCAAAAAGTAGGTTGATGATCTCTATTGAGAAGAACAAGCAAGAAACTCCATTACCATTTTTCAATCAAAAAGTTATACAAAATCTTGGTTACATTATTCGTTTTGTTTCTAAATGTAGTAGTTGTGCATAAAAGAACAAATACTTTTTGTCACAAGGGACATATTCCCTAGCTCAGTGGCTTGTTGACAAATGGAAACTGAAGTCAATCTTAGTTCTTTTAGCTATGGTTCTGTACACAAATGGTACACGCTAAGCCTGTGCTGTGCTGACATCTATCAGCGGCTGCATGCGTCCGCGTCTGTTTAGCTTTTGTACAAAATCGTTGTTGAATTGAGCTGAATTAATGACTGTAGTTCCTTAGTCTGTGGATCGCGGTGACCGCGTGACGCCGCAGTGAGAGCTCCAAAAATAATAGAAGGTTGACATTTAAAAACATGGCCTTAATACAGATCAACTATGACCTTTTTACTTCATAAAACACTAGATGTAAAAAAGTTATTTCCTTCATCACATCACCAGTTGTAAAGCTAACAGGCATTTGACCTCAATTAGAGAAAATAAAAACTCTAGTCAATGACAAAACAATCAATGTTAATGAATTGTGTTACAGATTGGTTAGTTAGTTAGTTTTGTTGAAAGTTTACTTTATTACTCACTTTGATCACTATCTATTATTATTAATGGTTATTATTTGGTTTAATCAACATCCATTACCAGTTGATAAGGTGTTTGTGGTTGGTTAATTAATTACTTTTATCGCACTAGTTATTATGCATTATATTGTTTTGTATAAATTGTAATTGCTCGCCTTTTTCAAAACAAGAAAATAGGCTTATGGGAGTACACACTCTGGTAATGAATTTTTATGGATAGGAAATCATTTAATAACTTCTCCCGCCCCGGGCTGGGCGAGAGGGAGAGTCAGACTTTTACTGACTAAAACCACCCATGTTCCTTCGGTTGTCCTTTATGTTCCGTGGCCGCGGTAACTATTAGAATTAGAACAATTCCGCAACCCCAGAACTTTGGTAATGATTGCCTTTTACGTTGTAAGCAAACTCAGGATTTTAGATAACTTCACCCCTGAGGTAGTCAAATAGAGGTGACATGTCAAAATAATTTATAATTTTTTAAAGTATATCTCCGCCAGCAAACAGCTTGAGCATTAAAATTTAATCGATATTTTTGTATTAAAAGGTAATGTAATCCATAAAACAAATATTGAAGAAAAGATTCAACAGCGCCTAGCATAAAAGAGATAACGTAACAAAACATTTGCGCCCAGTAAATAGTTTGCTCTACATTTTACACTATCTGGCTAACCGTTGAAAACTAAAGAGCTCTGCTACAAAATTCATTTGAGGCAAGTTAAACTACAGCGAAAATAACTACAGGAAAATGCTATCTAGCGCTTGTTGCTTCATGTGGAGCGAATAAACTAATTATTGTCTAAATAAGCCACACAATACGGGCCAGGATGACTCAGTTCAAAATAGAGTAACTTACGGGCTGGTATTATCAACACGAATGCAAACCAACGGCCTGTGTAGGTCCTTGACATTATTTTTATACATTATCTGCTTATTCAGAATGTCACAAGTCATCTGTTTAGCCGCTCATAATACATGAAGCGCGATTATAAATATAGGAATGGGCCTAAGCAGCTATTAATGTATGACATTTTAAGTTGCTACGCATAAATTATAATGTAATAGGTGAGTTTTAGCACGTTTCGGTGATAAATTGGGTGTAATAACAACATTTTGGGGATTTAGTTGATGTAAACGTTACCCTCATCATTACCATTAAACCGAAAGCCATTTCTTTTACTGTTGGTCATAGACCATTCCCAAATGTGGAGTTATACAATTTTTTCAGGGGGCAAAATGTATAGTAATTTCCACTTTAAGTATTTATTCCCAACAGTAGAATAAAGTATTGTATACTAGTGACCCTGACTACTAAGCCAGAGGTCGTGGGTTCGATTCCCACCCAGGACAAACTTTGTTTATCTATAATATGAATGTATTTATAAATTATATAAGTATGTATATCAGTTATCTGGTTACCATAACACAAGCTCTGCTTAGCTTTGGATCAGATGGCCGTGTGTGAATTGTGAAGATATTAAAAAAATATATATTAAAAAAAAAGGATAAATAGTTTATCTTTTGTTTGAACAGATAGCGTTACGAATATGGTTTATCTACTTAAAATATCTGGCCAATATCAGCCAGCCTATCGGTTAGGCCTAGGAGTGTCACAGTAACCTACTTCCCACAGTCAATTCTAACATCTTGCTAAGGACGGTTCAGTTTCAGGCTTAAAACCAAGACCCGGCGAAAAAGGGGCTTGGAACCGTGGTTCTAACTCAACATCTGGTACAATAACATTTGGTATTAGTCAGACTAGTTTATAAATATCAGCGTATTAACCTAAACAGTCGCAAGTTTCATTGTAAACAGACCATTTCATGCATAGCGATTGGATCTTGAAGCGAATGACAATAGACGGTATCCGTTAAAGCGTGAATGATCATTTTGTCGGGAGGCAGTGCCCTCTGTTGGCCCCTGGAGTTTGAACACAGGAAATTCGTGTTAATTGGACGCGCGCCGCTCGCTAATTGTCGAGCGAGACTGGACCACACCGCGCAACGACGGGAAGTCGCATGCGCAAACTGTCAACGCCGCGCATGCGCCTCATTATGCTTTTCATGACAAATAGTAATCTCCTGCGTTTTATGAGACCCTAGTACTGTATGAAGTAATTAGTCAAGCGATGACTAAGGACTAACGCAGATCCATTAAACAGGAAAGTCAATTCGTTTGTTTCAACATTACTGTCAAAATAAATAAACTAAAAAAAGATAAAACTGTACTCATGAAATGATTAGTAAACGAACGACACCATTTAGTTTTTTTCTTATTAAAATGTATTGGCCTCGAGCTGGTTTCTGTAACTTTATTGACAGTAAAATGTGTTCCATTTTAGATATAACCACCCTCCTCAAAAGCGAGAATTGGTTCTAATTCTGAAAGTACAATCAATCACACTTAGTTCTGACAACACTAAACGGCTTTCTGCATTTGACTGTACATGTGCTAAATTTTGTAAATGCTTGGTACTAAACTTTATTATTACTTGCAGACTTATTATCGATTTAATGTTTCAAATAATTGTTATTGCGATAGAACGATTTATTAAAGCTGAAGCTGTTATTGGTTTAGTTATTGCATTATGACCATTTTAACTACACTAGTCTTATAAAGAAAATACAACATTAATTATTTGCAATTTTAATTGAAGTGTGATTGAGTACCTTTAGATGACCAATCAACCAGTAATTACATCAGACTTGCAAGGTAAAATATTAAATTAGTTGCAAGTTAAAATATTAAATTAATTGTCTAATCAACATCGTAGGATATAACCGTGTAAGACTCATTAGCAAAAATTAACTACAAATAATTTTATTATTGATCGCACTTGCGCAAACGCACAATATCAACCTCAAATTAGAACGAGACCTAAGGAATCACACACACACAACCCGTAATAACTATAACAACAGTACGTCCGGAGTCCGTAGCGCCGATTCAAAAGAAACCGGATAGCGTAGATAAAAAAAAAACAATGGTTCGTTACCTGGAGTCCAGGGTCGAGTTGAGCCTCTGTGAGCGCCGCAGCGGTGTGTTCCGCACGGCACTCACAGGCTCCTCCCAACTGCCGCCAGCTGACCGGTGCTCATCTGCGAGTAACAAAAACAACATCAACATGGGCTTTTTGATGTATTCCTTTTTCTATGCAAAGCGACTATGGCGTTTATCACCTACAGCAAAGGAATGAGATTGGCTTCGGTTGGAACAAGGCGGTGTGACTTCGGGTGTCTATGGCTACGGGGAGCTGAATTTCTATTTTACAAACTATAACTAAATTAGGTACCTGTATTTCAATAAACTATTAAGTACAATAGGGAGCTTTAAATCTTACATGTACTGCTGTCGGGTGTTACATTCGCACCATATTATGTACAATAAATAACTCAAACAATGCAATGTCGGTCAAAAGTCAGTCAAAACATGATTAGGATTCCAAGAAATTTTGAACTGATTATTTATTACATTAAAGTAGCCGTTTGTTGGTCACACATCATAAACTACTGCTGATAAGTTTTAGTATTTCTTATCTAAACCATTACAGATGGAGACACAGTAACTAACGTACACATTAGTAACGTGAATGTACGGTTAAATATTGGCTTAACCTTGAATTAAGTTTGTAATTGAATGATAAGAGCAAAAAAATCGGTAGTTTCATACGGGAGCTAATTTTCATAGATATTAAGTGTGGCTTATACATTATTCGAAATAAAAACGCACAAGAAACATACTAAGCGCAAAGCGAATGTGAGATTCTTTTTTTTAGAATATCAATTTTGGACGTAACATCAATTATCCAAGTTTAATTTAGCATGAACAGCAACATGGCAAATGGAGAAATACATTGAGAATGTTCGTTGCAAACATCATTTCGGAGTTATATCGGATCTATAAGTCGAAACGCTGATTAATTGGATTAGGGGCCTTGAAGGCGAGTGTAGGCGGCTGGTGGCTAAGTCGACCACGTTTTGTTTAAACGCCCAATGGAACTAACTCTCGTGTTAGGCACGAGACTTAAAAGACGTTAATTTTATCTTAAACGTGACTATGATGCAACATTAAAAACGGTTAAATCTATTAATAAGTACCTACTTAATCTGTGTTTCTTTATCAACTTGTGTTTAAATTTAGTTATTTTATCACACTTTCTTGTATTCTTCATGTCACCGTGCCGGTACATATCCATCACACAAGTTACGTAATTGCGCCCTCTAAGCAGAGATCAAGGTTCTTGAATGAAAAACCCGGTAGCAAACACTGCACAATGAGTACATAAGTTAATTACGTACATATCACTATTCAAATGAGGATTAAATTGGCAAATTTTTATCACAATAAACACAATTAACATCGACCACGTGTCGACATCGCGGTGTTTGATCACATACTAACCGAGACTTCTCAATGAGCTGATGGTGTTCAACAAATGAATGATAGTAAGTTATTTTGTTAACAGCGCCCGCGGTCCGCAGGGAGGACCAGTGACCAGGGTTGACGACCGTTAGCGGCCGCTAATTGCTATTAAATTATATATTTGCACAGTTTGTTCATTATTTGTACTGTTCTAAATAAAGTCCAATTTACACTGGCGCTTTTGGCATGCTTAATATATGTGTGTCTGGTAATTAAAAAGGTTGCAGTAACTAACAGACCACTGCTCGGTGATTTTTTATCAAATAATCTGAATATTCAAAAGCATTTTGTTGGCTGTCGAGAAAACCATGAATACCAATAGCGTATGTAATATTGTGAATTTGTGATGTTTATATAAATTAAATATCATGCCTAAGTGAAAACAATCCAGTAGGCTGTTTGCTTTTATCGTAGTGGTAGCCCTGTTTCCATTATTTTCTTATCAACATGGACGAAATTAAGACGTCTACATCCTGAACATTGTTGACCTCCCTCTTGTTAGATATTGTAATGACGGGGTGAAAGATAAATTATACTGACAAGCAATGATAGCATTTTATAGACCAAAGCAAGGGTAAACAGATCGATAGTTTTAGATTAAAAATCTCACTTAAAAATACGTTCCATTCAAGAGAAGAATAATGTAAAGATAATCAATCACTGTTCATTCTTCATAATGAATGTTTGGTGTTCGGTAGAAGGTATACGAGTGTGCCCTGATGGATATTAACAAAGCAATACCGGAAAACAAAAAAAATAATTGTCTACATGTGTGGGCACACCCGCGATTACAGTTCTTATATTTAAATGTTGACTAAGTCCAACCACTGTTAAACATAATCTTCTTCGAAAAATTGCCTTAAAAATATTTTATTTGTATTTTACGAACAAATATTCAGTACCTAAGTAACATTCAAGTGACCAACTTTAAAACTAGGTCGAGATTACAGTTGTTGACTCTTTCGTTTCCGTAAAATGCAAATTTCATACAGGTAAGAATTGAGAATCCGCGTCATTCAAGCAGAACACTGTCATATCTGTAGCTATACCCCGACTATATTACAATGTTGTATGCAATGTAGGACAAGACATTTTAGGAATTTAGGCAAGTAACTAATAAAGCACACAGCAAAACAGAAATCGGAACAATAGTACGACTGGGTGGAAGCCGATAACCTCATTAGATGGGATAATCTGATGCAGGTAAATGTAAATAGCAGGTCCATAACAAGATTCGATTTATTTCGGTCAGTATATCTGAGTATCGCAGTGGGTCGAGAATTGCGAGATCTGAGGAGCCGCGCCGCGCCCGTCATTCAGCCTTATTGTTAGGCCGCCTAGATATTATGATTCATAGGCCCATATTACAAGTTTCAGATAAGAATGCAGCAAATAGGGCGTTGCAGCTTGCAGCCAACCGTTCAAGCACATAATAGACGTATGTGCTTGACATAATTCCTGACGCATGGTGTTGTTGTGTGTAGTGTATATGGGTTCATTCTACTGCACATCTTCACAGTTTAATATAGCGCGACTTGTTCCGTTTGACGTCAATTAAGGAGTCATAGGGCTCTTAGTCAGGAAATTACATGGAATTGTATCAATTCGTGGTTAACTGTGGTGGGTGCTGCAATATTTCCATGCTATGGTGGAAAATTTACTTATATTAGTAGGTATTACATATAATGGTTTATATCTATACGTATATTATAAAGCTGAAGAGTTTGTTTAATTGATTAAACGCGCGAATCTCAGGAACTAATGGTCCGAATTGAAAAATAAATATTTTGTGTTGGATAGCCCGTCTATCGAGGAAGGTTAGGACTAAATCATAATGTAACATCATGCTACGATCTACGGAAGCCGAGCAGTAAACAAAAACGCGAGTACAACCGCAGGGGATAGCCAGTTATACGCAGTTACCAACCAAATACATGCAATAAACATGTCCTAATAAGCAGTGAATTTAAACCAATGATTAGCTGCAACCAATTGAGTCTCGAATTTGTCCGGCTACCGCTACAAGTAGAAAAGGGCAATGGGTTGATAGAAATTGTTCAATTACGTTTATTCAGATGGTTAAGAACGTCACTTACAATATCGTTGGTAGTTGCCACACATGGGCGGCGTATGGCAGCCGCAGCCGGTGACACCAAGCTAACGGTTCCATCGTATATTAATTCATATGAAATAGATGAGCTATGACTCACATGATTCTAGGTTAAATATGTTTGCCAAAACATTTCACAGGTTTATCTAAAAGCTGGGTAATAGCGCATGTCGTTGATGGGTTGTATTTTTAGCCGTTATAAATGCAAATAGGTATGATTGTGAGTTGCATACGTTTTGTAGACGCTTTTGTTGTTTTCTTTTTACACCACGTTTTTGGTTTCTGTACTTTATCTTTAACCAGATGTCCCACTTGGAATTTTAGGGATAAATACTACTGTGTCCTACTCAGGTTATGGACTATCTCTGACCAATTAAACCTTCGAACACACGTGATTCGAGACACACTAGAAAAATAAAGACGCGCGACAGCCGGCTGTCGCTTGGTCGTTGAAAGGTTAAATCGGTTCAGTAGTTTTGGCGTGAAAGGGAGACGGACAGAGTTACTTTCGCAAATAAATACTTATGACTTTGTAATATTAGTATGTCCAATAAACTCAGCATATCTCAGCCTATTGCTTGTTACAACAACAGTTGTTCGCCTTCACCATCAAATCGAATGAACGAATTGACCCACGGGATTAAATGTTTCGACAGTTACTCTTAGAACCGCTAGGCAATTTTGGTCAACAAGTTGTTTATTGTTGACGAACTACTTATGCCAGGAAATGTTTTACTAATATAATTTAAGAGTCAACTCAATTTAAAAGTCTCATCAAATTGATTATTTTTAGTATTCGCAGTTTCCTTCAAGGAAAATCAACGCATAAGGCACTTTATGTAATGTTTTGCCAGACAAAACATTACATAAAGTGCCTCATATTTCAGTTTACCTATAGGTTTCAGCGGTTGTTCCTCTATCACCGGACATAGCTTCACTTTGTTGACAACGATTACTAAGGTAAACTGCATTGTCGCACAACACCGATACACACACAAAAACAACCAAATTTTCTCACATTACTTCCATAAATTAATAAATGCATCGTTCGCAACGTGCACAGTACTGCACAGTCCCTTCAAAACTAACCCGGATTATAATAATTGGTGCTTGCGACAATTGCCGAGCCTACCACTCAGCAGCCATGTTGAAAAATTAATACTAACATTGGCTTATGTCCAGCAATTATTATTATCAAGCACGCAAACAAAGCTAATTGTAAATATGTGCGCCTCCCGCATCAATTGAGCGCATCGGCGGCGGCACAACGGGGGAACTTTCAGGGACGGAAATAAACACAATTGCTACTATTTGTAGAAATGGCGAGTTCAGAAGGGAATATTAATCGTTGCGACAACGTGAAGAGATCGCTGACATTGTCGCAACCATTCCTTTTTCATGGAATCTGAATATTTATTGCAACAATAGCCGTTAACGCCCATCATCCTGTCAGCCCTATAAATAGTCGTCCAAAAATGGTCATTTTTGCAGCGGTCTTATGTGGTAATTGTAAACTTAGATTTACCTCTCCAGTATTTTATGGTCTAGACCCTCTGTGTGCCTTGTGATAATGAATGGTAAATTGCTCACGATAACCGCAAAACCTAGGAATAGAGTAACCGCAAATGAGGAAACATTATCACATTTGTTTCATTCATTACAGCTATTATCGGTTTTACCGCGACAGTACTTACTATAACAAAATATTTAGTTGGGTTATCTCACGTGATTAGATGAAGAACTTTTATTTTAGAATATTAAAACCACTTTGTACAAGACTAGCTGACTTCCTGAGAATTGGCAAGACGTTTAGTTGGATCCTAACCGATGGAAGAATGGAGGGAGTGGGAGGCCTTTGCCCAACAGTGGGACTGCCCTGAATTGTTATAAACTGATGACTGACGTTTGTAGTTGATGTTTACCTACTTGGGTATTTACGTACGTTTTACAGCTTCAAGTATATTAAATTCTACAAAGGAAATACGTCATTCAGCAGAGTTCAAGGCTTATTTCAGTGAGATGACAAGAGATTGACGGGCGACATCAAGTATTTGCATTTACAACTACAGTGATCATAATAACGAATACCACACGCTGAGAATATATCGAACTCGTGTAATAATACATAATAACAGCATATAAATATTTCAGAACGGATCGTGTAATGACAAACTGCTGTGCAATCGCTGTATGGCACATGAATTAATACGAATGCACATCAAATAATCAAGACGTATGCAATCAAATAGTCGTGCCAGCAAACAGCACATCGAACTGACGCAGTACGCGGCGGAGACCAGTCCAAAAATATACAAAAGCATATTGCAATGAGGCCAATGAATCTATGGCGATTGGCGAGCCGTACACTGATTAATGAATGTATATGGTTGACTGACGACGGCGAACGAATTTAAATCAACATTATTGAGCTAAATATAATTTCCATAAATGAGTGCTGTGGCATCTAGCGCAATAAGGCATAATTACTGAGGTGTCTAGACGTTCGAGGTTTCAAGGAGCAGGATTCTATAGAAGTGAAGTGCCATTTAAGTTAAATAATTATGAGATGCAGTTCGTCGTCCGAACATCTACACAAATGAGTCAGCCATGTATAAGTATGTTTAGTAGCTGCTCTAAAATAAACACAAAAGATAAGGAGTGTTGGGGGATTTCAGCTCATAATAAAAAACATAATCTAATCTATGAAAACAAAATCTGGTGCTTATAAAAATTACATTAGGCTGAGCTGCAACATTTATCAATATACATACATAATACTCACTAGACAGAATCGAATGCAGTCATGTTGCAATAGTTGTTCCCCTAGGAAAATAATACAATGAAAACATTGAAGTATCTGTAGCATAATTAGTGTAATTAAAATAAGTACTGTATGTTCTTTAATGTGCTGGACGTGATGTGATGCGAATTAAAAACATGATCTTTGTAATGATTAACGATTATTGTGTTGTTTGATGTAAGCTTCCAAGCCAACTGCGAATAGCAGGCTGCTCTACAACAACTGTAAACAGTGTGTAAAGGGTTTGTTTTCTGTTGAGCGAACGTCTTGCTATGCAAGACTTGACCACACTTTTGAAAGCTTACTGATTGATGCGCATTCCTTCTGTTCACGGTGTAAAACTCGTTGATTTAGTCATTGATGTCTGGGTACGTGAACGTAACGGTGAATATGAGTGGGTGTTACTTACATTTAATGAGTACGACCGAGTCGTGGGGCTCGCACTGCACCTGGGTGGCGTTCATGGCCAGCAGCCCAACGCTGCCCGCCCCGCCACCCGCGCCGCTCGCCTCTCTGCAATCACAACATTATTGTAAGCACAACTTCACGTGCATTTCCAAGATGATTGAATAATGGATCGATCCGTTTAGCCACTACCTTCCTATGATGACTATGGGAATTTTCTAGTAAAATAACTCTAATTTAATCTGAATCTCGGTGAAAAAATATTAATTTCACGCTGCCTGCGTGTATTCATGATTTCTTTATACCTTAGACTAATGAAGGATTCATTAGCTTTTTACTAAACGTTTATCTGCGATTTCTTAACCAAGACAGGACGGTGATGCAGGTTAATCCTACAGTCGGGATTCAGAATTTTTGTATGTTACTGCATAATAGTTTTCAGGGATTAAATGAAGCAGATCATAATTATTATTACCTACCTATCATTACTATGCATAAGTATTACATTATTTAATTTTATTACATAACAAGGCCTTCTCTTTCACAATCGTTGCGGTTGCCGAGCTGCCTAAGTTTAAGATTGACAGCAGGAAAAAATGTGAAGTAAGTACGCATTTCCATAGGTTATTCGATAAAATCAATGTAATTGATAAGAACAATCGTTTGATAACGCATTAATGTAGGCCTAATCGTGACACAGATAATGAATTGAAACCAAATATCACGTTCATCTTGATTCCGTACATTTTTGAAAGATAATTATTGCTCAACAAATTATCTAAGAAGGCTTCGGGCATCTTTTATGAAGTTAGATGCAGGCTTGAATAGTGGTCTTTCTGTTTGGAGCAAAATCGATTTTGGTGACCTCGAATGCTATTCCAAGCTTCAGATATTTCGTATGAAACAGCGAAATTCTGCGTTAAGTTCTAATAAGTTTCCAATCAAGGAAAGATGACTGAAACAATAGCAAGTCTTTCATTTTTATGAAAACCTCGATTTTGAACCTGTCTATTACAGCATTTACGCTATAATCAACCAATGCTCGAGGATGATGTCATCATCATCAAGCTTGGCAGGCGGATGTGTAATTGCAACATGGCGTCATCAGCGCATAAGTGGATGAAATGTGTTCCTGAACAAATCGTTCTAACTACAGGCTGTAATAACAAATAGGTATTCTAGCGAAGCTAAGAGACTTGTTGGCCGCATTTCGCTGCTAAATATTCAATATACTTTTACCATAATCACATCTACAAAACAACTGCAAAAGCGATCCATAAAGTTCTAAGCTAATATTGACTTGCTAAGCGTTAGTCATCAGAGCTACTCTCATGTAGAACAAAGGAATTAAACATAGCGACTGTATAAACTAGAGGAGTTATAGAGTCCTATGTACTGGGATCGTTGAGCAATATAAGAGCAGAAGTATTTCACTTTAAGGTTCATTTACTTATAAAAAACCGGGACCAAAATTGAATAGCTCGTGAAAATTCCGATTCCGAAGTTGCATATCGAATTCGCGATTGATTTATTGTGCAATTTCGTTTTGTAAAATATGTTTTTTTGACGCGAATTTTACAAATTCGAAGAGTCATAATTCAGCTTCAAGAGGCATTTCTTAAAAGTTATTTTTTCATGTTAAGTTTCCGTGGGATTGTTTGAGGGTTTAATGACGAAGTATTAAATGTTTTCAATTTCTTTGAGTCAACCTTGTGTAAATAATTGATGTGTTTTCAGAGTTATTCTTAGGAGCTTAACTGCTTGAGCTCCAGAGCTAAATGGGATCATCTCTGACAGGTCGGCAACAATACAAAGCGGCACACTGCACAGCATTAAAAGGTTAAAGATCGAAGGTCTACCTAACCAGTGACAGGTCGCCATTCTATGACGTAATAAGAACCTTTCGCCCTTTGTTGGTTAGCTATTTTATAAGCATTATTATGTCAACATTATCGCATAGGGTGTAAGACTTGTTATGTGTATGTTCCTATCAATATCTTAGAAATAAAATTAAGTGTCTATTTGTATTGTCAATAAGAGTAATTTTATATTTTACTACCTAAATGCATTTGAAAGTATATTTGGTGCTATTAACAAATATATTATTAATACCGATTTTGACGAGACTTACAGTTAATTGATATTTTAAGAAATAGCTTAGGCTAATCCATACTAATATTATAAATGGGAAAGTGTGTCTGTCTGTCTGTATGTTTGTCTTTCTTTCACGGCAAAACGGAGCGACTAGGGATTGCAATCCGGTCCGGCGGATCCGGTACTTAATCCGGCGGATCCGGTACGTTTTTGTTGCCTACCGGATCCGGCATTATCCCCGGATCCGGTAATTAAGAAAAACGCAATTTCTCTCTTCAAAATCGTGCAAAAGTACTAAAACACACGGCGTATGCAAAATCGTATAGTATCCATAAGCTATTGATTTATAAAATTTTAATTTTGAATTATAGAAGAATATATGATGTTGATTTAATTTAGTTTTTAAGAACGGGTTTAACTTAATTTAAAGATTACAAACAACAGTGAATTATTTATGTAAATTCACTGTTGTTTGTAATCTTTGAGACTGATTATTATATTATGTAGGGTGTCTCAGTAAGAGTGCACTTTTCATTTCAAAATAAAAACAAGTATTTTATGATAGTATTATGATATTTTTAATGTATTGTAAAGAAGACATGTTCCGATTAATTATGGATTAAAATATCCGGCAAATGACCCCCACGGCTCCAATGATAAGCCATTACTCTTTTCATGAAATTTTCTATAACTTTTGCACAGAGATGTAGCTGTATCTCACCGATGACGCGTTGTATTTCTGGTTTGAGTTTAGGAATTGTTTTGGGTTTTTTCGCATATACCCAGAGATTTCACAAAACCCCAAAGAAAACGCACGGCATTAAATCGCACAATCTTGGCGACCAGTTGACATCAGAATTTCGTGAGAAAATGTGTTTTGGAAATCGTTGCTGCAATAAACCGATTATTTAATGCGCGGTGAGGATAAAAAAAATATTCTAATTTTAAAAAGTGCACTCTTATTGAGACACCTTTTATAATAACTGACGGAAAATAATCCATACTAATAATATAAATGTGAAAGTAACTTTGTCTGTCTGTCTCTTCTTCATGCCTAAACCATTAACCACTAAACCGATTAGAATGAAATTTGGCACAGATTTAGTCTGGGACCTAAGAAAGGAGATAGGATAGTTTTTATCCCGGAAATTTTGCGGGATCAGGAACTATTATTCCACGCTGACGAAGTCACAGGCAAAAGCTAGTTATAAATAAAGAAGAGTTGGTTTTCGCACAAATTCGTTTCTATTTTTCCCCGTAGATTATTTCACATATTATGCCATGAAGTTAGAAATATGCGCTATGTTGAACACCCAAAATACCAATCCGGCCGAACCGGCCGGATCCGGCGGAATTCTCTTGAATCCGGCCGGATCCGGCCGGATTCAAAGTTGTACCGGATTGCAATCCCTAGGAGCGACCTATTGACGTGATTTTTTAAGTGGTTTTAGGGATGGCGAGTAACACAGGCTACTTTTTGTCTCTTTCTAACGCGAGCGAAGCCGCGGGCAAAAGCTAGGTACCTATGTATAGTAGGAAAAGAATTTATATTAGAATAGGGTTTTGAGAAATAATCCTAATTCTTTTTCTACAATTAATTAACTAATTAGCTACTAATAGGGTTCAGTTTATTTTAAATTGTAAAGACAGATAAAATACATGTAAGAACCTACCATTTTTTTTTGGTGAGTGGGAAATCATCAAATGACTGCTCCCGTCCTGGGTGCGGCGGGAGGGCGTGTCAGACTTTTACTGACTAAAACCCACTCATGTTCCTTCGATTGCCCTTTATGTTCCAGGGTCACGGTAACTATTATAAACATTCCGCAACGGGGTAAGTACCATAATTAATTGCCATGAATAATAAACTAACGAATCCCAGAAATAAACAGAAAACTATTCAAGATAATAATAGTAAGGTGATATAGATAGTCACGTTTTCATTCAATTCGTCAATTCAGCGAAATTAGATCCGATAATGCGTTCTCTAGGCTAGTTACTGGCTACCTAAGTTGTTTGTGTACTTGTACATAGGTATTTATATTTGAAGACCAATCTATTCTTTATTTCGGGGTTTCTGTTTGCTCGCAATCCCCAATAAGACTGAGGAACCTTCTTCAGAGTCTCTCTCCTAAGTCGACGGTCCCTAGTGGTCAATTGGTTGTTGAAAAGTCAGTAAGTAAGTAAGTAGCGTAAGGACCGTCGAGACAGAGAATATCTCATCACACCAGCTAGCGACAACTCAATAGGCTTACCCTTTCAACGACCAACCGACAGCCGGCTGTTGGGCTGCTATTGTCTTTCTATTGTGTCTTAAATCACGTGTGTTCGAAGAAAATAACTGTTTAATTTTTTTTATTTAGAAACTATAAGCAACAAATTCATTGCTTGTAACATCAAGATGTGAACTACGCTCAAAACAATATTACGAAAGCTAATGCGCAATCTGAATGTGAGGATAGAGCCGTACGAGCCGTAATTCAACCATTTCTATTGTTTATGTCATCGTCATCATCATTGCCAATTTTTGATGGTTTACTTACGAAATTAGGTTATACAAATGGGTGTATTTTGTTCTAGAATTTACCATCATTGCCATCAGCCATTCGATTTCATAGTAGGTATCATCTTTTGCACGCAACGCGCAAATTAATGCCATCAAACCAATTGAACTCAATACAAATTGACTCTGATAAGTGTGCGATTAGCTTTTGTGTGACGGCGAATATGTAGGAAATATACCTATGTAGAAGGATTGATTACAATGTGTTTGGGAGAACAAGGACATATTAATAACCCCCTGATTAATTTAAATAGATAGACAAAAAAGTGTTTTGTGTTTTTGTTGTCTTTTTTTGTATGTGGAAAATCAGACTTCTCCGGTCTCCCGCCCTGGATGGGGAAAGAGGGCGTGTCAGACTTTTACTGACTAAAACCAACCCATGTTCCTTCGGTTGCCCTTTATGTTCCAGGGCCACGGCAACTATTACACCTATTCCGCAACCCTGGGCTATTCCACAACCCTGTAAAGAGTATGGATTTCTACCATTCCAGGTTCAATCTCTAAATCCTTGATATTTGATTACTAACGCAAAAAACGAGTTGTCTGGAGTTGCAGGCACCAACATAAAATTATACTAGTCTTAAGATAAAGCTAAGCTAAGTCAAAATAAACTTTAGCAACAAGGTCACACTTTGTTGCAAATGCAGCAGAACTCTACCTACTCTACTCTTTCTAACAGTATCTACTCTTTGGTTTTAAGCATCTCATTATTGTCTTTACAAGTAGATGGTTAATTCTCTTAAACAAAAGCAACAGCTTGGAAATTTCAAAAATGACTCTTTCTCTGTACATGGGAGAGAGTTCAATGAAGAGATTATTATTTATATACCTTACAAATTATCTTGGAAATGAGAAAAGCTATTTAAATTATGATGGAACTGGAGGAAAAGAATTTGATTAAACAATGGGTCATTGCTAATTAATGAGTTAATGGTTTATTTTAATTAATTAAGTTAATGGTTGGCAGATTTATTTAAGAAATATAGTTATGCTGACACAACTTTAAATAAAGTAAGAGCAAGAAGACTAGTTGGAATTAAAATAAATAATTTTGTTTCATTTTATGGCATTATTTGTGTAAAATGTCACATAACTATACATAAAAAATGATCATTTTTCAATACATCAACTAGGAAAATCGAGTCATGGAAATGGGTCAAAGAGAAACATGTTATAGATAACAGTAGTACACATAACATTGTATTATGATGATAGTAATACCTGTTCAAATACTTCACAGATCCATATTACATAAACTTTCATAATTACTTACTTATCTCGGGATCTAAAATGATTACATTCATGACTAAACGTTTGTTCAACTTCATCAAGCAATAAAATTAAAAGAGTTACAACTTTAGTGTAACAAGAAAGGTTTCTTTTATGTTTCCTTTAGTCAACAAGGAAATAAAACTAAAAACGGTGGAAGCACAAATACGATGGAGGGTGTTGTTTCAAAACATGTGCATTGATAATAAAAGTGGACATAAATACATCTGTTTCCAACTTCGGTAAAGTTTATCAATTATAATTTTACTATTTCAAGTGTTTTAAATATGATGTCTAAAGAAAGACGAGGGTCACAAACCATTTACTATTTAATACTGGGTGGTCTATCTAGATAAAAATAAAAATAATTTTATTTCTCGAACATGGGTAAGAGTAAACAAAGACAAAAGAAATATATAATTGGATGTTTCTCTGCTATTTGGAAATTTGTCCATACAGGGGTGTCCTATGCAAATTTTATGAAATATTAAGAATATTTGTTAATTAAATAAAGGGCAATAGCATACTAAATATATATCTTTAAAAAGCCCACACATTTTCCTCTTTGTTTTTTAGTTATGGACGATTTTATGCGAAACCCTGACAGGGGACTGTTGTAACTATCCAGGGGAATGTTTTAAGGACAAAAACGAGTATTTTGGTTTATTAAAGTAATCAAAGTCTTTATTTCTCTTTATCATTCTATAAAATATGTAATGTTTTGGAATAAATCAACAGTATTAAAAAAAGTTTTACTTATTATAGTGACTTTTCTTAGAGCTAATAACATTTGTGTTAAACTTAACAAAATCAACTTCTTAGTTAAATGGCTTTTAAGACTAATCATATAACACTTAAGTCGGTCTTTATAATAATAAAAAATTAAAATATAAACAAAGAAAAATTACTACAACTAATAATTTATCACAACCAATATTTTCTGTTTGTATATTTTCAGTTTCCATTTTCTGTTTGTATTCCTGAATCTTAAGGTCTTTTTCTTTCAGTATCTTTCACGTTTCTTTTTAGCATTTTTATTTCTTGCTGTAACTAATGCAGTTTCTGATGTTCTTAAAGGTGCCGGACGTTCTTCCGTTGGATCCTCTGAATCTGGTGAATTTTCCTTCAAAAAAGTATTTGTCGCTTTTTTCTTTGCACGATACTTAGAACAATGCCCTTTGCGGGGATCGTGCGGTCCATGGCCCTCTATGGGCCCCGGTGTGGGCGCCCAACCTAGCCACGGCTCCGGCCCGGCTTCTGAGGGCGTCCCAGAGGGTCATGGCGATTCGCATGGTGCGGGGATACCGCACGGTCTCCTGCGAGGCGGCGTGCCCCCTTGCCGGCACTCCGCCGTGGGATCTGGAGGCAACAGTCCTTGCACACACGTACGAGTGGCGCGTGGAAGTGTAACGCCGGGGCGACGTCCCGCTGTCGCAACCTAGTGCTGGGCACGCCGTAATAGCGGCGGTAAGACCCCTCTTTGAGGAGTGGCTGGAGAGGCGCCACGGCGCTCTCACGTTTCGCCTGACACAGGTCCTCACCGGACATGGTCAGTTCGGGAGGTTCCTGTGACGGATTCAGGTGGAAGCGACGCCTGGGTGTCACCACTGCAGCAATGGTCGCCTGGAGGACACGGTCGAGCACACGGTGGAGGTGGATCGACGTGCCCTCGTAGAGGCGATCGGCGGCGGTGACCTCTCGCGCCCGGTGCTGGTTCAGGCCATGCTGCGGGGCGAGACGGAATGGGATGCCGTGGCCTCCTTCTGCGAAGCAGTTATGCTGGTGAAGGAAGCGGCGGCGCGCGAGAGGCAACGACGAGCCTCTTGCCCCGGACTAAGACCCAGGCGAAGACGTCGAGAGTCGCAAGACGACTACCGGCCACCGTAGGCGCGGTTCTGCGGATGGCGAGCGATGGGTAGCTCGCCGCCCGGCTAGGACCAGGACCGCGTCGACGGCGCGTTAGTGTTCCACGCGCGCCTGAAAGAGAAGGAGTCAGCACAGGAAGGGGCCCAACAGGGCCAACGCCTGCCGGGGTTGCGGAATGTGTATAGTAGTCACCGTGACCCTGGAACATAAAAGGCAATCGAAGGAACATGAGTGGGTTTTAGTCAGTAAGAGTCTGACACGCCCCCCCGCCGCACCCAGGACGGGAGCAGTCATTGGATGATTTCCCACTCACCAAAAAAAAAAAAACAATGCCCTTTCCAAGCCTTTTTTATAGCCTTATGCTCACGACGACTCATATCCTTAACTAATTTTCTCGTGCCTTTTTCTTTTTTCTTTTGATATTTCCACCTTTCTATTTCTTTAATTTCTTCTTTTTTTTGAGGGTCATTTTTAAGTCGTTGATATCTCAAACGTTCAGCTACGCGTTTTTGTTCTAGGATTTCTTCTCTTGTTTTGGGTGGCTTCTTTTTCGGTGCCATTTTAAGACAATACCTACGAAAGAGACAATAATGTTAATGGTCATAGATGCCAGTTTGGCATGTCATGCTTCACAAAACCTAAGCAAACAGTCCCCTGTAGTATGAACAGTCCCCTGTGCTATGAAATGACAGGGGACTGTTGGCCAGGGGACTGTCATTTTTTAATAAATATTTAATAAAACAAAATCATTTAAACATATCAGATTAACGAAACAGATGTGGCTCCATACTAGATAATTAATTATTTTAAACAAGTTGTCGTTATTAAAACTGTTAAAAAAGTAAAAAAAAGGCTTACCAGTGGACTGTTTCCTCTAACGGCCGAGACGCGTGGATTACTAGCACATGCAGTCGTCACACTAAAAAAAATGGCGGCTGCCCGCTTAGCTCCACAACCGTACGAACTTCACACCGATTGCGTTTCGTTTCACGATCTAAATATTTCGCGCCAATTTGACTTCAGCGCGGTTTTCAAATTTTAACAGGGGACTGTTTTAATAATTTGAGGACAGCATTCGCACATAGATATTTTGAATAAATTATATTGTAAAAAATATAATTGTGAAGTATAAAGATACTTAATGTTATTTTTATGTATTTGGATATTTTTTATTCAGTTATTAACGGCAAAAAAAAAAAATATTGGTAACAAGACTTGTAATTTTGGAAATGGGACATACCAGGGGACTGTGTTTTGTGGTGTTTGGGGTTTATTTATTCAAATATAACATTATTAAATTACTAAATAAGCTGTGGCGTGCCAAGAATGCATAATACTATGTCATTATTGATACAAAAAGCTGAGAAATATTAAGATTTATTGCATAAAATTAGCTTGGGACAGCGATTTTCCATTTAGTGGAGAAATGCCCAATTATATAATGACAGGTTCAGCCATATTTTACCATTTAGGAATGCAAAATTTAGATGAAAATAAAATTGATTTTAACATTGTTAGTTAAATACTTACCTAGTTAATGTTATCATTTACCTACATGCATGAATCATTGCTACTACCTACATAATGAATGCACATTGTTTAATTATCAATAAAAGTTTTGAATTTGAATGATAATGTATTTAATAGGTTCTCACCATTAAGTACAAATGACATTAGGAGAGAACAATTATTACATTAGTTTTATTAATAATTAATTATAATTTTTTTTTTTATTTTTTTTTAAGTATTATTGGCCACACTCCATAATACCATAGGTCTATAGGTAGTAATGGGAAGTAGGTAGTATAGCTATTATTTATGTCAACTATATTTTTAGAGTTTGGCAACCACAAAACGAAAAATAGAAACCATGTTTTTATTATGTACTAGCTTTTGCCCGCGACTTCGTCCGCGTGGAGTAATAATTCTCGTTCCCGGGGGATTTCCGGGATGAAAACTATCCTATGTCCTTCCTCAGGTCCCAGACTATATCTGTACCAAATTTCATTCAAATCGGTTCAGTGGTTTAGGCGTGAAGAAGAGACAGACAGACAGACAGAGTTACTTTCGCATTTATAATATTAGTAAGGATCTACGTATTGTGAAGGAAACCCAAATTACTTCAAGTTTAAAATCATCAAATCCAGCTAAAAAAGTAGCTTTAAGCTTATTTTTATGTTGAGTTATATTCTACTAGCTTTTGCCCGTGGCTTCGCTCGCATCAAAAAGAGACAAAAAGTAGCCTATGTTACTCTCCATCCCTTCAACTATCTCCACTTAAAAAATCAAAGAAAGACAAACATACAGACATACAGACAGACAGACACACTTTCCCATTTATAATATTAGTATGGATACTTACTCACTATTATACTTGTTATCACAATACACAGTTCTTATCCCTACACCCACACTTCGAATTCACAATCTTTTCTATTTTTTAATTTTTTTATTTTCTTTTTGTGTTTGTGAAAAATAAATCATTATTGTAAAAACATTTATGTGATATAAGATGGATGGAAACACCCAACTCCTGTAAGAAATCACTGAACCTATATCAGGAGTATTCAGGAGACAGAAAGTTCAAAGGTTTTGTGTATTTTTTTATTTTCTAAACAGGCACATGATTAAATTTAATTTAAAATTAAATTAATTCAGTAATGTCTTCTGAATAATTATTATATTTTTCTGGATTTCTTTAATACTCTATTTTTTAGTATACAATACATTTTGCATTTCTACATAATTATAATATTTTTCATTGTCTGTGTACCATAATATACAATCTGTGCAAGTACTAAACTTTATTTTGATGCACAATCAGATTGAAGCATTGTAATAAGTGATAAATAAACCAATAAGTAATATAGTCTTATGTATTTCCAGCTCTAGTTAGAGAGGAGAGTGAGTAGTATGCCCTGCAAAGAGAAGTAGGTATGCTGATTTGCAAAAATAAATCAGATGTTACTAATGCTCAACTTTTTATCAGTGTGTTACTAATGCTCAACTGTTATCAGGGTGTTACTAAAGCTCAACTGTTGTCAAGATGTTATAAAAGAACTGTTATCACGGTGTTACTAAAGCCAATCTATTATTGTCAGCCTGTGGGAGGGACAAATGCTGTGCTGATTTTACTCAAAAGTTAGTTGGGTGGATTTATTTCATTGGAAAATTACTGAATTAATTGGAAGCATATAAGTGTACTAAATTAAAAAAAAATCCTTGCAGGAATCTTACGACCTAGCTTCAGGTATGATAAGAACATTCCATGGTTTTTAGCAATTATCTGTTTTTAGTCTGAAGGTTTTTTAATAAAAAAAAAATCTATTATTTACATAACACTGTCAATGTTGTTTGTTTTTCCCAGAACTGTGGATAGCCCTGGCTCTTTTTTCTTAATTTTTACTGATACCACTTCTCATATTGAAAAGGATCATGCCTTTTCTATATGAGAAAAGGTATATACCCTGCAGTACAACACTAGGCTGGTTTTATTTTATATTGTTTATTATTACTGATGACAAATCATTCAGTATCATAAATATTTTATATACTTTATTTTATAATTTACAGAATAGAACTACAAGCAACAGTCAGTGAGTAAATATTTAATTAAATAAACAAACAGCTCAAACCATGAGCTTAATAATGTTGGAACACTGACAAGTAGGGGAGTTGCCTAACCACCACACTGTTATTCAATAAAGGGAACAACAATCACTTGTTTACAATTTACTTTTCGTGCCAGCTGGTGACTAGAATGAATTGAGCCTAATGCCCACTGTCTAGTTTATCCTGCATTTAAGATTTCAAGATAATTACTGAACACTCTAGTTTATTCGTTACTTTTATTGGCGCAATCGTAATAAATTGTGTTTCACACGCTGATACACGGCACAATAGTCTTGACATTTGACACTGGGCTGGTCACCAGGCGTTGTCATCCGTTGTCATAATTTTAGGTCAAAGTACGATGAACTTGAACGCGCTTTACTCACCGTAAAATGCTTATTGCCGGCACTTGCTTCCCTACGGAATGCGTGCAGGCAGGGCCCGCATTCGCTAGGAAAGCATTACCCACTGTTTTATGCACGTTTGGAAAGTTTCCTCACTGGAAACCGGCCACGACAACAATCACTGGTCACACTGTTGGGTCCACGGGCACAAGATCTGACAATAACGTACTGAACAACTAAATACCACCACCTCTTTTATAATCCACTGTTTTACAGACAAAAGACACAGGTATCCATGTATCGAACACTTTAAAAAGTCACAACTCACTGCAAAGTTCACAGACGGTTATGTTTCAGTGTCGCATACAAAAAGTTCACACGCGTATCTTGCCTAATTAAATTTGATAACTTTTATTTAGATAACAACCAAATAAGAAAGGAACGTCGATCGCACCGCAAAATCCGAAAAACACAAGACGCGCAGCTGGCTAGCTGTCGCCTCTCGCTTGACTGCGGGGACAGCGGGTGTGCGGGCGGGTGGAGGGGCACGCGACCGCTTCTACCGCGCCCCCTATCCTTCCCGCGCCTCGTCTCGCAAGTCATTTCATTATTACGTTACGTTCATTTTATTTTATTTTGAACCTGCATTCGTCTGCGTTCGGTATCCTACTGCAACAGAGAATATGAAAATGCGCTTGGTGCGCAATTAACCGGTGTATAATCCTACCTTTTAATTATAGATTGATTGAGATTGGCCTTTATAAATCAAATCACTTGATTCAAACTTTTAACTTTTCTATTTTATAAATAAAACGATTACAAAATAAAAGGTTCTTCAAAGGTAATATTTAAAAAAAATGGCATGAATGAACTGAAACATGGCTTTGCAAATACCTTACGCTTCTATTCTTGAACTCACCGTGAGAACTTTTGGAGACTATCGAGCAAATTACTTGCACTGATCATGTTTGAATATTTTACAAATTATAATGATTAATAAGGATGCACCTAAGTACCTATCTGTATTTAAAAATTCTCATAGACTGTAAAATCTCATAGAAGTAGACTGAGTCGTAGTTGGCTTGGAAGTTGGAACACAGTATCCGCGAATGGGAATATAAACAAGCAGCTGTTTTGTTGATGAAAGCATGCGCAGCGTGCAGGTGGTTGGCCTTCCTCGACAGAGACATGCCTCCACTGCATATTTTTGAAAAAATAATTTCACACGGCCTACTTTCAGTTAATTTTCGAGAAAGTGATCCTTCATTGGCTATCTATCAAAGAGTGTAACGAATTTCTCCTTTATCATTACAGGGTTCTGATAACCACCCCTGTGGCTCGGTAGGCCTGTAATTACTGGTAGTTTACCGGCAGATGAGTAAATGCTTTAAATTCTGGGTTTTATGCAGGGAAAGTGAAGTGTTAATGCGACAACTTGATCATAGTGTTTCGTGCCTTTCTACCGGCGAACTGAGAAGGGATTCCACGAACGGCGCGAACTTTGAGTTTGACCTCGCTTTAAACAGTTTACAACGTAATTGGCTATTCAATTAACCATGACAGTACGATGAAGATCCTAATTATCTATTCGCCGAAGTCTGTTCTGTCAGTAAGTTCGGGGACCATCTGCTTCTGATTTTGCTCGCTATGTAACAATAAACTTTACCCCAATTCAGGGAACGGAAGTAGGGTGTGGTTTGGGTGGGTCCTTGAGTCGTGTTCAATTGCGTCCGGAAATTTCTATTCCCATGTTTTTGTTTTGGTGTTTTATTTGAATAGAGCTTTTACAGTAAATTAGTGTAAAGTACTGAGTAGGCTCGTAATAAAAACTTAGTGATATAACAATAGATAATAAAATAAGAAGGATTGGTAATTAACGATGGTAGGTACATGGTCGTCAATGTGAATTAAAATAGTAAATATCTGTCTAGGTTTTATACCTGGGCAGTGGGAAGATACTTCCTTCCTGGGTTTTCAGTTTTTGAACGTAGCTTACAACTATAAAAAAACTTACATAAGTAATCCAATTTGATCCCTAAATACTTCAGTTAGACACATGATAAATAATATATCTCTTGTAATAATGTATCTAATGTAAGTTCACATAGTTCAAACGGATATCCTTTCTATTTCGGTCCAAGGATAAATGCTAATGGTAGGTACCTGCCTGGTTGGATAATATTTCACCGTTTGTCAACATGCCTAACAGTTGTACAAGCTTTAAACTTAGCGACACATAATGGACGTTTCTAAAACTTTATGTTCTGCGCCTACGACTGTCATATTCCCAGATACCAGTTTATTGAGGCCATATTTGAGAAACTTATTTCGAAACGGTAGCCTTTTCCGCAGCCTACTCAAACCCAAGGATTTATAGAAATGTAGAAATCTGTAATCTGGTAGATGTCTATGAAAAACAGTCTTGAGTTTATGAATTCTGATTTGGCAAGTCCAGTTCTTATCTTCAAAATATTCATAATGTAAATTTTAATCATGTTATCTAAACATTACAGCTCAACTGCACTCACTTGGGGAAAGGGTATACACCTCTCTTTTATCTTAAAATCAAAAACTATACCAAAACACAGTTTCAAAACATATTTCTATTGTTCTGAAACTAACCTGAAACGAACCTATCATAATTTTTTATAGATATCGGAGTACTTATTTCTTATATTATATAAATTATATTTGACTCATTACAATAACGTCTCTATCTATTTCCAACGATGCACAAACTTATACAGATAGGTAATAACTTAGGTCTTAACTAAACATATTGACTGTAATTTGTTAGGAGTGTTTGCGAGTAAAGCACGAACAATTTGCATTTTAACATACCTAATGAAGAAAGTTTTGTTTGCAGTCGAAAATATGTCAGTAGGTACTAGGTAGCCACTTAGTACTGTGTAGAGGTTTCTCTGCGTTTACCCGTAATTCAAATAAGTACATAGGTACGCAAACAAAACAAGTGTAAATAAAAAAAAAACAAATAGCCCAGCCCTCAGTGCAAAACGCTACAAAAGAGTTGATAACCTGTAAACGGGCTTAACCGATTTTGATGAATCTTAGAACCATCAATTGATAACCATTTATGAAATATATAGCTACGGTGTCACATCTGTGGTGTCACAGACGACTACACATAGCGAATAGCGATCAAACTTATTACGCCTAAAAGCTGTTAAAAGTGAACACTATCTGCAGAAACTTACTGTGCAGACAGATTAATATAGAGTTTTGTTCTATATTTTCCTTTTGGGCTCTTGACTCTTCGGGGTTATGGACCTTGTCCTTTACGAGCCAATGACAAAGCTTTAGATTTAGCCCGGTCGTGATCAGCTATTGTTTAAAAAACATTCACAGTCGACACGAACAGAAGAAGGAATTCGATAAACCATTAAACCAATCCTTTAACCACCATTACTGCACAGACCTACGGCCAGCGATATGGCATGGGGACTGCATTTTATTTATACCTTTACAAGTCGCATACTCGACGCGCCTTGCTCAAAATATCGCGTCGTGCGGGCGACTTCCGTCGATTCAAGTCGACTACCACTCATGGTGTTTTTCACCATCACACATTCGAACACGTCATTTCGTTGATTTTGGAGAATAGAGGACATTTGAATAATCTTTGTTTACTATGTGATCGTTTTGCTGATACCTCAATTCGTCGTAAGAGCTATTAATTGCATAATTAATGATGCAGTAGAAGCAGACGGTGTGGTGCCAAATGTATAATAAGATTATTATTGTGACTAATAAAACGTTCTTGACAATGCATTTACAATAATATGGTATTGCGTTTATTGTAATACAACAATGCGACAACTTTCATCTAAGAACTGAAGATAGGAGAATATGGAAAGAAATGCCCAAAAGTCCACGTTTGGTCGTCAATTTTCCTTACACCGCTGGACCACCAAAGAAAGAAAACTTTTGCCAATCAGTAAAATAAGAAGTAACTTTTAACAAGTCAAAAATTAGAAGTAAGCTTAAGCGCCCATATCGCCCAGAGTAAATGGAAACACACCCACCATGAACACATTTTTTCTGGTAACTTTTTATGTTCATATTGTCCCAAGTTTTCGGCGGCAGACGATGACTTATCGGACGGTTGAGTGGCGGCATTTTGTTGAACTCTGCGCTTCATGTGTTCGAGTCTTGAAAGCTAAAAGTAACGGACGCGAGTGCTGAGACAAATCTAAAAATAAATTACCTTTTGATATTTAGATACCTATAACCACAAAGCGCGTCGTTAGTACCAAAGTACTTTTCTTCTAATCCTCTACACAAATATTCGAAAGAAGTTATTATTGAACCATGTTTGTTTTAATTATTTATAATAGCTTGTTAGATTATTATAGCTATACTTATTAATAAAACGGGTTTGTCTCTACAATTTAGAATAATAAACAAAGGAAATAAACTCGTTTATAATTTTATCAAATAGAGTCAGAAAACTGGATCGTTATTTGTATAACTTTATCGGTTTCATCTATTATATAGAGCTTTTTTTAAGTTATGTAAATTCAAAGCAGTAAATCCGGTTATTTTCAGATAAATCACTCAACCAATTAAAGGGGCATTAGCGAATTGAATGTCGTGTATCAATAGAGAAGCATTGTTATGGGTTCATGGTGGCATGGACCATTTAACCTGCCTTATCAATCGGTAACGGTCGGCGCTAGGGGCGGAGGTCAATGCACCTACTATATTGTTGTTACCTTTTTAGACTTCTCCGTTACACGAGACATTATGTAATAAACCGATAGGAAGTTTATAATACCGTCGTATTCGTGTCATCGTTCCTCAGTGCTGCGTGTTGATCGTTTGATTAGCCTAATTAAGTTAATCTTTATGATATTGACTTCAGTATTAAGTGGTTGCTGAGAAAATTCAAAGTCAAAATCTTAAACAAGCATAGCGATAACTTACATCATAGTGTGATTTAAAGAACGGTAATTTCTAATTAACTACCTAATTCACTTTTTCAGTTGGTCCTGAAAGATTTATCCACCCTTTCAACTTTATTGTTTAAGTTCTACTAAACATGAACACTTGAAGAATTTGGTTTAATTAAATTTTATTCAATTTAATTTAATTTTTTTCAATTTAATCCAATTTAGTTCAATTTAATTCATTTTAATTCAGTCTAATTCAATAATTAATACACATAACATGATTGCTGTGTTTCCGAAAAAAAGCTTTTTGGCACTCAAACAATCACCATTAGGTCTTCAGCAAATCTGTGGTGCTAAAATCTCATAAATTTGATTTCTCTATCCATGAGGACAATACCGCGCCTTTAGATCAACTTTTCCTAGCATGACCTTAGTGTCACGAAAGCAATCGATTCTGTGAAAACCACTAACAATAAAATTACATTCACGGTCTAAATTAAAATCTTTGTAGCAAATAATTTACACAATCAACTTTCTGGACGGGTCCAATACGATACCCAGATTGCGTAACACATTATTGAAAAGTTAGAGCCTAAGGCCCCACCTGTTGATATTACTTACACTATTTCATTTAAGTAATTACAGGTGATTTACATGTTGTGTCGTTACGTAATCATACATAATTTCTATGCGTTCAATTTACCAGCTAAACGGACTTTTTAATTTATGCTTTGATACTGCACTTCACCTTAACGTGGGAGGTGTGGCTTCGCTCGTAAATATGACTAATAGTCATTAATTTTGATTCGCTTTTTACTTTTTTACTATTTATGGGAAATGATGATACACACATAGGTACCTAAGGTATCTAGCCACACTAAACACAAAACGTCTGCAGCATGAGTAACACAGTTCTATATCTTGAAATGCGTTAACCAAATTGATTATAATACAATTATCAAAAAGTTATAGACATAGACGTGAAGTGTTTTGGCTCTCGTATTTAGCTCAAGAACCATATCTCGCAGCACATAAACTTAGTACTGTTAGCAGTCTATTACCCAAACGCTTAAGCCTCGCTAACACCGCTATTGTATTGAAAATTTGCGAATATTCCGTAACACTATTACCGCGTTTACAGTGTCATGCTCACTTTGTGGGCTATTGCGAAACATCGGTTATTGTCTCTAAACTCTCTAAGCTAACCGACCGTATGGGCTTAGAATAGAAATCCGTTTAGTGTACGCTCCCATGAGAGTCGTGCGAATTATAATCAGTCTCATTATGTAAAAGAAAATGTCCGCTTTCTTTCTGTGTTACAAAGAATCAGCGATCGAAAGTTCATCGGATACAATAGCCGCAGCCGATGACACTGCCGGCTTCTTATCGAGCATCACTAGCTGACTCACTGCCCATACAATTCTCTTAATTATTATAATTTTCGTAGTCAAATTCATCCGCGTGATAACTGGCTGGTTTGAGTGAAAGTATTCTGGATTCATCACTCGTTCGTCTATGGACGCAAGTTCAATGCCTTGATTATGACTGTTATTTAAATTATAATATTCTTTTGCGTTTCTTACGCGATGAATGGCGGAGGCGGTGCAAGTGGCAGGTGGGTGCTGTAACCGCGGCCGCGCTGCTCCACTGGACAACGCCTTCATCGTCATCGACAGCTTTCTAGGCTGTGCTATCTTCCTCTACGTCTCAAGTACGTGTCAAAGTGTCAACTATAAGTATGAGCTCTCTTATCATAAATCCGGTTCTAATTAATTAAGATTTATTTGGATAAGGATGTATGTTGTAATTAGGATCTTAGCAATGTGCTGCTGTGCCAACTCCAAGGTTTCTTGGAAATGTTTTCAGTGATTGGTCGCTGAATAGTGAATGTTGGTAGTAGAAAACTGTTTTATTTTTATTTAGTGTAATGTCTAGATAATGAGAAGCGATAAGTTAATAACATTGCTACACGTTCGCATGACTAACCAATTGGAGAAATGGTAAATGGAAATAGTTTCGCTCTCGACTGATGCTATCACGTACCTCGATGATGTGCCTAGTTATCTAGTCACAGAAAGCTACAGTGGTGTAATACTAGTAACTTGTCACAATTAATTTGGTTTAAAGCAGTATTTAACAACGAATATTTGCGCTAAAGGTTCGATAATGTGTGATATAAACATTGCATCATATTATATCTAACAGACGACACAGAAACCTTAGTGTTACGAGACGTGATTCAGTCTATTAATTCCATCTATTGGGTGAGCTATTTGTATTCTTCGTAGGAAATCCAGGTCGATGGAACTGAATACGTATATAAGCTGGCGTCGATGGAGCGTGAGATACACTGCTGTCTGTCACATACCTTTTAGCGACTTCATTGTTTTCTGTATGTTGAGAATTACAGTTAGATAAACCTCACTGACAATGATTTTAGTCTGTTATGAGCCAAGGAATTTGCCCTTAAGATAGTGGTTCATATTATGTCCGGTTTATTACATCGGTGTTATTGTTCCAACGGTATGCGATTGCATTCATATCTTTGTTGTATCGTATAGTCAAAATATACATATTAACTGCGGGAGACAATTGAAATAAGGCACTATTGTCTTGATGCTAAAGTAAATAGGTCGGATTTTTATCAACCTTTGTTATGCGCTTGATACGATTCAAGTCTAATTCTTGGCTTTATTATAAATAATTAAGATAGATTAGAATTCTTTTTGCACATATGTGGTAATATTTCATCCAAAGAAAGATCCATTAGCTCACCTGGACTGCGCCACAGACCCTCTTTATAAAAGAGATCTTCCTATCTTGTTTTACCTTGAATTCCAGTTAAGATTTAGCAATTACCAGCCATACAAGTTTCAGGTTCATTGCATTCCGCTTGTCGCTGTAGTTCAAGCCAAATCTGAGTTTATTTTACTAGTTGATTCAAACAAAGTCAAGTACAACTTACTTAAGGCAGGTTGCCGGACGAAGATCAAACAACTGGTGCTTTATGCGTAGTCCATGTTCACGGCAGACATTTCGGCAAACAGACATAAAAGTTTAAGGACTTGATGCGATGGAAGTTCTGATTGCATAAAGTCAAATAACGGTGTATTGTGTGGCCTGCCACATGCAATGAAGATAAGAGGGTTAACGGAGCAGGCACGGCGATGGCATACAAAGTGTGGTCATGTGGACGTAAAGTCCCGCTGACATGATGCTAATATTTTTGTAAGCAAGCGAATACGGTAAGCCTGTCGACCATTACGATTTCGATACATAGAAATCATTTTGGGTCAAGAGTTAGCTCTGTGAGGTTAAGCGGCAATTAAAGGTTCAATAAAGATGTCCAATAATAAAAATGTCACAAATTTTCGAAAACATTGAGCTGAACACGCTTGGTTTCAAATGACTGCGAAAAGAAAGCTATTCTGACCTAATAAAATCGAGAATAGAATAGAATAGAATATTCTTTATTGTACACCAATAGGACAAAAACAGTAAAGGACAACACAAACAAATATGCAAGAGTACAATAGGCGGCCTTATCGCTGAAAAGCAATTTCTTCCAGGCAACCTTTCGATCGAGGTGAGTATCTCACACTTTTAACTCAGACATTGATTACTATTAGCGTATCAACTTCAATTAAGGTTGTGGTTGTGAGCATGCCTTATGGGCCCACGATGACTGAATCACACAATGCTGTATACGAACTGCTTTTCACATTCTGCACTCCCTAGGTTTGTCACGTGCAGGTTTGACTCGTGACAGCCGGTCTTAACTACAAAATTTGCACCTAGTAAGTTACACTTGCCACCTTACTTTATGGAGTTGACATAAACATGAATATGAGCCCGTAACTAAAGAAAACATGGTAATAGCGGTCGCCACAACTTCAAATATGTTTTTTAGTTGGGGACCTAAATAGAATAATATTGTCATCGCTATTCATATACCCTGCAGAAACTTCGGTGTTGGAGACCAATAGAATAAAAGATTTTCAACTATGGGTGCATCTTAGACTCCATACGCCCATCTAAGTCATGGCGATTTAGTTAATGTTTAGACTAGCGAATACGCCACAAATGCGGTTAATATTCTTCCTGGCGGTTCTTTATAGAGTCTAGAAAAACATTAAGAGAATCCGCAACCAGCGTTTTTCTGCTAGTTTCGAGTTAAAACTACGGAAGTCTAGTTAAATGACCGTAGAAGGCAGGTAGCTAAAGAAATGTGGAAACTTTGTAACGACGTCATCCTGTTAGTTTATGTAACGCTAGTTGGTCAGTAGTACTGAGCAGGGCACGGCGGCGGCGTGGGTTCCGCGTGGCCCGGGCGCTGTTCATCCGGCCACCTCCGGGGCACTTCGGGCCCAGGCTGCTGATAAGAGCGCAGTGAAAGTGCCTCCCCAGCCAACACCCGCACCCCGCACCTATTGTTGTGTGACGACCGTCACGCTCTGCTAATTTGAATGCAAGCATGTTTGTAATAGAATAATCTCGTTGATTGATAGACTTATTATATGATGATGAGGTTCCAGGAAAGTTCGCATTGTCCCAACATTGGAGCGGCCACTGATAATTTGTCAAAGATATACCCATTACGGTTCGTAATTGAATGTTACATAACTTGGAAGACGTAAACTTATAGAGAAATTGTGAGACTCCGCCTTCGGTCGGTTAAAAGGCTTTAGGCGTTATTCTCCATTCAATAGCGAGCATCGATATATATTTTTTCATTCCGGCCATCGACCTCTCGGATTTTATGGTCCAGGTAATAAATTGAATCGATAATTATCGCAGTAACTTGATTTCTATGTGAAATCACTCATCGGCGTAGTGTGAAACGTTACCGGCTATCATAACTGCACCGCTCGTGAAGGTAATTCAACGATTCGTCTAACATCTGTGTAAAGATGTTTGGCTCTAATTGGACGATTAGCTGATTCATCTTAAGTGTTAGAAACTATATAACGTTCACAGAATTCATTCTGCTCAGGTGAAAATATGGCGGACGATAAAGTAAATATGCGGCTGTATATTTAGACGTGACTGTATTTTTAACTTTAGCTATGATTCTTAAAATATAAACAGTAGCGGATTCGGAATAAGAGACATCAATCAATCGTAAAGATATTATTATTTTCGTGTTATATCAATTGAAATAACTGGTAATAGGCAAGGAAAGTTTTTCAATTATTTGTTTCGAGGGAGTGTTCAACTCACAGTGGCTACTTCGTTAGTTGACTTAATTGGAATAGCGAAGTAACAAATGAATAGTTCGTTATTCATATTTGTACAGCTAAGTGTAAAGTAGTTAACTTTCACTAGATCAAACTGCTCGAGATTAGTTCGCCAAAAAAGTTCGCAAGTGATTTCTTTTTGTGCTCTATATAGCGTAGTCACGCCTGCCATAAGTATTTGGTTTAGTTGTTTTGTACCAAGGTCAGAAAACCGGATAGCACTACAATACAGTACTTTCGTACTCGATCGACGAAAGCGAATGCGATACCCCCTGTCCTGCGACAACTTTCTGTAAATATTCGAACCACTTTTTGTCCTTTCCAAATTGTAATTTCGATGAAGCGTCAATTGTTCGCAAATGGTAATCCTGGACAGGTTCACTTTCCACGGTTATGTAAGTACACACTCCGTGGTATCTTCAGACAACGTAACATACAAGTTAAATAAAGGGTATTTAATTAACGTGTAGGTGTTTTATGTATGAGCCCCCCAGACATTGTCATGATCATGTACGTACCTAAGTCGTTGTAACGTTGCACTAATGGCAAAATTAAATGATAGTTAATTACATAGCCATAAAAATTAAAAGATTATTTTGCTCGCTCAACGTAAAGTCAAATAGTAGAGGGAGCAAGTTCAACTTCCTAAACATGGCAAGTATGGACTGGACAACTTATTTCGTTTTGTTTTTAATTAATTTTAATGTCAACCAGTTAGTTAAGATGTTTTTTAACGATATGTTTATGTGTAGGCGGCAACTTAAGCTGTATTGTTTCTTCAATGAAAAATGATCTAAGAAAGTAGTGAAAATGGTTTCAACCCACATAAAACCTTGGTCTTCGTTGTAACTGTCAAAATATACTTTTAGAATGAATGGAGGTGAATAGAAGGTGAACCAGCCAGACTTGGAATAAAAAATAGTAGTCACACTTTTTTGTCCTAAGGGCAGAACAGATGTCTTTAGTGTTACCACGTGGCGTAAAAACGCGAACAGTTTAGGGTGTTTATTTAGCTAAAAATAGCAGAGCAGCTGGATATCGTGTTCTTCTCCAAATTATTTTTGCAGGGGTTTGCCGTAAGTAAATGGGGTTTTTCTAAATGAAGTTAGATAAACATAAAAAAGTGGGCGAAAGTGTAAATAATTATGAGACATCAGAAGAAATTAACACATTTTGTATAGGTAGCTGCTGAATTATTTTAACAACTAGATGAAAACCCGGCTTCGCTCGGGTGAAATGTGACTCATAATACTACACCTCTAGATACAAAATGTAGGTAGATATTTCTGTAGTTATTAGTTCTTAAGGAATATTAAAGGCAAGCAAGCCATAGATTCGTATAGCTTTGGTCATTGTTTTTAATAAATATAGTAAATAAAAACTGCAATAGTTTTACATAAATAATTTTTATTTTAAATCAACTAACATAAACATAACATAAATTAACAAAACAAATAACTTTTATGGTTTATTCTCTATAGTCCTTTCTTTACTTTGACAGATAGATAAGTTACTACTTACTAATTAAGAAAAAAAAGTAAAATGTTCTTTAATCAACTCGGCTAAATCAAAAATAATATTGTGAAACCATTATTGTGTAAATTGTAATTATATAATTAGTATTCACCCAAGAATTTGGCAAAAAAAATTTTTAAAAGAAATTTTATGATACCTAATCAATCTGTGATGTATAATTGAGAATATTTCTTAATAAGTATATTTGTGAGCATTAAATTTTTTACATAGATAGGGATTGTAAGGCACCACCCATCTGTTATCACACTCGAAATCCTTCTTTTTTATTGTTCTTCCGTCGTCTCTTCTTCTTATTATAGCAACCTCTATTTTGGGTACCATCTCTAGTTTCTCCGCAAAATGTCTTTGGATAGTTTTTAGAACATTTAGAGGCAGTTCCATCATTTTTTATGCAGGGTGAATTCAAATATCCAGGGCCACATGGCCAATGGATCATGTTTTTTGACACAGTCTGGAATAATTCCTGGTCTTTATCTGGATCAGGTATTTCTGCACACACAAATTCAATGGTGTAAAACCACGCACTCGGTATTCCAAAAATATGTTTCCTTGTAATGTCATCTAAAAGTTCCTCCAATTAAGTTTAAAAATTTTGGCAATTAAATCGGGCCTATGTTCTTTTTTAGTGTCTTGTAAATTGTTTAAGATTTCTTGCCAATTCGGATTACACGTAAATGTTATAAATAAGTCTGGTTTACCATACTTGCATACAATTGCCATAGAATCCTGATAATTTTGCATCATGTGCCGGGGACTTCCCACATAAGTTGATGGCAATATTATCATTTAACCAATGCCTTGACCTATTTCTCTATCATTATTGTACAGGCTATCCATAAAATTGTTATAATTGTCAGCTCGGAGCTGTTTTTGATTCATTCGAAGAAACAATAATCTTTGAGATTCAATCCTAACATAGGCCAAGACACAATATTCATGAAAAAGTTTTTCGGCGTAAACCAATGGGCTAAAATTGTTACGAACTGCAAGTATATACTGATAAAATTGTAACATTGTAAGACGGCTTCGAGCAGTTTGCCAGTGCCTCTCTTCTCTGTGTTGAAGATTTTCATGCCATCCGAGTTCTACATTAGGAAAAAGTAAAGGAAAGGCTAAAGGGTCAATATTGGGACTGGTTGATTTTAGTGTAGTTAAATGTTGAGAATATTCTTGTACAGAAAAGTCTATATTTAATGGAGGTTCGCCGTTTTCTCCTACAAAGATGATCGCTACCTTATTTTTTGACGGAGTGTTATACCGACGCAAATCAAGAGATTTATGTTTATAAAACTGCATGGATACATGGAAATTGCAGCCACCTTTTTGTATATTTTGACAAATGGATTGGATACATTGAGCATTGTTTGTAAGGACCTCATTATATTGCTTCTACATATGTTATTTCTAGAATCAGATAATCGTTCATTTAAAGCTGCTTCATCTTCAATTATGTACAATTGGTTGTATTGTGGTTTAAGACCTTGCAACGGAAATAAAGATCCAGTTTTTATATAAATTTGCCCTTGTGTCTTATACTTATAAGTAAACAATCGGGGAGGGAGTGTGTTTAAGTTCGAATTTATGGATGCCATTGCAAATATTGAATTATACTGCCGTATATTAGCCTTAAAATGATTAGCATTAGATGTATTGCCTTTGTATAAATCTAATAATATATCTGGAATTGGCTTTAATGTTCTATCTTCGTCTATGTATACCTTCCCATTATGACAACAATTTTTAAAATGTGTTTTATTTTTTTCACCTAAAAAATGAAGTGCTTGACATTGAACACATTCATAAATCATAGAACCAACTGAATGCACAGATACTTGAATGGTGTTATTTGAAAGTGCTAATTATATACATAGTTAGTCCGGGGGGGCTGATGTTCTGTACTAAATCTGCTTGAATAATTAACGTTTCTTCGGGGGTCTACCTGCCATTTGAAATGTTTTCTTTTTCCTCTTCTTTTAAAGAAACAGAATCACTGCTGACTGACAGCATTGATTCTTGGAGCTGCAGCGTTTTTTTATCTTGGTACGAAGAAACCTCATCAGTTACCAGTGACTCTTCTATTACCGTCAACTCTTCATTATCCACCTTAAAGGAGAAAATATATAAGACAAATATACAAATATTCAAATAATAATAAATAATTATTTTGTATGGATGTAGGTTAGGTATATCCTCACACCTCTATCTGGTAATAAGTGTTATTTTTCATTGGGTATGATTTAAGCTATTACCAATTTAATTGGTTTTGGGTATCCTAAATAATAGAGTTCGTCCCCAAAATAGTAGATTTGTCACCAGATTGCAGTCTTTCACGCATTAACTTCTGAACGGATTTTGATGAAACTTTACAGAATATTACAGAATTATCGCCTATGTCTTATTAGTTATTATTAATCAGAATAAGACATAGGTGATAATTTGTGCAGTTTATTCAACAGTGATGTTTGATTAGTTGTATTTTTCTATGAGCCGATGAGACTATTGAATAAGATTCGGTACATCATATAGTCTGGGACCCAAGAAAGGACATAGGGTAGTTTTCGTCCCGGAAATCCCCTGGGAACGGAAATGAAGTCGCGGGCAAAAGCTAGTATAAAATAAATTAAGATAAACCCAATCTATAATATAAGTACTTTATTTACACAACAAAAATGGAAGAAAAATGGTTATTCGCTTTGTGATTGGTATCCCAGTTCGTTTAGCGCATTGACTATGGTAGTGATCGTCACATAAGGCAAGTCAAACGTCTTTAGGCGGCTCATGTGAATCTGACACCAAGGCTACTGCCTTCTTCATCGGCCTTCTGCAATAATTCGTCGCATAGTATTAGTACACGCCCCTGGAATAAGCCAAAGTTATATGTTACGCAATATATATATACATATGATAAACTCATATAAATGGATATTATGAAACAAAGTATCAACTTTAGCGACTCATACTAACCAGTCAACGCAAGCTAAGCACGCGGTCTAAAATCGAAAATTGCGTGTAAGCTACACCTTCTTCTTTACAGATTTATCAGTACACATTATAAACAGTGCTTCTGGATTGTAACCGCGGTGGTTTCTTAGTCATTCTTTCACTTTTTACTAAAGATTTCATGAAAATAACAAATGTAAACAAACAAACGTAATGTCACTTGACAGATGACATGACAACAATACCATATAAAAATCATTATTTGTTTTACGTTTTTTTTTTGTCATGAGTTACTGGTACACATATAGGTATGGTCGGAATAATGTACTTTTTTGACGCGACAACGTGTTGATTGGCGAGACGTATTTGAGAGATAATAAATATTGTCTACTCAAAATGACGACTGCGGTTTGTCCGTCAGTGTCATTACTCAAAATTTAATGAATTAATAAAACGAAATAATCTCCGTAATCCGAAATTTGCGGATATATGTTGTCGACTCGAAATCGATATTTTTTTATGTTTTGTTATTCAGGTAATGTTTCAATCGAGTCTACCGTACCCCTTGACGAAATTATTAATATAGATATCAAATTGTGTAACGTGTATTTTAGAATTGGGTCACCTATTCATATAATAGTTGAGAATTAAATAAAACTTCATAGCCTTGACACAATAACATTTAATTCTGGCGAAGCAATTAATTTGTCCGAGGCTGGTGGAAGCTGTACAAGTGATCCTATCACGATTCATGACAAATAGTAGGTAGGTATTTTGTTGACAATAGATCAATTCGTTATCATTTAACGATACTGGTCCAGTTGCAGTTCACTCATAAGTAGCGCCAACATATAAAACGTCGAGGTCTTGCCAACAAAAAGTTTGCTTTCAACATCTTGCGGTTATTGGGTAAACCTTGCTTTGTATTCGCATTGGCTATGGGAATTTTGCACCGCGGTGTTTACTTTGTTACTTAACAGTTATGGTTTTATTGATCATTAATTAATTCGCAAATCAAAAAAGATTTTTCGCAATAAAATAACATAAAAATAAAAACAGGACGACCTTAAACTAAAACCTCTGGCTATAAAAGTTAAAGGCTATCAAAATTTACATCGTGCACGTCTCAGTTTGTGGAATAACAAAGTGGTGCATGTGGGTGCTTCGAAATGGCGTGTTTTATTGTGAATTTTGCGCGGTTTGCATTCGGCAATCAGTGGGAGCACTCTGCGGCAAGGTCGAGGTCGACAGTAAATTATTGTCACTGTCGACTTACTTCGTTGCGTAAATATTCATCATTGTCGACGCAAGCGCAACATTTTTGGGGCAGAGCAAAGTCGACGCCGTATTCATTGTCTTATAAAAATGTAAAGAGACATTGTATGCGCATGTTTCAAATCTACGTGTATTATGTCGTAGAGTACATTCACCGCCTTGAAAAATGAAATTTTAACACGGTCGCATAAATCTCCTTCATGTAGAAATGTGCTTTTATTGAATGACACGACATCAATCAACTCTGGTAATGACCCTCAGTTTCACTTTTCTTTTGTATTTGGGTCGTTGTAAATTGCAGATGATTAAAGAAATCATTGTGAACTTATTTCCGAGTAGGAGTGTTCATTCGGCTTTTGTATTACTACTTAGCCAATCATGCAATAGCTAAGTCGTCAAGGTAATGTTTTCGGTCTGCAAATGGCCGCGGAAGTGACAAAAACATTATGCAGTTGAGTTGACTTTGACCAAGGTGGCTAAACTGACCTTTAGAAGATAAATTCGTCTATTTACTTCATCTAATGACCGGCAAATATATGCGTTTGCTGAACCTCTGTATTTACTTATTAACCGTTTCTTTATATAATGAGAATGGCAAACGGCATTGCTAAAAAACACAAAGCATTACGAAAACTGCCAAAACTGCTAAGTAGTCACAAGCGAATGTTTGTTGGTTTATTGCAAATTGCATATTTACATTCATAAAGTAAACGTGAGCGTAGGTATAGACAGATTACTTGCTTTACACTGCTAAATGCTCGAGTCAATATTGCCAAATAGGGCTGTCAAATAAGCGTGTGCGCCGTTACATGTAGAGCGCGGCAAACGACAAGAAACAAGGTAACCGCGGACATTTGATTGGCTGACTACCTTGTATATCTTAAATGTTTATTAGTCTCCATGTTTTATATTTTTACATATTACACATTGTTTACATAATTTATTGAAGGCTAAGGCAGGAAATGGCCAGAACAATGCACATTCAAATTTACTCTTACCCTTTTGAAATGTAACAAAATAAATAAATTCAATAATTTCATATTATCATTATCGTATCGGCAACCGGCAAGTTCCTTTATGGGCTTCGGCCTAAAATAATCTTGAGGCCTCTTCTATCATATGCACATACAATGAATGAATGAAAAAATGCAATGAAATTGGTAATAACACCTACCATGTCTACTGTGAGTTGTGAAATTAAAATTAGCTACATCAAACAGTGGGCGCAATAAACCTGTTTTCATTAGCACTTCTTTATAGGTTGATAAATGCTGACATTATCAAATGTTTTTTGCAGTGGTAACCCTGATGAAGTGAGAGGAACATAGTTGGTCGCAAACTTCTTACAGCTTCTGACGCAATATTCACTTGCTGTAATGAGTCGATGTATAACAAAATAACTCGATACGAATTGTTGCTGCATTCCACGTCTTTAAGCAGCAGTAGGTTGTCATACTAAACGATTTATACCCACTTAACGAACAGGTAAAACACAAAGAGACTGGAAATATTTTACACGTACGTTTATCATTTTATTGAGTTGTATCAATAATAATGCAGTTTATATAAAATGTTTACGAAATATCCCATTTATTATTGTCATAACTTCTTGCATATCGTAAGTGCTACTCCATAATTAAGTGGGGTCTACACGCAATCATACGTTAATCGGCAATTTGCAAAGCGATTTAATGTTCACTCATTTGTCAAATCCTATCGCTCATACCCAAGTGTATAATTAAGTACATATAAACATCGAGATACTTGTCTAAGTAACAAAATTAGAATCTTAAATGCACTAATGCTTTTACTCTTAAATTCGACCTAACCAACAACAAATTTAAACGATCGCACGTTTTGTTTATTTAAAGCTAAAAATAGGAACTTAAATTGCCTAACACCGTATTTTTTCGTAGCAATCACTAATTTAGTAACCGTGTTTCCTCGAAGAACAAGTACTTCCAGCACCATTCTATTTGCTGTGTGAAAATATGCGTTCGAACCGATCGATCAGTGCGCAAATATTTTCCCATTGTCGACTCCTTTCGGCGTTTCGTCAATGAATTCTCATGTGGCCCGACAGATGCGCGGGTGCAATACTGAGTGTTTGTAAATGGGAAACACGCGCAGATATGACGTAGATCCACACTCGTGAGATCTTTGCTTTCGCAGAATAAATACCGTATGTTCACGGTGCATGCATGATATAACAATGCTGCGATAAACGAGATATCTATGAGACTTTAGTGTTGAGTAAAACGCAAATGTTTGCATAATGCCGGGGAAAATATATGCGCTTCGGAAAAATGTGCAAGCACGCGTCATCGTGAGTAAATATTGACAGAAAATACAGAAATAATACTTCAAGTATTAAGGAGCACATGATTGCAGTTAACTGAAAGGTCATGGTTACAATTTGTTGCATAATGTGGAGACCGAGACGCCTGAACGGCCTCCTCAAGTGTACGATCAATATTTTTGCTTCATGTATTAAATATTTGCATGTCGAAATAAATAAACTTAAATGTGCTTTAATATATCAAGGGTACTACAAGCGTCGTGGTCAGCAACTATAATTTTGAAGATTGCTTTTAAAATTATACATAGTAGGTTACAGTGATGATTCTTGAGACTATGTTTAAAGTAATGGATACGAATTAATGCTCATTTTATATTGATTATACGTGTACTTGCCTTTTTCAGTTGCTTTTGGTCTGCGATAGTGCTTTTTGAAGAAACAGTCAAAGAAGTTATTCGCTGATTTTTCCATGTTTTCTTTAAAAATTATACGATTCAGTTTGTATTGTGTTAGTCTAAAAATAAAACGGTAGATTGATTTATAAAACTTAATTTTAATTTTTATCGATCTAACCCAATCAATGCTCTCTATCACGCTATACTTGCGATGAATAATAATGACACAGTTTTTAACACACGCGTGCTGTGTTGCATTTTTGAACACAGTGTAGAAACACAGTGTGACCCATACTGATCATTAAGTCAAGATAAGATAATAGGATATAACGAGAGAACCCACCGCGAACTCCTTGGGTGGCCCGGCGAGCCTGTAATATTGTATGTACTCGTCCATTATTAAGTGATCTACAGCGGGCTTTAAAAACTTTAATAGCTGCATGCATTATGTATTTTGTCCGAGGTCTTATTTTATTGGCGATCGGGCCCAAGCCCACATGAGACGTCTCCAAACTGTCTCAGCGAAAGTGTGTGAACGTCGCGGTACTTGGCAATATTTCTGGTATTTCATCAAAATACTCGATACTTTGCAACGTGATCGATGAAACCGTGGGTGGTATGTTTTAGTTTGTAATGACATTCCAGGCATACGTTCCGTGAAAATCGATAGTGACTTTCGCGTACCGATTTCGAGATTAGATCTTTCTAATGATGTTCGTGTTGGTAGAGACGTTATTTCTGTAACATCATTATCATCACGTATGTTGTGTTTGGGGCCATTTATAAATGCTAGACATGTCTGTCTTTTAAGAGTCCCTAGATTGACAGCAGTATAGTTTATTGCCAAAATTATCACATCGACTGCAAAAAGATTGGTGATAACAAAACAACATATTTTAACAGACTGATGTTCCCTGTCGTTCGGCCTTTTGAGTAGACACACCGATTAAAGAAATACAGAGGGATGGTCTATCCTTTCTCAGTTTTTTTGTATCGTGTTGGAGCTACACAAAGCTATTTTCAGCCCAGTACCTGTTGAAATATTTCGCCAACCGCTTATCTTTATGGTGGGCTCGGTGTTATCATTATTTGTTCGGCCTACATTTGGACCATAACATTACCAATCCGTTACCTTATCTATGTATATGCTGTTCGTGTCAGCACTCAGTGTTATGGTTATGGCGTATAAGAGAGTAAATTGATTATGGATTAAGCAGATATGGAGAGCAAAGTTATGCGGGAATAGTGTTTTGGAGTAATAGTTTCGTTCGAATCTTATGATGTCATCAAATGGGTATATTGACCATTCACGTTTTTATAATAAATAAATAAATATCCTTGGACTACTCACACACGTCAACGATTCCAAACTAAGCAGAGCTTGTACTATGGTAACCAGACAACTAAGAAACATACTTATATAATTTTTAAATATATACATATTATGGATAAATTAAGTAAACGAAACATGTTGGTTAATTAGTGAAATATACGATACATGGCTCATTACAAAGGTGCCGATCCATCTTCAGTGGCTTCTTACAAGTCTGATGAAGTCATAATGAAGCAACGTTGACACGACCAGCATAATTTATTTACATTAAACCTAATTAAAAGTTTTGCGAAGAAAAACATGTTTTTTAATTTCAGTGGTGTTTCGTAATTTGCTTATCGAACAGATGGCTGTGTAAAAGCTGGAATAAATTTAACAAGTAAATAAAGTACTTAGTGTTGGTTCTATATTTCTTTCAGTCGGCCATTTCTGTCGTTGCAATCTTGCTCTATGCTTTATAGGCGAGGTGTGTGGTCGATCTTCTCGCGCAAGCAGGTTTGTTGGCCGCGCGCGCGCTGTAAAAAGGCATTCAAATTTTAACGACGCGACGGGCACTAACAAGCCGCACCGGACTCTGAGAAACTTTTTCATAGATCTCCCAATACAAATCTCACTTTCCGTAGCACAGTAACATAGTGATACAATCATAGGTTACGTACCTACCTACCTACCATGGCGCAAGAACATCACATAAATAATCTGCAACGACATTTATTTTGTTACAAGTAGCATAGAACAGATGTTCTCGTGTAGATAAAATGTATTCAACTGTCATAAAAGTTTGTTGTGTTATTACATTTTATGATGACGACATTTTGTTTTTGGAAGAGTCGGAGAGTGTGCCGGTAAATTTATATGCAACACAGTATACTTACATAAGTTATATTTAACTGTTTACAATATACAGGATACAGGAATGTACATAAAGCATAAACATACTTTAATGCGTATGAGTACTGAAGCACCGAATAAGATCAAACAAATTGTCTTGCAGCTATAATTACGGTTGAATTTATCCACGAACGCGTCAGTAGATGCGCATTAACTACTGAATAATGGCACACTATTCACATATACCGATATACTCGTTAAACGCGTTATTACAACTTAATGATGTATTCATTATCGGGCCACGTCTAGACCTATAATTTACCAACGAACTGAAAACGCCTGTCGATTTCTGTGATTACAAGTAATGGGCATTTCTGAAGCTTTGTGTTCTCAACGGTTCCATTCACAATAATTGTAGACCATTGAGGCAGTACACAAGACGGATGGGATGACAGTAATGCAAATCTTCAGCGATGCTTCACCCATCAAGCATTCCTTAGCAGCGAACGGCGAGGGTACTCGATCTCTGTTCGGAGTGCTCGTACAATAATAAGTAAAGAATGGCGTTCCTGTCCGCTGGTCACGTGTGTCTGTGGGCCCGAGGCGAGAGTGGAAGCGTGGGCGGCCTGCGCCCGCGCTGGCCTACTATTCGTATAAAGACCACACTTGACAATCGTGAGAATACACCGTGGCTAGTTCGTCCTTTATTATAAAACGATTAGAGGAGACCATGACACTCTCGTACGAACCAATAGCTCACTCAATCGTTTCAACTGAAGCGTTATTGAAATCTCGTTTCGAATTTTGGTGGCCGTTTGAGTGTACAGTGCATATTAGGTGGAAATTTTCAATTACTAATTCACTTTTCATGCGATATTATGTTACCTTTAGCACTAGAAATAAACTTTAATTTATGAGTGTTATGTTTTTCCAATCGGACCGGGACTTTCAGCAAAATTAAGATAATTAAAAAATATTTATTTCAAGTCTATAATAATTGTAGACTTTAGAGTGTTACAATACAACATTCGACATTCAAATAAGAAATGAGATGCATTCAATGCAAGCAGATGAATGAAAAGTTTAAAACATGTCTTACCGGAACTCTTCACTCACATAATGTTTTGGTTGGAATCTGTTTGTTTAATACCGGTGTTTATAGAAGAATATAATTACACCCACTGTGATTACTACTTTGATTTATTTATAAATTGAATTGAAATACAGTAGTTGTTTACCATATCGGTATTCGGTTCACATTGCAAATCCGATCTTTCGTGAATTATTTATAGAGGTGTTATTAATTAAGAGAGGATAAAAAGACGTTAAATAATTCAACCAAGTTAATAGATATGTATATGAATGGCAAACGCGTCGAGAGGTTGATTTGTGGCAAGCGCTAAGCTCATCAGGTAGTCAGTCGGCGCGGCGTGCTCTTGACCTCCAGTCGATGGTGAGTCATAGTCCGGTGGAGCTGTCCGGTCCACGGTACATCTACCAAGCTTCGACAATATGTGGGAACACAGCGGCCAACCCATCGGGACATTATTCGTTACTCGAACACATGTCGAGGCCAAGTGTAAAATTAATCAAATAAGTACTCAAACTCGAAAAGTAATTTAAAAAGCTACAAGCTTTCCTTACAGTATGACCTCTTTATGAGTAATGAATGGTTGTTGATCATTAACTAATACAAGTTATTCGATAGGCGTATCTAAAGAAAGTTAAAACGAAAGGTGTTTTAATTTATAAGCCCTTAAATCAGCTTTATTGCTCTCTCTCCCTTAAATGTTTCTAAAACAAAATCTTACGATGCGTATGATAGACTTTTTACGGTTGCATTGGTCGTAAATATTTCACTTTCTCTAATATTTGGGATCAAAGCTGATGTTGCAATATAACTGGTTGCATAAACCTTCGCGTTTCTTTACAATTATTGTGAAGAGACTGGTATTGGAGGGTTAGTTGAACCTTGTTGACTTTGGAACAAGAGTGGAGACTTTTTGTACTACATAATATCCTTCTCATTTGTATGTGCGTCGCGCCAGTCGTGATTGTGTAGGTTTGACTGACAAATAGCCTCGTGCCTCGTGCCTTTGTCGGTGACAACTCGTCGACACACGACACATCCCTCATTGTCCACATGTGTGTATACCTTCACTCTTTCCGGGGAAACGCGTGTACCCGTCGCTTTAGTTAGCACATTAAACCAACTCTTAGAAACCATATATGGCAAACGACTCTAGCTCAAGTTATTACGACGCCTAAATATATATTACTTCAGTTTGGAATTGAATCGAAGCTGTTTGCATTTCTAAGCAATTTTATTGTTTAGATTACCTTTAGATGTGGTCGCCATCGGAGCTTTTAAGTCCACACAGGAACAAACATAACGCACGGGTATGATGAGTCGCGGTCGCCTCTATAAAGCACCGTTAAATCTACTTCCAGTTTTTCGACGAAACATTTGGTGTGGCCCAGTTTTGAAAAAAAAAAAAGGTTTTCTAATCATTGATATATTATTTATTAAATGATCTGCAGATTGTTTTTAGACAGTTACGTCAATATGGAAACTGTATGTGAAGTAAGTGATGTTACTTTGTGGTATGTTGGATTAAGAAATACTTAAGAATTTTGGCTTTCTCATTCTGAACTTCAAAGGGACAAAGAAAATTCTTGTCGAAGTACATGCGTGGCGGTCAAAAACCTGCCAATATCTCATCGTGTAGCGGTACAGTGGAATGTTTCCCGCGGCCTGCATTTCGCCACGTTATTAAAGAGCGGCACTGGGTTCGGCGCAATAATATTTACACGCGGCGCTTCTGCGAACCTGTGGTTTCCGGCGTGTGCGCACATCAGCCCAACACGAGCGCTCCGCCGAGCTCCGCCGCTTGCAGCCCGCGTCCGCCGGACGACGACGACTTAACACTCACTCATATTAAACAACACTATAAAACTTTATTACTTTCTCTATTTACACTTATAAAAACGTTATACGACATTTATTTGTTAATAAAAATATAATCCTGCCTTTTCAAACAGCCGCTATTTTTTGATCATGCGCCACCAATACTAAGATCGCAGCAATATAAGAAATCCGGATTTTTGCGAACTGAACGTTTACCACGCACATTTGATTTTGGCCCGTCATGCTTAAATTGTAGAACGGATTCCAATAAAATTTTCAGCAGTAAACGGAATACTTCCTCTGGCGGTAGAGAATACTGGCCACTGTAATGATAATAATACTGGAATGATTCATGCGTATCATACACGTTAATAATTCAGATCAAAGGATATAATAATAAGAGAGGCGTATTCAAGGATTCATGGTCGTTCTACATATATTACAAAGGTGTTGTTTGGAAACAACTACGTCATTGTGAGCGATTTCTTGGCTTTGTGCCGCCTTCTCCATGTTCCAACATTTCCAAGCTATTAGAACGTGAAGATAAATAAGTAAGCTTTCCTGATAAACCACATATTTTATTTTATGGTGGAAAATGTAATATTTCCTTCATTTTATTATATCATGTCTTTATTTTAAATTCAAATAAATAATGTAATAAATTGTCTGTAGAAGTCGTTGTGAATCAAATATTTGGGAGCCATTGACTGTGAGCCAGACACAGAAACAGTTCGCTCCTTGAGAGGGTATTAGTCACGCCTAATCTTATTTTTACATTTAGTATTGACCCTGCAGAAAAGAAATAACGTTTATTTTTCGATTTCAAGGGCTTTGTTGGTATGAGATCATATATTCACCAACGGTGCCTCTTGAGGTATGTTTTTTTAGGCATTTTCGATTCATAACCTAGGTATTAAGTTTATATAATAACTAAATTATTCCATCACACATAACGTTGTAGTTTTCTTTCACGAAACTTATGAAAAATAATGAATGCTATTAGTGCGGTTGTTTACCAGTCCGTTCTTTATTTTCATGTTTACTAATTTCATGAAGTTTTTCCTATGAAATCTGGAATTAGTTTTTCGCACAACTTGTTTTTCTTAAGGAAAATCCCCATGCTCCTATAAGCTATTATTGGTTTCTTTGAATGATAAATCTTAGAGTATTTTTACTAAAACTAAAATTTGAATGTCGACATTTGAAAAGCACTGGCTCAGATTCTCTTTTTCTAAGTCATACACTCTTGTGAAAGAGGCCACTATTGATAGATATCTCTGTATATCTTTAATTTTAACTCTTCCTGTATCATCGGATGATTGATAGCAAGCTCCTTTCTATATCTATAGTAGTAGAACATCAATAATTGCAATATCACAGTGTTGACAAAAGTATTTTTTTTATCTTGAGTTCCTCTAAGTTGAGATTCTTTGATTAAGATGTGAAATGTCATCCGGGGAATTCTTAAGAACCTTTTCTAGCATCATTGTACAAGGGTATACATTTTCTGGTCGTCTTAAAGTCTCAGGACCAGGCTTATGTTTCCCTAGTAGAGACTTGTTATTTCGTTGTTTTTCTGTTTTTCCAAATTTTATTTAGTTTTTTCACGCCAAACCCAGCATTACCACGAAGTTTCTCAATTTCTTGTTTGCAACCCTCTGTAAAATAATAGAGCCAACGTAGGCATAGCTGTAATCCACTTCTTACTTTGTTAAGCCGGACTTCATCAACTAGGTTTTGTGTCTATAGATAGCTAGTTCAAGACGATGATTATCAAACAATATAGGTATTACTATTGGATTAAAATTAATAGGTTAGCACACCATAAGCGTTATCTTATAGTTTCACACGGTGATTTGGCTATATTTTATAACAATAAAACCTGATCCAATCGAATTGTTTTAAGTTTAACACCTCCATCGTTCCGCATGGTGGAAGACGGTCTCCTCTTACCGCACGTAATGAGTCCGTGCCACTTTTTGTTTTCGCAACATTTTATTAATATTTTGGTTACATTGCCCCTTTGAGAACGGGTTAGTCTTACGTACACGTGTATTAATTGCTCTGAATTCGTCATACTACATATCGAAATTAAGGCAAATCAATGATCATTTGATATTTTGAATCCATTATTTTCCTATAAAACGCTAGGTTAAACTATGTCACGTGATCAGACCATGGTAAATCTATAAACGAACATCTAAGCGTTTACGTGAACTCAATTCATAGTAGAGAGGCTCACGGTGCCTACGCATACATATGTGTATATGTATAAAAGAAAATGGGGTGCATGGACAGAAAACCTCCTCGTGTGCCCGAGGGCTGGAGTTCGCTTATGGATCCGTCCGGGGCGAAGGCCAGTCCGAGGGACGGTGCACCCCGGGAGGTGTGCAACGACTCGCCACGGTACGTTGTGCCTGTGGGGTCTCGTTGCACACTTTCGAATATTCTGTCGCGGAGGACTCCACCACCTGTCCCTCTGAGTAGCAGAGGGCAGTGTGCGTTGGAGTCGGGGAACGGGCTCTGCGTGCACTCACCCTGCCGCAGAGCAGGCAGCTGGGGGTCGTCACCCCTAGCTGCCCCCGTTGATCTCGTAGCCCCGAAGACTGTTACGGTCATGTCTCTGACTGTCGACGGGGGTCGAGGGCCTTGGCTTAACCGCCCGGGCCGCGAGGAAGACAACCTCTATAAAAAATTACCTCTAATACCAAGTTCTGGTGCGTGGCGAAGGTACGAATGGCTGAGGAGTATGTCGTCTATTTGTGGACGGCGCATCAGTCTCTAGCGCACCCCCAGCCAGGGAACCGGTGGACTCTCTGGTTGGGTTATAAATGTACACTTGCCCAGGTACAGGGGGTTATCCTGGGTGTACTTCCTAAATCCCCCATACTCGTGGGATCAACTATGGCATCTTCTACAACAAAATTTTTTAAAGAGAGGAAGGGAGTACCGCGGTCGGAGACCGACGCGGCGATTGGCTTGAGCTCGAGAAGCTCAAGCTCGGAGGGATCGAGCTCTTGTAGCTCGATCCGTGGAAAGAGGAACCCCAGCCGGAAGCGGACGATGACGGAGGGCGCCTCGTCGTCCTCCGACAGTGAAGTAACGGCACCGGCCCCCAAAATCCCCACCAGCAGGCGGGGTGCGGGCCGTGTTGGAGGAGGGGGGCGCAAGCTCCCTGCGCAGGAGGCAGCTCGGCGAGCCGAAAGGCTCGCCGCAGAGGGGCGTCACCCCGGAGCGGCTCCCGCGCAGGCTCACGGCGCATCCACCACCGCGGGGAGCTCCAAATTGGAGCTGGCGGAGGTAATCCGATCGGCGTTGGTGTCTGTGGCCCTTAAAAAAAAGAAGGGCTCTAAGGACAGGGCCATCGCCGATGCCACTGCCTCGTTATTGGCAGCGGTGGAGAAGGCCAGCGGGACGGGGCCTCCGTCTCCTACGGCGGAAACGGAGATGGCCGCTATGCGCGCAGACGTTGAGTCCTTAAAAAAGGAAAACGAGAAGCTGCGCGCAGATCTGGCCAAGCTCCGGGGGGATGCGCCCCGAGGGGAGGAGCCAACGGAGCGGGACTCCGCGCTCCAGGCACTTGTGCAGGGGATGGCGGACCTCCAGCGCCGATTTTCGGTGCTGGAAGGAAGGGCCCTCCGGCCCCCGCTCGCGGCCGATCGAGCGGTCCCGGCGGCGTCGACGGCACGGCCAGCGGCATCTTTTGCCGCTGTGGCCGCGACTCCTGCGGCGAGCACGTCAAGGCGTGCCGCCGCGCCGGAGCAGACAAAAGGCAAGGCCGCATCGCCCAGTAAGGGCAAGGCGGCGAAGGCCAAAGCGGTGGGGGCACCCGCAGCGAGTGCAGCTGCACAGCGTGCCCCACCGCCGCCCCCTCCCCCGTCGGCTGCTGCACCTCCAGCCGACGCCGGCCGCTGGCAAGTGGCCGGGGAACAAAAGAAGGCGGCCAAGGCGGCCAGGGCCACAAGGAAGCGGCAGCGGCAAAGGGAGCGCCGTAAGGCTAACAGCCTTGCGGCCAGGCTCCGCGCCCCTAAGTCTGCGGCGGTGGTTATCACCCTGCAGCCGGACGCGGAGAAAAAGGGGGTAACGTACGGGTCAGTACTAGCCAAGGCGAAGGCGGCGGTCAACTTGGCCGACATCGGAGTGACGGAGGGCCTGCGGCTGCGGGTCACGGCTACCGGAGCCCGTATGTTGGAAGTCCCCGGGGCTTCCAGCGGCCCCGTCGCCGATGCTCTGGCTGAGAAGCTGCGGGCGTCGCTCCTAGCCGAGGAGGTACGGGTGTCCAGGCCTAGCATGCGCATTGACATGCGCGTCACAGGCCTGGATGACTCCGCCACGGGGGAGGAGTTGGTGGCCGCCGTCGCCAAAGCGGGGGCTGTCCCGCTGGCGACGTGCGCGTAGGCACCATCCGCCCTGACCGCTCCGGGACTGGAGCGGTCACCGTGAGCTGCCCCGTTCCGGCGGCCAAAGCAATTGCGGGGGAGGGCCGCAGTAGGTTACTGGTGGGAGGCTGGGCATCGGCGCAGGTGAAGCTACTGGAGCCCAGGCCTCTGAGGTGTTACAGATGCCAAGTCGGACACCATGTCGGTGTCCGCTGCACCTCGGAGGTGGACCGCAGCGCCGATTGCTTCCGCTGCGGTCAGCCCGGTCACAAGGCCGGCTCGTGTATCGCCGCGCCGCACTGTTCTATATGTGCGGCGGCTGGCAAGCCGGCTGATCACCGGGCTGGGGGCAAGGCTTGCGCCCCACCCGCCAGGACCAGGGGCAAGGGCAGGAAGCCCTCTGCCGCCGCTCCCGCTGCTGCCCCCGCTGCTGCTGCCGCTCCCACGGCCGCCGCTGCTCCCGCCGTCCACGCCGCTGCCGCGTCTGTCGCTGCAGCCGCGACTACTGAGGCCGCAATGGAGTGCCAGTAATGGCCCCATTGCGCCTCTTACAGGCGAATATCAACCACTGCGTCGCCGCTCAGGATCTGTTGCTCCAGAGCATGGCGCAGTGGTCGATCAATATCGCCGTGGTCTCCGAGCCGTACTTTGTCCCGCCCAGGGATTCTTGGGTGGAGGACCTGAGCGGCTCGGTGACCATCATCTCGTCGGCCGCCGCCGGTACCCCGACCCTCGAGGGCGTCAAGAGGGCACAGGGGTGCGTTGCGGCACGGTTCGGGGAGATCGCCGTTGTAGGCGTCTATCTCTCCCCGAGCCGATCCCTCGTCGAACTCCACAACTCCCTTATGGAGCTGAGCGTCGTCGTCGCCGGGTTCCGAACCCTCCCCGTGCTCGTTCTCGGGGACTTCAATGCCAAGAACTTGGCTTGGGGCTCCCGATACACTGATGCACGGGGCAGAATGGTGGAAAACTGGGCCCTAGAGGCGGGCCTAGTTGTGCTGAACCAGGGTTCCGTCCCCACGTGTGTGCGGATGCGGGGTGAGTCGGTGGTGGACATCTCGTTCGCCAGCCCCGCTCTGTCACCGCGTGTCGTTGACTGGCGCGTAATGGAGGAGGTGGAGACGTTCTCCGACCACCGGTACATCCGGTTTGACGTCTCCGCCCAGACCTCCGCTGCGCCGGTCCGACGGACCCCAAGCGGTCCGCGTTGGGCGCTGAAGCAGCTGGACCGGGAGCTTCTCCTGGAAGCCTCGATAGTGCAGGCCTGGGTGTCATCACCGGACAGGCCTGCCGACATCAATACCGAGGCTGGGTGGTTCCAGGAGGCCATGTCCGAGATCTGTGACATGGCAATGCCCCGGGTTCAGCCTGGAAGGGGTCAGCGCCAGGTGTACTGGTGGTCGCCGCAAATCGCGTCCCTACGCGAGGCGTGCGTGGCTGCGCGACACCCGTACACCAGACACCGCAGGCTCCGTATCCGCCCTGTGGATGCGGATGCCATTGAGGCGGAGCTGTACGAGGGGTACAGAGCGGCGAAGGAAGCCCTCCGACTGGAGATCATGCGGGCCAAAGCTTCGGCCCGCCAAGAGACGCTGGGGACTCTGGACAGAGATCCGTGGGGGCGCCCCTACTTGGCGGTGCGGGGCAAGCTCCGTACCGCGGGCCCCCCGCTGACGCAGAGTCTCCGGCCCCAGGTCGTAGAGGGCGTTGTGAGCGCTCTGTTCCCTTCGCGGGGGGAGTTCACTCCCCCGCTCATGGCTCCGCCACCGGCGGTGTCCGATGCGGACCGCGATGGCGACGACGACGACGTTCCAGAGGTGACCGAGGTAGAACTGGGAGTGGCGGTGCTAAGGCTCAGGGCCAAGAACACCGCCCCAGGACCCGACGGCCTACCAGGGAAGGCCTGGGTCCTGGCCTTAGGGGCTCTCGGGCCTCGACTAAGGGGGCTCTTTAGCGCATGCTTGGAGGAGGGCCAGTTCCCACTTCGTTGGAAGACCGGGAAGCTGGTCCTCATACCGAAGCCGGGGCGTCCTGCGGACTCTCCGTCCGCGTACCGGCCCATCGTTCTGCTCGACGAGGCGGCAAAGCTCTTGGAGAGAGTGATTGCGGGCCGCCTCGTCGAGCGGCTGATGCGGGTGGGGCCGGATCTGGCGGACGGCCAGTTTGGCTTCCGCAGGGGACGCTCCACGGTGGACGCCATCATGCGCGTACGGGCCCTCACGACAGGGGATGCGGTGGCACAGGGCAGGGTCGTCTTGGCGGTGTCTCTCGACATCGCCAACGCCTTCAATACCCTGCCTTGGGGGTGCATAGGGGCGGCACTCCGGTATCACCGGATGCCTGCCTACCTCTGTCGTGTGGTCGAGGCCTATCTGACGGACAGGGCCGTCATCTACCCCGGTCACGAGGGAGTGTGGAGTCGACGGGGATGTCGTGCGGTGTTCCACAGGGATCGGTCTTGGGACCGCTCCTGTGGGACATCGGGTACGACTGGGTGCTGCGCGCCGACCTTCCCGATGGTGTCAGCGTAGTGTGCTACGCTGACGACACGCTAGTCCTAGCGCAGGGAGGGTCGTTCCAGGCGGCGGCCGACTTGATGTCAAATGGAGTTGCGACAGTCGTGGACAGAATCCGGCAGCTGGGACTCGAGGTGGCCCTGCACAAGTCCGAGGCCATGTGTTTTCATGGCCCTCGGCACCGGCCACCTCCGGGGTCTCAGATAACGGTGGGAGGGGTTCACATCGGTGTCGAGTCGACGATAAAGTACCTGGGACTTGTCCTCGACAACCGATGGAACTTCACGGAGCACTTCCGACGTTTGGGCCCCAAACTGGCGAAGGCCGGAGCTGCCCTCAAGCGGCTCCTGCCTAATCTTGGTGGCCCAAACGCCTCCTGCCGGAGGCTCTACACGGGGATCGTGCGGTCCATGGCCCTCTACGGGGCTCCGGTGTGGGCGCCCAATCTAGCCGCGGCTCCGGCCCGACTTTTGAGGGCGTCCCAGAGGGTCATGGCCATTCGCATGGTGCGGGGATACCGCACGGTCTCCTGTGAGGCGGCATGCCTTCTTGCCGGCGTCCCGCCGTGGGATCTGGAGGCAACAGTCCTTGCACACACGTACGAGTGGCGCGTGGAAGTGCAACGCCGGGGTGAAGTCCCGATGCCGCGGGTTATCGCGGCACGGCTCACGGAGCTCCGGCGAGATCTCATGGCGGAATGGAGACAACGACTGTCGCAACCTAGTGCTGGGCACGCCGTTATAGCGGCGGTAAGACCGGTCTTTGAGGAGTGGCTGGAGAGGCGTCATGGCACTCTCACGTTTCGCTTGACACAGGTCCTCACCGGACATGGTCAGTTCGGGAGGTTCCTGTGTCGGATTCGGGCGGAAGCGACGCCTGGGTGTCACCACTGCAGCAACGGTCGCCTGGAGGACACGGTCGAGCACACGGTGGAGGTGTGCCGCGCATGGGCGGAGCATCGACGTGTCCTCGTAGAGGCGATCGGCGGCGGTGACCTCTCGCGCCCGGCGCTGGTTCAGGCCATGCTTCGGGGCGAGACGGAATGGGATGCCGTCGCCTCCTTCTGCGAAGCAGTTATGCTAGTGAAGGAAGCGGCGGCGCGCGAGAGGCAACGACGAGCCTCTCGCCCCGGACTAAGACCCAGGCGAAGACGTCGAGAGTCGCAAGACGACTACCGGCCACCGTAGGCGCACCGTTCTGCGGATGGCGAGCTATGGGTAGCTCGCCGCCCGGCTAGGACCAGGACCGCGTAGACGGCGCGTTTTGTTCCACGCGCGCCTCAAAGAGAAGGAGTCAGCACAGGAAGGGGCCCAACAGGGCCAACGCCTGCCGGGGTTGCGGAATGTTTATAATAGTTACCGTGACCCTGGAACATAAAGGGCAATCGAAGGAACATGAGTGGGTTTTAGTCAGTAAGAGTCTGACACGCCCTCCCGTCGCACCCAGGACGGGAGCAGTCATTGGATGATTTCCCACTCACCAAAAAAAAAAAAAAAAAATGTATAAAAGAAAATATTTATTGATAAAGGCCTCTCAGAACAATGCGTGAGAGAGACCATTACGACAACTCAGTGAGGTTAATTCCAGTTTCTATAATTAACGATACGTTACGCGTGGCGCTCATTTCTTTACACAGAAAAACTGGTCAGTCTTACTTGAGCAAACAATCTCAATCGTCATTACAGCCGTGAAAGTACTATGAAAGTTTAGTACGTCTTCGTACATCGGAGAAAATGATTGATCAGGTCTACTACTGTTTCTACTGAAATGTAACCATGTGATGAGTCAATTAAGACATATCAATTAGATAACAAACGCCTTTCGTTTCAATCAAGAAGAAATTTATTCGGTGAAATAAATAATAGGCATGGAATTTATAACTAGTTTTTATCTCTACATTGCATAATGGTGTAATAAAAATTATAATTTTGCAGTCTACATTCATGCGGAAACCGTTGTTTGTTTTGATTGATGAGGCGTGGGCGAGTATCGATAGATTTCGCTTGTTCATCGACATGTTCACTCGGAATAAATAAGTGTCCGAATGAACAAGAATGTTAATAAGACAAGCCGTCATGGTTCGGAGAAAACAGCATCAGAAACCAGCCGCTGCTGTGTCGTTATCTCACCTCATCGAATTGTCACCTAATTGTTGGATAACAACACTGAGGTTTCGTAATGCTAGCCTTATTAGAAAACAGTTCGTGCCACCCTCTCATTACTGTGACAGGTGATAGACTTGCCAGTCCGATTGTAATGTCTTGCATTTTTTTTGCATGCAGATTGATGCCGTGTGACATAGGAGATAGCTACAAACGGACGTAACGTTTCAAACTACTGCTTATAATACTACCCATATAGACCGTGGACACATAAAATATTCCTGCGTAAAATCGTAAACTCGTAGTAACATCTATTTTCTCTTGCGGTTAAAGGAATTACATTTTAGTATTATTTTTATACTTACCGAGAAATTTGCAAGTCGCCAGAATGTAGCGGTCCAAGAAATTTTATTCAATTACTGCCTTTATTCAATCATGACACGCTCTATAATAAAGGGGTAATTGAATCCAAAACTGTATAATTGGGGCCAATTTAATCTCAGTCATTCAGAAAAAACCGTAGCACCAATTAAGTTGCGCGACGAAGTGTATTATAATCGCAAGTTCAACGGCGCTACATTGACATGGAATTCACTCTGTGACTCATGCGCATACTCCCCTCTTCCCCTTCATGCACCACACACTCCCGTCTATCTTAGGGGCAATGTACAATAATCTGCCACGAGGAACTCATGAATGACAGTGTTGTAAGGCCTCGTACTGAGACCTCATACAGCTACACGGGGGCAGCATTTGCCCAAAAAGGTCTTGGCCTAGACATTATTAAAACTGTATTCGGCACACCTCTACGTTCTAAGGTACAAGGACTTCAAGAATATGAAATATTGCGAAACATCAAGCAAGATAGAGCTCTCAGCGAGGCAGGATGGTTGTTAATATGCGAGTAAGTATCTAACCCTCATAAACTAGAACTCCGTGGTCCTTATTAAAATTCGCATACGACGCTCAAAAACACTCGCAGAAAAAACAATTATCCTTTTAAGTGCTAAAACGTTACATTTCAATTGTGAACTTGCGTCACGTGTGTATTATCCCCTTAGCACGTCTAAACACGCAATTATTATCTCACCGGGCATCGGGCCCGTCGGCGCCGGTCACGTGGTCGGCATTCGCACTGGCTAATTTTGGAGCTTCACTTGCGCGCTTGCGTCCGTTGGCTTGATGCTCCGGACGTCGTAAAACCGGACAGGATCCACTGTATAAACTCAGGCTATGAAACAACTCGTTATGACATACATACCAACTTATACTTGCCGGTCAGGTGTACAAGTATCTTATCAAGATCTGGTTCAATATTACACCCTTTTGTAGGTGCGACTTGAGTTGTCTGTTCTTAGTAGGAGTCCAGGTGTGCGGTCCCCGATTTATGAAAATATAGCATCTTCAGCACCTTGTAAACATATTAACCAATTTCTATGAAAGGAACAAAGAACAAAATTTCTATACCAAGTTATGGTTTGCTGGAAGAAAACTCATTTATGGGTTTAAGCTCGCCTTTGTACATGATTATTTTATTTGCTACCATTATGTATTTTATTTTTCTTGTTCGTGTGCAATGAAGAATATGAAAAGAATATGAAAGAACCTAACGCGTACATTCTTATACCTTTGGAATCGCAAATATTTCCTGAATATTATATAGCAAATACTCGGAATCGGTTACGCCCTGCGCCGCTCAAATATTCATGTCATGACTACTGACATCATAACTTATGTCGTCGAAGCGTCGCCGAATAAATGGCCTTCCATTTGAGATTGCGTACTTCGCTAGAAATAGTTATTTTTAAAATGCTTAAAAAAAGGGGAAGTCGTACACCAGCATGGTAAATATTAAAACGGTCTAGGAGCGCTAGGACAGACCAGCAATCACGAAGATACTGAAACAATTAGTCAAACTGCACGTGCAAATATTTAAACGACATTGATTGGTATAATTGATAAAATAAGTATTGGCATCAAGGTCGTGGAAGCCGTTAACATTAATACAAATGTTATGATAATGACAGGGAGTAACTTTAAGACAGTGGGCGATGTCGAGAATGACTCAATAGAAGTGGGTGGGACAGCTGACACGAAGGCCGAACCTGAGGCTTGGTCATCAGCTGCCGTTCACTCCACACATCTCAACCTAACTATTAATAATATACGATTTATTAATAACGCATACAACGAAGGGGCTGTCTTAGAGATAAGTGAAAGGTCACAAATTGCAGAAATACTAACCCACATAGCTAAAGAGTGACTAATCTCATTCACTGGATGTTTCGAGACACAGACCTATTATTAAAGCAAAGTAATGTTTTGTAATGTCATCTGCATTTCTATTTATACCAGTACTAGCCGCACGCCCCGGCTTCGCACGGTAATTTGCATACATTATAGACCTTCCGGAAGAAATTCTCTAAATGATAGTGAAAACCGTCACAAAATCCGATGCACGGTGTAGGAGAAGCGGAGAAACACTCCGAAGCAAACAGTGACTTTGCTTTTTATACTATTTAAAGATTATGTTTATCAGCATTTTTAATCAAAGTTTTTAGGTCTATAATTACTATTTTGTTGCTTGGAATGTTATTATAATGGTTATTTTTTTAGAAACCCCTGACAAATCAGTGACTAATTTAATTTTTATGCATTTGTCCAAAAATCTTCACACAATCGACAGAAATCGAAAGTTTGGTATGTACCAAATTAAGTGTGTTAACACTTGCACACTTACCTATCTATTGTCTATTTTGAAATTTATGTCAATTAATGACTATGTGGGTCATACTAGGTCAGATATCCGGTTATCACTATCTTTCAAATCGGTATCGAAATAAAAAGCAATAAGTAGATTGATGTGTTCAACCTAAAAACGGATCGGTTTTGATCCAGACGTGGGCCCGCCATTCAGTTGACCCGTTCAATGGCCCAGAACAGCGAACTGACATTAACAAATTGCGGATTGTGTCACACGCCGCATGTGTGCAGTTTCGATATCGTTTAGGACCACCACGTTCTATAAAGAACGACTTCAATATATCAGTAACGTGATCACCAATAATGTTATGCAAACGTGAACTCTTGAACTCTTTTCGTTCATCAGTAAAGGCAACCGGTATCTAATGCATCAGTTAAACCTTTCTCATTCAATTGTCATTGGGTTGGTTCACTTCCCATGGACCACCTCATTCATAGATACAATAAAATTACTTTTTTTAATATATAATATTTCTTCATTGAAATTGGTATTATATTCTAGAGCAAGTTCATCTTCATAGGTACTGATCATCCAAGTCTGGACGATTGTTTCCGGAACTGATGACAGTTAAATAAAACTCTGTGAGGACCGAGGAGTACAGTTAAACTGACATAGAATCAGTGAGTCACCTCACTAGCTAGCAAGGGGAACATTGGCGCTATAAAAACCGGTGCTTTACTGTAACGGAGTACGAATCTCTATTTAGATACATTTGCAGATATAAGGCAAACACGCGTAGCTTCGCTCGCCGACTTTGAATGATAACTTTGAATCCTCGCTGCGATATCGTTTATGGAGATTAGACGTTAACGTTTCAGGGCTGTCAACATAAAGCGTTATAATATTACTACATATCCTACTTTACACACTGCATTGCTGGTCGGAGGCATTTAACGAAGAACACGAATATTCAAGAACATGACTCAAGTTTTCATATGCAAAAATGAGCCCAAAAGTGAAAATTAGCATGCAACATGCAAGCTGTCGCGATGGTTGCTAGATTTTAATAAATTCCGTTAATAGGTCGATTTTAAAATGACCGTAAATACAAATGTCCGTTATATTGGCTAATGGGTTATTTAATAGATCAATAAAATGAAACAATTCGAATAGCTGCACAGGCAATAAAAATTTATAAGGTTGATACAAATTCATTGAACTTGAAGTATACACGACTCCGATTACTATTGAGGTCACAGTTTAGAATAATGCGAACTAATCGGGTTGCCTGTTGCAGATTGGTTGAACGTAGTCTGTGGCAACCGTAATCGATGGCGAGTGACTAACGGGCGGATTCCATATAAGAATGCTGCAGGTCAAATCAGAGGTTGCTATCTGAGATTGGTGTCAGTATTCCACGTTTTCTCCTATATGTCATCCATGGCCCCTTTGCATCATTGTGTAGACTTATCAGCAGTAATAGGTGCCTGGAGGCAACCTTTTCGTATGTACAAATAGTGATATAACAACAGATAAACATGTAATAGGTAATATTTTAAATGTATTGAAGTGTGTATAGCACCCATAGATAAGTACTTTCTATTTCAATCACGAGCTGCCGATATAACTTTAGATGTATTTGTGTTTGGCAATAGTGTTTATTACCAGCGTTTAATGCTAAGCGGTTAGCTGAGCTACATACCGGTAATTTTTGATTGTGTGAGAGTGTCTTACTAGAGTTTTATCTACTACTCCTGTTTCCCACCACTCTATTCCCAAAAAGTCTCGGAGAAACGATTAAAATGAATACCGACACGAAATTATTCAGGAAAATGCTGCTGTGGAGTAAGAAAAAACATATTTTCTATTTCCTCCAAAGTAGATTAGAACTAGGGAAAGCTCAGATTGCCTTCTATCACGGACTTTAATTGACTATACTGGGTCCACTGGGTCCGAAAAATGTCTGTCATGCGCTGTTCTCTAAAATGTGAATAACTTTGAATACGAATATTTTTCGTAGCTTTGTTGAATAGTTAACAAAATAGCAGAAATCCTACAAATAGCTTGGTAATTAAAATTAACAGCGGAACTAATCGATGGTGAAATGTGTGGGAGTAGCATTAGCTCCCCGACTTACGACAGCTGTTACGTGGAAATATTCCTAAGGCAGGTAGAAGCAAGTGGCTTGCCTATATTTAATGTCTATGTCTATAAGCTTGAACATAACCTGGAAGAGTCAAGCTTTCCCATCTATCTTTCTGACATTTCTATACCCGATGAATTCAATAGAACTTACTGCGTGCTTTTTCAACCAACCTCACGCATAACTTATCTCGTCATTTGAGCTGTTTTACCCTGAGGAGATTTTACATAAAGCCGTTACCAGCCAAAACGGTAAGGATAAATTCATCGAATTGTGCCGTAATCAATACCAATAAGGCAATAAATGTGCCACAAATCATTATGGTTTACAGCAGAACTATTCAATCTAGTGGGTGTGCCAACAGGCTCCTAGTCTTACAACAGCCAGCTGTTACGTCAAAACATTCCACTAGCACGCTGCGCAGACGCAGGTTCAGGCAGGTAGTCAACCTACATCAAGTAGTAGGTAACCCGTTTGTAGAATGCGTGGGAATCTGGGAAGTGGGAAGGCAAGCAGGTGATGCCATTACTTTGTTTTTCGTGATTTTAATTCTAGATCCTTTTGTAATTGTCTGTTTCTAAATTTAGGCTCTGAAAGCAAATGATCTATATCTAATTTAGTTCTAACTGGCTGCTGTTCGCGACCGACGCTCTAAAGAAGTAAAAATACTATGCCCACGTGACTGATGAGATCTATGCAGTACTTTTTAAGTTTATCCCGGACAAAGATACATATATTATACTTTAAACTTTCGCGTTGCATATTTATACTTCACTGCTTATGCGCGTTAAATCCCGATAAGCCGTGAAGTTTAAAGATACATATAAACTGTCAAAAATTCTAATAACTATATTTTTGGCTGCGGTATCGGTTATACAACATGTAAGAAAGTACGAAATTTTTTTTGGAAATATTTTATGTATACAAAAGATTCGACTTTGCTACGATTTTTCTGTTGTCAAGAGTACTCCAGAGAATGTATGATCATAAAAGGTTCGCAATATTTAGATCGCTCTCACAATAATAATTGCGATGATTGCATGCCTGAACTGAATTGAATACCTATTTTATTTGAAACTGAAACTAAATAAGACACTTTTTAAACAGGGTGTTTAGGTGTGGGCATTAATCGGACAAATTGAAGTTGATCTGATTAAAACGTTCTAAGGTTTTAATTAACATTTTGCATTATAATATGTAGTTTATTAAAGTTTCAGTTAGAGCCTCGTGGTCCGCTCAAAGCAACTCTACTTTAACTAAAAGTGCTGCCATCTGTAGGTTAAGTTAGGAAGCCATGTGGTTAGCTGCCATCTACCGGATCTTTCAAACATTGGAGAGTCACCAAGTGATGTAGAGACTCGGGTTCCAAATAGTTTCTATGTTGGGCGAAAGATGTATCTCTTCTTAAAACTGTAATCTCCGAATCTGAGGTAAGGAGAGGTAGAGAGTTAACATCCTTTTTTCCATGTGCAAAAAAAAAAGACACGTCTCTATCAGCTTCGCAAAAATTAAGTCAATTCAAGAAAATGATAGCATCATTTTCTTGATGACCAAATTTTTTTCAGAAAAAAATCTTATTAAATTAAAAAAAAGTGTAAATAAATTAAAAAAAATATATGAATTAAAACTTATTTTCTCAATTAAAACTCACTGTTTTAATTGAGTGTCAGCTTTTTAGTGTTATTCATTTCATGTGCACTTGAAATTCACGTAATAACTATCAGAAACAGACTTATCATCGAATTGGCCTAAGAAACTCAAATAAAGACAATTTCTAAAAAAAAAACCTTGTTCAACAATAAAGTGTCTGATAGAATTTCTTCCTCCAATGCCACTAAATAGAGGTCCTCAAACACAGCCAGGAACAATGTGCCTGATAGATGGATGGATCGCCTGAATGGAGGCGTTATAAATGACCGGCTGACAACGACGCGGACCCGGGATGTATAGTCTGTGGTCTGGACTTCGGTAAATAAGAAAAACTACCTACCACACAATGGTGACTGCAAGAATTGAATTATGTTTACAACAAAGGAACGGGAGGAATTGTAGCCCAGTAGTTTATGGTGGATTTAAGTTTGCATTGAAGTAAAATTTTATTGAGAATGAAAATGAATTGTAAACAGACTTCGTAAATGCTCTTTCCTCGGTAAACTTCAATCCTTCCGCATGATATGCCAATGTAAGGTCTTATTTATAAAAGTAATTACAGCGAAATTGGATTCTAGTTTCTATAATACGTAAATTAATAAGGGTTGGACATAATGTAATAACGGTTGGGCGAGGCAGAAAATAGTAGTCGAAAACGTTCGCTGTGATAGGTATTTCATTTACCTACGTTAGGTTATAGTTATTACATAAGTAATTAAGATTTTCTTGACGTGTCGGTGCACTTAATTAATTGAGATTTTTTTATGAAAACTTAGTCAACTTTTGTGGGTCATAAAATTATGACGGCCGTTTAGTCTACATTTGACAGATTCTACTTTTGACATCATAGTCTACATATGACAGATTCTACATTTGACAGATTCTACATTTGAGAGATTCTACATATGACAGATTCTACATTTGACAGATTCTATATTTGAGAGATTTTGAAAAAAGTGAGACAAGGAAGGGACAATATGGAATGAAGATTAACACTGTTATAATCAATATATTATTATAATTACGTGTAAACTATCACAATGGAAAAGCTATTAACTAATAGGCAACAATCATTTTTATCGCAACAAATATTATTAGTCTTATTATCTAACATAGGTCACATTGAAATAAATACGAAAAATGATAGTTATTAGTTTCTTAACAATTTTGCTGTATTTTTTGTCAAAATTAATGTCGCGGTGCCGGCGACGATTTTTACGCACAGATTGAAAAAGGCTATTACGGAGTTTTTAATATTGTAGTGGTGAGCTTCTTTACGCAACTTTTGTATAAAATTGAACAGGCTTGGTTGCTTTTGGATTAAGACGTTAATTCTATGATGCCATCCTTCTAATGCATTGTTTGTCCGATGACATTGGTTGGCACTTAAAATTGAAGGACTCAAACGGGACCATTGCCTCTTGTAATAATTGCTGAATTCTTGCATTTTATCGGTATGAACTGATTCCATTTTGTCTAAAATCAATTGACGCCCCTCTGGAATGTTAGTGAAGGTAGTAAAGGTAGGATGGCAGCCATTCTTACTATTCGTCTTTCTTCACTAGTCCTATTTACTTTTATTTCTTTAGCTTTCTTCCACACAGCTCTTGGGTGTTGTTTCATCTTAGTTACTATAAATACAAACATTTCATACTAGTTATAAAAACAAGTTTTACTTATTATATATTGATTATAACAGTGTTAATCTTCATTCCATGTCGTCCCTTCCTTGTCTCACTTTTTTTTCAAAATCTCTCAAATATAGAAACTGTCAAATGTAGAATCTGTCATAAGTAGAATCTCTCAAATGTAGAATCTGTCAAATGTAGAATCTGTCATATGTAGACTATGATGTCAAAAGTAGAATCTGTCAAATGTAGACTAAACGATAATATTCTCATCTGATGGGATGGTCAACAATACACAGGCTAAAAACTTTTTATGTTTCAGGTTACACAGCAAAATATATTATAGTCAGATACGAGTAGACTCAAAGCGTGTACCGTTGCCAAAAAAAGATAAATGGAGCAATTTATTCAGTGTTCCAGCTTAGGCCGGCTTTTAGACTTGAAAATATAAACCTGTCTAACTTTACAGCAAATGACAGGTATTTTAAATAACGATATGTAATCACTGTGAATAAGTACGGTTGGTGTGTGTTGAATAAATTCGGGCTATAAATCTATTGGAATATTTCATATTTTAAGTGACTCCATGGTTATGACTAGCTTTAGCATAAATCAATCAATCATCGAGATAACTTGGGCTCGATCAAAATCTCGGATTATTTATCGTTGTTTGCTTGTAGTTGTCTCCGTAGAGAAGGTTCTAGTACGGTGTTGGTTTTAAGGACTAGTTAGTGCTTGTAATAAATAGCAAACAATTAGCAACAAAAGAAATTCCTGAAATCTTTATCAAAATTTTAGTTTTGATTTTGCCTTGATATTTCAATCATATTATGTTGCATTATGAAATCAAGAAACAGATTAATTAAAAGGACAAAACCAAAATCCTTACATACTTGGGCCTGACCAGATCCAGGTCTAGAATTTGGCCATAAACTAAAGTATATAGGAAGGTTTCACGAGTCGAAGTATCACGGTTCTCAGCATTGGCCAAATTGGTAAAATAAAACAATGTTTAGTTTACAGATCCGGTCTCTAGTACAGTTCAGCAGGGGTACGGCATCCTATGTTCAAGCGAGGGTTTGTCAAAAGGCAATCAATTTCGCAGTCTAGAATTCGAATAGAGATCGTATGAAATAATAAGTCCCAACAAATGTAGAAAAATAAGTTCACGTGCGCAAAATACAAAAGCGAAGGACATTATTGACATTTAATGACAAGCCATATAACAATAACAATGTTTTTTTTTCTAATAAACAGTTATGACTAAAACAGGGGTGTATTACTTAATTTTTGACAAAGTATCGATATTAACTAAATCAATTACCTTCTTAGGCCGATTGTCCACCGCCGCCGTCACCGTTACTTCAAAAAATACAAGATGACGGCGCCTAAGTTGCAACACATACATTTACTATAGCCGCCACGCGTCACGCACGTCACCTTATACTAAACTTGGCTAGCCGTCATCTCATTCTCGATGTCGTGACGGTGAAGGCGGCGGTACACAAACGGCCTTAGATTACGCTCTATATAATACCACTAGGTTCTGCCCGCGGCTTCGCTCGCGTTAGAAAGAGACAAAAAGTAGCCTATGTTACTCTCCATCCCTTCAACTATCTCCACTTAAAAAATCACGTCAATCCGTCGCTCCGTTTTGCCGTGAAAGAAAGACAAACAGACAGACAGACAGACAGACAAACTTTCCCATTTATAATATTAGTATGGATAATGACAGCGTTTGTGAAGTTAGTAAGAAATCCCTGCTGTAAAAGTTTACAAAACTTGTTTTAAACTAACAAGTAGAAATCTATTAATTTTCTACACTTGGCCAATGCCAATGCCAGTGGGGCTAAAATTTAAATGAGTTAGTTAAAGAAAATAGATGATTTTTTTGGTACATATTTCATTCGTGTAACGAATCAGGCGCAAAATGGGGTTTCTACTTTGTCCGATGTTTTTAAATGTTAACAACTAATGGTTTATTTTTATTTTTTTAAAACAAATGAGAATTACCGAATGATGTGGAAAAACTACATGAACACACGTTAGATAAGGCGTGAAAATAGCATAGCATCTTGCGCACGTGTTAGTGACAGCTTTGACAGAAATCCGTTTCGGCCGCACGCGTCTATGGTATCTGCTCTATTCCATTAATCTATTGCTCAGCCCATCCGTCAACTGACACGCGACTTGGCCGTGTGTCAAACCCTACTGTAACACTCTACGGTCTATGCTTCAAGAGAGCGGAAAGAAATCATTAGGGGCATTTTTTTGCGCAGATGTTATCAAGGGGAATTTTATTGAAAATGTGATTAGACACGAGGGCTCAGTACAGATCCGTCGAAGTAATTAATTAATTGTTTTATTTTTTGTCAATTAAAGGCACTTTGTTGTTGATGTATTTTTTTTAATGCTGTTCCTAGACACCTCTTTAAACCTTCGAATACACGTGATTCGAGACACAATAGAAAGACAATAGCAGCGGGACAGCCGGCTGTCGCTTGGGCGTCGAATGTTTAAGTCGGTACCAACAGGAACTATATTTCACCGGTTTTGATTCAATCAAAACCACGAAGTAAGTATAAACGATCCCGGATTATAGAAACGCTTTAGAACACCCACATAATAATATTATAAGCGGATTTCCTGAACTTAAAATTACTTTTCCTAGAATATTGCAACCTACGCTTGTTATTTGTTAATTTTCCTCAAGAGCATACTTTAAAGGTTAGAGTTAATTATACGATAACAACATAAAACAAATAATTTAATTTGAATAATAGACGTCGTTATTCATTTCGGTGTGACAGACAGCTTTCAAAGATGTTCTGAGTCTGATAAGCAAAGAAAAACTAAGAAAAATAGAGTGAAACAGGAACATTTTCTATTATCACTGTTTTATTTTATATACCATTTACGCTGTCATGTTTGTGTTGTATGATTGCGGCTATTGTGGGCTTTGTTTGGGAACCGGCAGGTGCGTCGGCGTCTGGTTCGAAGCATTTGTCGGAATATGTCTGCATTAGCGGAGTAATAGCTGCGATATTGATTCGATGTATGACAAGGGTGACATGAGTAATGATTGTTTGTCGTTTTATTATGTTTTGTTAAAGCTTTGTCACGAATTGCTTTTTATTTTCTGTTGCAAGAGGGGAATGCAAATGTTTTGATATTCGATTCTCATTTGTTTTTGCGTTAATTTATTGTATGAGTCGTTTTGGGTGTGGAATTTTTGTTTTACTCTCATTCTGTTTTGTTTTCAGAACTAAACCACTGTAGGTACTGTTGTCTATGAATATTTAGGCAAGAAGTAAACCCGAATAGCAAGGAAAGAGGTAGGTACTTATGCAGCATTTTAAGATATGTTCTAAATATTTATTCCTTAATACACGCCCTTTTTGTAAAGTTTTAAACCGTAAATGCATTGATACAGTCCGCCCGACTTCGGACGCTAATCTGATAGCTTACCATACAGACCGTATAACGCATCACGGCCGTCGTCATCAGATTGGGTAACGCCTACCTAGACTTACGACGTGTTGGCCGTATGAAAACACCTAACTTTTAATAATCTATTAGAAGAATGTATTCTAATAGACATTAAAGTCGCGTGGTTCGTAGTTGTTCAAAACGATTAACTTTGTTCAAGCACTTACTGAGTCGTCAACATGAGACAAGAATGTGGCTAGATGTAATAAACTTACAAAACACTTTAGACAACATGTCGCTAGAGTCACTCACCGCGAAACCAATCACACAAACGATAAACAGTGATTGTACGAACAAACACTGAAGACATTTTTATTTGTTCCCTCCAAATCTCGGCGTAATGCCGGACGATGCAATAAACTGCATGGGAGCACGGACATTACAAAGCAGTCGGTTCCGCAGGGAGTCCAAATGCGTACAGTAAATACCACACGATACAACGTATTCGACGATTAGGGCCACCACAGTATTATTACGTGACTCGCTCCCAAAACGGACAGGCAATCTCTATAAAGAGGTATTTGGAACCCTAATTTACACCCCCTTATGTAATATTGGCGCGGTTATGGAGGTCCGGCAGGGTACCGTACCCTCTCAGCTTCGTATCGAAGGTATAGTGGAGCTTGTGTGGGATTCTGAGTTACTACAAGATCTTAGCGTGCAATTTTGTGTAAATTATTAGTAATGTGATTGTTTTTTTAAATAGAACTGTGACCCTCAGGTTTAAGTTAAATGTACGTAAGGTTGAGTTAATGAGCGAGGTGGTTTAGAGACAGCTTAAGAGTTTAGAAAAAAATATGGATTCCAGTTACATAAATTTGTCTCGACCATAAAAAAAAAAGTATGGAAATTCTTTATCTAAGAGTTTTTGAAAAAAGACTATTGTCCCTTTCCTATTTGTGTTTTGTTGCATTTATTGTTTATATGCATAAAAACATAAACGCGTGTGCGTGTCTTCTACGCAAGCAAAAAATGGGTTTCCAAAATTTCTTCGATAATTACTATGAACTAAAATTTATATCAAAATTTTTGAACGATTGTATGATAGAGTCAAAAACACTGCTAGGCTAGAGTGTGACGAATTTCCTTAAAAATTTAGACAGTGGAGTAAAATTGATGTGTAACAAAAACTTGCATGTAGGATTGACGAATTTGGCCCGTAGTTAACTATATTCTCATCATACATTTTAAAAACTACACTTATGGACTACACGAGCGATGCAGTAAGAGTAATTTCAGAGATTTTCCAAGCATTAAACCGCATCCCCTTTTACAGCATACAGTTGAAATTATAGTCTAGCTTTCCGGAAAATCCCCCATATCACAGCCGACAAACAATTTGTAATATTTTCAGTTTTCCGCAGTAGTTCCTCCGCTGCGAAGGTAATAAGTAGAGTTTTCCAACCTGTAATAGGCAAAAAGGTGTTAAAGGCATTCTCAGCAACAATATTTGTTAAGGAGTGGGTGTGCAAATGCCGCGACCTTTGCGGGAACCAAGTATTTGGTGTAAATTGTTATAAGTTTCCTCATGGGAGTCAAATGATAACACCACTCTGCACTGGTAATGGCATTTTTTGCCAAGATATTTGAAAACAAAACATTGTATTTTTTTGTCTTGTCTGCTGCGTTACTATGGCAACGACAAGACTATCTTGTGCTATCTCTGATTATGAGAGAAATCGATGAGCGATTATGAACATAAATAATTGTACTCCTAAGTAATTTTATTTCTTGTAAGAGCTTGTTTATATTATTTTTAAGTTATTAAGTAGAGTTCTCAGTAAAAGTAATCACTCGATTTCCTGAGGCCATAAATTGTTGTTAATAAAAAAATGCTTGTTTATACAGTTTATTTTGTTTTATATTTTTGTACCTTTGAAATTATATCTTTCCAGTCCGCCGCACCAACCTAGCATTTTTGGACAAATATTAGAACATTTGGCATTTCATATCCCAAAATTTATGACTATAATTTTAAGGCAGGCCAGGTTAGTGGCGCGCGTTAACCACGCTAACTAATCATTGGTTAAAAACAACGATACATTTTTGAAGTGAAAACTTCTTTAGCGGCGTTGAGCACTTTTTCTGTAATGGGTATAAAATCTTAAACTCGCGTCAGGACACGTGACCCTGATCGAAAAAGCGTAGGACGGATAACAATTGAACGCGCGATAAAAATCTCACACACACTGATACAAGGTACAATATTTTCGGGAAAATTGTACCTTGTATCAGTGTGTGTGAGATTTTTATCGTGTCTACGTAGTCGTAGTCGTAGTCGTAGTCGTAGTCGTGGTCGTGGTCGTAGTCGTAGTCGTAGTCGTAGTCGTAGTCGTAGTCGTGGTCGTGGTCGTAGTCGTAGTCGTAGTTGTAGTCGTAGTCGTAGTCGTAGTCGTAGTCGTAGTCGTAGTCGTAGTCGTAGTCGTAGTCGTAGTCGTTACAATACACGACTATTACAATACAATGGACAGGTGTTAATTTCAGAAACATTATAAAAAGTAACTCAATTTCGTTTCAATCTCCGGTGTCAGATATTTTGATTTAATTTGAAGTTAGTAGTAGACTAAGGCTCGTATTAATAGACGTTACTCAATTCTGAGACGCTCTCAAGTTTATTGCTGTCCTTATTTTATCCCTTTAGAATGACAAGGACAGCAAGAGACTTGAGAGCGTCTCGGAGTTGAGTGACGTCTATTAATACGGGCCTTAGGCTAGCCGCACACACACAATAATATTGTCAATACAAGATTGTCAATAATCTAGATTCTATCTATCCAATACCGCAATACAGGCCGCACACACGCAATATTATTGACAATACGTACTTTATTGTCAATATTATTGTGTGTGTGCGGCTAGCCTAAGGTATCGTAGCTCATGCAGCCAAGTATTAAAATAAGTATGTATACCGAAATTGAAAAACTCAATATTCTCAGCGCTTGATCTATGAATAAGGTTTTAATACGAATATATAATGCCCATTTCACACGAGGGCAGAACAGTTATAATAATAATAAGTATTTATTTTATAAAAACATGGAACAGTGCACCTATACATAAAGGCTTACACTAAACAGTTTAGAATTATATTGTATAATTATGTAGAACTACATTATTGGACTCTATCCCTTAAACGAGGTCTAGCCTGTATCTTAAGAGACAGGGTTCAGCCATTGGTTTAAACTAAATTGATTATATAATAAGATTTAACAAGTGAGAACAGCGTCGATTTGAATTATTATATTCATATAAACTCTCGAGTCATGAGTGCGTGCATGTGTGTGTATGTGTGTTGTGTGCATGTTTGTGATTGTCAGTGTGTGTATATTAGGTGTTATATATGTAAAAATTGGTAAGTAACAGTAATCCATTGCATGTGTACAGCTTAATAGCCATATATGAGAAGGTTTTCTGTAGAAAGGTAGGAGGATAAAGAGTTGCCTCACGGTTAAAACTTTACATTCGTCATATAGTTTGGTTGTGGGAAACATATAATATTTACGAGTCATCGTTTTATAAAGCTGGCACAGAACAGTACTGTTTTGTGCGTTCACACAGTAGCAGTATAATACTGTTCTGCCCACTGTTCTGCCCTCGTGTGAAATGGGCATTAAAGCGATTGAAAGCGCTGTGTCAAATGAACAAGCCATTTGTTTAGAAAAAAAGATCAACATATTAGTCTATTGTTTTTCGTCAATTGAATTGACAGATGCCAACATTTGACCAGGTTCTGTGTAATCTGGTTGTTTGCATTTTATTATTATTCCTTTCCGATTTTATCTACCCACTTCGCTTAAACTACGGACTGTGATTTCCTCTTGAAATAGCGACCTCCGGCTGTGATTGACTGATGTACGGACCTACTAAGAACGACGACCTGGCATGGCGGTGGGTGTCAAGAGATTAAACGGACATTGCAGATTTAACATGGATTCCCAAAATTATCCTATATTTTGTGTAAATTGCGGATCAGCTTCTGGCTCCATGTAAAAGAGAAAGGGAACATCAATAAGTGTCTTGGAAAGACTTCTGCCGCTGCAAATATATTGGTCGAAAATATAGATGATACTTTTGATGTGACATGATGTTGTTATTTAAGTATTTTGATGGCTTTTAGAAGTCTCAAGTGTCCGTAGTTTTAATTTAGTTTCAATCGAAAACATATATTATTTAGAACCAAAAATGAAAAAACACATCCCTATCGGTTCTTAGGCAAACAATGTATGGACGCATGGCAATGTCCTTTGTTTATATTTTAACCCGTGGAGTAATAGTGTTGGAAAATCTTGGCGAAACAGCTTAATATAAGCTTGCTGTAGATAGAGAGAGAGAGATATAGTGGTCCTGCTAATGGCTTGGGGCAGGCGAGCCAAAGGCACACTCGTAAATAAATGAGCGAATGTGTTTTTGAAGTGAAAACTTCTTTAGCGGCGTTGAGCACTTTTTCTGTAATGGGTATAAAATCTTAAACTCGCGTCAGGACACGTGATCACACCTGATCGTGACACCTGATCGAAAAAGCGTAGGACGGATGGATAGTAGACAGCTATAATCAAGTTTTCTCTTCTGCCGGCACTCCCGGAGTGCAACCCGTCTTTTTTTTTTTTGGCATTTTTGCGTAGAGTATCTTACAGGACAAAGAGATGATTATGTGTGCGGTCCAGTATTAAGTCTTTTTGCCTTAACATATAGTTTTAGAGGTGAAGTTTTAAGTGATCTAACACAAAGGTAGACAAACATGTCCCTGTTATTTGAAGTCAAACGAACGCTTGACAACAAGAACTCACGTAGGTACGTCTTAACCTTGAACAGGTACTCAAGTTTTCGTCAAACTAATCAGAATTAACTAAACCCAAGTTAGACATCTAAGTGGCTGATAGATGTAAGCGGATATTAAGACGTGGGTCCGGATATTACAACGATCGTATCTTCATATTTTAGAAGCGAATGTGAGGGATTTCGGTAGGGAATACTTTTGTGAGGTTCCTGAAATTCAAGGGATTGCTGTTTATGTGTTATTTATTTATTTAAACTTTATGCACATAATAAATGCACAATGGTGGACTTAATGCTCTAGGCATTCTCTACCAGTCTACCCGGGAGGTGCAGAGATTACATGGCAGGTGCACTTAAAAAAAAAAGAAAAAAATATGAAATTGATCGGAAGAATTCAACTTGTATGACTACTGCTATCGAATGTCTGCTCTCTATCCATTCTAATATTATAAATGGAAAAGTGTGTCTGTCTGTATGTTTGTCTTTCTTTCACGGCAAAACGGAGCGACGAATTGACGTGATTTTTTAAGTGGAGATAGTTGAAGCGATGGAGAGTAACATAAGCTACTTTTTGTCTCTTTCTAAAGCGAACGAAGCCGCGGGCAGAAGCTAGTTATAATATAATTTTTAACGTTTCGGAAGGTACTTTATACTCGTTTTTTAAACGCTTTGATTTTTGAAATGACGTTTTTTAGGGTTCCGTATCTCATAAGGTAAAAACGGAACCCTTATAGGATCACTTTGTTGTCCGTCCGTCCGTCTGTCAAGGCCCTTATTCTCAGAAACGCGTTGAGATATCACGCTGAAATTAATATCACATAGTCCGGTCTGCTTACTCTCAAAGCAGTGAAAAAATCTAATATCTAAATCAACGCAAAAAAAATACGGCTGTTTATGTTCCATTTAAGTATATTGCATATATAACACATTTGCAAAGGAATCAAAACCTATAGGGTACTTTCCATTGACGTAGAATCATGAAATTTGGCAAGAAGCAAGTCATGTAGCACAAGTAAAGGAAAAACACCGAAAACCGTAAATTTGAAGTTATATTACCTACCAAAAAAAAAAATTTTTCAAGTTGCGACTCGCACTTGACCGACTTTATTGCAATATGTGCGCCTTTTTAGCCAATGTTATCCAATATAACATAACATAATGATTGTAGTCGGATACAGGATCATAACGGCTATCTACTCACCGGGACTCAAACCTACGATATGTTTATGCATTACACTTGGAACAACGAGGTGGATTTAGTTCATATTTCTTCTTCACATTTTTGATAACCTAACCTTTTGAAGTCCAAGCTTTCTTTTATATCTGACTAGCTTTTGCCCGCGGCTTCGCTCGCGTTAGAAAGAGACAAAAAGTAGCCTATGTTACTCTCCATCCCTTCAACTATCTCCACTTAAAAAATTACGTCAATTCGTCGCTCCGTTTTGCCGTGAAAGAAAGACAAACAGACAGACAGACACACTTTCCCATTTATAATATTAGTATGGATTTTCTTGATTTTCCACAAAATAGTGATAGCCAGGTATATCTATAGACAAAGGTAACTGTCTGAATCTTGAAAAAGGTAGAAATGTTTAATTATGGGCATTTCATGGATTTTGCTTGTATAACTATTAAGTACTTAATTAGTACTTGGCTATTGCTAAGTTAACGTACCTTTAATTTTGTGTAAATTATCATTACAAGTATTCCTTATCTTAATTTATCATTTTTTTATCCGAGTATTACTAATTCGTTCGCTTACATCGCTGGCAAACTAAATTAATTATTCCGAACATATTAGCTGTAACTAGAATATGGTTTCGGTATCATCAGTACGTAATCTAATTCCACAATATTATGGTAACCGTAATGAGCAATCTGGACGATAATTATTAGGATAGTAACTTCCGTGTGTCATTAATTAACAAGTTTCCTCGTCATAATTAGTGGAGCATTATATTTATGGCCCTTATAAATACAGACTTGACTGAGGTAGATGTTTCCTGACGTTATTGTAAGGCTTCTGTGTGCCCTTTAATTATTTTTATGTGTCATCTCTCGTCTAATTAGTAGGACAAAAATGCTATTACATAAATGTCTGCATCAGTAAACAAAAAACGCGAACACGTAAAACTCAGTTCCAATTCAAAAAGCTCTCGTTTAAGTGCTTTTAACGGATATAATGGAATAAAAAATAAAATAAATACAGACTTGTCATTCCAGTTCCGTTAACGAAGCGAATAAAACTGTCCAACCCTTTGAATAAACCGTGGAAATGGCTCAGAATAGCCTATTAACACTCGGTGACAATCTTGTAGAGGCTTCTCGGAGCGAATGATAATATTTTTCTTTTATTTCAAACAGTCCGACGCCATTCCTGTTTAATTAGATTATACTAATTGAGCTGGCGCCAATTGTTCGCTTTGAAAAATAAAATTGAAACAAAACACGTTTTGTGGCTCACCCTAGCTTCTTAACTTACTGTTATTGGCTTTGTTGTTTTAATTTACGATGCTATTGTCTACGAAATAGACGTGTAAACAGTAGGAAGGGGAGGCGGCTGCCAAATTATGCGTCATCAGCAATATTGAAACTTCGTCCCCATGTAGTAATACCTTGTTTAATTTTGCCTTACAGTAACAGTTGTCTCCACAACAACTTTGGCCCTTTTTGCTTTTTACGCACTGTGCGATGGTTTCAAACACTGAAAAAATGCGGGTCTCCCGAAACATTTCGTGAACCTGGCTAATTATGTGCCGGTAACGTTCATTAGCGAACTTTCATGTTACAGGTTACTCAGAGTCTGTAATGGAATAAAACTAATTAGGAATGGAGTTAGGGAACACTTGTTGAGTACTATAATTCTCGACGAAGTATTGTAGCAATTTTGTGTTATAATCTAGGGGTACAACAAGCCGAGATGGTCGAGTACTCGAATATCTCAGCGAGGAGGGAGCGAATATAAATATTTTCCTTTTACTGCGGTCCCCTGCGCTCGCCAATTACAATTGCAATTAAGTTAATTTGAGGGTTCCGTTGTCCGCCGACCTGATGTTTTGAGGATTATGTTTCTTAAGTGCTTCGTAAATTGTGATGACCGTCGTATTTTGTCGTCGCTTTTGACCTTCCTTCTTCATAAAAGGATATATTCTTGGCGTGTAATTAGAGAAAAATATGGCTAATGATCACGTAGTTGGTGATCAATTTTTATGTTTGTTATATGTATAAAGAAGCGTCTAATTTCCTCAAGATTTAAGATTATTTTTATAAATAACTCTTGGGTCCGGTTTTTTTACTTCCACTGCCTGCTGTGGGTGGGCACCCACAGCAGGAAAATATGTTCAGTTATGTAATTTATTAGAGCGAAACTATAAATAAGCACAGGGAAATTTATCCTAATACCCAATAAAAAATCTTTCATCAAAAAAATACATTATAATCCCTTTCGAAGTAAATGAGAATCAGTAACCTCTTCTTGTATGTAAATATATTAATTTCCGAGCCAGAACATGAACCTACCCGAAGTTGTCTGTTGTTCCTAACATTATAACAACAACATGGTGCTACACATAATAAGCAACTTGTTGTTACCGCACTGTTTTGTTTCCACGCAAAATAAATGGCTCGTTTAGATTATTACAGCTGGCTATAATTGTAGGGGTTTATGTAGATAATTTGGAGCATTTAGAGGTCAAATTAGATTGATATTAACACATTAAGTAGTTGTTAGTGAAGTCTTTATTTCTAACGTTAACGACTAGTTGGTACTTAGTTGTGTTTTCTACTCTCAATTAGCTTGATTGGTCTTCATTTATAAACACACAAACGACTTAATATCTAACAAAAAGCTACAGGGCAATATAGTATGTACATTACTTCTTTTCCGGCCATGCTACTACTGCACACTACTTGAACTACACTAACATTACGATACGGTCATATCGGATATAGGGTAGGCACCGGAACAGGTACTTATTGTAAATTGACTGGCTGTCTACGTGTAACACTAGTCAAGGCTCACGGCCCCCATAACCCCCATATCGCTTTAGTTGAGCCATAAAAATCCAATGGCGCGACAATTTGTGACTTTGCGACTTTTCCACTGATTCCTCGGTAACAGTTACGGGACAAAAGTAACGGAACGGAGGTTGAGCACTCTTCCGTTTGTCGACAAATAAAGAATATATTGGATTTTTTGTTGGATGATAAAAAATAAGGAAAAAGTAACGTTTATGTCTGCCCTTCATATTATTATGTACACATCAAAACAAAACATCGTTCGGAGAAATGTTATCTGTTACCGTATGTTTGTGAAAGTGTGTGATTGTGTGCGTGATGTCCTCTATCGATCATCACGGGTAGCTCGTATTTCTTATTCTTACCAAGTACTTACGTTATATTTTTTCGTACACAGAAATATTTTATTTAGAAACAAATAATTGGTAGGGAATTATATAAATAAACCACATTTATTTCGTTCAAAAACAAAGTGATAAAGACTTTATGTAACATTGGTCAGGTTGGTTCAAAAACTCAATGCGAAATGTTAAAATTTTCCTTTGAATTTCTGTTTCCATCTTAATCTTATCTTCACTCACACAAATTATAGGAAAAGGGTGTGGAAGAAGGAGTATTTTAAACATTAAAATATCATCTACCTAGCCTTCTCAAAGCTATAGGGTTTGTTTTCAATCTAACGACATCTAGATGAGTGTCAGTATTTTACATACAGCTTTTATCACACCTCCACAACCATACTAGCTAACACGATACCACTTGTTTAGACTGTCTGTCAGACTTTCTGGTTTCTGACTACCCGTAACGACTGACAAAGATCTACGTTTGATAACCAGGACTAATGAATTTTTTTTGTGGAGTGGGAAATTATCAAATGACTTCTCCCAGGGCGGGAGGGCGTGTCAGACTTTTACTGACTAAAACCCACTCATATTCCTTCGGTTGCCCTTAATGTTCCGGGATCACGGTAACTATTATAAACATTCCGCAACCCCGGCAGGCGTTGGTCCTGTTCGGCCCCTTCTCGTGCTGACTTCTCTTTGAGGCGCGCGTGGAACACTAACGCGCCGTCGACGCGGGCCTGGACCACTGGTGAACTAATGATTTCTAGTGCTTTTTGACGCACCGAATGTGAGTGATATCTTAGAAAGTATATATGAATTGAAAATGTCATATTGGTACTTAACTGGTTTCCTACTAACCTCATGTGTAAGAGGCGGGCGCTTTAAACCTTTTAAATGTTCAAATGAATAAATAAATATCCATAACTACAACATCACACACAAGGTTATTTGATCCCAAACTAAGCAGAGCTTGTACTATGGTAACCAGGCAACTGGTAAACATACTTGCATATTTATAATTATCCAACATTTACCTTTAGACAAATAATTTATACAAAAACTTACCAAACCCAGCCCTCACTTAAAGCACCAACGGATACAAACTAGGTAAGGAAACGTGTTCCCCACCTGTTTAATACCAACCCCGCTCTTCAATCACTGCGAGAATTAACGAGAATACGCGTATGACGTATGTATTACGTAATTTCCTGTGAAGGCGAGTTTCCTACACCTGCGCTGTGTCTACTTTCTGTAAAGTTCGTTGGCGTGATTATGAAAATCCGTATACTAGGAAGCCAGTGTAATCTGCATAACACAGAATGTTTGAATATGGTAACACTGGACGGATTCATCTCTGCTGCAGTTCAAATCAAAATAGTAAATTGTGTTCTCCTCCTTTTGTGTGTTGCCAGCAAATAGAAGGAATTGCATCTGCATATACAATTAAAATAGATATTCTATTTTTTGAAGTGAAAACTTCTTTAGCGGCGTTGAGCACTTTTTCTGTAATGGGTATAAATTCTTAAACTCGCGTCAGGACACGTGACCTGATCGGAAAAGCGTAGGACGGATGGATAGTAGACAGCTATAATCAAGTTTTCACTTCTGCCGGCACTCCCGGAGTGCAACCCGTCTTTTTTATGAATAATAGGTTGGTTCGTTCTTAGTTCTTTAACCCATTAAATGCTCTAATTACAGACACAATTAGAAAAGCGTTGTGTCTCGCGTGGATCCACGTCCTAGACACACGAAAGGTTAAGGGCAATATAGGTTTTACAATTTGAGTAATTTTTGTCATCTTACATAGTGTTTTTAGTTTAAACCTGTTGTTTGTTTAGTGCCTTTATATTATGTACTAGCTGTTTTCTGCAGCGGTTCCGTGTCACGTCATAGTGCACCTCAACGTCATAACTAGTTAGAAATTTATATGCCTTAATGTTTCTAGCTTCAGAGTTTTTGTTCAATGTTGATTACCACGACTGCGATTTCGTTCGCACGTCTATTGAGCTCATTTTTTTTTTAATTTGTTTCGTTAGTTCTGTAGAAACACATTTAACCTTGCTCCTTTATTATATCAGTATTGACAAACAAACAATCGTAGAAATAGTAAGCAATTCAGGTATTTAGCACCTATTTCTCATATCGTCAACCAATGAAAACGTCCGGGCGACCGTTACCAGTAACTGATGAGCCTGACGCGTCAGTATTGTGCACTATTGCCATCTATAAATCGGCATGCAAGGGTGTAAACAGATGGCTCCCACGTAAACGTATTCTCTTTGAAATCAGAGAATTTATTACATAAGGCGAAAGGCAAAACCACCATCATTCGACGTTAGTATAAAGTAGTCACATCATTCTGTTTTTTTTTTATTTCGGTTTTAGTTTTTTTTTGTTACCAATTATTACAACAACTGTGCAAAATTTCGCTGACAGACAAAAGAACGGTTAGACGGGCCAATGTACGGACTGATTAGGCTTAGTACTTAGCACGGCAACGGGACCTTAAAAACACAGGTGTATAATGCTACGCTTACTTTGAATATGACTTTCTTATTCAAAGTAAGCGTAGCGGAAAAGGAGTGAGCGCGTAGCAAAAGAGAAAAGCTTTCGTAGCACATGCGATTCGCGCGTAGCACGCGTAGGCACGTGTCTGCGTAGCACTGCGTAGGTGATAATTTATGTCAGTTTATTTTACTAAATGTGAGCCCCTCGACGCGTCAGCGTAGTTTTCGCGACATTTATCGTCAGTTAGATGCTTTACTGAATATTTGCCCCTGGCCGAGTCTGCCCCAGTAACGTTTTGCAGTGATTTAGTTACGACAGTAAAGCAATTAAGTCGCTGCACGAACGTTAGTGGTGACGATAAAAATAGCTGCTGACCGCCACATGCGGTAAATCACAGAATTTTCAGGTATGCAGACTAGCAAATAATAGTGGAGGTTTTGTGTAGACAAAAAATAGCTTTAAATTACCTCTTAGCATTTTTGTTTTAATTGTTTTATGAAAAAAGACCTGTCCTCTAACCACCAGCGTCTTTGCTTTGCTCACGAAGGCGTTATGTTATATGGCCTAACTATCTATGCTAATATTAAGTAATAGAAATAACACGAAGAGTTTCTTTGTCTGGTTTAACTCATTTCAGGAAGTTCTGGTTCAAATTAAAAAATCTTTTTGTGTTAGATAGTCTATGTATGTGAAACTGCAGAGGACCTTTATGTATAGACAAGCTTTTTGGTAATAATCAACGCACAATCGAAGCTGCTGAAGTTAGAAGCACAGCTATTTCTATTTATGACAATAAGGCGCATTAACGCGACTTTTGGAACTTCAAACGAACGGGCTATATTAGGGGATGAAAGTTTATATGAAATGGGTGGGCAAAACCGCTATTTATATTATGTGATACTAGCTGTCTCCCGCGGTTTCACTTGCGACTTAGTTACTGCTCCGCTCCCGTAGGCCCAAGCGTTAAGTTAAATAACAAGAACAAAACAATTAACACTTTTCCTAATGAAACAGCTACTATTAAAATATTCATTTCTTTCCGCCACCAAAGCCCTAAAAAAATTTCACCCACAATATTACATCAGTATAGATTTATAAATGAAAACATCCAGTCTGAATTCCTTGTAGAAATCACAACCTATTAATAAATTTTAGCAGAAACGGTGTTTATTTAAACCGCTCATGCATCAGAATATGATTAATTCACCCTTTTCATATTACGAACAAATTGTTTCAGTAATTGGAAACGAGTGTAAGAAGCTTCAATGTAATTAACTTGTGTAATTTGGTAAACAAATTTTAATTTTATAATTACATTTAAGTAAGCGTGTTACGGAGCCTCATTATTACACATACCTTTATTTGATTCGATTCCATTTGATTTTTTTTTTAAGCTGAGTGGATTTAAACTAAAAATATTAAGAAGAATGATATCTATAGCGGATGGATTTTCTGATACTTTTATAAACATGAGAACAAGGAAAAAAGGAAAAAATTGTTTGCACTTTTACCAACGCTAGATTATTCCTCAGTAAAAAACAACATAACATTAGTGTCTGAATGTATATTTCATATTAACGCAAAAACTGCTTCATGAAATCGGATCAAAATATTCCAAATGTCTGTATGTATTTGTTACAAATTGGTACAGAAACTAGTGGATAGAATTTATTAAAGTTTCTAAAAAATATCCTAAAGGTCGGGCTTACAAAAAAAAGCTGTGTTATCACACTTTTTGTAACTAACAAGACAAGTATGCAAATTAATTACGCATTCAATAGTAGATTGTATTACAAGGGCGCAAAGAAATATTTTTACGGCGAGGGCGTTTTTTGAATCCAGAGCGAAGTGAGGGATTCTAGAGTAGAATCCCGAGCTTTGCGAGGGATTCTTAAATAGAATCCCGAACGTAGCGAGGGATTCAAAGTACGTCCCCCGAGCCAAAAATATATTTTGCGCCCGAGTGATACACTCTACATTTCATCACCCCTATGAGAAAATAAAAGGCGCTTCATACTTTATTGTAAAATTATTATTGTAGCTGCTATTATTATCATATCTTGATAATAATGCTATTATTATGATATCTTGATAATAATAGCAGCTACATTAATAATTTGCTGCAAAACAATCCGTGAAAATTTTTACGAGAACTCGGGCTGTAGTTTGCGCGTTCCATTTCTATTTAAGTTTTTTTTTATTCAGCCGTGGCGTGACTATGGTATTGGACGTCGTACCAGCCATTCATTATTTGCGTTCGATTCTTTGGCGAGTTTTTAGGCGCACTTATAACAGGGCGTAAAACATGCAAAGACGCTCCAAATTCAAAAAGTGCGATTAAAAGTTACTTTTAGGCGCACTTTTTGAATTTGGAGCGTCATTATTGCCCGCTGAAAGTTTCTTATAGAAAACACCAACTTTGTGCGTACTTAAAGGGGAACAAAGTCGTCTTTTTCGAATAGGTGGTATGAAAAAGTTCTTGCATAATTAATTGACAATTTTGCTAGAAGTCGATTGATTGGTCCATTAATTTTAGTAAGCCTAAGAATATTTTTGGAGGATAAAAAGAAAAATACCACCACTGTCAACTTAATGTAAGCAAGACATATAGGTACTACGACGGCACAACCTGGACACTACATTCTATTAAACGGTGGCCAATTTAAAAACGTTTGCCCTGTGGCGAAAAATAGGTAAAATAGAAGAAACTTATATATTTTTGCGGTCACTTCGTAATTTTGTTAAGGGGTAAAGACGATGCCATCCCTCCCTTCTTAGCAGAGTCATATTGAGTCAGACTCCGGGCATCAAGACACAAATTTCTAACAGAAAAACTATAATCAAAGGATGCGTTTTCAGCCGTTAGATCAACGTCTTCCATTTGGATGAACGATGACACAGTATTCAAAAGTACTTTCTCTGTAGGGCGAACGAAAGCGAAGCCGCGGGCACGGCAAGTATGCTTTATATATTTGCAAAATGGATACACAAAACATGACCCAAACTTTCCTCCTAAAGATTTCAAGATAATGATCATGTATTTGTGACAAAAACAAGCTAATGCGACATAAGATCGGTTTATCGCAATACTGACAGCACGCCATTTTTCACCCCGACATAACGAAATGTCAGTACCAATGCAGACCTTTATCATTGTCAATAAAATGGTGTATAAATCAAACAAGCCGGCTATATGGAACACGACTGTGTTACACGATATCTCGTATATTTGTTACTGCCATTTATGTAGCTGAGTTAGCCCGAACTGCAAATGATTTGGTGCGAAATAGTTCGATAAGCAATCTAAAAAGTGTTGTGGTTTCCTATGTCAGTATCGAAATGTTTGCTATAAACGCATGGAAAGGTTCGCTTAGTGATACATATCTATTACGTTCATAATGGTATAAACACATAAAATAAGTGATTCCATCGCTATAATCTGCAATTTCAAATGCATCACAATGCCACTAGGCGAGCGTCGTGTCCGAGAGGTCGCGAAGGTGCCGCCGACTCCTTGCAGGGCCTTTGACTGCAGAATTCCTTTCTAGATTCCTGCCAGTGCTTTGTGACTTTTCTCCCGGTAATGCAAATCAAGGGAGCTCCGATTGCCCCTCGCAGCGCGCTATTCAACGAGTTTAATAAAGCGACTGAGAATCCTAGAGTGAGATGAAAAATTCAATTAGATATTTTTACGTTTTCCCTACTTACTCCTGTTGTCCCCGAGGGTAATATCGCTGGGGTGAAGCCATTGTCCCCGAAAGGAAATATAAATGGACTCATTTACACCAACCACTTGCAATCGTTTAATATTATTTGTGCAAGCACAACCTGATAATATCCCGCACAGTTGTTTTATACTCCTACGCTATGAAGTTCACTCAACTGTTACATTTGCATTGACATAATAAGCTAATGTGAAACATAAGAATGTTAATAGTATTATAATGAAGGGGTGTAAGAAAATATTGTTTATTTACTATAACACATATAAAGAACAGCAGATATCTGCAAGTCAAGGCCCTTCTTCATGAAAACTTTATTTTCTTTTTCCTCACTTTCACTTTCATTAATTCGTGCGTGCTTAGCGAACTAAAGTATCAAAACCTTTTCTATCTCCTTTCTTCAGGAACTCAGCAATTGTGTACAGATGAAAATCTTAATACATTCATTTGATTAAAAGAAATTCTTTGTAGCAGCTCGTTCACAGCTCGAATTCTAATCTGCCGATTTAGTTTGAGGAGTGAATTGAGCGGGATTCCTCGTCGGTCGGGCTTTGCTTTGTCCGGGAGTCCGCGATGCAAATCAATTGAGTGCTTGCGCCCGCCCCCGCTTCATAAAGCGATTGCACGAATACCTAGTCCTCAACGTCCTTGCACTTTCTTGCACGACTAGAATAGACAGAAAATTGCACTGTGTGGAATATTGGAATATTGCACGCTCCACAGAATATAATATTTTATAGGAAATATAAAACTCTTGTGGATCGGTGAGACAACTCAGAACTGCTTCGTTTTACGAGCACCATTCCAGTTTTATAACTAGGGTCGATGCAAACGCTGCTTTATTCATAATAATATGGACACTTATGTTACGGCCTATGAATTGATAATATGGTTATAAAGTATACCTAAGTGACTCAAAAATAGAATCTTCAAGTGACAAATATGTTTAATATAAGATTTGTATGTTTATGGTGTTCTATAAATTATTTATGCTTTCACAAAAAAAAAATACATTCAAAGAAAGTACTATAACATAATAATAAATGTGGTCCTATATTGCAAAGGTTTTATTGCTTTCAAAAGTGGCATGGTATGTAATCTCCTCATAGGGAAATTTCATCACTTTGAATTTGGTGTAATTTATCAAATTGCTCGGCGGGAATGCACATGCACCCCGGCTCAGCTGCGTGGTCACAGTCGTGAGGCAATTTTTTATCTCCCCTCTTTATCTGCACGTCAGTGGTGCGCTCCTCGGGGAAACATCGGAAGGGCGACGCTGAGGGTAAGACGCATTGGTATTGTGGTGGCGAATACTAGTTTTATGTGCAAGATTATCGATAAGCAGAACTTTCGGCGTATCTATGCACTTTATTTGGAAAACTTGTAAATTGCTAAGTGGCGTCAACATCTTATCTGCAATCATTTTATAGCTGTGACTAAGCTTGTGTCAGCTTCGTGCGTGGATGTGTACTTGTCGGGGGATTTAATTAGTGAAATGGTATAATTAACTGAAAATCATTTAAGTCATTTCAATATCGTAGTCGACAATGTCCTCGGCGGCTGAAGCAGTGGAGCCTGTAATTAATTTGCAGCTCGCAGGTAATTCATTAGGTTGGAATCGACCCGCTCGACACCAATATCGTAATTATTTCTACGAACCGTCGCGTCGTCGGTGCACGCCGCAGCTTTCCTAATTACATTCCCTAATTGAACTACAACTAATTTATACGCGCTTATTTGCGATCGCATATTTTAACGTATTTAAAGACACGTGGGGGCGGGGTTATTGCTTCATTACACTATGGAGGATTTGCGATTATTTTATGTTTAATGGAATACTTAAAATATCTTGATTTCTTTAATTCTGAATTTATTATTGAACCCACTGGTCATTTCTGTATATATCTAAATATATTTATTTTTTGTTAAAATTGCACCTAGCGGCTGATGGAACTTAATCGTAAACTTTTATACTTTTATATTTGCCTAAAAGAAAAGCAATATCAACAAAAACAAGCAACCCAGTCATTACACTCAAGGGTACAACAAAGTCAAAGAAAAAAATCATCAACGTAAAACTTTTAAACTCACTAAACGATATGACCTTCCCAAAATAAACATGGCTCTTAATTCCCATACATTTTTTAATGATTAAGGTATTTTATTAAAACAGTGTTTCATGGTTTCCCAGCGGTCGTATAAAATGAGAGTGCTCTTTTAAACAGCGGGTAAAAAGGTCCATGTAATTATAAAGGGAGGCTTTTTAACATTTTTTAACAGCTTTAAGGGAATTTGAAGTGGATTTTCGTCGCGATTTATACAGTGGTTTGCATTTAATTAAAGTACAAATCTTTTAGCTTCCCTTTTGAATATGTCTGATGACTTTTTGTCTTTCGACTATTTATGGAGTTCGGTTTGTAAATCGAGGAATGAGTTTGCTGTTTTTTTAAACTTTTCTCTATTTGATTTAATATTGCCGTTTCAGCTTTGAACATGAGTGTTAGAACGGCTTTCTGTTAGAAATTTAAGTTCAAATGCTGATAATAAGTTCAGTCTTAATAAAACCTAGGACTTAACTGGATAACTAAAGTGAGGGTTTTCTAGACATGCACATCTTCCTAATTCTTCGTGAAATACAGACTTGATATTATGTCATGGGCAACCGACACCTTCTGAAGTTCTGAAACTCAAAGATTAAGCTGAAAGTGTTGAAAGCTTGGCAACAGCTGCGGTAATAATCCTATCAAGCAATTTGATTACTGAGCTAAGCCTCTTGTTGTTTCGCTGTTCAGTAAGTAAAAGTGGAGTAACTTCAACTTGTGTAAGTAAGTACCCGACCAGTAACTCAAATTGAGTTGATTTCGCTCAAAGTCACGTGTAAACGAAATTTTATTTAGCCTTCCTTAAGGAAAATATTATAAAAATTAAATGTCAATACCATTTACTTAAGTTGTTTAATATTAAATTATATTAATTGAAACCCCACTCGTTTATTACTTTATTAGCTACCTTCACAAAGAAATTGTTTATTTTTGAACGTAAAGGCATACATTAGTTTCCTGGCTTCTTTTTGGCTTTTCATTTTGTTTATGACATTCGATTTGTTGACTATATGTGTTTATTTCTGTCATTTTGATGTAAGCGTGGCAAAATCCTGTTTCCAGTACATTTATTTATTTATATAGAGCATGGAAAACCTACAGCTAAATACATCTAGAATAACAATCAAAAAGTAACTGGTAAGCCAATAACAGGTTCTCGGTAATAGAAACTAAGAAGAAACAAAGTGTGAGTTAACTTCGCTAAAAGATCTTTGCTAAAAGTTATGACATTCAGAACATATAGATTTCCAACAAAATCCTTGTACGAATCATGTCAAGTGCTTACGGTAAGGCAGTTGTATTTACTTCTACTCCTTACTAAGCAACATAAGATCTCCCCATATAATGCTTCGGGTAACCACAATAAGCGTACCATCAGAGATGTGTGTCCATCAGTGAAATGTCATACAGCATCTGCTAGAAGACAGCAATCCTACATGTCTGTACATTTATATAATAAAATAAATAAAATAAAAAACTTTCACCCTCTTCCCTGTCCGGAAGCTAAAGTTCTACTAAAGGACTGGCTATTAGGCTTAGACTATGACCAAACGGAAAAATTACTTCCTTAAGTACACCCCGTGTCAGGAATACTTATTACAAGAATTACTCTACATACATTTACTTTCAAACATAAAACACAATTTTCATCCATGCATCCACACTTAACATTCACACTTTACAATATCACAACCACACCTCACCTTCACACTCTACTCATATTCATATTTACAGTTATTGTTTTTCCTTAAATCATTGTGTGCAAAACATAATTACTGTTGTGACATCAAATGGGAGAAGACACTGACTTCTGTAACACAGGTCTCTGAACCTAGCTCAGGAGTCAGGGACTTCATAGGTCTTGTGTATCCCTTTTTTTTGTGAATAAAATTTATTATTATTATTATTTGTTTGTATACATTTTTGTATCTCGGCGCGTATGTGCCGGATTTATAGAGAAACACGGGCCGAAGCCAAGTGCTACCCTAGAAGTAGTTTCTTATGTGAAAGATGATAATAAGTGTGATGGTGTGGTTGGACTTTGCGTTGCGCATGTGTGATGGTGTGTCTGAGTGAGTGGCTGTGTGTGAGTTCGTACGGTGAATGATGATTGTGGCTGTGATATTTGTGCCTCATTGTCGTTCTGTAAAAATTTTCGTACAATTCTGCAAGTGTTTAGAACAGCAGCCTTCTGTAGGGTTTGGTAGGTGGAGGGAGCTAAATCTAAAGTTTTTAAGGATTGGTGCAAATGTTTAGGTATGACACCCGTGGTAGACAGTACGATAGGTACAATGACAACGCTACTTAATCGCCACATTCGGCTAATTTCTATTTTTAAGTCTGTGTATTTTGACAGCTTTTCTGCTATGGTATTTTGTAGATTATGTGTATTCGGTACTGCTATGTCAATAATTTGCGCGGTTTTATTAATTTTATCTAGTAAAGTTATGTCTGGTCTATTGTAATGTGTTGTTTTGTCTGTAAGGATTGCTCTATCAAAATAAAGCTTGTGTGTTGTGTTTTCAAGAACTATTTCAGGATTATATTTGTAATAAGGTACAGGGGTTGCAGTTATTAATTTATATTTTAAAGCAAGTTTTTGGTGGATTATATTGGCTATTTGGTCGTGCCTGTGTTTGTAGTCGGTTTGAACAATCGCTTTACATGCCCCAGTAATATGCTGGATAGTTTCGGATGCGCTATTACATCTTCTACAAATATCAGAAGTGAGAGGAGCTCGCATGATATGTTTTTGGTAGTTACGGGTTACTATTACCTGATCTTGTATTGCTGTCATGAACCCTTCAGTCTCAGGGAATAAATCTCCTCGCCTGAGCCATTCGTTCGACGCTAACTTATCGACGTTAGGTTGGCACAGGTCCTGGCGATGTCTTCCGTGGAGTGACTTCCGGGTCCATTCCAGTATCTTTGTCTGTGTGTCAGTCTGTTTTTCATTACTTTGGGTAGTTTTATCAAACATGTTTAGTGGGGTCAGATTTCGTATTATTATTATTATTACTTTTGACTTAACGTTTCTCGGGACCCTTGGGTCCCGGACCTTTGGAAGGCGTACGAGGGGCCGAAGCCAACTCGCAGAGGCCCCGTAAAGTAAAGCTTTATAATGTGAAGAGGGACACCAACCGGCGATTATCCCTATATGCACCACTCAAGTGCACCTAAGGTCAACCCCCGGTTGGTGGTGGTCTATTGCAGGTCATGGAATAAAGAAAGCATTGGACTATGGGTTTGGGTTGTTGAGGTGGATTTGTTACCTAAGACTATTAAACGACTATGGCCCCTGCCTGTTCAATGTTTGTATACACGGATATAATGGCAGGGGGTGACTTGCACACTCAGTAAATGGGCCCCCGAAAACGGCCGCTAGCACATAGTGACGTAGCGACAAGGGGGCAACATATATCGAGGTGCTTGAGGAGTGAAGAGGTATTCCACGGCTATCAGGACAATCCCGGAAGTACGGTCAAGATCCCTACCAGCATCTTACTGGAACACTTCCTTCCCCCGAGCACGTTTGCTCTTGCGATTCTCCCCTCAAACCAGCCAATTAAGGCAAGAGTGAGGTGGGAGCCTTGTTCCTCGTCAGTGCTCACTCTGGCCGGCCAATGAAGGCAAGCCAGAGGTGAAGAACAAAGGGTCTCCCCGGAGGTCAGGTCCGTGGGGGTCGCTACTGCCCAACAGCTCGCCACAAGCTGCCCTGCGGGTTTATTATTATTATTATTATTAACTTCATTATTAAGAAAATAGAAAATTAACAATTTAAGAATATTAAAACTGTTGCGGTTCACTAAAGAAACCTTAACACACTAAAGCACCTTTTCGCCAAAGCCACAGTGGTAGTAAAAGGGTTCAGATCATGCTGCTTGATATAAATAAAAAATAAAACATAAAAAATAAAAATTATATTAATAAAACTATTTTGCCTGTAATTAGATGACGAAGTTGGTATAGAGAAGGGTAGGTTACATTTATATGACGTTTGTGTGTAGTTCAATTGTTAATCAGTCATATTACTTAACTAGCTTTTGCCCGCGGCTTCGCTCGCGTTAGAAAGAGACAAAAAGTAGCCTATGTTACTCTCCATCCCTTCAACTATCTCCACTTAAAAAATCACGTCAATCTGTCGCTCCGTTTTGCCGTGAAAGAAAGACAAACAGACAGACAGACAGACAGATAGACAGACAGACAGACACACTTTCCCATTTATAATATTAGTATGGATACCAGCCTATTACTGTCCCACTGCAGAGCAAAAGCTTCTTCTTTTACATTAACATTTAGGACTCATTCCAAAATCGTCGCGAATGTACTGCATCAACACTTGTAACTAACAATAAAAAGATGTTTTCTGATAATATAACATTTACTATTGAATTCGGAATACGAATTCCTTCTGGAAATTACCTGCGCGCTTACATTACATAAAAACATAACTTATACAGATAAATAAAAAGCAACCAGACTTAACTTACGTCAAGTTCAAGCATTGCAAAGATTACAAAAAGACATAACATAAATAAAAAATACCCATAATGTTGAACCCGTGTTCCTGTTTACACTTTCGCTGGCACGTTTTTATTTCAGCGACGCACGTGGTCGAAAATATATTGAAATAAAGACACACGTGACGACCGACCTTAGGAACGTGAAATAAAAGTTGTAAATAGGTCGATGAGTTTTATTTTTTTAGAAGTGTAAATGGAGTCTGTTGTACAATTCTCTACTTCCTAAAAGAACAAACCCTTCGTTCTTTTTAGGAAATTATTTGAACTGCAATTTTTTGTTTACTTAAAAACTGAGAGTTCATTTTACTCATCTCTGTGAATCAGAACTTTAATTACGAAAAAAACCAACTGCTTTAAGAATAAGAATAATTAATTTGTTATATATAGGTATTTAAATTGTCCGCTAAGTATTCTTTAAGCAATCTGTAGACTTACATGACCATAAATGTATAGATTAGCCAAAAGTATAAAAGTTGTAGATTAATTATTCATAAATATTTTATCTTTTTGTTGTCTAATTTTGTCTGCATCAATGTTTAGTATTAATAATGTACGAGTAAATATCAGAATATTGAAAGGAATCTTCGTAATAAAGTCACTTGTATCCTAAGCTTGAACCTAGAGCATCCACTAGACTACAACGGTAAGTTTTTCCAATTTCGCTGACCAACAACAGTTGCTTACATAAGCAGAAACTTATAACTACACAGGACTGCCGTCGACTATGGCGTTTGATCGCTTTGCCTCGCTTGTCTTCAAACTTGAGAATTGTCAGAAACTACTTTAATGGGCCGTCGAGACTCTATCCACGAGCTATCCACAATCTTCGTATTTACAAGGAATCGTATGATTCCAGTAAGGTGTTCGTTTGTCATAAATATTTCAACGCCACCACCAATTTGAGAAATGTTATGAGAATTGAATGAGACTATTGAATTTGAATTCATCGTGTAATATGGTTTTCTGTCAGGAATAAAATATAAACCTATTATTGTTCTCAAGGTAATTACTACTTTATGAAGGACCCATAATCAGTATGCTAAAGATACTCTTAAATCTTTTAGAAGGACAGCCTTCGTTTAGACTGACATATTAAATACCACACGTTACGTAAATTATATAGTATTTAGTTTATAACTGTCTGGGCATGCAGGTATTGAAAATCGATATTTTAAAATTCTATTATGCCCCGAGGCCTGACTTTCACTACTGTGTAATGGCACCTTGCCAAGTTCGGAAACGACCAATATACAAATTAAACCCCTGATTCATATATATTTCACAAAGCGAGGGTCGATGCCAGACTAGTGTCATTAATGTATATAGGGCCTCACTACATAGTATGGCGATTAAGAATAATTCATTGATTGCGCTTTAGATATCACTAGCTGTCCGTCGTGGTTTTCCCCACTTATGTTAGGTTTTTGGCCATAGCGTGATATTTTGTAGCCTAGGTGCTATACTGATGTACATACATATATGCTATGGTACTGTAAACTTGCAATAAAATTTCTTCTGTAGTTTTTATGTGAAAGAATAAAATTGAGTTCGAATTTTCCACCGTAACATACGAGTACATACAAAGCAAACTAAATAAAAGCTTTTAAAAACATTTATCTTACGAATTTCATATAAAATTAGTAGAAATAAAGAGATTTTACTGCATACTTATTTCTTTAATGAAGTAGCTGGTAATTGGTTATGTAATTGTGCCTTTAACGAATGTATATACTGAAAATAGGTACCGATCTCATAAAGTCAGGTTGTTGTAGATTTCTGAGAAACATGTAAAATGCCTACAAAAGCTTCTTTCAATTTATTGGATCTGGGATTATCCGGCGACCGAATAGGTTTTTTTAATACCCAATCGGATTAACAAATAAATTATATACGGATTGGTACGTATTATGCTCATATTGAAGTAATTTTATTTTATACTGAATTTATAACCTATCAGACAGTATATTATTTTCTATCTATATAGTAGTTAAATATCATACTGAAAATTTTACCATAAATGTTAAATTATTGCAAGATAACTATAAAAAAATATGAGTAAAAAGAAGGCTCTATTGGAATAAATAGACTATGCAATCAATATACTTTTTATTAGACATTAAAAAAAATGAAACTAGGCACTATCATTTCTTTGTACTAACAGACTAATATTCAGAAAGAGTTGGCGAACAGCCAATTAAGAGAAATACTATCCGTTTGGAAACATGAAATCATCAATTAAAACCAGCAGTTTTATTTTTTCAAATAACATATCCCGCACCCGCCGTTAGAATTTGTGCATGTTTGGGTAACTCAGCGCTCCCGGAACATTGGAGCCAATTAAACTTTTGAAACAAAAGTATTTACCCTGTTCCGACGATTCATATTTGGGATGGGTTGATGTGGGAGCACTTAATTCAATAGGTGTCAGTTTCAACAACACATGAGCAAACTGTTGGACAGAACAGGCTATTATCGGATGTTAATCTATTAGAAAAATTAAAAGCTTTTTATTACTAGTTTTGTTTAGCCGCGCCTTGTTCGACAAAAATGTGTGTTTACTTAATCGATTTAAACCATTTTTGTAGTTTTCCACCCGTTTTCAATGTGTTACAATGTCTAAAGAACGTTATGTTGGTCATTGATTTTTTTAATGAGGCCAAGAAGCGTCGCGCGCCGACTATAAGTAGTCTACTTAAATACTTCCCACGATGATCTCAGTAGAGACTTAATTTTGTCGGAAACATTTCAGAAGTCTGCTTACGAAGAAACTGGTTAATGGAAAAAAACCTCTTTTTTTTTGGAATAAGAAATCATAAAATGACTCTTCCCGCTTTGGGGAAAGAGGGAGGGAGTGTCAGACTTCTACTGACTAAAACCCACCCATGTTCCATGTTAGCCCTTTGTATTCGGGGCTGCGGTATTTCTTTCGAACAACCCGCAGCCCCGGCATGGAAAATAACATTTGGATAAAGAGAAATAGAAAAAAAATATTGTAAAAAACAGAAAATTGTTACAGTAAAAATGAAACCTTTTTGTAACACGCTCCAAAAATTCAACTGTAATACCTATGTTGCATATTTACACAATTCGTTACAATATGTCTCGTCCGGTTGACTGAACCTGATTTTTGTTTGAAAACCTTTACCGCGGTATCTCACTGGAATGCAATAAAATAAATTCACTCCATTCCAATAAATATTTACGTAGTGTGCGTGGGTAGGGACACTAATTAACTGCTCTACGTTTTGTGCATAAAAAGCGGAATGATCAGACAGTATTGCAACTATGTGCAACAGAAATAATCCATAATCATACTAATCCGTACTTCCGTACTAATATTATAAATGCGAAAGTAACTCTGTCTGTCTGTTTGTCTCTTCTTCACGCCTGAACCACTGAACCGATTTGAATGAAATTTGGTACAGATATAGTCTGGGATCTGAGAAAGGACATACAATACTTTTCATCCCCGAAATCCCCCAGGAACGGGTACTATTATTCCACGATTAATATCTCAAAAACAATGAAAAGAGGCTTGTCCTGCAGTGCGACAATAATTGCCTGGTATTATTATAGTCTTAATAACCAATAAAACGACCAGTTAATTACCTCATCTCAAAGTTCTGAAACTCCATTTAAATTGTAGAATTGCCTTATTAATTGGTCTCGGCTAGGTATCATGATAGTTGATCACTAAGTTGTGTGGCCGTGGTCTCTGGAGTGGGAGTTTCATCTCAATTAAACAACTCATGTCCGTTGGATCTCCAACACTTCAGCAGTACATAATTGCGAGAGCGGGCACTTCTATACACAACATGGCTAGATTAGAATTGCTCCCTAGTGCTACATCAAAGAAATATTATCGCAGAAAGTGCTATTAGTTAAGAGTAAGACGTTTTTGGGTCTAAGAGCCATTATAAGCGTTAAGAGGGGTGTTTATGAGACTTCTCGCTTGGTTTCTTCAAGTATATAATCAGAGTTAGAATGATCTTGCTAACTTGGAAAAGTTTTTTTTTTCTGACTATGGGTTGTTTTCGTTTTTCTCTATGTATGATGACTGGTAAAGTGACCGATACCAAAATATGTAATACAGTTATTCATGACACCTTGATTACAAACAAGATTTTCAAAGAAAATATTTTTTTGAAATACGCTCAGTTTTTTGAGTCGAGGTCTGTGCCATTTAGGTCGACGTGCTGTATCATGTAATTATGTATCGGGTACTAATTACTAGTCGTCTTAAAAAATATTTTTTTTTGTTTTTTTTTATCTTCAAATTTTTGACGATTTTACGAAGACACCTGTGGCGTTTAATTCCACTCGTTGTGATTGTATGTTTGTATTTACGAAAATTATCTACAGATATTTGATTGTTAGTACATTGTATGTTGTGTGAACCGTAAACGACTTTTATTCGGCTCCTACCGAATAAAAGTCGTTCTTAAAATCACTTACAATAATTATAATAACATTAAATGTGATAGTTAATCTTTGCGCGAGAATTGTGGTCCAGTTCGTAGTGAATTTTCTTTTACATTCAGGCGAATTCGCTTAAAACTGACCAACATTCGCCATTTTGATAAAATCGTATTGCGTCGTGACAACGCACTTTATTTGATTGGATTCTTAATAGTTTTTTTTACTATTGTATACATATACTAACAACTTACAATAAAAGACTCACTAATATTATACATAGTTTGAGATTCACAAAAGCAGGAAACGAATAATGGAAACATACGGAAATTGCGCACGGGCCCGAATTAAATTCTATTGTTATTCAAAAAACGACCGTCGGTACTACAAAAAGGGAGTTGAATACAATCTTCGAGCACACATTTTATTAGTAGGCTTCACATTTTACGAGCGGACTCGAAACCTAAATAAAAAGAGGATTCTTCATATGAAGTCCCTTTGTCATTTTTTTACGGTGGGCTGTCAAAAGCTTTTACGATTTCATCTATAGTCGGTCGGCGTTATGTGCGGCGTCTAATACCTGAAAATGAAAGAAAACCTCTTATTATAATGATGACGAAGTTGCTTTCAATATCACGGTGGCTTGTTCTCTTTTATCTTGCTAATGAGCCTCCTGTGTTATGGATTTCAAACGGATTTGTTTTATCATTTTCTGTTTGTGTATTTTACAATATCATTACGATTTTCTTTTAATAAAAGAAGTAAATGTCTTAAATTGTGTGTTTCATTGTCTTATTTGAAAAGAATACAATGGAACAACCTCGGCACTTCCCTTGGGCGTCGTAAAAGATAGTAGAGTTGATAATAAGGGCATAGGGCAGCTGAATTAACTTGCACACCGACAATATTGTTGTGCCAATTTGCCTGCATTGCGTAGTCATTATGTCGGTAATGGTGCCCTGACAATGTCAATAATATTTAAATAAAAACAACGTAGCTTACTTTTTAATTTTATAACGTGCATTGCAAACTTAGTTACATAAACATCCACAAGTTCAAAGTTGAAATACAAGTCACACAAAAGAGGCCAGAAGTATCTTGCAAAGTATAAGTTTTCATCAAACTTCCATAGCTCGCTGGCGAGTGGTCGGCAAACAAATTCAATGACCACAAAAAAGTTATGGGGCAAACTTCATCAGTGCTCTCTGCCCCGGGGAAAGTTCAACCTGAAAATATTTCGCACATAACTGTGGAAATATATTTTGACTTGGAGCGACACAGATTAGGACGCAATATTTCATTACTCACATAATCAGAAGCTCCTATATTTTATGGATCTTTGTTATCGGTGGCTAATAAAACTTGATACATTGCAGGTTAATCACAATCACGGTTATGTTAATAAATTAAACTAGTGAAAATAACTTATGGGTAAGTGGCAACCTATAACTACCATCGGATAACAAAACGATTATCCTATTTAACGACCGCGCGGGCTGTTGTCTAGTAGTCTATAGCCGAGGGATTGAGAGATTCAAAACGAATGTGAAAATTATCGAGCCTGTCAACGTTCTGAAGTATAGTAATGCATTCTCCAATATGAGCTCAGCATAGCTATGTATTTAACAAATAAACAGCACTATGAAGAGAATGGAGAATTGAGCTTGAGTCACGGACGTGATTCGAGCTCAGGAGACGGCATAAATGGATCGCGCGGCATTCGTTCAAGCTGGGGCTTTGTCGAGATTTCAACTTCATACCCCTAACAATTATTATAAATATTGGCAAAGCTTCTCCGTCTACTATATTCGTTTCTTCTGTGAAATATAGACAAACATTATCTACACTAAAAATCTACAATTCAGATCACAAATAGCTCCGTTTGGAGAAATAGATGGGCCCATTTATCTAAGGCTTTTTCTGAGTTATTCAATACAAGAATCGTTCGGTTTTTTTTGGAAAAGAATACATTTTAGTGATTTAGAAACGGTTCGCGAACAAAACTTATGAATTGTCACACATTTATCATGGGCTACGTTTGATAGTCCGTTTTATTGGCTATATTTTTGACGATAGGCTTCTAGAGCTTTCGGTGAAATGTGGAGACTTTTATTAGTCTTTTAGTAAAACACGAAGTTTTGCCCGACATTGGCTGTAAAACTTTATTCCCGCCGTATACTTTCGTACGGGAAATTATTTTGAAGAAAAGGTTCTTAGAACTGATATCATGACTCACCAAAGTAATATAATGTTATTAAAATAAAAAGGCTGTTAACGGACATTAAATGAACATCGTTATTGCTTAGATATTAACTTAAAATGGAATGGTCATCAGTTTTACTAAATAAAGTGGCCGCGTGGTGACTGTGTAATGTCTTATTTTACTATACAATTCTAAAAATCAAATCTAATTGAAAAAAAAAAAAAAAAAAAACAATTCTATAATAATACTACGTGCCGACAGTACTGCAAAATTTAAAACTGTGCTCCTCAGTTGAATGACTTGATTAAGTTGTCCTATTACGAATTTGGTACATTACATTTAAGTATTCTGAGCAGCGTTTGGAGAAGTGTTTTCATTCAACTCGGGCGCACTGTACTACAACTAAGCAGTCTTTTCACTACCCTGTATATCTCAATTTGAATGGCAAGGTTCCATACTAAGTTTGAATACTAAATAAGATGCTTTTAGTGGGAGCGCACGCTTAGGTAATTTTGTACCTCAGTCGAGTGCCAATGGAATCGTAACTATTCACATTCTTAATAAAATTTACTATATTCAAATTGCTCTTGTAAAGGCCAGTCGACTGTATTAGTTCCAGTAATGTAATCAGGCGGTCCTCTTTGTTGTCGGTAGAGTGATTGGTTTGCCCTGAAATCCTTTAGAAGATCCTTTTATTTGGTAAAATAATGACGTACTAGGTATCCCAAATGGACATCGTCCGTTCAATAACTGACGATAATCCCGATTGGATTCTCCAGAGAAATCTCGGTTAGATAGTTTGAAAGAAGAACGTTTCTGTAAGCACTAACCCGTTTGGTACACTTCAAAGAGCATATTGAACCATAGCTAGAAATTACTGGAGCAGTGTAATCGATGAGAGCACACTCCCTGCGGAACCCTAATAAATCCGCTGTGACCGGTGTTCATTAATTTGCCGCTGTCAAGTCGGTATCTGAAATTGTTGATGTTTTGCGCATGTTTGTGGCACAATTTATTGGCCCAATCATTCGTGGCTCTAAAGTTGAGCGGAGCACTTGATATGATTAATTATAATAATAGATTTTCCGCGGGTTAAATATCAAGTAATAATACACTTCGGGCTACCCTGTGTTAATTTGGGTACTAGTACAACCTATTATGATTTAGATTATTGTGTATTGTTATCATTGTGGCTGACTGATTTATTGTTTCGTGCGAAACCTAAATATAAAAATAAGTCTATGTTGTGTGTCATATGTCACGAGTCTTTGTTGCCTAAAAACCAATGATATCATTATGTCGCTTTTAAAATAAACCAATCTAACAAGTTTAACTACATAATGACAGCTATGTAATACGAAAATACGGCCTTTCGGACTGGTGGAAACCTAAATATTATTATTAGCTAGGCTAGTAGTAAAGTAGTTCTCACAAAGAGAAGGTACGAACATTGATCACCACGTCTAGAGTAAAATTGTATGTAACTAAAACATACTTTATTATCTTTTTATGCCTTTACTAGCTTTTGCCCGCGGCTTCGCTCGCGTTAAAAAGAGACAAAAAGTAGCCTATGTTACTCTCCATCCCTTCAACTATTCCGCTCCTTTTTGCCGTGAAAGAAAGACAAACATACAGACAGACAGACACACAGACACACTTTCCCATTCATATTATTAGTATGGATTATCACTATTTACATTGGTAATTAATTAGTTCAAGATGTCCAAGGTAAGACAGTAATAAGTTACAGATAACCTATCTTAATATCAGTTTTGAAAGACTGCAAAATTACTGGGAAAAGTAGAAAATTACACGGACAAAACATAAAAGTATCTAAAGGTACTCGGAACATTTACCAGTACATTATTTTAGTACTTACCTCAGTATTTAATAGCCGAGCTATTCAGGCAACACTTAGAGGCACTAGGTCCGACCAGCTGATTGGATCTTACCTTCTCCGTAAAGGAAATGAAGCACGTAAACCGTACCCGAGCAATAAAAGAAAATAGTATAATGTGCAATACCTTTTACAAATTAAAATGTGGTGTTTACTTTGGCTTCTTTTGCCAGTAAGCAGGCTCCGTTTTAGGGGACACACTTTAATTGTATCCTTACTCCAGGGAATTCATTTGATGCTAAACGATTCCAGTTTTCGAAAGTTCGAAAGCTTTAGACCCCAGAGATGGGGTCTTAACAGTGTTACAAGTATGAACATTCCGGTTAATCATGTTTCAGCGATTTACATATTAAAATACGACTTCCTATTTGATACAGTTTTAAGGAAATGCAGCTAATACAAACTACTTTTGTGGCTTTCTTAACAAAACTGCCAAAATAAATAGCTATAAATTAACATAATACATCAAACTGAAACTCTAAGAATAAAAAAACAAAATAAATAAATTGGAGCCGTCACAGGAGTGGCAGGAATAAAGTTATATAACTCAAGTATTTTGTGCGAGTGCCACGGCTCCGCAGCCACTCTCAAAGTGTTTTTAGTGAAATCACGAAGCGAATCTCCAAATTTATCGCAAGATCCTACTTCGAGGATATCATAACAAACGTAATAAAAACTTTTCCGCAAAATATTAGTTTTTCGGACCATCAGAGTTTACAGAGGACTGAAAGACAACAAGAAATGGCTGTTCATTTATTCCGCATTTTTAACTTAAATAAAACTTCGCCTTGTTATGATCGACGTTCTCTTAAAACCGGGTTATATAAACTTTTAGAGCCTCTCATTATTTTTTCAAGAAATCGGAGTAATTTTATGGATCCAAGAAATAAAACGGTATTGCTGTTAATACAGTATTAGAAGCTCCTCGGATGGTATTTCCTAAGTGATACTTTCTTCATCTCAAGTACCTATAGAGTGTTGCCCTAATAGATACTACGTGTTGCCATTACGGCTAGTGGTTACAATTTGCGCCAGGAGCTTTCACCTAACTTAAAAGGGCTCCCCATCAAATGGGCGGTATATCGAAAACCCATTCGAGTAATTTGAGGCGAACCGAAACGACATTGTCGCTTAAGCGATTCAATCCTACGCGACCGCGCCGGGACCTACACGACGATTTGAATTTAAGCGATTTTATGTGAGCGGTAATGTCACCGTTGTGAGCGCTTTGTCGCCAATAAATTATATTTGCTTGTTCGTTTACAGCCTGTTGTTTGCACGGCGGACGAGTGGCAGGCGGGCAGGCCGTGTTTACACGAACATCGTAGATGACTGATAATCGTTTTACGGCATTCGTTTATGTCACAGATAAGGTTCGGCAATCACGAATCCGTTTGTCTCTGTGTGATTTTTTTCGTGTTCCATGTTTAGTGCCGTCTCGGATTGATAGCAGCCCGCATTTACGACTGAACTATACGCGTCTTGCACAACTTTGTTCCTGATTTGTGCTTTCAGTTGGAACACTGTGAAATAATGCGCCGTTTATGTGGAAGTATTTCTAAAGTAAACAAAAACAATGAATAAATTCTCTACTCTTTCTCGAGGAAGATCGTTGAAATAGTTTATGTTTCTTGTATGTCCCAGTTGGTAGTTGGACTTTCATGGCTTTGTCTCACAGGACTTCTACGCAATTTCAACTATAATTAAAGTACATAAGCGTCGAACTTGTAAAGTATTGTTGTAGGAACTGGAAGTGGAAGTGAATGAATTTACGCTTAAACAATTTATTGTTTGCCCTAGAGTGAATGTAAACTGAAAGATATTAATGTTTTAAGAAACTCTAATTAATCAATAATGGTACTAAATGATTGAGTGTTCGTAAACTTATATTCATAACTTTCGCATATCTTGCACAACGGTGTGACTGACACCAGAATTTTACTATCGTCAATCTCGCCAGCGATAGCGGCTCAATCGGCACTGATATGTCTACACGTGTATTACGCGTATTACAGGCTTTTACTTGCTGAAGAAATAGTCAAGCTACACGGTTAACGAGTTCACTAGCTCGTGTGCAACCCGCCTAAACCGGGCTGCAGTCGACAAACTTTAAGTTGCATTTAAATGTGAATTTGTTCGTACAAGACTTGTGTTGTGACCGTGTGCTGCCGTTGTAACCGTCTGGGACTTGACAAATTGTGTTGTAAGATTTTATTCTTTGTCTTAGATTTTGTTTGTATTACATAATCATGTTGTGTTGTGGTCGTACATTATTTAAGTGCAGTCTTACGAACACACCCGGAAAAATATGTTATTTAATTTATGTAAGTGAAATAAAACTCAATCACTTCCTGGTAGTACGTTTTGATCCTGAAATAACAATCATCTTCCTCAATCCTTTAATTACCCCCTTTTGATCGACAAATTGGTTCCAGTTCGAAATAAGATCTTCAATTACTGCGCTAAGGATCAAACGAACATATTTCTTAAATAAATTTTAAATATCAATAAAAGTGAGTAATTAAAGAGAGCAGTCATTTTCTGTCCAGTTATATAAGCTTCTTACTCTAAACAAATACTTCATCAACTCAAAAATAATTAGGAAATACTCCGCCAATACCGGGTTATTACGTCCTGTGTTCAGAAACCCGTGAACTTTCACCAAATCAATCGTAGACCGGGCAATCAATAAGAAATTTATGGAAAAAAATATTGGAGCATTTTTTTCGTCAATTTACCGCGTCAATCGTTGACGTAAATTAAATTGCGCGAATTAATATACGTAGGTACATTTACGCCGTAATGTTGGGGCGTACCTCCTTCGTCGTGAAAAATGGAATCACAGCGATGAACAATTTGTCATTTTAATGTTTTCGTGTCCGCAACCGGTACCGGCACTATGGATAGACAATTTATAACGCGTGTCATATCCCCTTTGTATGGCAGAGGAATGCAATTTGATGGCGCGTACATATCGTGCGAATACCGAGCAAAGTGTGTACGTAATTGTAACTTTATGTTGCGTACACATATTGTACACATCTCGAAAACGCCTCCCTTGCTTCAATTTATGCTGCGATTTGCTCAGATTTTACGATTTTCTTATTTATTTTACCCTTAGATGCATCAATGGTAATATTCGGGCCTTTGAAAGAGCTACTGCTAAACTACAGATCTAAAATACAGTTAATTTTCTTAAAAGTTTTACTTACGTTTCATTATGCATGTCAATTTGATAAATGCCATTCATTACAGAAAATTAAAAACTACCTACTAAATCTTAGATTCAAAAACCCAAGCTTTATATTTTTTTCCGAAATCTGTCTTTTTTATAACCAGTATGACATCATGTAGATCATAACACATCTGTACTAATAAAAGTTTCCTTAAATTATATTTTAGTAGACTTATCCCCGAGCCAGTCGAGACGTTCACGAGATAAGCGTAATATTATACCATGAGGCTACTGAAATTCCCACATCATAAAATTGGACTCGCGCCGCCGCTATAAAACTGATCATTTATTTTTACGACATCGATCCCTAGGTTAATAATTGTGTCGCCATAATTTTTTCCAATTCCCATACATTTTACTATGAGTTTTTTACGAGTCCAACGCACTTACCTGCTAGTGGATTTAGTTTGACATTTTGATCGCCACTTACATGTTTGTTGACTTTATCAAAAGAAAGCTACTGGATAACTTAATGTAATTTATAATTTACGGGTACCTTTATTTAAAATATTTGAAAAATGCCATTTAAAATCTTTCTTTAAATGTTTCAACTACCTTTCATACAGTTTATCATCACGTAACGTGTTAACTCGTAAAATATACTACACGCCAACGACACTGGTTTACAGTAAGTAGTTCCCGAGACGCCTTTAATGATCCTCCTTCGCTCCTTAACCGTTAATTAATGTTATTAATCCGAAGGCACGACCACCTTGTTTTCCTTAATTGGTCCCAGTTTTATTTCAGAGCTGAGCTCTAGTTTCCATGATAGAGTTTATGTCAAAAGTGTCTGTTACGTCCCGAAATGTGACAAACGTGGTTTTGTTTTCATTTGAAATGTTGGTCATTACGAAATAACGTCGATGGTATGAAGGGTAATAAAACTATCTATAAGTAATAAAACTTAATCAACCTAGTCTGACTAGCTCTAATTTAATATCGTTGATATTGTGAGGCAATCAAAGGCAAAGCTAATTATTGTCCGGTTAGACTCAAAAGTTCAAGGGCACATAATGATCTAAAATAACAGATAAATAATAACAGAATCCGTTAGTTTATTTAGTTGTACATATCCCTAAAGAACAAATAGGGAAATAGACAGCCAGAGTGCAAACAAATAGCGAACTAAATCCTCTGTACTGAACAATTCGCCGAATCGCAGACACAAAGCGAATCAACCTGATTTATTACATCAGGCCGATGCAGTGCTGACACGGAACAGTAAAACCAATGATGATTTTCTATTTTGTGTACCAGTTTAGATAATGAAAGGAAAGTTAATATTGTTTTTGAAATATTTCATGAAAAGTGAGAGCAGAAGAAAGAGAGGGCAATAATAGAATTATTTTTCAGAGCATCCGCTGAGCCAGCAGGGGTCGTTATTCAATTACAAGGGAGGGAAAATACGAGGCGATGTTTACCTGTGTTGCTGCGGGCCATCCGACCGAATCTTTTTACCATAATTACGTATACCGATGTATTTTTAAGTATACGCACCCCTCTTAAAGATAGCGAACTTAATGAATTCGGTGCGAGAGAAAATCTCGCTCATTTCGATATCCTACGTGATATAAATTGCATTTTTACGAATCCTGTATACGCCGGCGGTTGATGCTAGATCGAAAACCATTTTTGTCATTTATTCGCAATAATCCAATATGGAAGCGGGTGCGCGTGATCTCATTGACACTAAGCTGGGCACGGGTTGGTATCCATTATTCATGGTGTCCAACCCGTCGTGAATAATATTTGATGCGGTTTTGAAATGGCATACCGTTAGAGAAACTTCAGTTTCGGAGAATTTACTGCTTCATTAGAGGCGATGGGTTGGCTGGTAAATTTGCTATTTGTTTCTGATCTCGGCCACTGGGTGACGTTTCGAATTTCAAAGGAATGAAAGCGTCCATGTTATGCGAATGTGTCGTGTTCACATGGAAGGCTTAAGTATAGGCTGGCATGAATATGTGAATACGTTATTATGAAAGACGAATGTAGAATTTTGAATGGAGCTGCGAGTGTTTCTAATGTAATGAATATCAATTTCTGCGTATTTAACTGCGTTTGGTTTCGTGTTTACTGAGCTGACCGTTCAAACAGTTCGGAAGATGGAAATTTAATTAAGTTTTCTGGTTAACATTTTATATATTGAGGTATGACTTTGTGATGGCCTAGTGGTTAAGGCGCCCGCCTCTCATGCAAGAGAGCACCAATGTGACTTTTTCAATTCATATAATGTACTTTCTAAAGATTACCTTGAACATCACATACATCGGTGAAGGAAAACATGGTGAGGAAACCTGGTCTTATAGTGAATGAAATAATTCCGAAATCGCCAATCGGTCTTGAGCAAGCGTAGTGATCAATGCTCGTGCCTTCTCTATACGAGAAGAGGTGTTTGCCCTGCAGTGGGACAGTTATAGGCTGGTATTATTGTGTCTTTATTATTTACAAAATGATACCTGAATTTATGTGATTTTCAATTAATTGCGCATATTTTAAGGTTGTAAGAACTCAAACGCGAATAAATATTATTTTAGAAGCTAACCAGTTAACTAAATGAGAGCCAGTATCAGTAGTAATAAGTCTTATGAGCAATCTCGGTCAGCGATCACTTACAATAATGCGCAGCATTATACCCTCATAAAATTAGTTAACGAAAGACGTTGGCACCAAGAAACGGAAGCTTAAGCTTTACAAAATACGTAATCAGTGTTTTGGCACCGTTGTACACCATTTTTGGAAGGAAAGTACAGACAGTAATTCTCATTTAGCTTGTTTATTCATGTATATGTTAGTATATGAGTGTATAAATATATGGTTGATCCCGTCGTCACGGCAGCGTGTCCAGGGGCGACTCATTTTAGATAAGGAGTCCGTGGGTTCCTCGCTTCCTCCTTGTTGACTTATTGCGTCTATCGCGGAATCGTCGCAATGCCGACCATTCCCTGGCAAATTGTGTATTTACCGTAACAAATATATGTGCGATATTTTTAGTCAAATATGACAATTGAGCAGTTACGTAAATTATGTTTTGCTGGATGTTTTTAGAGAAAGAATAATGTTTTTTAGCTAGGCTGGACAGGGAATGAAAAAGCAATTTGATAAAATGTCTTATTTTATTTGTCAGTTCCAAGAATTGGTGAGATTTATTAATCTAGTACCTAGGCTATTTCGCGCGTGACTGCGGCATTTGAGGGCTCTTTTTGAATTTATCTTCTTTAAGCTTACTGAGTACGTACCTTTTAATAAACTTAACGAAATTAGTTTTCTATATTTACCAGATGTTTCCTGCGGTTTTGCCCGCAGAAGATTGAATTTCCCCAAATCTTTTTGCAGTAAAGTTTATAACAAAGCTGAGTCTCTTGTTCTAAAACTAAATTAAAGTTAAATATATCTTTCTCTTTCCATTTTAGAAACGGACAAAAGATTCAGATAAGTTTAGTCTTGTCAAATTAGTCAGCGCCTGAAATAAATCAGGCACTCCCTTCTGCTCCGCCCAGAGCGGGGTAATGAATCATTAAACTGTGTCCCTTAGCTAATTGACTACCCCTTAAACCTTCGAACACACGTGGTTCGTACAATAGAAAGACAATAGCAGCGCAACAGCCGGCTGTCGCTAGGTCGTCGTTAAGGATTAAAACAAAAACAATTTTCCTACACAAACGGCAGATAAATCTCCACCAGTCCGCTTTGCACCGGAGTTAAAACAAAGAGACAACCGTTAACTACCTCAACCGTATCTGAGTACAGATATAATTAGGTACAGTCGGCATCACATTAAGTTAGTTCCAAAGCTGGGGCATGCGGCGTACGGAGTGACAGCCTGCCCTTAATGCGGTTAAACAGTTAAACAGCTTTAAGCCTACTGTAGTCAGTGTACCGTTAGCTAACTTGTAGCTAAGCTTAGCTGGGCTTGTGGTTCCGTCTTCATTAAAGGACTAGGAACTTTGGATTTATATTGGGGGTGTGCATGGGGTTGGGGTGATTATTGTTTTTCTTATAGAAAGTGTGTTTTCAAGTCTTAATGTTTTCTTAAGTTACATGTGAGCTTATAATTTATGGAAAAAAAGTGATTTAGTAAAACTCCCTTAATCTTGCAAGTACTTTACCGAGTTTGATAGTGAACTAGCTGCGCCCGCGATATCATTTGCGTCTTTGGAAGTTAGAATAATCGTAAAGTTTATTTTGTATGAACTTTCTACAATTAAACAAAACATAAATAAAAAGATATAATCGTTCTAAAGTTAGGGGCGTGGCCAAGGAAAATAGTTTTTTTATATACACAAATATCTCGGTAAACAAAAAAATATGATAGATTAGTTTTCTACGAAAGACGCTGTCGGTGAAGTTCTTTTTATAATTCTAGGAACCTCTAAAAATATTTATTTAAGAAAAGTGAATTAGATTGCTAATTAATTTATGTCTGAGATCTTTTTTCAGTACACGTATTTTGTGATCTTCCTACGACTATTTTAAACAATTTATATTACGGTGAATCTATTAGCTAAGCACTAGAGATAAAAAAATTACATATACGTATGAAAGTTATGTCGAATATCAAATCCAGAGTTAGATCAACATAATAGGTTTTCGTAGACATTAGCCTAAATCTTGACTCTAATTTAATTAATGTACTATTATTATTATTTAATATTCAGTAACTGTACTTTTATGGCGTCAATTAATAGGGTCATTCATAAGGATCAAATGCTTTAAACAAATATGATTAATTAAATTAGAGGAAAACTATGAAATTTTACCTTTTGAAACCCAAGGGCGAATTTAACCGTCGTCTTTCAATTAACATAAAAATCTTAAGATTTATGGTTTTCCTTTAATTTAATTACCCATGTTTGTTAGAGAGATTTAGTCCTTATAAGTAACCCTAACGTTTCATGTCATAGAAATACAGAGTGTTACTTTTTTGGATTTTAGCCGGTTCGATTCCCGGGAGTGTTATATGTGTGGCGAATAAGATAATGATACCTATCTTATAGTATACGTCGCCGAAGCTTTAACTCAGCTAAAGGAAGAATTTTAGACTATTATTTTTAAATACGGATACTTTTACTATAATCTGAAGTAGGTACTGCTGGCACCGTATAAATTCCAGGGCATCATAATTTCCAATATCATTCTTTACCTTTTTTGCCTTCATAAAATTAATTCCAGTTAAGTAGATTATTTATAGCTTCAGAAAGTAGGTTCGTTGCGTGAGTTGCACGTGCTATGCATAGTAATTAATCATTTGTTTTAACTACCAAACTTCCCGATTACCCGTATGAAGGAGGCGGGCCAGTAGTACAATACGGCCGACGTAACTTGGCGAGTCTGAACATAGGCTTTACGAACGTTAGCGCACGTACAGTCATAAACAAAACTGTTATGGGCATTATTTATTTTTAAACCTAAATACGAATAAAACAATATAATACAAAAACTAAATTTCAATAAAATAAATATCAAAACGTTTTGAGACAGAAAGCAATAAAATAACTTATGAATTAAAGATTCAATTTCAATAACTCACCTAAAACAATTAACGAAAACTTTTGTAACCGCCTGCACTCAAGACAGAGATAGCAATACGAACACGACACCAATGCGAACGTATGACAGAGACATATCACCGCGTACCGAGCATTGCCGAATACGCACGAAGATTTACGAAGAAACCAAAAAGGGTTGTCCAATACGCGTGTGTGATGATGTTGTTTAATCGATTTTCATTGAAATCAATTGTAATTAGGTACTATAATAATATTTATATTATTACTTTTTTAAAGGTTTAAAATATTCTTAAACAGTCGTTATTTAAGTGGTTGTTAACATTTAACTAAATCATCAAGAAAATAACACGCTATTGGATTTTATTATAAGAAATGTAATTTAATTTACTTATAAATCCACGAGTATAACATGTTGTCAAACATTTACTATATTTTTGAATTTATTACGTATAAATATCTCATATAAACAAAAATCAATCAATTCTAAATCAATAAATATCGATTGCGATTTTTGATCTATGAAAGGGTCCTAAAAAACGTTAATGCGCAGCCTTCTGCGCGAAGTTCAGACTCGCCAAGATACGTCGGCCGTATTGTACATCATGATAATTACATTCTCCTTGCTTTTCTTTACAAATAACACTTATTTTTTAACTCGTATTTCCTTTGTTTTAAGTATTGTTGCTGGATTTAGGAGTGTAATCATCGTAAAGTTATTATTGCTGGCAAGTTGTTGTCATTTTTTTTTTGTTTTCAAAGCTGTAGACAAATATGTTTAGTTTAGTCAAAATAGAATAGAAATAATCGTTTCATTTGTTTGAATTCTTATCAAAAATCAAGAAATAGTGTCTAGTGATACATAAATGTTGTTTTTTGTCTTTATACACATGCATGGACCTGTGTTTTAGGACACAGTGAGCAACCCTGTATCCCTGATTAGTTGCTAGGGTAATGCCTTAAATTGTTAGGACAAAGGATTATTTTGTGACGTACTAAACGTTTACCAGTTTTCATTTGATTTCTTGTTGTATGAGAGTAGCCTATGTCTTAACTAATTCAATTGACTTTTTTTTTATTTCAGTGCGCCTAAATATATATTTTTTTTCAGTTAATTAAATACATTCTTCTCAAAAATAGTTTATTTCGATGTCAAAAACATGATTCCAATTATCAAGTTTTCGGGACCAAGGGGCAACCGAAGGAACATGAGTGCGTTTTAGTCAGTAAAAGTCTGACACGCCCTCCCGCCCCGCCCAAGACGGGAGAAGTCATTTGATGATTTCACACTCACCAAAAAAAAATCCTGTTTAGTATTTTAAAGAAATTGTATCTTTAAATTAATTATTAGGACACATTAGCAATGATAGATGGATAACAAAACATAATTTAATAGTTTTAACACACATAATTTGTTGAGTAGGTAGGATCTATTTACCTAACAAATTATGTAGTTATTTAAATATGGTCAATTAACGTTATGTAGAGGATATTACACACTACAATAATTAATTACAATGATTACTCAGTAATCTAGTGCTTTACTATACTCAAGTTACAGGCCCTTTGTGTGGTTCGTGTTTCAGGAATATGATAGTATCGGACGCGACAGCTATATGATGGATGTCGGGTCTATGTTATATGAACTATATGGATATAGGTATTCGTTAGTTTGTAATTCTGTGAGAGGATTAGCAGCAGCTGTGTCAGGTACGAGGTGGTGCTTTTACATAGATTAATTAAAAAAACAACTGAGTATTAATACGATTATTACTCAGTTGTTGTTTTTTGCCATGCTTTCATCTGTACGTTAGTATATGTAATCGACACCTTTGATTTTGATTTTGCTCTATTTGAATGATCAAAATTCATCTTAAACTTTGTCCTGTCAAAGACCGGTGACAGAGCAATAATAGGAAAAAAAAATTACAAAAAAAAACGCTCTTAAACAAGATTTTACTAAAAATGAAAAATAAATAACAGTTTAAATATCACAAATAAAATTATAGTAGAGGCCTGCAGTAGCAAAAAGAAATTGGCCAGGCTATTAGGATCAAATCACATTAGAACACCAGGTTGCACAACTTGGTTCGCGCCTAATAAAATGTATGTAATGTATGTACTGTTTGTCACAACTGGCGGCGGCACCAACTGCGACACCCCCATACATTTTGTTGGTGGCGCGGGACTATATTTCATTAAAGGTCATAGCTCATTACAGCCACCGGGCAGCCACTCCGCACCGGATCGCCTTATAACCGAGGCGATCCGGTGCTGCTACGGAGTTGATATAGTGAGCGCATGCCCATACAAGTCCATATAAAGAATACTAGCCGCAGGATGGATCTCGCACATTTTTGACCAATACGATTGTATGGACTTTAAAAAAAACTTTTTGACCTCTGAGTTTGTTTCGGATGTTTCTTCTCAGAGCAGTCCAGCTACGAAACACCGGCCCCATCGTTCGCTTAAAATAAATAAAAAAAAACAAAATTTGACGTGTAAAAGTGTTATGATATAACCTATTTACAAAATAAATATGATTTTATGATTTTTTTTTATGAGGAGGCGAGTCGGTGCGGAGTGGCTGCCGGGTGGCTTTAATGGGCTATGACCTTAAGACACCACACTCGTCGTTTCGTGCCTTTTCTGTATGAAAAAAAGTCTCATACAGAAAACGCATGGACATTGAGCACCACATTAATTACGACAATTTTAATGCTAGGTTTCCTCGTGACGTTTTTCTTAACCGATGTCAGTGTAGTCTTAGAAAATACATTGGTCTTAGAGCCGAACAGAGGTTGGCGCTTAACCTGGGCTATCACTGCATGTTTGAATGAGCTAAGTAAGAAAGTATTAAGAAAATTCGTATTGTTTGGAGCTCTTTTGACATAGATGTAAATGTTTTTGGTCTTTACTAAATAAATCTATTTGCAGTAGTGAGATGCAGAATGAAGATTAATGAAATACCCTGGTACGTGAGCAATGACCACCCATGGAGCAGTGTAGCATAAAATTATTTAAATACAATTAATTGGTCCAGACCAACTCTCCATTTATTGTACTATCCTTAAAAATGTACACTATTAAGTCCTCTGCATAAGTATGGTTTAAATACAAATTACGTTGACTAAGTCAATTGCGCGTCGACATGAGCGTGGATTAAGTTAGCCCCGTTTCTAGTACAAAGGCCAGGCATGACAATGACAGTTAGCTCTACTTGTTCACACCCACCAAAGTATAGTGCTGATAGCATCCGCACACGCCACAGGAAACCAAACCCTATAGCCACAACAATAAGGCGAATGACACACACAATGTTGGCAAATTCAAGGGTAAGTTTATCTTAGTGAAAACACGCTAAGCCAAGTTTCAGCCGACCTCGGGTTTTGACGAGCTTTGTAGCTGTAAAGAGAACTTGTATTAATTTCCACTTAATATCGTTTTGTTAATTACGTTTCTATCGGAGCATAATGCTTTAAGTTTAATTGAAGTTAAACGATTAAGCACGGTGGGCGCGTTCAGTAATTGTAAACATTTAGATTGTTTGCGCTTAGTGTGAGATGTTCATTATGTAACTATTCTGTAATTAGGGCCGTCTGTTAGTGTTCAGTGGGTCATGTAAGCAGCAGAATGGTTCATCATCTATTATTGTTTGCATGTGTTTACATATAAATAACAATATTAATGTTTCTGTTAACATGGCTATATCTTTATTAGCTTAATGTTCAGTAAAATAACTGCACTGACTTCGTTACGAGAAACGACTACTAAGATACTACTAGAGCATAAAATCGTGAGACGAAGCTTGTCGTATTTTAGTGTTTGTAGAGCCTTTGAAGAGCTACAACCGCTAAGAGAAATATAAAGTTGGCTTACCAATTCGATCTTAAAGTGTCTTAAGTTCTAAAATCATTGCCGTTCCGAATTGCCACAAATTAAACAATTCTCTCTCCACTATAAGTTTGAACGCCTCCAAAACTGGGTGTGGAATAAAATTAATAAATAACAAATGGCGACCTATTGTCGAAGTGATAGAAGTGGAGTTTGTTGAGAAAGTAACTTAGCGCGGCGGATATTGAAGTTGCGGGTAGGAAACCACTCCGTAACGCAGTCACACCAACTGTTAACTATGTTACTCTCTGATGTTTTGTTTGCTTCTCCCGCGTTACGAAAAAATAACTGGAAGAAATGTTTTTCTTTACTTTATTTTACTAATGTTTTGTGCTTTTATACTTTTTTTATTTGATGAAGATTCTAGTCACAAACCTGGATTTAATATTTTTAGGAGACATAATTAAGATAGTTTTAATTATCGATATAAAAGACAAGCTGTCCGCCGCGGTTTCGCCCGCGTTATGTTAGGTTTTTGGTTAATGCTCTGCTGGGTCATAGCGTGATGTTATGTCGCCTATGTATTATTCTGATGTGTTTATAAGCTATATTTCTGTAAAGTTTCATCAAAATCCGTTCAGTAGTTTTTGCGTGAAAGACTAACAAAAATTAAATATATAAACAACTTTCCTCTTTAAAATATTAATATAGATTATGATGATGACTTTTACTAGTGAACTATTTTCTTAGACTCACATCCTTTAGGTAAGTGTCTATCACATGTTCAGAAGAAAAAAACACTTTTAGGTATTATAAGAACCACATAACCGAACAAGTATTAAATTTTCTGAGGTATACCTATTCAATTATATGGCGTTGTCACAGAGCGATGTTACCCAGAAATTGAGCGATGCGAATTTGTGACATTATGCGCAAGTTCGAGGAAAATCTTGTATATTTGTTTGTCACAATACAGAAGCCCGTATTTCCTAACATCAACCACTAAAAGAGCGTTTGCCTTCGTATACCGTAATATTCTCATTACATAAAGATATCAATATAAAATGTAATTTCAGCGTCGGCTGCGATAAATCTAGCAATCATTCTCATCCAATGACGCGACAGCAACCCCTCATTTTTCCACAAGACGTATTTTTATAAAATTCCTCCAAAATTAGATCACATTGCGTATCCGCGGACATAAAAAGGGTTCACAATATTTATCTAGGGCGTATTAAATAACGGTAGCATTGGAATAACAAATGCCCACCGTTGGGACCAACAATAGCCCGAATATATCACGACTCAAGCGCTAGAGGGCCGCAATTTCCGAAAGAGCCCGCAAACGGCTATGTTCGTAACTCTAGTAAAGCCTCGATTTAACTTGGTATTGGCTACTAAATATTTATTGAAAATATTAATACTTGTTGATGATATTCACCTTTATATAATATAAATCCGCATTGGAAGGAGGTGTTGCGAATTTCAACACAATTTTATTTCTCGGCTACTTCTTTCCGCACTTCTTTATGCAGTAATATTGAACTCATTTTTTTGTTGCAATACGTTAATGTTTTAAGGCGGATTTTTTGTTTCTTTTTCTTTTAAAGGTAGATTAAAAAAGGCGTAGGCGCAACTGCTATATCATATTAACGTTTCACACACAAAATGACCCCTTACTTAGATCAATAGTTCAAACGACACTACGCTTTATTTACAAATGGCAGCATCCCGCACTAATGATTGACACAAACTAACGATTACCGCCGATTTGCCGATTATCGGCTCACATATTAATTGCACAAAGCCACCGAGAGTATAGACAGAGCGGCCGATAACAGTATGCCTACCATTGATAATACCGACACCTTATTACTTCGTGTAGAATCTACGTCTAGAATCAACAGAAAAGGTTTCTCGCAAAATGTATTTTGTATAAAAGACCAAACTTGTTACAAGTCCCAATTTGGTTGCAAAAACCGATACAATAAGTTTTACTGTACATACATTTACAGCGAAAGGTTCGGGCGAAGCTGAAACTTTTCTCGTACCTAGAAAACGAATTTCGGCGTGTACGACTTTCACTGGTAATTTTCTCTTCGTGTCGATGTTTTTCCTAAGATAGATTACTTCTCAAGATGCGGATTATATGGCTAAGTAACGTTGAGTTAATATGGCATAAAACCTCCTGCTTCCAAGTAAAACTCTGATGCCATTACTATATTTTCATGTTATTTTGATTAAACATTTTTTTTGCAAGCCTTAACGAAGGCTTTCACTTTAATGACTGAAATACTTAAGAAAAATGTAGTGAAATTTAATTTAAGTTCACAAAAGATAACTTTTAGTGGAGTTGAAAACTTAATGAGGCTACCCTAACATGGTTTATTTCATTAGTTAAAATAAAGTTTAGTATTTTCTTATAAATGTTTCATATTCAAATTTTTATAATAACATTCAATTTTTACGATACTAAAGCTGGTTTATTAGTAAAAGTAAACATTATTTTGTACTTTTTTTACTTAATGTAAATAATCTTATACAAAGTACTACTAATTTGGGAAAATCTTAGATTTTGATCTTAACAATTATAATTTACTAACCCATACAATTTGCCTTTTAGCTTAAAAAAAATGCGATCATCATTAGCAAAACTCAATATTTATATTTTTAAATGCAACTTCACCAAGTAAAAGTATTTGCGTAAGAGGCCAGATTTTAATACATGCTTTATATTAAGTACACAATAACCCCTCTGTTTCAAATACATGCGGAAATTCTCTTGGGCATGCTAAGGATCAAGTTATCTAACATTTCTTGCGGAAACCTGTCTCAGTCTTGTATAGCGGCTTTCTCGATCTCTAGCATTGTCTAGGGAGGTGGCCCAGGGTACCAAACCGCCCGACCCACGCGTGTTCGTTCAGCTTTAAGTTCCAGATGGCTGGCCAGACTAATTTTGTCTTGTTCAGTCGGAGAGCTGCATTGACTGGATGTGCGGGCGCAATATCGTCGACCCAAACGAGTTGGTGCCCGTGGTTCTGATTGGTCTAATAATTTCATCATATAGCCTCGTACGCGATCAAAAGCTTTTAAGGTTCAATTATTATTCCACCCAAACAGAACACCGATTTTCCGCCTTGATGGGAGGTTACAGTTGGACTGTGACTTTCAATCTCCAGGTATTCTTTAGACTTGAGACAAGTAGATAATCTGAGAATTAAAATCATATGTATATTTGATTCGTCAACGAAGAGACACTTTTGCCAAATGTTTTTTTTTTCAATTACGTCGCGCGCGTCGCTGTGTACTATCATCCTATTCAGTAGCCCTCAGCTCTTATTTGAGTAGCATTAATTAAGAATTAGTAGGATATTCTTAAGTATGATACCAAACAGAAAAAAGTGCCACTTTGCATACGCATAGGATTTTATTATTACTAAACTAACTAACATATTTGTACACTTTATTTAACTTAGATGAAAGTCCACAAAAAGAAGAAATATTCATTACATTACATTTGAAAACGGTAAAGTTAAAACCGAAATCAGCTTAAATACAAACACGATTACATCCACTTGTATGTAATTGAAGACCAAAAAGGTTATTTTCTCGTTTCCTTTTTATTATACCGTCAAATAGAGCTTTTTCAACAAAGGCAGTCCTCACAAAGACGAGTAAAGCCTGTGTGACGACAACTCGTTAAAATTTTAATCCGCTTCGATATAAATCTGATTGAAAATGCACTGACGTACGGATCGTTACGCTCAAACAACGGGTAGAGAAAATATTTGGGGCGATGTTACACGACGTGCGACCCGATATTTTTGATCTGTAAAACCATTTATTTTCACAATATACATATAACTGAATGGGCTTTATTCGAAAATACTGTTACGTTCCAAACTTAATTCCCCTTGATTTTAACAAGATTTCTGCTCACAACGACGGTTTAATTAAATCAATGATCGCGATGACCGACCTCTGATATCAACCCTCTATCATTTTGAGTCTGCAAGCGATAGGTAGGGGTGATAGACATCGTTATATTTCATTACCGTCATTATATTAGTCTGGGTAGTCCGGCCGGGAGCATTTTCACAAAAGGCCAACCCTAAAGGTTCAATCGGCAAATTGCGCATACGATTCAATGAGGTTTGAACGTCTTGGAGACGAGTTTCCGGCGCAGACAGCTAGATGGCGCCCCATCAACGTCTGCACATGCAAACTGTATCATATGTATCTAAGTACCTCGTTCTCGAATCTGAGGTGTTTTGTAACAATCATTTTCAGCTTGAGCGAACGTATGGATCGCGTATGTATTTTTTCTCCAGCAATTTCTTCTGATATGGGACGCGATTTGAAGATGATTTTTAAGGTTTGCTTTTATGATTTCGTTATTTAAATTCACTGAAGCTTAACTTCAGTTTTAAATAACGTTTTTGGAAGTTTATAGACGATGAAAAATCTATTCATCATGTCGTGTAATTGTAGTAGGTATTCGTGACATTATAAACTTTCACAGCAATTTAAACCATTAATTAATAAAATTACGGTCCCATAATAACCTCAATGTGCGTTTTAATGCACTAATTGTGACAAAACTGTGCCAAAGCTCTACTTACAACCAGGTTTGGCATAAATATGGCGTGTTAAAATTTGTTCAAATTGCACTATTTCGTGGCGGCTTGCCAACGAGGTCTGTCCAATAGTTCAAGTTACCAAGGTTACTGCAAACGTTAAGGCTCTGCCACACAGGAGTGTTAATGTGGCAGTAATGTGGATAAACATAAAGATCACTTTGATAATAACTGCGTTAAAATTTTTGTGAAATTAAGCCCTCATGTTCTGTTAGCCATTAATTGTTTTATAAGATGAGGTAGGTAATTGCTTATTAATGTAGATAGAAAGACAGAAGAGTTTTGCTTTCGACTGTAGCATTTGCAACTTAAATATATTGTGTAGGCATTAAAGACAAACTAGTACTTAACATTGTATATTTAAATATTTTGATTTTGAGACTTTGACATCTTATTATGATTATGAAAATGTGTGCAAAAAGTGCACTGAATTAAAAGTTCTAACATTTAATTAAAACATTCAAAAACATCAGTTTTAAAAGGTCTTTCCTTTGAGATTACACTGTCTGCCACTTGTTTTCAAACAGTCCTAGTTTTGGTACAGATAGACTGGAAATGGGATTAGTCTGAGCACCTACCTCCGCCTCCAATCGATGAAATAAGCCCCTTTTCCCCTACCACGGCAATTTAGTCATTAGGGGAACTTCGGACGACTACTTTCATTTCTTTTAAAAGATTTTAGCCATTGAGAAAGTAGCAAGCTAAGTATTCTCAGTGTAGCTTGTTTATCTTGTCTAATAATAACTGCTTACAGTTACTAACCCCAAAATGATTTACTGAAGTGAACTTTGAGGGATCCAATAACTAGCAATGGAAGGTGGAGGTCAAGATAAATAAGTTGATATTACTAAGCACGTACTTAGACTTAAGGCGCTCCTAAACGGGCAACATAATTTCTGCAATTTTATTGCAGCAATTTTTTGAGCATGGCCCGGCAACTCCAGCAATATTGCCGGCGTTGCTCGGCAATATTTTTGTCATACAAAAAGTGTTGCCCGGCAATACCGGCAATATTTCAGAGAGTTCGGAAACATTGCCGGGCAATGCCGGCAATGTATTGCAGCAACACAATTGCAGTAAAAAATTGCCCGTTTAGGAGCACCTTAAGTTATACTCCGTCTCTATCGTGCCATCGAAGTTTGACATGTTGTGTGACAGTGACAGTAGAATTACTTAGCCGAAGCTAAGCATCAGATTTGCAACCCTTTAACCGATTATGATAGCCACTTCAAGTAGTACTGATACAGCAAATCATTCTTCAAACACTCGACGCCGCCGACAATACGTAACACGTCAATTCAATATCGTATCTGTGATTGTCACGACAAGTGATTCAACAAATTGCGCATTTTGTCGTTGTCTCAAGGGGAGATGTTACGGTATTATTCTTGTGCAAATAGTAGCAAGCAGCGAGCAACGGGCTTATTCTATCAGTTTCCGGAACATCAACCTCGCTCCTCCATACGATGCTTTGTTTCTGACGGCCGATGTCGGCAACTTTCACACCGACACGTAACTAACAACCCCTTACGTAACCTGATTACCACTCCGCACGTACCGTACAATCTAATGTACTGTATGATATTGTTTAGACCCGAATGTAATGAAGTGTAACGGTGTGAGATACGGACGCTTTAATACGTTATTGTTTCCATTTAAAATAATAAGGTCTCGATCTGAGTTCGTGATACGGGGGAGTTTATTTTAGGAGGAGCCTAATTTAATTAAGGCATGTATTTGTTGTTCATTAAACTTTGATTTAAATTTTCGGATTCAGTTTAGACAGTTTGATTTCTGTTCTTAGTTTGTTACGTAAGGCGGTTCCTGGCAGCGGAGTCAAGCAGAGCCATTCTTGCTTAAAATTCCTTTTTACATTTTAACTAAAGGCTATTAACGCAGCGATTACTACATAATCTTTAACTATTATTAACTAACCAAGAGTCATGAATGAAAAATTATTTAGGCTGAAAATGAGATCTTTTGTAACGCCTGTTTTAAATTGTTGAAATATTTATGGAAAAAACCAAGAGCCGTGCCGTGCCGTGCCTGCCTAAATTAATTGGAAAATATGCGTCTGCTTTCTTTGTGGCACGAAAATAATTCAGAGTAAAGCTCAGGAAATTAATTAATTTAAAAGATGTAGTTAAGAAATGTAGCAGGATGGTCACTTAGTGTCTACTTTATGAATTGTACAAAATTATGAGCATCAGTATAACTTAAATTTTTGGGTATGAATAACAGTAACAAGCAAATTGTGTTGTAGAGACATATTTTGATGACATGCGTTGAGAAATCATGTGTAAGCTTATTATCCGCCCCATCGAAGACAAACCCAGCGAAGTACGTCTCAAAAGACCAGAGAAGCACATGACTACATATTGTCGTGGCTATCAACACCGGCCTCAAAAAAGCGCCGGCCCTGAAGAAAGCACAAGTTCACCTGGCGAAGAATGACAAAGAGAGCCGACCCCAATTGAAATGGAATAAGAATTGGCAAAGCGAGAGACGTTGTGAATCCACGTAAGTTCACAAAAACACAACACGAGCTTACTATAATAATATTTTCTTCGTAATGGGTCTCTCTTTATTATATCCATAGTTATTTTGTAATAATTTAATGATCACACAGTTGGGCCTGATAACTTTCACCCTTCCCTATCTATTATTTTTCTTGAAGCAAAATATAGTTAAGAAATATGTTTTTAATTTTATTTAAAATTTAAGGTGCCATCTGGAATATAGTACCAACGAAAAGGACAAGATATGTCTAAAAAAATGTGTCAAACCCTAAAGCCGGGCAAGCTTTTAGACCATTAGGCTGAAGTTGGGTATTATTTATTGTGTCTGGAACTGTTTATAACTATGGGACATTATCTGTAACGCCCACGTACTTACCGACTACTTACACAATCTTGTCCCTGTCTTCAACTTTCTATTTACTGGCAGAAATTGGTATAGCATATTGTAAATACGTAAAACAATGTTTTTTATTAATGGACTACTTAATCTTTTAGAGGGCTCAAAGTTAGACAGAATGTCGCGTAATTAGGTTCAAAACAAATTTCTTAGATAAAGGACGGATGAGGGTTGAAGCTTGTCACACTGGTTTGTGTCTAGGTTTTCGGAGAACCTAGACAAAATTTTGTAATATAAATAAAATTTCCTAAATCCCTAGTTCCTAAAAAACATCATGTTAAAGTTAATCAAAATCGTCTGTCCTACATACCTGCGAAGGTAATGTAATTCGTTGGGCATCAGAGTGCCAATTAAACAGACAAGTAACGACGTGTTCTTTGATCCGCCCTCGGGTGACGCCATGTCAAATTTAGCAAAATTTTTCTCAAAGGGATTTCCAACTCTTTCAATTTACACCAATTAGTAAAAACACGTGGCTTATTATCTTAAGATTAACACTAATTAAGACCCTACGGAGCTCAGCAGGGACCTCAAAGCGAGAGCTTTCCTTTGAAAACATTGCTACTTAATTAAAGCTCATGCTGTTAAACGTTAAAATTATATTTATAAAATGTTTATTTAAGAATTTATGCTCCGAGCTGCATTTGTCTGAAAGAGTTCCGCCTGTGTACTTTGCGAGCAGTGCACGTGTTTTCAGCAAACTGACTCGGAGATTTACGTGTCTAATTATTAAATATCTCGTTACCAACTTTATTCTTTAAAGAGCAAATAGCTTTGAAAAAAGGACGAGTTTTAATGAGTGTAACATTTCTAAGAAATGTAAGAGAGAACTTTCGCAATAGAACACTTCATTGTCTTTTGAAAAAGTAATTTCGTTTTAAGTGATTTATTTTATGGGCTGCTACGAGTATATGTAAAGATGATACAAATGAATGGCACAAAGTAGAATTCAGAGGACCGTTGCCAAAAAGATAATGAGATTTGCTTATACGCATAACTAATGCCTTTATCAAAGGGTTCGATAAAACACAAGACCGTAATCAATCGTGTCCACTGACCCGTTAGTTAATTTAATTAATGATTGTGCTTTATGCTCTGATCTAAATATGGTATTAATTCGGTGAATGCGCATTGTCACATCTGATTAGTGGGATTATTTTATGTGCTGGATTCGATGTTAATGCGTGTGATTTTCAGGACAAAAAACGAGGAAAATAAACGTGTTTTCTTCTTTATCTTTCCACTCTTGTTGCAAGAGTTAAGTTAGGGATATATGGAAACACTGTGCTCGTACAAAATGGGAGAGTGTGTTGTCACAACTTTGACACTATTGCTACAACTTTAAATTCAGTGCAATATTGCTAGACTGGAGGTCAACACACCTTTGTAAAGAAATGTGTAGCAGCTGAGTAGTAAGAATCTCTAGGTAGAAATGCTTAACGTTATTTTTTATATAACGTTAATTACTTTTGTTGAAACTATTGTAGAAGTTAAATTGAACCGTGGGTCCTAAAATCCAGCTTGGTCAAAAGTTTTATTTATACCTAGTTTCTTAATTCTTATTTACTTGCCGTACTGTTACATTAAAAAACCTTTGGTGACATCAACCAATCTTGGCAAAGATAAATCAATTATCCGTTAAGATTTGTGTTGATAATTTCAATAATTATTATACGGAAAACCATTAAAGTTTCATCGTAGCTATTAATATTAATGCTCCAAATACATTAATTTTAAGCTAAAGGAAGACATCAATAACGAAATGTGAAATGTAAATAAATGAATCCGGAATCAAACATAGGGAAATGTGAACCACATTGGACACCGCGTCACTTGTCCGCATTCGCTCGGAATAATCAGATTAGAGATGTAATTTCCTGTGTCGCTGACGATTCGGCCGTCATCGTCATCACAACAAAACGTTTCAATTATAAGTTTTTGATGCACAGAAATACGGTAGAGTTTGACTACTTACAATCTTTCAAATGTTGGACGTGAAATGACCGAGGAAATTAAATAAGCTTGCGAAGTTTAGTTCCACAATATTTTTGTAGAGGGATTTGGGGTGGTTAGAAACACGGATTTGGTAATGTTTTTGTTTGTATTGTAGCAGAGTTTAAGTAACTTTTAGGTGTAGATTTGTTTTATGTACTTTTACCGAAAAACTTTTTAGATATACTTTAGTTGTTAAAATATTTTCGTTTGTAATTTAATAGTCGTATTATGCGATTGATGTAAGGGCTCCCTCGTTTGCAAATAGAAAAGTCCGTTGAGCAAAATCAAACCACGTGACTACTCAGCTAAATCTGTAGTCGCCCCTTCGAAATGTGTTCGATACATCTTCATTTACCTTCCTTCCTCCGTCAACAGCCAGTGATACACCTGAGGGCCAATTGTTTTGCAAATTATTAACATCGCTCTTGCACCCGGGTTGACCCGGTCGTAAGCAACTGGGGCCCCTTTCAATTATGCGGTCACGTGTGTAATTCGGCTAATGATACCATTTCGGGACTACCATTCGAGTTTACTGTGCCATTCGCCCCGTTCGAGGTGTTAAATGGAACTTACATGTTCAGCGAACGTGATATCATCTCCTGTACAGTTAGTAGTAGTTACTTGCGACGTCGATGAGGTCCGTTGCTATTAACATGTCACAGGCGCTATTATTTGTTCGTTCCCTTTTCTGCGTTTACGTGGACATAATTAAAGTACTAGTTTAATATGTTTTACTATTAATAAAACTTAAAAATCTTTTGTCATAAGCAACATTTAGTTGGCTTTTAAGAATATACGTAAAATGGCGAACGATACGCCTTTTCGTTTGACCAAGCACCTAGATCAGAACTGAAACTAAGTTGAGACGTTTACTTAGGCCACTTAAATAAACCGTACTTATCAAGTGCTACTGCTAACCTATATAGCTGTGACTTTGCACAACTTTCGAACTAAGATGTCAAGATAGAGACGGGTATATAGCTAGCAAAATACACACTATCTTGGGAACGTATATTTAACTTCGTCGAAAAATCAAATTTTTGGCGATAGTGAAGCTAATATTATTAAACACTAATTGACAGAAATGAAGCACACTAAGGTGTGCTCTGTACAAGTTATGCTTATATATAAGCCCTGCCACCTCTAACCAGATTTACCTGTAAAAGAGAGTTGCTCAAGACACTTTATTATACGCAGCTTATTTTCATATTTATCATGCACTTCCACTGAAGTAGTAGGTTCCTAATTTAAATGTCGACCCGCGTATTACTTTATAAAGAACCGTCAGTACAGCCGGCAGGTATGTATGTATATGTAGTTAAATATTATGCAAGGTCCTAACGGCATAATTTACCTGTCCCATATGAATTAAAAGTAAATTGGAGGTGAGAACCGGACCGTAAAATCTTTTTATGGTTTAATTCAGACCGGTTCGACGGTATAAGCTTTAAACTCATTTATGAAGCTAATAATAGAAGCTCCTGAATCAATGAAATATATGTAGTGGATCTGCCTTGTTTTATTATGGCACAATTGGTTCGAGCTGGCGTAATTTAACATTGATTTGTCTAGGGATTTCCGATAATTTACCCCTATTGCTGATTATATATTTACGCGGACTCGTCGCGGTGATCAATATTATGTTGTGTATTGTATTTTCAGACTGGTGCTATATTATTATATAATTTAGTTTCGTCGTAATTGATATTTTTTGTAGAGATTACTTAGGCTATTAAGAACATTTAAAATTAGTATTTATTTAAACTTAGGCTGAGCTAAACTGATGTATCTAAGTGGTTTGGATAAGCATTAAACCTGTCGCTTCTCACCTGTCAAACTATGATAGCAAGAGAGAGAAAAGCTAAGCTAAAGTGCTAAGTAGCGTAGACTGAAGTTGATCTAAGTACCCTTAGTACCTATTAAAAAAGTATCAGTTGTACAGATTTAAATGATTTGTGAGGATATTTGAAGCTTACTCAAAAAGATTTGTCGTGCGGTAATTATGTTACACGCAGGAAACAAAAGGTAAATTCGTGATTTATACGGTATGTGCAAACGAAGCTATCGAAAATAAACTTAACCTGTTTAAAAGTTTATATACACTTCTGTTTAAATGTAATGTAATAAAAACACAGCAAGAATGATACGACCTCTGTTACCGTCGTACCTTTATGCGTTTATCTAGATTTTGACCCATTCCTAGAGTAGGCTTTTATTTTCTTGTCGGGCCTAAAACTTGACGGATTAGGGTGATTGAGGTACCTTCCGTTAGATTAGAATCCCAAGCGGCCTAGATACAAAAACCTGCCAACCGTCGTCCCCGTAAAGCATTTTTTACACTTGAATGGCTTTATAGGTCTTTTATATGTTGTGACATCTACACAAATATAAAATGTACCATTTTTGGTGATTCATTGTATGGCTAAAAGCTATTTATATCTGTTTAAATTTATACAAAATTAAATTTTGTAGGTAGATGTTGTTTTCTAATATAAATTGAGTTCCGGGAAGAAGACTTTGTCTAGCGAATATAAATGAAGGTTAGGTTTATTTTTGAAGGAAAACAGCGGACGTTTTTCATAATTATAAATATTTCTTGTCTCAAACATGCTTGTATATTTGTTTATTACTTTAACAACCCTAAACGAGATATGTATATTGAACAAGCCGTGTAAATCATGTAAGTAGGTAGAGATCAGCAAAATGGCAAGCATAGGCACCATATAGTTTAGCTAGAAAACTATAAACAGATGAATAAAAAAAAATGTCTGGAGAACGGGCACAATGCACTGAGTGCAATGCCTTCAGAAGAAAGGCAAAAAAAGGGTAAAATTGGCACATCGTCTTATTTTTTTTTGTACTCCCTTTACTTAAACCTCTCATCATTTGAGAATAGTACAACACAAACTTTTGCCGTTACTAGGAATTTATAGAGTCGTATGTTTGTCTCATTTGGACCTACTGTTTGGAACGAGCAACTAGCTTCATATTTCTGACAAACTGACACCTTGACGATTTCAAAGTACCTGTGGGTAAATGGTTTATTTGAATAAAATAGTTTTGAGTTTGAATTTCATTTTTTCCCGCAAATGCTTGTTTTACCGGCCACTGCACTCATTCTTGTCTCTAAATTCAAATCGAATCATCAGAATTTTTCGGTAAACCATTTTTGTTACTGACAACCAGTATATTTCTAGGATTCTGCTAGGTCACAACGCAAAGCTACAGTTACAGTTTGCATTGCAGCTTTAGGCAATGAAATTATTGTGGCAATATACCGGAGGCACAATATTCTATGCAAGCTGTAAACTGAAGTCTTCCTAGACTAACTTGTTAAGTTAACCACTTCGGGTTTAGTCGGCTAAGTTCGGCTATATTCGTGTATTGGTAATTCAATCCAAGTGTTTTGTTTATTATGTGCACAAGCTGTTCCTGGAAGTGTCTCGACGGAGGATTCGTGGTTTAAAATTAGAATTGTAACTTATTATTTGCAATTTTTAGCCTTTTATTTCTAATTAAATGACAAATGAAAACTTTAAATAAAACTTAAGGCCTGGCCTTGTCTTTGCTATTCTTTGCTCCTATAAAGCCGCCGTAGCCTGGCATTTGTACGTCGCTGACAGTAACAGTGCTTGCCCGAGTATCTTTACAAATTGAATACTTTCCTCTACTATCTAACTTTTAGCAAAAACCAAACAGGCTAACCATTAAATATTAATTAAAAAACGATTCACGGAACATTATATTTTACATTTATGTATAAAAAGATACTAATTTCAAGATACAAGTAGGTATACGAGTATCTTAATAGCAAGGGCTACCTATAAATTATATTAAAATTACATTACGACATAATCTTATCGCTGTAGCCTTTAATTCGCCTAATGCTCGCAATAAGAAATTATGTCTGCTAATTCATTTTATGTTAAACTTATCCCAAAATTTTGTATAGATATTTCTTTTCAGTGGTATCCGTTGGTGAAATGGAATCACCTCCTAGCAATTACATTAGCCGAATTGTATTTGAATGAAAGTATGAAAGCCTCAGTCGCCGCAATAAAATGAATTTCATTTCTTTGAGTGAGCCCGGAGCCATAATTTAGTGCCGTGTTTATTTATAAGTAAAGTACACCTTTTGAAAAAAGGTCTATTTTTGATTAAAGATTATCATTTAATATTGGGATTGATTTTGTTGATCCTGGTTTGATATAGATACTAGATAGTGTTATAAAATGAAAATGGTTTTACTCAGATAAATGCGACAGAGTAGGCAATTATTTAGAATTATTAATCTTGAAGTATCAGTTGACAGACGTAATTTTTTATGGCTGAAATTTTGAAACTGCATTCTTACATTTGAGAAATAAAATAGTTAAGAAGGTGTTTCTATCTGCTAGTTTCAATGATAAAATTATATCCATGTTAATTTATTCACAAAATATCAGCAATGCTTAAATGAAGTAACTCTATGGAGTTTGGGTTTTTAGATCCGTATTTGATTATACCAAACGTTTTTTTTGGGGAGTGGGAAATCATCAAATGACCGGGAGGAAGTGTCAGACTTTTACTGACTAAAACCCACTCATGTTCCTTCGATTGCCCTTTATGTTTCAGGGTCACGGTAACTATTATAAACATTCCGCAACCCCGGCTGGCGTTGGCCCTGTTGAGCCCCTTCCTGTGCTGACTTCTTCTCTTTGAGGCGCGCGTGGAACACTAACGCGCCGTCGACGCGGTCCTGGTCCTAGCCGGGCGGCGAGCTACCCATCGCTCGCCATCCGCAGAACGTAGCCTCTAAAAATGTTTATTTAAACAACTGGAATTAATAGTAATGTAACTTTACTCTGGATTAAAAAAAAATGGTAAACTGACTGACCGATCGACTGACTGTTGATATATCAACGCACAACCCAAACCGCTGGTCTTCGCGACGTGAAACTTGCAGTGTGTGTTTTTTGTAAAGAGTAGGTAACCACTAAGAAAGGATTTTTGGAAATTGCAACCCTATAGGGTTAAAATAGGGGTTAGGTTAGGTTAGGCATTGACACTCACTCACTGGACTATTGGAGCTATCCAGCCAATTCTAAAAGAATGGGTACGGAGGCGACACGGAATGTTGTCCTTCCGTTTAGTGCAGGTGTTGCAGGGCATGCTGTTTTGGCAAATACTTGCACAAAGTGGCAAGACGGGAGGCGACTCCCATATGTCACCAGTGCGGTTGCAGCCAGGACACGGCACTGCATACTCTCGAGCTGTGCCCTGCCTGGGAGACGCAGCGCCGTGTTCTGGTGGCAGAAATTGGGGAGGATCTGTCGCTGCCGACTGTTGTTAAGTGTATGGTTGGCTGTGAAAGAGTTTGGGAGGCAGTTGCATCTTTCGCCGAGGACGAAATTTCGCAGAAAGAAGCAGCGGAGCGGGTTAGAGAGGCAGACTCTCTCGCTGAGCCGATTCGTCGCAAGAGGACTGGACGGTGCAGGCGGCGAAATGCTGACTTGATGCCACCATAAGAAGGGCCAGTGGACAATAGATCGGGGACTCTATCGTCTATACTGTACGGTCCCTAGAGATGTGGTGATGTCCCAGTGTACCCGGACATCGCTAAAAGTGGAAGGGAGCCCATGTTCGGGCAGAGAGAGGGAGCCTAAGTGGGCATCGCTGAATGGGTCGCGAATGTCTTGCGTAGCAGTTCTCGTGGCCCATCCACCAAGGCTAAAGTAGTGCACAAGCGGAGTTTTTAGTGGGTGCAAGCCCCACATAACCAACGTCTCCCCGGACGGTGGCATGCGATAGATAGGCTCAATTCGCTCAACCAAAAAAAAAAAAACCTTGACACTCACGCGAGCGAAGCCGTGGGCGAATTCTAGTGGTACATAAAACGTGTACACGAATAGAACCAATGATGAACATATTTATAATAAAGAACTAGCTTTAGCCCGCGACTTCGTCTGCGTGGAATAATAGTTCCCGTTCCCGGGGGATTTCCGGGATGAAAACTATATCCTATATCCATTGTCGGGTCCCAGACTATATTTGTACCAAATTTCATTCAAATCGGTCCAGTGGTTTAGACGTGAAGAAGAGACAGACAGACAGACAGAGTAACATTCGCATTTATAATATTAGTACGGATTCTTTCAAACGACTTTACATGTAAAACGGAAAAATTGTCCACATTTCTGCGTAACATTTTGTTTTATCAGTAGGTGAGGGTAAGTCCTTAGAGGGGGTTCGTTTTATCTCTTCCACTACGTGGCCCTCCCTGGGGGTGTTTGTTTCTCGCGATTGATACGTATTATGTGACGTCTAGTCGACCGAGTGCGCGCAATGGGGAAATCAAAAGGAGCCCTGTTTGTATTAGGATATATCTAATGCAATTACGAGTATCGACTGTCTAATCTTTGGCTAGATTTGATGGTTGTTGATAGTTTGTGCTTGTTTTTAGTACTGATGTGGGTACAGATTTTTTACGTAGAAAAAAATGAAGGTTCTTGTTTTTATTTAAATACGATTTTTTTTATTATTTTTTTTTTATTATTATGGGCTTGCCTTGTCTTGGTCCCAGACTAGCCCGAGGGCATAGACGGAGCCTACTATGAAGCGAGCTTACCCAGTAGATGCCTATGCACTCGTTTCTTAAATACTTCCGGGTTATATGAATTATTATATTATATTATATTTATTATTTTATTTACTTACGTCTTTTGAATAGCGGAAATTAGCTTCCTCGCATCAATAGATAGAGTGATTCAAGAGGAAGATTTGCATGTATAAAACAAACATGTTATAGGAAAAATAGCCGACATTTTTTTAACAATTGTAACACACCGTCTAATCACCACTAGCGATTCGTCCCAGCTTTCAAAGCAAGGACGGGTCGCTAGTTTCATACTGTATAAGAGATCTTTGCGATGTTTTGATAAAGTCCCAAATGACTAAAGTAATTGCTTAAATAATCTACTTTCTCATTTATTTTGTTTCTATATTACATTGGTTCTAAGAAGTGAGCATCTGCTTAGCAAACACTTAATTTGGAACGAAAATTGTAAAATTGTTTTTTTTTCGCTAAATATAGTGTCGTTATTGGGGATACGAACTCGCAGATTAAACAATAGTTCATGGACTTTCCTGAACTTCAAGTTACTTACTTTATTAATATCGGATCAGTGATATAACCAAAGCCATACAGACTTACTTTCGCTTAATATCCAAAACTTGTTGATGTTACTACTCTTTTTAACGTATACTTACACTAAACGAAATATATGCTATTCAGAAAAACGTACTTAATCACAAAACATAAATATATGTTATAAAGTACAAGTCGTTAATCAACAACACAAAACCGAAATAACTTTATGTCATCGGTATTTTCCTACAATTTCCCTTCAGAAAACTCAACTCTTTCGTATTTTAATCCGACCCTCGGAAATGTGGCAATATTTATCACGGCGGTATTAAATAAGGGTAATAATGGAGTAACAAATGCGTTGCCGTCGTCCAACATGACAATACCTCGTATATATCTTGCGGTAGCACTAGAAATATTTCTTGAAAACTTTTCAAAAGAAATAGGTACAAGATGTTTTCCAGGTATACGTAGAAAATTGTATATATGTCTATTGTTATGACGTCTCCGGTCTGCTAGGTTAAAGTGCACCGTTATGACCGGCGGAGCGAACACTATGAATTTTCCGAAGCCCAGGTCAAGTTGGGTCTTACGTCAGAATTATGAGAATTTGTTCTGTCGAAATTGTGGGTATCTACGACATATGATGGTAAGTAAGTGGATACTTACTTTTTGTTGATGGCTCTCTCTTGACCTTATTTTCAGAAGGTACAGGCTGCGTGTATGGAAGCGGAATTATGTTTTTTGTCACTCCTCCGCTGCTCTTTTCTGATTAGTTTCGCTGTAGGATTCAAGACAATTGACCCGTTGAGCTTCATTATTCAACACTGTTGATTCTGGCTTTCAGGAATTGCAATCAATGAAAATAGCCTATATATATTTAGAATATTGACGGGATTGTCCTATTAAAGAGGCTGTTGTCAATGCACAGTTACTGGAAGTGAACAAACTTTTCTAGCAGGTTGACGGACTGATGTTAGAGTTACTTATTCTTAACTGTTTTTATTAAAAAAAATAGCTTAATTATTGTTTTATTTATTTACTTTGTAATTATAAATAAATAACGATTCTAAGCATTATTATTTAAATAAAATCATATCAAATTATAATCTATTATTTGAACTAGTGTAAACTTTGTAACATGCTAAAAGTTAAAGTTACAAAATATAATATTTATCTAAGTTGGCTAGCGCATGAATTAATTTGCATAAGCAGTTAAGACAGTTACTTTCTTAAACCTTAAAACTGTTCACGCATGTTTAGTTTCTACTAATAAATAAATTAGAAACAAACACACGAATACTATGCAGAACCATAGATAGAGCAACTAAAGTTTAGACAATTTATTTTAAGAAATCAGACAATAAGGTTAATGTCAACTATTTTCAGGTTTTTACCGAAACAAATAAATACCTACTAACTTTCTTACAGTAATGTACGACACTATTGTATACCTACCACATTGTAACAGACTGTATATAGAGGCAGGTATACACTTGTTAAAATCGTAGATTTGTCAGTGTCGGTGATCGCTATAGCGGTAAGCTTGGCGATACGTTGTGCGGCGACGTGTCTCGAGTTATGAGAGCCTGGTACTGCCAGCATTTTATTTATGTCCGGAATTATTTGAATACTGTCACAATTTTATTCAATACAAGAAAGAAAGATTTAACTTTTTGCTTTAAATATGATTCAAAATGTTGAACTCAACAAACGCCGAAGCAGCCAGATGGACATTAAAAATAATAATGTTAACCATATTTCTATTACATTTCTATTCTTTGAAACAATACCATTTTAGATTGTATCCGATTATAATAAAAAAAAACAGACCCATAGCCACGACCAGTGTTCGAAAGCGAGTACTTAAGCTACGTTGGAGCATCGTTCATGTTCGTAGTAGCTACGAGCATAAGCCTATTATCTCATCGTCTACGAGTTTTAGCCTACGAGCCATTTGCTACGGTTAATTTTTTACAACTTGAGGGAAAAGGATGGTGTGGATACATGGACTTTGTTTTTCCGTAGCGGGACGCCGGTATCGTAAAACGTAAAGTGGGAAACTGACACAACATCTCCGAGAATGATCCAAGCTTTAACCAAGGGGAACGTAACCCTGGCCATCTGAACGTACATTTGAAAGAAAGGATACAAAAAATAAGCGTTGACACACTTCGAGGGTTAGCATAGTAAATCTATTGGCAACCGTTCTTACTTTGAGTGTATTCTGGGCCTAAAATGTTATATTTTCTTGACTAGCCTAAGTAGAAGGTATTTTATTCAGATAAAAGCCCTCGAACTAAGCTAGCCTAAAAGTATTCTTTTCGTTGTTTTTGGTAAAAACATTAGAGAAATTTGGTCTTGGCTCCAGCTGCGTCTCTTAGAAGGACATGCTTCTCAGAAAGAATAAGAAATGAGCCACAATTAAGGCTACGATGTACAAGAAATTGTTGCTTTAGGACCAACGTTAGAAGCCCTGCTAGGCATCTAGAATTAAAACAAAATATTTTTACTTATTGAAAGAGTTCATGCAATCGTAATATCTTTATAATGACTCTAATTTTCCTTAACAATACGTAACTTACAATTCTTAAGAATGTAAGTTACGTAATGTAATTCTTAGACAATGTAGAAATTATTGTTACAAGATAACTACATTATTTTATTCGCAATCTAGACGTAATTGTAATTAATTAATTGATTGCAGAGCTCAGTTTTATTGTTTCTTTAATTGGTCGCTCATTATTGAGATTGACAATTAAGAACAGTAGCTTTTTATTCTTAATTATAATCATTTTTATTTTTCTCAAGTGGGAATGCATTGTTATGGGATTGTTGAACGCTTCGTTCCTGTGACGTAAACACCTTAGGCTTTTATTAAGCGTGGTTGATTCAACTAGCAACACTAAAAAAACCCTTTCAAAATTGTAATGCCAGTACAATGACCAATTCTAACACTGTTTTATGTTCGAATTAGTGTTGTGCAAACGCTAGCGTGTTACTCGGACCGTGTTTATTGGCAACATGTTAATGGAGTGAGCGCCCCGGCCCGATATTGTAGCTCCCGAACGTTCGAGTCCGCCCGATTCCCGACGCATGACGCGATCCCGCTAAAATGAATAGTGCACCGATTGAGCTTGCACTTTGAATAAAAAAAACTGTTTTTTTTTCATCTTTGTTTGTGATATGGGCATGGAAAATGTTTGCGGTTTTTTGTCAGAACCCGCAACATTTATACGACGACACGCGATACCTATACTAGGCCCTGCCAGTTCGGGAAAATAAAAAGTACCAGTGTTCCAATTATTACTAACATATATATAATGCTTTCCAATAAGCAATTACAGACTGCCTGGTAGTCTTATCCTTAGTTATTTAATGAGAACGAGGGAATGAGTAGGTAAGCCTGATTACACTTGGCTTCGCAACAATAGCGGTTGAACGATCTTGATAACAACGGAGGCGATTCTATTCTGTTACTAGGTATAATAATGAAAGAAATAATCGAATAGCTACACAGAATAGCTATTCAATTATTCAGAAATGTCACACACAGCAACTAGGCCATGGACCATGTCGAGCTTAGCAAATTAGTGGAGAATTAATGTACTGTGATGCGTTAACGTCTGACGCCAAATGTTAGGTGTCGACGCAGCTACATTAGGTCGCCAATATTAACTGGGCCGTAAATCATGCCAATTGCACAATTTGCACTCAGCATTGATTATTGACATGCGCACACGCAAATAACGTGATTGTGCGTTATGGGAGGAAGGTACCTAAATGGGATGCGTTTGTGTGATGAGTTCGGAATGTTTAACGAATAAAAAATACGAATACATTACAATAGGTATATTGACAAAAAAATAATAATTAGGCCGTCAGGTAGATTATAAAAAAAAATGTCACGTATTTTTTTCTTTTTTCACGTGCCGAAAAACGAAGACGATACATTGCGTTGAATTTTCGCGTGACGTTATGCCCATTTTTCTACTGAACAGTGACGTCAATAGTCCCCAGTCCTCCGGAACCTTGATGCTCTTTATCTTTGTTTTTTTTTTATTGATTTGATCAAGCAAAAAAGTAGTGTCATACAGAATGCATATTTTTTAATGCAGTCGTCACCCCCATTTACTCGGAGTAGCTGTGTGATATGCCGACATAAATCAGAGCGTTATTACAAATGAATACTTCAGGGCGTGTCTAACAGTACAAAAGCATCAGGAACAAAGCGCGAAACAAAGCTAGTATCAGACTGTACCAAACTACGTTTCTATTCAATTTGCGATTTTCTATCTGTACTCGCGGAATTTTTCATCGGTTTGTAATCCAGTGCAATCGCGATGCGGACAATCTGTTCGGATCGGGTTCGTGCACAAAAGCTCTTTCCACGAAAATAGTGGATGAAACTTCGGGAATATCTGAAGCTGTAATAGTTAACATATATTTTGACATGGATTTTCTGTTTTAATAATTTTCTGAGAGATTTTTTTTTGTACATAAGAAAGCGCGTGCATGAAAACGTGCTTAAAATTGTACGCCTTAATTCGAATGTAGTCAAAGAGCTTTGTACTACGGCAAACTCAAAAGAAAGGCTTATGATTTTAGCAGACTGTTTTATTTATTACCTTTTCTATTTATAAGAGCTCCTAGTGGATATTTATTTGAAACAAAGTCGATTGAAACTTTGGGGTCAATGTCATCTCAATGTTAAGGTCGTTGAAAGCATCCCTTTCTTAAGGTCACATCTGTAAGTTTGGTACCTACATTAGACAATTTTAATTGATTGTTTGCCGTTGAAAATTCCAAAGTTAATTTTGTACCTTTATTCCATTATTCAGTGCTAATTACTCGTACAGTTGTTTATTTATAAGCACATTGGCAGACACACATTCCTCTGCGAATGTTCGAAATCCGCACCTTGTTTTACTAACAAAACTACATTTATTTTGATTTTAATCACGTTCGTTTTATTCGCGTTATGTAGATTGCAGATAGCCATGTATTGCTTTCGGCGAGACTGGCAACAGATTGTAGATATTTTTTTAAAGTTAAAAATTTAAACGCCTTCGCTGCAGACTAACGATTGCACGATCAGTATTTTTGGTAAAATAACTTGCAATGTTAGACCGATTTTACTTTGGACTAAACTTTTGATTGTGGAGTTATGGCATTAGAAATGGCATATTGGCTAAAATAAATAAAAAGATATGAAAACTAAAAAAAACCGTCTAATTTTGACCACGGGGTAATCTTGTGGTGAAGAGTACCTAAAAACTATATTGTGTTTAACTTTGCGATAGCAGAAAGCGATAACAGACATATTAGTGTACATATTTTTTCTCTTTTTCTCCGTTATTCCTCTCAATCCGCTGGCAAGCACTTCCCATGGCTATAAGCCTCTATAGAAGTTATTAAGAGACTCCTGTTTCATGACGTTCACAGGCTCATTTGTTAAGATAAAAATTCAGAGCCGTAAAAATGTTATATCAAGCCACCTAAAGTCAGAGAGGCGATTAAATAAAAACGACAGCGATACAGATTCGAAGGATGTTAATCTAATCTAATTTAAAATTAATCTGCAAGATGAAAAGCCTGCCTGAGGGCCTGGTCGGGCCGACGCGGGCGGCGGCGGGGCAAGGCAAAATTGAGATGTTTCGGCATGCCCGTAAATTTCATTAGGGACAACGTTACCACTGAGAGTATTTAAAAGTAAGTAGCTGTATATATGTGACTTTAATATATTGGAATTGCGATCCCTCCCTAGATATATGGATATCGACAAGATCGATGTCCAATTTTGTAATTTGTGAAATTCTTCTGCCAGCCTTCTTTATTCTTATAGAATTTTTTGTTATTTATTGGTGAGGGAGCTTTCGATTGATTTATTGAAATAAAAATTTGATTTTTTACTTTCAGCCCATAATAACAGAGTGCTTACTTAACCAAGCATGAAATTTTACCATATTAACAATAGTATGGATAGTTAAATAATAACTACTGTACAATTTGTCGATCGAACATTGGCTAGCAAAATTTGCACTGCTAGTGATTCCAATCCCTCGGGAGCATGGTGTCCGATCCGCTCAGGGGACAAACTCGGCATAGCTCTAACGAACCATCCATGGCTTAATTGATTGATTTATCAATCATTGTAGCGATGATATCCATACAATGAAATCAATATTACATACTGTTATGATGTCACAATAAACTGTATCTTTGCACATATTTAGATATTTTATTAGCCACTATAGGTACTTTCAGCCCATAGATTTTTTTTTGGGTAGTGGGAAATCATCAAATGACGGCTCCCGTCCTGGGTGCGACGGAAGGGCGTGTCAGACTTTTACTGACTAAAACCAACTCATGTTCCTTCGGTTGCCCTTTATGTTCCGGGGTCACAGTAACTATTTTAAACATTCCGCAACCAGCCCATAGTAATATACAATCACGGAGCTGTAAGTTCCTAACTTTTCTATTCACACTTACAATATCAACATTCCTGGAGATTGGTTGGTAGACGTCACCCCATACAAAGTCGTCACTAACGACAGTTTAGTAGAAGTTTTCTAGATTACGGCTACATTCTATATCAAGACCTTTTTTTTTTTTTTTGGTGAGTGGGAAATCATCCAATGACTTCTCCCGTCCTGGGTGCGACGGGAGGGCGTGTCAGACTCTTACTGACTAAAACCCACTCATGTTCCTTCGATTGCCCTTTATGTTCCAGGGTCACGGTAACTATTATAAACATTCCGCAACCCCGGCAGGCGTTGGCCCTGTTGGGCCCCTCCCTGTGCTGACTCCTTCTCTTTGAGGCGCGCGTGGAACAAAACGCGCCGTCTACGCGGTCCTGGTCCTAGCCGGGCGGCGAGCTACCCATCGCTCGCCATCCGCAGAACCGCGCCTACGGTGGCCGGTAGTCGTCTTGCGACTCTCGACGTCTTCGCCTGGGTCTTAGTCCGGGGCGAGAGGCTCGTCGTTGCCTCTCGCGCGCCGCCGCTTCCTTCACTAGCATAACTGCTTCGCAGAAGGAGGCGACGGCATCCCATTCCGTCTCGCCCCGGAGCATGGCCTGAACCAGCGCCGGGCGCGAGAGGTCACCGTCGCCGATCGCCTCTACGAGGACACGTCGGTGCTCCGCCCATGCGCGGCACACCTCTACTGTGTGCTCGACCGTGTCCTCCAGGCGACCGTTACTGCAGTGGTGACACCCAGGCGTCGCTTCCGCCCGAATCCGACACAGGAACCTCCCGAACTGACCATGTCCGGTGAGGACCTGCGTCAAGCGAAACGTGAGAGTGCCATGACGCCTCTCCAGCCACTCCTCAAAGAGGGGTCTTTCCGCCGCTATAACGGCGTGCCCAGCACTAGGTTGCGACAGTCGTTGTCTCCATTCCGCCATGAGATCTCGCCGGAGCTCCGTGAGCCGTGCCGCGATAACCCGCGGCATCGGGACTTCACCCCGGCGTTGCACTTCCACGCGCCACTCGTACGTGTGTGCAAGGACTGTTGCCTCCAGATCCCACGGCGGGACGCCGGCAAGGAGGCATGCCGCCTCACAGGAGACCGTGCGGTATCCCCGCACCATGCGAATGGCCATGACCCTCTGGGACGCCCTCAAAAGTCGGGCCGGAGCCGCGGCTAGATTGGGCGCCCACACCGGAGCCCCGTAGAGGGCCATGGACCGCACGATCCCCGTGTAGAGCCTCCGGCAGGAGGCGTTTGGGCCACCGAGATTGGGCAGGAGCCGCTTGAGGGCAGCTCCGGCCTTCGCCAGTTTGGGGCCCAAACGTCGGAAGTGCTCCGTAAAGTTCCATCGGTTGTCGAGGACAAGTCCCAGGTACTTTATCGTCGACTCGACACCGATGTGAACCCCTCCCACCGTTATCTGAGACCCCGGAGGTGGCCGGTGCCGAGGGCCATGAAAACACATGGCCTCGGACTTGTGCAGGGCCACCTCAAGTCCCAGTTGCCGGATCCTATCCACGACTGTCGCAACACCACTCGACATCAAGTCGGCCGCCGCCTGGAACGACCCTCCCTGCGCTAGGACTAGCGTGTCATCAGCGTAGCACACTACGCTGACGCCTTCGATATCAAGACCTACCAGCACACATTCAGAATTCCTAATATTAGTGGGTCATAAAAGTGAGTTGAAAACTTATCAAATATTCACATAGTCGGCGCGATACGTCGCCGTTGAAAGCGAAGATAAGGATTTATGACTCAATAATACTTTGATTATTTCACAGATTCGAGGAAGTTGAATTTTATGAGGCATACGGCTCCTTATTTAGGCAATAATGTCTCGTTATTACCATCCCACAATCCCGTGAAGGCGATGGATCAATACTTTATGTGCTCAGCTTCGGATAAGGGGAGAATATCCGTTGCTTTCTGATCGGAAGAGTAATGCTTATCAGGCGTTACGCTCAAGATAGGTAACTAATTTATGTTTGTCCTTTGCTGTTTAACCCTGAATAAGATTAGGTTTTTGTGATCCGATAATACAAGATTCTTTTCTGTATAGGGAATTCTGTAAATTATCCATTTTTTTCTACTTTTGCAATTTTTCTATTTTTTTATTCATTTTGCTGGTCGTGAAAGCGTTCTGACAGTTTTATTTCAATATAAACAAATTAATTTTAATTTTTTTATAAACAAATTATTTTTTTGTGTTACGCTAGTATCAGTAACCAATTTAAAGTTTTTTGGTTAAGAGTGTGTGACGCTGGTATCAGTAACCAGTTAACTTTTTCTTAAAAAGTGTTCAAAATACGCTAGTTTTAATTATATTGGTAACACAACGTGTAGTGAAATATTACTAGTGTTATTGTTCACCTTATGCACAACAAATTATTATTATTAAAAAAAAAGTAAAAGTAAAGTGTGTAACGCTAGTATCAGTAACCAATTTACTTTTTTTTTAAGTAAATTGGTTAAGAGTGTGTGACGCTAGTATCACTAGCGTCTGCCCGCAACTCTAAAATCAACTTAAAAAGCCTATTCTCGGCAATATAAAAAAAGAGTTTTTTTTTGTAATAGGATCACTTGTTCTGTTTTTGTACAATAATCAATTTTACTAATTTGTAAGGTTAGTAAATATTGTATTTGACTTCGATAAAATCACACTCAGTGCCACGTAAAAGTTACTTTTTAATTATGGTCGTAACTTACATATAAAACAAATGAATAAGTTTATAATGCGTGACGCTACTTTATACCTAGGTGAAATTGTTTTTATTACACCTTTTATTTGTTTAAGTTTTACCGGTCTGGTGGTTTAAGTTATGGGTGCTACCTGCAGAGCAAAATCCCATAGGAATAAAAAAGTTATTCATGGTTGACATTAAATTTCTATTTAAAACAGTGCAGATACTTACTGACTTCAACTATTTTTCAAAATCATGAATTCGTTTTATGGGACATAAGAGGTAAACACAAAGTTAAGTATGAGGCAACTACCAAAATCATTAAAACAGTTCCGAAACCAGTCTTAAGCATATATATGAACTTGATTTTAAAAAGTTCAAAGTAAGTATTAAATTGGAATACCTACAAATAAATATATACCGTACCCATCGTATCCGTATATACCGTAACAATGTAGAATACAATATAAATTTTTTTTTCGGTCCTAAATATGCCTCAGATTAAAGTTGAATGGGGATGGATTAGACAACATGCTATAGCTACCTACCAGTTCCTTATTTGGTACCTACCTTCGAGGGAGTAATTTCCCCCAAACCCCCCAATACAGGTAGGTAGGCTTTGCCAGACAAATTATGCCTATTAATTTGTTATATAAGGTTTCTTTTATAATTTTCTGTGTAATTAACAATTAAAAATTACAGGACGTATTATTTCGGAAGTCGGTGGCAACGCAACACAATTTGACGGACAGATAATAAGAAGCCATTTCCAAAATTTTTGTTATTTCTCTGTTTTTGTTCTTTGAAGGCGGTTTTTTTAAAAGAAGCTTTATATTTTTTACTTTTTAGTGTGGAGTCCTAAATGTCTGACTGTGTAGTCCTAATCTAGTCCAGTGGTTGATCACAAAACAAATAATATTTCGCTGCACCTTCCTCATTTCACCATTTCTCATCTCTGCTCCATTTCACCCAACAACCATTACCGGCTTTCAGAACTTTTAAAATTGCAGTAACTTAAAATGCACATAAATAATTTTCAAAATAAAACTACTAACAATCTTATAAAAATAATATAGAAATTCAAATTCCTCAATATTTGTAACTAGCTGAAATTCTCTCATCGTCAAACGCTGAGCCGATTGCCGTGACCCACCTAACAAAAAAGAACGATCAAAATTCATTCATAATTGAAGTAATCACGTAACTAATGTGTAAAAAAAATCAAACAGTCGAATTGAGAGAAAAAAAAAGTCCTCCTTTTTGAAGTCGGTTGAAAAGGAGCTTATGTAGCATTATATAGAACTCGACCTCGTAGCTTTCAGTCAGCACTGAACCACCAACTTCTTAGGCAGCCGTAAGAAGTTGGTACGTTATAGGGTCATTCTAAGAAAAGGCCAGCCTTCTAGTCACGTGAAGAGTTGGTCAGCCGAAGACAAGCTATTTTTTTATACAGACTACCACCTCCTATTTTACTCCGTTAGGGGATGACTTTCTAAAAATCTTCATAGCGCATCTCATGCCCCATGTCATGTTTCTATCTTTAGTGGTTTTAGCTGTGCGTTGATTACCACGAAAAGCCTGTCTAACACAACGTAACGATTAAATTGTTACAATAGTCACCTTATAATTAAGTCAACAAAGTTGAATTTAGTATGAATAGTACTTGTAAGTAATTAATGTGCACTCATGCGTCATTACGCGTTGAAGCCGGGACATCAAACTCAAAATTGAATTTGATAAATTTTCGCGAACATGTTTTCTCATAATCGCGTGCTCATTGACACTTCATACGGCACGTTTAATGACTTCTGACTGAATTTAATAGGCCATTAGCAAATTACTCCACGGGCCTTAGGTGAGCAGAGCGCTTTTGTCTACGCTTCACAATTAAAATTTTAATTAAAACATTGATTATGTTTTTTATTGTAACTTTAAATTTGAGAGTTGATGTTTGGTACTGCAGGTGGAATTTTTGGAAAATCGTTTTTATTTTAATCTTGTAAAAGACTAGTAAAGCATTCTACTATTGAGTACTCAAACCTGATTAATTAATCGAAGCTTTTAATGGTCCAATTAATGCAATTAGTGTAAGTAATGGTGTTTAACGTTCTTATATATTAGTTTATTCCATTTTTTAAAATAATTGTATTGATGAGTTTTTAGTGTAATTGTAAAAACGCGCTAATCTCGAATACTTTCATTACGATTGGATTTTTTATGTATGTGATAGTCGGATTTATAAGGCTACACTAAATCTCGGGAGCGGAGGAGTAAGTTAGTAAGTTAAATACGTAGGAAACCTCTTCGAGTAGAACTAGTTTACCGAGAATATTTTATTTTGAAGTCCTATGATGATATGAATACCATTAAAATTTATTGTAGGTTCAAATATTAACTCTGTACATTTTCAATACGTTTTTGAAATATTTCCTTTGCTGGATTCAATTTAAAATATTCTCGATATATTTTTCATTTCCATTTGTGGCCTTTACCCGGATTTTAAATTCGGATTCTGTCCGGTAGTTGAGTATGAACAAACGAAATGAAATTCTTCTTATTTACGAAGTGAAACTTGTTATTATATCATTTCCATCTCTATACAGCCCGAGTTTTATTCACTGAACGACTTTCCGGACACACGGAACGAATTTACACAAATATGTGCGGAAATTATTTTATGATTATAACAATTTCCACCAAAATGTGAATAACAGCAGCCATTAAATTTTTTTTTTTGGTGAGTGGGAAATCATCAAATGACTGCTGCGGCGCGGCGCGGCTGGGTGCGGCGGGAGGGCGTGTCACACTTTTACTGACTAAAACCCACTCATGTTCCTTCGGTTGCCCTTTATGTTCCAGGGTCACGGTAACTATTATAAACATTCCGCAACCCCGGCAGGCGCGGCCCTGTTGGCTACTTCCAGTGAGCAATTCAAATATCAGAATCCTTAAGTGTATGTATATTAGTGTGCGTTCTTATCAGCCTTACAATATTTTTGCCTTTTAAGCCTTCGAGCACACGTGATTCGAGACGCAATATAAAGACAATAGCAGCGCGACAGCCGGCTGTCACTTGGTAGTTGAAAGGTTAATTGGTTTAGTGCTTAGTTTTAATTGCCCAGGATTTTTTTTTGTGAATGGGAAATTATCAAATGACTGCTCCCGTCCTGGGTGCGGCGGGAGGGCGTGTCAGTCTTTTACTGACTAAAACCCACTCATGTTCCTTCGATTGCCCTTTATGTTCCAGGGTCACGGTAACTATTATAAACATTCCGCAACCCCGGCAGGCGTGGCCCTGTTGGGCCGTTGGGCCCCTTCCTGTGCTGACTTCTTCTCTTTGAGGCGCGCGTGGAACAAAACGCGCCGTCGAAATTGCCCAGGATTAGCGATGTCTGCATGCTGAACATTTAGGGGATGGCAGTACCTTTGCCAATATAATTTCAGCAGTTGTTGAACGTCTCTCGGTTAAATAATGATGATGATTCTCGTGAAGCATCAGACGAAGCCAAACCTTAATATTTTATTACAAGCTTTTATTAACTTTAATGTATGTTTATTCGGGTGGAAACTTGCAACTCAATTTTGATCTGATGGTGCAGTGTAAGGTGGTCCTATATTTTTAAATATAAGAAACTAGCTTTTGCCCGCGACTTCGTCCGCGTGGAATAGTACTTCCCGTTCCCGGGGTATTTCCGGGATGAAAACTATTCTATGTTATTTCTCGAGTCCCGGCTATATCTGTACCAAATTTCATTCAAATCGGTTCAGCGGTTTAGGCGTGAAAAAGAGACAGAGTTACTTTCGCATTTATAATGTTAGTACGGATTGGGCTAGAATCACAGTTTTGAAACACTGAGGCCATGATTCTTTTGTAGAAATCAACTATTCGATATGACGCCTTTGTGGCTTCTGGCTTTTAACCCAAGCATATAAAGAACCCACATTTCATAAACAATTATGATTTCAGTTACTGAATAATGACTGAGTAGGCGTTTCAGCCGTTAAGTTTCGTTCAATCGGGTCGACACAGGAGTTTTTATTTTATAATAGTAGATTGTATTACAAGGGCGCAAAGTAATATTTTTACGGCGAGGGCGTTTTTTGAATCCAGAGCAAAGTGAGGGATTCTAGAATAGAATCCCGAGCTTTGCGAGGGATTCTTAAATAGAATCCCGAACGTTGCGAGGGATTCAAAGTACGTCGCCCGAGCCAAAAATATTTGCGCCCGAGTGATACACTCTACTTTTCATCACCCCCTATGAGAAAATAAAAGGCGCTTCATACTCTATTGTAAAATTATTATTGTAGCTGCTATTATTCACATAGCTTAATAATAATAGCAGCTACATTAATAATTTGCTGCAAAACAATCCGTGAAAAATTTTACGAGAACTCGTTTGCGTTTGCGCGTTTTATTTCTAGTAATGTTTTTTTTATTCAGCCGCGGCGTGACTATGGTATTGGCCGTCGTACAGCTATTCATTATTTGCTTTGCGTTCGATTCTTTCGCGTTGAGCATTAAGACGTTCCAAATTCAAAGAGTTTTTAGGCGCACTTATAACAGGGCGTAAAACATGCAAAGACGCTCCAAATTCAAAAAGTGCGATTAAAAGTTACTTTTAGGCGCACTTTTTGAATTTGGAGCGTCATTATTGCCCGCTGTAAGTTTCGTATAGAAAACACCAACTTTCGGCGTACTTAAAGGGGAACAAAGTCGACTTTTTCGAATAGGTGGGATGAAAAATATTTTTATTATTAGTCATTTTAAAACCTTTTTAATCCGAGACACCCTTAAAATATGTTAAAAATAATTAAATGCCTGTTTCAACCAGAGCGGACAAAACTCAGCGGCCATAACGACCTCTAAGCCGATAGGTGGTAAGAGTTGTATTCGTTCTGGACGTGTTCAGAACAATTACAACTCTTAACACCTACACTTTACAGGGGGACCCTTGTCGACATCTTCCTCATAAGTTGGCACTACACCGTAAGTATAAGCGCTACCATGTTCCCAAAACCTTGTCATTTTAGGCAGTCTTCCTCTACCACATAGTATTACCAACACTCAAGAAAATAGTACAAAATCTCAAAGCCACAGTCCACTTATATCATAACCTTGTCCTTAGAAGGACAACTTAGGAAACCCAATTGATGAAGATCGATAAAAAAATATTGTTTTGTATAATTACAGCTAAATGATCGTTGCATATAAATTAACCTTATTGCAATTGACAACGTTTAACTAATCCAGCTACCATTAACAAGGTGAAAGGGAGAAAAAAATCCTTTTTAAAATTAAGAGTAATTTTATTTACCCAACCAAAAACAATCAAAATGAACACAACAAAAATCCATCAAGCATCGGTTTAAACACGATGATCTCCCATGGACAAGCCCGATACAATTTTAATAAAGGCCTCGTAATATTAAATATATGTAACGGGTCGTATCGCTCGCATCGTACGGCCAGCCATGCGTGTAATGAAATTTTTATTGCGACGAATTCGCACTTGAGTTGATGCGATGGGATCACGTTAGTACATTTTATGTGACTATTTGCGACCTTTGATGTAATAGTATTACCTTTTATTTACGTCTGGTGACCTGGTGACCTGGACGTCGAGTGAGCCATGTTTTGTTATTCTGATTCACTTAGCAACAGTGTTTGGGTGCAAATGACTTCTGTGCAGATCGCACAGTTGTGTTCTGGACAATTCTATAGTGTTTATTTTTCAGGTTGTTATCCTTTTTACCCCATTTTTTTTCGTGTTCCATATTGGTTTTTGAACACAGCAGTTGTTTAAAGTGACTGCTTTGGTTTAAAAAACAACAGCGAAACAGGTTTTACGGTTTTACTAATTAAAAAGTAATAGCCAACCAAATACGACACTCCGGAACACGGACACGCACTTGGTCTGAGTTTAACAAAGTTTTTGTTCAAATAAATTTTAGATTTGTTCTTTATACCTCATTTAAAATAAAAAAAATAGACACCTAATATCTAAATCAAGCTTTCACATTAATAATGATTTGTTAAAAGTAATTGATTGCCTTTACACGCGTGTAAAGGAAATAAATAAATAAATATCTTGGGACAAGTCACAAACGGTCATCTGATCCCAAGCTAAGCAGAGCTTGTGTTATGGCAACCAGACAACTGATACACATTCTTATATACTTTATAAATACATACATATTATAAATAAATTACACCCGGACACAGGACAAACAATCATGCTCATCACACAAAGTTTAACCTGGGTGGGAATCGAACCCTCCGGCTCAGCAGTCAGGGTCACTAACCACTAGACCAACAGGCCCGTCAATACTTTTCATGCATACGAAGAATTTATCAAAGATAAGATCTTATAATAAAAATATTTTTAATAACCTTTTTAAATAGTAGTTTTCATTTTTACTAACGTTTGAAATTTTTTTAACTAAATCACTAAATACTTGCACCATTACCTTGGCATTTCCTGCAAATCAGGAGTGAAAACCTTTGCTGTCCTAACGAGCAAAGGCTGCAAACATTAATGACTCAATTTCAAAGTTTATGTCCTAAATGTGTACCTACTTATAAATAAACTGTATGTGTATTCTAACACTGTTGTTTTATATAATTTTTAAGCGCTTCGGTTTAAGTTATTTAGACAGATATAGTTAATTTTTAAACTAATGACTCCTGCTGTAATAAAACACAAATGGTTCCTAATCAACAAAACTTTAAAAAAAAAAATAACCGCCTTCAAAAACTAAAAACCCAATAATAACTAAAATTTCGGAAGTCGGTGGCAACACAAATTGAATGGCAGAAGAGAAACCACCGACTTCCGAAATTTTAGTTATTATTGGGTTTTTAGTTTTTGAAGGCGGTTATTTTTTTTTTGAAAAAAGTTTTTTATTTATTACTTTTTAGTGTCGACTCCCAATGTTTGACTGTGTATAGTATCTTTCAAAGTAATTTATTTTCAAAATAAAACTACTAACAATCTTACAAAACGAAAATAGAAACTTGAAGACAAAGCACACATCGTCTATGAAAATTTCGTCAATTTTTTTTGTTCTTGGTGAATTTTTCGAGAAGCACTGAACCGATCGCCACAAAATTTATATGGGACCACCCCTGAATCATGACTTATCAAACAAAAAAAAAACCATCAAAATCCGTTGACAATTGACGGAGTAATCGATGAACAAACATACAAAAAAAAAAACATACAAACAGCCGAACATAGTACCTCCTCCTTTTTGTGAAGTCGGTAAAAAGGTCGTGAATCACTGCTGTAAATACTGCAGTAAACTGCTAACCAATCTGTAATTAAAAAGTTAGGAAAGAAAACTAACTGCAAACAGTTCTACAAATTGTTAAAGTAAAGCAAGGGAAATAGGTGCTTGTGGGCGATGGTTTACAATCTTGTTTTTATTGTAGTTTTAAATACCAAGCGGTTTATTGTTTACGTATTGCCTAGCTGTTACAACATATTGTGTGTTGGTATTCATTCTTTATTGGCACAGAGATAATTGCTTGGTCTAGTTACTTTACAGTGTTTTCTTTACGTTTGATATTATTTAATTGTCAATAATATCATAAAAAGCTCGGTAGCATGGCTTTGCCCGTGTCTTAAACGTAAACTTCAGATTTTCACTACTTTCACGGGCTATTTTTTGTTTCAAATCAGAGTCAAGAAACTTCAAACTTTTTAAATCAACTTCAAAAAGGAGGTTCTCATTTCGAATGGTTTTTGTAAGTCGAACAATCGACAAATTAGATTCATGACCCATCATAAGCTTATTTTCCTACAGACATTCAAATACAATTAGGTTGACATTCACGTAAACATTTATTAAAAATGACACTTGTCACGCCTTTTTTTTTGGGGTAGTGGGAAATCATCAAATCATCGTCCTGAGTGCGGCGGGAGGGTGTGTCAGACTTTTACTGACTAAAACCCACTCGTGTTCCTTCGCCTTCCGCAACACACTTGTCACACCTTGTTATTTTGACAGTCTCAAATGATTTATCGTCAAAATGAGTCATGATTCCAATTTGTCGATAGTACACTGATTACGTTAACATTTTATGATCAACAACAACAAAAATACATACATCATTTTTGTTTTAGTACTCAAAAACCCGTAACCGATTGTGTTTTTTTTTGTATTTCAAAGAGAAGTGGCTATGAAAAACTACAAACAAATACAGAATGGAAGCCGCCGACTTTCGAAATTTAAATTATTTTCTGTTTATTACCAAATTATTTTTTATTAACAAACTCAATGCACCACACATTATTATGTCATAAAAACTTTTCAAACAGATATGCACAAAGGATCACATTTATTATTCTTAATTTAAATTAGTTATTTACTCCTCAAAAAGTTATTTGCATGCTCTAAATGCATTAAATCTGTTACGTGACAGGAGTACCACGAGATTTATGTATTTAATGTTCTATCTTTTTAATGGGTTCTGTAACGTAAACACTGCCGTGTAAACATGGGTGAATCGTTTTTAGTAATTATTACAGCTAAACCACTTTTTGTAATAGGTGGTGTAGATAAAAGTGATTTTTATTTATTTTGAAAAAAAAAAGTACTACCTTACTCATAAAATAGCTCAGGGCGATCTGGTGAATTTGGACTTATGTATTTGACTTAAGTAAAATATAGATATATGAAATGGTGATCTGACTGTATGATATTCCAAGGCACAGCCGAAACCTTCGGTCCTAAAGACATGAAACTTAGAGCGTATGTTCTTTGCGATGAGTGAGTATTCATCAAGAAAGGATTTTTGGAGATCGCAACCTCAAAAGGCGTAAAATAGGGAATGGAAGTTTCGAATTACACATATGCGAAGCTGCGGGCTAAAATTACATGATATGTTTAAAAAACTTATATTGATACTTGCCCATGCTTGTCGTGATGTCTTAACACTCGGCCATCACGAGATAATTATCACAAAGTCTTCTATATTTTTAAAAAACGTTTGCTATTCTCCGTCTCAATCTGTAGAAAATACCTCCATTTTAGCAAAATTTCTTGACATTGAAAGATTGAAATCAGATTGAGATTAGTCTAGACTTTGTCTTCTGAATGACCCTGAGAAATGACTTTATGGTATATGGTGATACAACGTATGTAAATATGACAATAACTCACATTTTTTAATACGAAGATAACGAATTTTAAAGGTTCATAGCTCGCTGACATTACGTTTTTGCGCAAAAATTAAACCTGTCAAGAACAATCTCAATGGAAACTGTGTCGACATTTCAGCTTTTCCGACTTCATTTTGAAGGATGCCGCGGTTTTACCAGAGTGAAGTTAAATTCGAAAATAAACTTACAGGAACTTTTATGAAGTAAAAGTCCAAAGTGACGATTAAAATAATCAGGAAATAGTACTAACCTATACTAAAGTATTGTTTGTAAAGTTTTGCTTGAAACAATAAATATAATAGTATAGTTTAAACATTAGTGGTTTTTGGTTGCTATTTCATTAGAATAATTCTGTATTATTATTTTTGTAAAAAATAAATAAATAAAAAAAAACTTATGTAAAATTTATTTCTTCTTCTAGCTTCTTCTCTGTATCTGCGTAAAAGTCAACGTAGTATTAAACCTAACTCGGCATTAGTGTTGCTTAAGTTAAATATGGAATACAGAATATCTTTCAATATAGTATACTGAAAGATATTCTGTATTCCATATTTAACTTTGCTTTTATTAATGATGTTTTTTGTTGTTAAATCTTATAAATATAGCATAAGTAAACATCACACATCAGATCAAATACACTCTTCGATGCCAATAAATTTATATTCAGTGGCAAAAAAAGACTCGTCATCAAAGGCCAAGAGCACACAGACCAAACTTTTTCATAATAGTAATCCATCTTTGCCAATACACTCCTTATTAATGGCGTCACAAGACAAACGTATTGGATAGTACAATGGAGCAAACATCGTGTTGTTTGCGTGCCAAAGCCGTTCAGGTTCTATAAAGCGGGATGATGTAAACACCGCTTTACAATAAAGTCACTCGTATAGAGCTACTGAATGTGGCGTAATTGGTGCGGTTAGTTATTTTTCAGATTTGATTTTTCCTATATGTTGGGATGAAATGTACTGAAATAAACTATTTATTAATAGTTTATTTTAGTACATTTCATCCTAACATAAAACAGTTACTACTATTTTATAAAATGGTTGAACATTTAATAAAATAATACTTTTTAAGATCTGGCCAGTACATACTTATATAATGTGCAGTTCCAATCCCCATTGTTGCTAGTTCGTCTATTTAATTAATAACATAAGCATGTAATTTGTGAAGATAAATAAATGTATTTACTTATTATATATATATAACTGTTTGGTCTGTTTGCTTTTTCTTCAATGTTTAAGAATAAAAGATGAATAATATATTATGATAAAATATCAGCCTCCATATTAGTGGAACTTTGTTTTCTTAAGACTCGTAGGTATTTGAATAACTCTTTCATTAGATTTCTTATTTAAGTTATTTCATATTTAAGGTATTGAGGACTAAAATTAAGTGGTTCTATTCGCTCAGCTCCGTTTGTGTTGTGAACGTAAGTGCGATTGCTGAGCGTGGAGTCCTAGGCTTTATGTCAGACAATGTGAAAGTTGGTACAGTTGCAGCAGCAACCCCGTGCTAACGAGCTTGCCTTGCTTTTGTATTCCAATATCCAGCCAATAGTTATTTGGCCTTTTATTCTCGCGTCGTTTTTGTTTTATTTTTTCTGCTTTACTTATTTATTCTAGTGTTGACACTTGACCGATAGATCAGTCACAAGCATGTTATTATATCACTCCTAAGGTAACGCGATCCTAAACAAGCCTTTTTCAGCCTAAAGTTGTGATTACATTACATACTCCAAAACTTTGTTAATCCCATATTTATTTCCAAACAAACTACTTATTAATCCCGAGACATATCTAGAAGCACGAGTGTCGGTGTGTGTCGTGTCTGTCCGGTAATTGATGACACGCAATAATTCATCGTTTGTGTGGAGTCTCACGCTCGCCCCGGACGGCCACGCTCGCTCCACGCTCACTTAATGTTGCCAGCTTATGGAACAAACATACCAGGCACTCTTGTTCAAGAAAGGGACACGACAACACATATCTTTTTATTTAGAACAAAATAACTTCTGTTTTCTTTTTCTCGCGGATTGATGCGGTCTAATGATCTGGATTTATCGTCACTACGTCCACACGTTCGCACGTATGTCGCGGTCGTTACTAAGAATGCGTGTAGTATGTCTTGTTATTTCACTGCCGACAAATCAATGGTATTAAGATTAAGATTTATCTCGTTTTATTTTACAATTTTCCTTTAATTAATGTATTAATTTAAACTTGGAAAATTTCCACATTTCGTTTACTTTACTCAGAGTCTGAAAATTTATGAACCAAATCTCAAATACCACTTAATTCCAATTTTGACTTATTGGATCAACAGAGTTTGCACGAAAAAAATGTTTCAATAGCAAAGTGTATTTGAAAAGTACTTATACTGGTGCTGGGCATTGAGTGTAATTGTCAAGTGGTTCAGTGAGATATCAATATCGCTGTAATCCATTAGGGCGCCGGCAGGTGGATGGGTTGGCAACGTATAGTCGGAATAAGGGCGTGTATTGGACAGTGTAAACAGTCCATTATTGCTCGGTGAACGTAGCGTGGTGTTGACATTTCAACTACAGGACTACCTTGTCGAGCTATTGCACTTCATTGCATAACTACAGTTGCTGGGCTACATTACACTATGTACATACCTATGTAAAGTGTGTATGAACACACACGAGAACAAAACGCTGGTGTAATGCAGAGCTTGTTATTAAATCTGGCTCAGTTTTGGTTTACACAAAACACATAAATATAGCGTGTATCTGTCAGGCAACTTTTTGTTTGGATAAATCAGTGACTAATTGGAGTTTGTGGTACTAAAGCGTACCAATTCGGGTAAAAAAATAACGATTTTGTTAACGTAATTTTAACAAAATGGTAAGAATCCGAGGTTACGCAATGTAGCACTTTTGACATATTAGAATAGACATGATTAATTTTGAGTTAGCCTGTTTTAGTAGAACTAAACATATTCTTGAATGATCAAGAACTAAGCTCATATTGAATGACCCGACTCACCAATTAGTAGTTTGATGTCCATCGTTGTATTTTCAACGACATTTTACAAAAATACTTAAATGAACTGCTATTTATAAATATGAACATTTTAATATTATAATTTATGATTTCAAGCGCTGACTCTTCAAAATGCAGGTTTATTATTCTCAAATAAAACCGTGAGAGGTAGGTCCCTAAGTAACTAGACATCTAGGTTTATGAAGCCAAGAACATTCTATTGTTCGCGTAGGCTGACAAATTTTTAATTATAGGCATTAAAATTCCCTTTATTCTATTACCTTCTGCAAATACTTATTAAATACAATGAGCGGGTTTTACAGCAAATAGAGCTCTGACTAATTAAGGAGTGCTGGAGTCAGCTCGGTTATTTATCTAAGCAGCTTCACATAAAGAAACAATTTAGTGGCGCCACCGACACGGCTCGAAACACGCAAAAAACTTGGAGGAGAAAGTTTTTTAATTAAAACTTAAGGTGGTCACGTATTTTTTTGTCTGTATCTACAAAATCTTTAAACTACTCGTCGTTTAAAAAGTTTTCAGATTGTAATCTATGGCAGATAGGTAAGTACCGTGAAATGGAAAATACGATGAAATTTTTCAAAGCTTTGAACGTTTGGTGTTGCTAGTTTCTTATTCTGCTTGTTCTCTTTCTGCGTGTTCAAAGTCAGCAGATTATCCTCGTAATGAATTCCATTTCGGCTGCTTGGACAGTGAAGTCCTCTTAAAATAGAATTATAAACAGAAAATATTTTCATGTTATTGACGTTTTAATACCACTTGGTTATCTTTAGATTAAATATTTAATCAGTTTTTGTTTCAAAGAGACCTTTTTAATTCAGTTGAAAGTATTGCTCCAGATTTCACGTCACATCTCCTCGGTGTATATCAAATTAAAAAAAATAAAAACCTCTCGCATACCGGGGTGCTCACTGCTCACATGACCCACATTTTAAACTCGTGTAACATTTTTATTTCATGTAATTCTACTCTCTAAAAACTGCGTTTGAAACTCACTATTCCACAGTCCTTTATAGACGATATATTTTTAAGGTATAGCGAACGTGAAAAAAAAATATAAAATCGGACGGACGCGTACGCGTACAGCGAAATAAAAAAATCCCCTCAGATTTTCCAAACGCACAAATCGCAGTTACCTTTTAGATGCGAAATCAGAGTAGAATGCAACTAAAAATATTTTAAGTTAGGCAATTAAAACCTTTTACACTATACACTTGTAACTTTCAGGCACTTGAAATTAATCGTAGTGTTTTTTTTTTATGCACAGTTCTATTTATTTTTATTCTGTAGCATTGAGGCCAACTTTAGACAGTCATCCGACTAAAATTCTGGACTACTTCCGGCGCTAACTGATGCTGATGTTGACCTGCTGAATCCTCTATGTCAATTCCTCTATGTCAGTTTCTTGCTAAAGGAATCTACCAAGAAACTCAGGGTACGACGTTCGTGTTCAACGATTACACATTATAGTGAAATTTATTGAACATGTGACAATTTATTCATTCTCTAACCCTTAAACCTTTGCGTTATAAGTTATAACATTTTAGAGCCTCGTCGACCATGTCGTAAGTTTTCACCAAACTGACGACCTTTCCTCGTAATATGGCAAGTTTATAGTTTCTCGGATATCGTCGACTGACTTTCTTAACACTTGGGGTTACTAGATTCCCTTAGATTGCCTTATTAAAATTTAGCAGTACATTTAGTAATGCCTTACGAAGCTACTGCAAGCTTTTTAAAAGTTTTAGCCAATAGCCAACCCGTATGTGTTCACGAGTAGATCTAAAGAGGCCATTTTTCCCGAACGAATTGTGCAAATTTACTTTCATTCCTTCGCCCCATTGGTTTAGTAAAATAATATAATTTTGAGCGCATCACCGCTACACCATGGAAGCTCATGACAGTTAAATTAATGATACTTTAAAGGCAACAAGCCGCTGCTTACTTAATTTATTTTCGTTCGCTTGACTGATTCCATTGATCTTCTTCATGAAGTAGAAAGGTATTCAATAGCTTTTCATTCGGTATTTTTATAAAGTAAGTAAATTATTAAAACGTTGATGTTTTCTCAGCTCGCTATAATTTGACATTAATAAAGAGAAATATTGTCTGTTATAACAAGGATTCTTCTAAGAATATCCACGTACTTATCTATCTAATTAAGTTCTGCTGTAGGTTTCTTGGAAATATATTTGCTTCATTCTGCGGCGAACGGTACTTCTATCGCTTCAAGACAAGCACAAAGAAAGGTTATTAAATTTGAAAATTGCAATAATCCACAACTGATTGCAATAGATTGGATTTTTATTGACATTATATTTCTTTAACTTTCTTCCGTTTTTTATATTGTAAATAATGCATGAGCGTGATTTAAACATAATAAAAATTAAGTTGGTTACAGCCAACACAAAAGAATATGTACAAAACCTAAAAAAAAAAACAACGTAACGGTGGCTCGGTTTCCCCCATTTTCCCCCACAATCTAAAAACTAAAGGGTTAGTTCGACGATCTCGCGCAAAGTACAAAAATAGCTAACTGAAGCTGCTTACCGGCATGACATGTTCAGTAGCCGTAAACGGGTGCTATCCGGCACTCCGGCATGGCCGCACTTAGAGCGACCGCCTCGGGACTCTTGACATGAATTAAAAATGCACGCTGCATTAGTGTTCCAATGGCGGGCCGCTCCCCAGTGCACATGTGAAATGGGACCGGGAAGTAACCCGCGTCATGTCGTTCGCTACTCGCCCTACCTTTGATCTATTAATGCTAAGCTTGTAACTATTGCGTTTTCGTGCTTTGTAAGTAATTGGTAATGATACTAATTGATTGGATCAATGTTCAAAATAGTTTATTTGAGCGTTAAAACAAAACCTTGAGAGAGGCTATCCTGCCGGGGTTGTGGAATCCATACTAATATTATAAATGGGAAAGTGTGTCTGTCTGTCTGTCTATCTGTCTGTCTGTCTGTATGTTTGTCTTTCTTTCACGGCAAAACGGAGCGACGCATTGACGTGATTTTTTAAGTGCAGATAGTTGAAGGGATGGAGAGTAACATAGGCTACTTTTTGTCTCTTTCTAACGCGAGCGAAGCCGCGGGCGAAAGCTAGTAGTTTATAATAGTTACCGTGGCCCCGGAACAAAAAGGGCAACCGAAGGAACATGAGTGGGTTTTAGTCAGTAAAAGTCTGACACGAGAGGACGGAAGAATTCATTTGATGATTTCCCACTCTCCAAAAAAAGAGGGATGCTATAGTCTAAAGAGTCATGGTATAAAAGAGGAGGTCTTAATTCAGCAGTTTGTAGCCAAAGTTTATTAATCATAAAACAGATAATAATGATAATAATAAATACCAAATAATATCTCGGTAAAAGAGGTAAGCAGCTTTGTGAAAATCTTTAATATTTAGCAACATCGCGTAATAAAAGGCTGGCCTCAATCCACTCGTTTGAAACGTAGATTTAGGCTACGTTGATGATGTACGTAGTGGGCGGTTTTCCCTAAGGGACCCAAAAGGTAAATTATGATTACTTTAATAAACTCGTGTTTGTTACTGCCTTCCGAGCTCAAATATGGCAGGAAATTAGAATACTTCCATGTATTGGTACTGTTTATGTATGTTAAAGTTTAGGGTGGTTAGTTATTAACTACACATCTGTAATCGAAATCGTAGAATATCAAAATTTAATTGGTGGATATCTATTTCAATATTCAAATGATACATTTTTAATTCTAACACGGTTAATTAACACACTTTTAAATGTTTCCATTACTTGATAGTAACTAACTACTAGTTTTAGATTAACACAATTTATTTTTTGAAGTTGCTGTCCCTGATAATAATTTATTATGAAAACAAAACAGAGGAAACATTTTATCTAAAAATATTTATCAACGACTGATTTTGACAGTGATGTGATTATAAAATAGTACACACACCCACAATAATTTATCCACGAAGCGATCAATCAACAAATGCATCAGATAGATCAAACAACAAAACTAACCGAGGCGTAACAAATGAAACATGTTATCTACGTATTAAAACAAACCGTTCATTTTCACGTTCCATTACCAAATTAATAAACAGACACTGCAAACAAAGGACGGATACGAAGGGATATGAAAAACGCTTACAAAGAATGGAAAAATTAAGCACCTTAGCAGAGGCGCGTGGGTCAACAAAGATAATTTTCCCGCTATAAATTGAAGTAGCGTCGTTGTTAATTACCGTACCTGGGTTCCAGAGATAGAGAACAAAAATCAGCAGAAGCCGCCAGCCACAGATAAGCTACCCATAATAGAGACTTTAAAAAGAAATTAGCAGTCGCTCATTAACTGAAAGTTTCTGTTGCATTTTATGTGGCTGTGTGGATTAGCTCGGTTCGGGTGACTGACGTAATTGAACGAGTTTTAAAAATGGAAACCTTTTATCGCTTTATTTTCCATAGACTGATGTTTTGCTTTTTGGTCATGCTTGTTACGTCACGGAGTAACGACTTTATTCTGTGTTTGAAATATTACAAATGAAATATGGGTATGGTATTTTATTTTGTGTTGTTTTGTTACGTACCTACATGTTTCCCGTTATTTTTTAGTCAAAGTATAACTTTTGAATAATTGATAAAAACATTATTATATATTTTTTACTTTGCGGCGAACAATGGCGACGGAGATCAAAAGGAGGGCACTGTTTGAACCTGTTTATTATAATAAGTATTCTATTTGTTGTAAATACCAAAATCAAGGACAAACTCTGAGAGGATTTTCCGTTTTTTACATGAGAGCCCTCAGAACGGCGTGTTATGTTTTCGTTTATCTGTGTAAGTTTCTTTATTCATTCCTCTAAAAACATCTGAACCAATTAAGATGAATGGAATAACCTTAGAATTTTTGCATCTTTTACACAAAACTTATCGCCAAAGGACATAAAATACAAACAAATAAAATTACGACTGCCACGGCAAAATATGTCCTATAAAACCAAGTTTATTTTCACCGCCTTTATTTTAAGTTTTATTTAACCGACGGAATCGCGGTCATAATTATTGTGTTGAAAAACTTGAGCTTAAACATTGCTTCGTAACTTAACATAAAGTAAGGATTTTATATTTTTAAAGTTCTATACCTAAAAAACAAAAACGAATCCTTGTAGAACTATTTATTTTCCCCCAGAAACGCGTGGAAGAATCAAGCTAAAATTGTTACTAGGTACTCAAAACTGCAACCCTATACAAATTACACTTGAATATACTTTAAGTCATTTATGCAGCTTTCTTGACACTAGCAAAAGAATCAGAACCTTTAGGCCGATTGTCCACCGCCGCCGTCACCGTCACGTCAAGAGATCGTGACTACGGCGCCGAAGTTGCGGCACATATATTTACTATACATTTACTATTGACGGGCCTGTTGGTCTAGTGGTTAGTGACCTTGACTGCTAAGCCGCAGGTCGTGGGTTCGATTCCCACCCAGGATAAACTTTGTGTGATGAGCATGATTGTTTGTTCTGTGTCTGGGTGTAGTTTAAAACGATTAAAAAAACAATTAAAACGATTTTATTTCTGTAAATTGGTAAAAAATTACACTTTTACACGTAATTTTTTTTTCTTATTTTAATCGAACGATAGGGCCGGTGTTTTCTAGCTGGACTAGTCTGAGAAGAAACAACCGAAACAAACTCAGAGGTCAAAGTCTCTTTTAAAGTCCATTTAATATTGTATTTGTCAAATTATGCGAGGACCATGAAGGTAATAACTGAAGTGATGAGAGAATCACACAGATTTGAGTGGACCTGTCCAAAAAGTGCAAGCATTATTTATCTGTATATGTATGTATTTATAACTTATATAAGTATGTTTATCAGTTGTCTGGTTACCATAGTACAAGCTCTGCTTTGTTTGGGATCAGATGATCGTGTGTGAGTGGTCCAAGGACATTTATTTATTTATTTTTATTTTACTATAGCCGTGTGTCCACCCCCCCACGTCACTTCATACAAACCTCGGTTCGCCATCATCTCGTTCTTGTTGACGTGACGGTGACGTTGGTGGTGGACAAACGGCCTTAGGATGTACTTCCCGTTGCCGTGGCTTTAAAATCAATTGACAATCTTTTATCTTGGAGCACAAGTAAAAGTTTATATTCCAAATCCATAAATCCATACATCAGATTAAATAAAACGGTTGTACAGAACCCTGACAGCGCGAGTCCGACTTTACACAACCAGGTTTTTTGCCAAAAGCCTTAGTTTACCACTAAAAAATAAATAATTTTAGACTGGCGAAACTTTTGACACGAACACGGACACAGACTAAAAACAGACCAGCCAAATGAGATTCCCGCTGCATATTTTTAGACCCAAGCCGTGTATTTAGTGGCCGTGTTATTTATTCATAAGTTATTACGTTACGACATGATGTACGATGGTTACGTGATGGAAGAGTAATACTGGGTGTGATGCATCATGCATAATCACTTAGCGAGCCTTCGGAAACTATAGCCCTTGTGTAAATAACTTTCTTTCAGTACGTGAAAGAAAATGGATATGATTCGAAAAAACATGATGTTTGTTGTTTTATCTAAATAACTGTGTGTGTGCTGTCTCGGTGTATTTGCACTTGGCTTTTCTAAAGTTATTATTTCATTTGGATTGGTTATGCACACACAGCAATTCATGTAATTTAATAACATAAAACCAGTTGCTACGAACAACATGTTTGATAGTTTTCTACCTTAATTCGTCTGTTTCGATCCTAGGTGAGTCCGGCTAGAGTCAAGATAACCTTTAAATTAGTGGTTAAACCGATCAGCTCGATGTGTGTATTATTTGTAAATAATCTCGTGTTACTTGCTACTCAGAGAGTTAAATTTTTGGCACAATAGGACTAGTGGTTATTTTTTTAAACCACCCAGAAATAGGAGCCCCGCACAGCGGGGCTTCGTCTACCTATCTTAGTTAGCTTTCATCGTATTAAACCAAACAAGTTTTATATCTTGCTGTGACTAATAAAATGTTTTATTTAGAAAAACTGCTGTAAATAATATAAAAATAGAAGCTATATTTAAAAGAAAAAGAGTTAACATGTATAATGAGCATAAAGATTATTAGCTGTGCATTGATGAAAAAGCTTTTGCTTTAGGAAAAGTCGCTGTACGCTGCGAAAATAAATTGTAGTGTGTTTAGTGATATTTTGAGTTGAATATTTTGCTGTACAATCAGTAATTTTGATGGAAATTCGGAATCTTATTGCATAAAAAAAGGATATTTTTTGATTTGCGTTTAAATACTATCCTTAAAGTTATGCTTATATTCCTACTAAAATTACTAAAATATACAAAATAATGTATAAGTTTTTTTTTTCGGTGAGTGGGAAATCATCCAATGACTTCTCCCGCCGTAAAGGTGGCGGGAGGGCGTGTCAGACTTTTACTGACTAAAACCCACTCATGTTCCTTCGGTTGCCCCCCATGTTCCGGGGTCACGGTAACCATTATAAACATTCCGCAACCTATAAACATTCCATAAAGAATACCTGCAAGTTTCATGTCTTAGGACCAGTGGTTGGGGCTGAGCGTGGACATATCAATAGGCAGTCAATCAGTCAGTCAGTTTACCATCTTGTAAGTATATATAGAAGAAGACTACCCAATATTTTGGTATGCCATTTAATTTCTTTAAACCAGCTTAAGTCGAATAGTATGCTTTGACTGAGGATTACAAAATAGCGGATGGATGTGTTCTGCCCAAGACTGGGATGATTGGCGCTTAGGAAGCTTATGTTCAACAATGGATATCTATTTTTTCAGATTCCATTCTAGGATTTATGATTGTATAAATGGAGAGCGTTCCCAGAACTGAGGCGAAACGCTTTGTGATTCTTTTTTTTTCTTTAAAGGATATTTATCGAAACGCTATTGCCAGATGAAATATTTATTCACAGTAGCATGTTGCAGATTCCATGATCTTCGGCGAATTATTAGTACATGAATCAGAAAATATAATAAAACTGAGAAAAGAAAATTAAAACGGTGAAATTTTATTAGGAAAATAATGTTTTTTTAAAACTAACTATTTTTTAAAAACATTATTTTTAAACCCGAAAAGAAACATGAATATTTCAACAATACGTTATTTGGTTTCTCGTATACCTTTTCATAATACAGTTCACAGAAACAAATGTAAAGGCAAACCAATCTTGGTTGCGATTCCCACCGTCTCTACGAATGTGCACTCTTCCCAAGCAGCAAAATGTGGTCTAGTAATTATCCTGGAACCACCATTTTATTAGGACTATTACGGAATAGTAAGCAATTATAACCACGGAAAAGGGCCCAATTTATAGGCGTATTTTACCTTATTAAATATTTATAGTAGACTTGGCGGACACCACTTTGACCAATTACGACCTTATAGATGGACTACGTGGAACTATTTCCTCCCGCGAAGCTAACTATCAGCGCTTAATAGAACCAAACACGACAATAACATACACATTGAATCCCTTACAAGCTCATACAAAGTGTTCTGTATTGGTTAATGTTGGTGCGCACATTTGTAAAGATTAATATTCATCCATTTAATATTATAAATTTTTATATTAACTGGAATATTAATTATGGGTAGAGTGCTAGTTAATAGTAAGTCAAAATGTATAATGTGTTTGAATGTACTTGGCGCACGTATATTTTCGGTGAAGTCTAATAGGTTTCTTAACAAAATTTTGACACGCCTCTTGAAATTAGCGATTTCATTAACTTGAATTTTTAAATAATGTTGGTTTTAGTAAACATACTACAAAAACTCGCCATTTTGAGAAAGTTGGTTTTAACAAATACATTAACAAACCGTTATAGGCGTACTTTGTGTATAAAATGGCGAATGTCAAAACCATAAGATTATAACAATATTGGTTTATACCACTATAAAACCGCTCCATTTTAATTATAATTGATCTGTAAAGTGAACTTATAAGCCCTTATAAAACCAAGTAATAAATTCAAATAGTTTCCAGTATGTTTAGTTCTGTTTATCACTCTTATTAGCGTACTTTACTTATAGTAGTTTTATAACGCTTCTTGTTAGCAGTTATAAGTATAGCCTACCAGTTTATATACTCTTGAGTGCATTTACACCCTCGCGATACTTTTATAGGTTACTCAAGCTTATATTGCGCCCTTAATTTCAACCTATAAGTAATTATAAGTAAATGTATAAGATCAGATATACTATAAGGCCTAACTAACTCCATTCTTGCTATTACAAGCGTGGCAGCCAATACTAGAACCCTTAAAAGAACATTATAAGTGCTGGAGGCCTGTAACACCTGCATTATAGGATAATTTTGTTGCTTGGGTTCTTACTTAACTCGCTTTTTCAAATGTTCTTTTCCACTGAAATCAAATGCTACGTATTTATAACGAATTTCCAGAGCAGGGCAAGTGGGAATTCCAAAAAATAATTCGTTATAGTTTAAATGATATAATACTAGCTGTCCTCCACGGTTCCATTTGCAATTAGTTGGGTTTTTAGTTGCTGATTCGTTACCGTTGGTAAAAGCGGGGGTTTTTACGTGAAAGAGTGAGGTTAGCCCATCCTTAAAAACTGTCATATTCATAAATTAGTAGGAAATAGGATTGATTTTATAGAATCCGCTATATTTGTGGATAAATCTACAAACGGTCGTAATTTGTTTTGCACCGTCTTTAATAAAAATTCGACGCAACGTGAAAGCTAAATCAATAGATGAACAACGCAGGAACTCATAATTCTTGCGGAGCAATAATAAGTTGAAGTGTGTACGTGTGCATTAAACTGCATCGGGCATTGTGAGAGTCGAAGTGACCGCTGCGCGATGGCCGACGCCCGACCAATTTAAATTTATTCGTGCCTCTTCTGCCGCATCGTTAAAGTCAAGGGCGTGCTTAGTGCCAGAACCCATTAACTTAATATATGGGTATGAGCAATCGGCTTTTTGTTATGTTCCCAGTCAAATGTTACTCCTTCTCATTCGTAATTGCTAAATGGCTCGTATTACACAAGTCGTTACTGTCAATGGGACGAAGCGACGGCGTAATCAGTGTTATTTAACTTAGTATGGTAATGGAAGTCTTTCTTAATAAATGAGATATTAATCAACAAATAACAAACATAAACCGTGACTCGCTAAAGCGCTTTAAACGCTCAGTATTAATACTTGATTTTTTTAACGTGTAAATGATCTGCAATTGAAGCATTTGTTTATTTAAAAGTTGAATGTAAATAAGAACAGTGTCCAGTGATATTTGCGTCGGGTTGATTGCCTCCACACGACTGAGCTCGCCATACATATATCTATTTTCCAGCATATGTAAATTTTCAACAAGCCTTTTCGATTCGACGGACGCGTCCAATTCGCTAGTGGAATGGAACTGAAATTGGAAAAATCGCCGTGAGCCATGTATGAAGTTGTCTGTACTGATGAAATAATACTATTATGCTCGCGAAAGTACGAAAGTAATAGCTAATTTAGGCCTTCTTTTTGTTTTTGTTGTAGATGATCTATGTGTTACTAGTTCGATTAAATAGCAGATTAACAATGAAACAGATATCTCATTCCGAAGTTAAACTATAAGAAGGCAAAATTATAAAATAACAAACATATTACCACTGTTGTGTAATATTCAAAATATTCTACTACCCAATGATATTATAAGTAAAAAGATGTAGATAGGTTACCCAAACGAAATTCTATCTTCAAAAACGGCACACTAACGCACACATACAAAATAGTGCGAGTGAAAAAGAGATAAACGTCAAATGTCAACGCGATACTCAGTATCATGTTTGGCAATTGGCAAAATTTTAATGTGCCACTTTTTGACGATTGTAGATTAAATATATTTGCAAACTGTGATTTGAAGCGCTCGTTGTGGACGCCAAATCAATGTAAACTGGCAATAAATTATAATACGGAAAATAGTTAAATAATTATTTTTTTGTATAATTGGTTTTGTATGCTAGCAAAATTTATGCCATAGTAAAATAACATGCAATTCTGGGAAGCAGAAAACAACACAGCTTAGTTATAATTGCCCTTTTCTTTGTGCAACTATTTTTAGTAGAGTCGTTAAAATTTCTTAGAGAATTTCATTATGAGTTCCTCTCTATTTCCATTTTAAAGTCAAAACTAATTGGTAGTTTATTTATATTAGAGCCAGCTCCCTAATTAACAAAAGAGTGGGTTAACTTTTGCCTTCTTCTGTATTGTTTCTTGCTCTCTCAAAGAAAAGAAAAAATCAAGATGAGATTTAAGGCAAGGTGACGAACAAAATTTCGAAATTGTTAGTACACCAGCTTTTGCATAGAAATTACAATAGCGTAAAAAAATTCAAAATTTTGTGCATATTATACATATTTTGACGTATAAATAAAATAAATTTATATCTTGGGACAACTTTTTTTTACTATTAAACAAAAAATCTATCCGTAACTATTCAAGATTGTACCTCATGAATCCATGAGGGTATTTTATTTCAAGCCAAGAAAACGTAGCATTTTAATCTTCTTGTAACATATTACTATCCTTCGTGGCGTTGTTAGCAGCAATGCACATTCTACCTTATTTATTAAAATTAATTACAAGGATATTTCAGCAAAAAGAATGTTCATTTTAAAGCATTTTACTACAAGGTACAGCGGGTAGGTATTCTTGGCATTTGCGATGTCTGCCTTATAATGAAAGTGTACCTAGGACATGGGATGCTTCAGACAGACTGTCGCTAGCTAAAATAAACTAATGCTGGCTCTACTTCACTGTAATGCTAAGAAAATAGATTCGTTTTAAGAAAAATATAGCTCTCTGAATAATTTCATTTGGTTCATACACTATTTTATGCTTATATTTTTATTATGAACCTTTGAGCTGTCTGTAAAGCAAAACTTTTTGAATCATATCGTCCGACTTTTTGTTATTTTGTCAAAACGACTGCTTTAATTTCTACGATTCAATCTCTCCTTAAAAGAAGGTGATACTAAATTCTGTGATTTGGTAAAATATCCAACAATTCATCATTTCTGCTCCCTTGCAATACCATTTAGCATGTACGTGGTTACATAACCGAAATATTGACTTCAGAATATTTGAGTTTGTATGCATTAAGTAAACTGTGGCTTCCTAACCGGTGGTTCGTGGTTTGAAATCCTAATACAATTGTTCTGATGTTAGTTAGTTATGTTTAACTTAGCTTAAATAACAAACAAACTAATAAACTTCGGCAAAGTATCTTGTTATTGTTAAGTAAACAAATCGCCCCGTAGTTCAACTTGTTACGTCGTAGCTACCACAAAATGAACTGTTTTGATAGAGTAACTTTTGAAATGCCTCAAGCAAGCCGCTTGAACTTTAGAATATGATTTATTACTATGGTAGTCAAACATATAAGTATTGTTTTTATTGGACTGGTATGAATTTAAGCTTATGAACTGAACTTTAAAGGTAATGCCGGCACCGGCACCCACTTGATATTTTAATGGTTTTGTTAAAGCGGGGAACATATCAACCGTTTTAAACCCTTTTTGTTTTATTGCTTTAACTATTTATGTTTAACATACATTATATTCATACGTTAAGGTAAACGGTACACCTTAAATAAATAAATGCACGCTTGTTCAATTGGCTGGGCTGCAAAATGTGCCATTTCTGTTGCATTTCCTCCGATAATAAAATCTCAAAGTTTTTACGACTAAGAGGAAACAGGCAAGTAGCTTAGACACTCGTCCGACGTTACTTAATTTTTATAAATTACGTTTTTAGGGTTCCGTAGTCAACTAGGAACCCTTATAGTTTCGCCATGTCTGTCTGTCTGTCCGTCCGTCCTCGCTTAATCTCTGTGACCGTTAGCACTAGAAAGCTGAAATTTGGTACCAATATGTATATTAATCCCGCCGACAAAGTGGTAAAATAAAAATTGGAAAAAAAATATTTATTAGGGTAGCGCCCCTATATGTAAAGTGGAAGTGACTCTTTTTTTAAATTTCAACCCCAACGTGTGATATATTGTTTCATAGGTATTTAAAAATAAATAGGGGTTTACTAAGATCATTTTTTGATAATGTCAATAATTTCGAAATAATCGCTCCAAAAAGAAAAATCAAAGCGTCCCCCCCTCTAACTTTTGACCCGTAGGTTTAAAAAATATGAAAAAAATCTGGAAATTAGAACTTTATAAGGACTTTCTAGGAAAATTATTTTGAACTTGATAGAAAGAACAGTTTTTGTACAAAAAAGACAAAAACGTCGTACAAAATAATTTCTGCGTACTTAGTATGTCAACGTAACAAATAGCCTTTTTTAAAACTTTTAAGTGGGAACACTTATTGTGATGGACGGGAAACTACGGAACCCTACATTGAGCGTGGCCCGACACGCTCTTGGCCGGTTTTTTTTTATTTTTGTTTACTGATTTTTTTAGTAACATACCTTGAGCCTGACTCATAATACAGTTCAACGCCACAGTCCTTTTCTGATGTGGCTAATATTCAACTTGATGCCTGGAAGTTTACCTCAAAGAGCAGACAGCATGTGAAGGGGGCTAGGGCCAATGCCTGCCGGGGTTGCGGAATTGCTTACCATGGCCCCAAAACAAAAAGGGCAACCGAAGGAACATGGGTGGGTTTTAGTCAGTAAAAGTCTCACACGGAGGGCGGGAGAATACATTTAATGATTACCCCCCACAAAATAAAATGCCTGGAAGTTTATAAGCTGTCGCTCGCATGACTCTATGGATTGATACAGTTGCCGTTATCAAAATATCACAACAATCCAGCCGTCCTTGTACAACCAACCTAATATTTAATGTGACAATGCCATAAACATCAATTGGATTAGTTCGGTGTGTTGCGAAAGGGCTACGGTCATTGAAATTTTGCAACACAAAGCGAATTGAATGAAAACCGGCAATGTCACTGTGAATAGTGTTAGGTACCTATATACAGATGTGCCGTGTCGTGTAACTATCGTTATAATTCTTGTCGACAATAGTAGCATTCTGTGTTGATGAACGAAGCTACATAAAGGGAAAATTTGAAAAATCTTTGTTTTATTGAAGGGAGATTTAATAAAAATTTGATACACTGCGACACATTAAAACAGGGGCCCTAGTCTGCTATTACAATCGTGTCTCAATGACCAGTCATCGGTCGAATCTGTGCTAGGGCCCCAGCTATCTAGTTATCTTTTTCACCGACTTAAAAAAAGGAGTACTTAGTGCTTGTGTTGGTTCTGTAAGATATTTGTTTTTATTTCTGTGTATGTTCGCCGATATTTATTACAATAATGGATTGAAAGCACAGTAAACTCCCGATGGAGATCCCATATAAATTCTGTTGATAAATTAATAGAAAATTGACCTCCTCAAAACCGAACATCATTCGTATTGTGATTAGGTTTAGTTAGGTCATTAATTTATACCTTTATTCACACAGAGTACCAAGAAAGATGAACCAAATGATCAGTTGAACGTTATTTAGTGTTATCGTGTCTAAATCAAATCAGATTTCTTTTTTCATTTTACTTTATTGGAGTAGATTCAGATTGTATTGAGTACACGCTAAAAGGAGGAGTGATATTTTTTTTATAATTCGGAATGTCGAATAAATATCATATCGGCTTAATTTAACTTAAAATCAGAAATCTACTATTTTAAGAAAAACAGGAACAATAAAATAATGTTTCATGCTTGAATTGAAACAGAGAAAGTGTATGTTTATTTCATCTCGCGTTACTGCAGTAATCAATTCAAGCTAACATTACAAATGTTACACTCATACTTATATTATTTACGAGTGATTGTTAATCATATTTGGAGTCGCGGGTGGTCGACGCTTCACATGTTATATGGAGCGACCATTATATCCTGACAGACGGCGAAACGAGGAACTAAAAGTTTAATACCGATTTGAACTTTTTGCCCTTACAGCCAGCGCCACCACCATCTGTCAACTTATACTAGTCACTCTGTAATTAATTTGGCGTTCATGAGTGCTATATTGTTTGTCGTACGTTATAAATTATACAACATATGTATTTATAATGGATTGAAATGATCCTTTATGTGTCATTACATTTTGTTTGGGCTTTTGTGAAGCGTTTTGTTAGTCGTGGCTTTTTAGACAAATCTGTTTGGATTTATGTTGTGGGTGCGAGTTTTGAGTTGAAGCATATCAATTTATAATACTGGGAATTTGATTTGTAAAAATGCTCAGCAGATTGGATATTTTCAGTGGTGTGGTGAGGTCAAAATTACGGCAAGCGTAACAGATTTTTTAGGACTAGAAAACAAAAATCAGCAGGGTTCTTAGCAGCTTTTTCAAAAGGCTAATATATTATTTGTATGATATTTAATATTTATTTAGTGACAGGCTAATGTCATTATCTTATTAGTGCAATTTGGGCTGTTCCGTTTCTATGAATGACAGACCACTGTATATTTTTCTTACCTAAATTCAATTGAGATAGTCGTGTAGTCTGTCAATAGCTAAATTCGCGGAATATCTTTGCAGGTGCAGAGTTGTGCAAACAAGTGACCTACGCTTAGTCATCTGTAAGCGCACGCGTCACTGAGGACAGGGTAAAGGCTTCGGCACATCTGCTTTCCGCATAACAACAACTTGTTTATATTGTTGAAAATTATGGAAAATACATGAAAAAGTTGCATAAATACAAGTTAATTATCGTAATTACAAGGTAAATATCGAAGTATAGGGAAATTGGGCACGCCGTAATAGCAACGGTAAGACCCCTCTTTGAGGAGTGGCTGGAGAGGCGCCATGGCGCTCTCACGTTTCGCTTGACACAGGTTCTTACCGGACATGGTCAGTTCGGGAGGTTCCTGTGTCGGATTCGAGCGGAAGCGACGCCTGGGTGTCACCACTGCAGTAACGGTCGCCTGGAGGACACGGTGAGCACACAGTGGAGGTGTGCCGCGCATGGGCGGGGCATCGACGTGTCCTCGTAGAGGCAATCGGCGGCGGTGACCCTCGCGCCAGGCGCTGGTTCAGGCCATGCTTCGGGGCGAGACGGAATGGGATGCCATCGCCTCCTTTTGCGAAGCAGTTATGCTAGTAAAGGAAGCGGCGGCTCGCGAGAGGCAACGACGAGCCTCTCGCCCCGGACTAAGACCCAGGCGAAGACGTCGAGAGTCGCAAGATGACTACCGGCCACCGTATGCGCGGTTCTGCGGATGGCGAGCGATGGGTAGCTCGCCGCCCGGCTAGGACCAGGACCGCGTCGACGGCGCGTTAGTGTTCCACGCGCGCCTCAAAGAGAAGGAGTCAGCACAGGAAGGGGCCCAACAGGGCCAACGCCTGCCGGTGTTGCGGAATGTTTATAATAGTTACCGTGACCCTGGAACATAAAGGGCAATCGAAGGAACATGAGTGGGTTTTAGTCAGTAAGGGTCTGACACGCCCTCCCGCCGCACCCAGGACGGGAGCAGTCATTGGATGATTTCCCACTCACCAAAAAAAAAAAAGTATAGGGAAATGTCTTCAAATAAATAATGTCTGTATGAAATATTTTTTATTCTTTTTCTGTTCTATTTTTGACGAGGAGATTAAGGTCACCTCGATAATTTAGAAGTTAGTAAGCAGTAGTGCATTAGTTAGCGATAAAGCTTTTTTGATAACGCGTTATTCTTTAATTTGGTATATTAATAGATACATCATGAAGAAATATAATAAAAAACACGGAACGGATATGCCCCACTTATATTAACAAACTACCTCTTTCATCACACTTTTCATAAATACTTTATTTATTCAAAGGGAATTTCAATATGTTGTGAGCTTTAGTACAAATTTATAACTGGGTAAAAGGGCAAAAAGGGAATGGCTATGACATGACAGGCCTAATATATGGCATGGCCGGTGTATCCGGCGGCCACGTGTGCGGTGCGCGCGCGCCGATTCCTTCACGGCTTATTAGCGCGGGAAATTAGTGCGGGGACAAACCACCCAGTGTTGGGACGCAGAAAATAGATTTCCGATTAATGACTGATATTAATCTGGTTGAGAGCGAGTTTATAAATGCATTTAATGGTCTGTGTTCGCGGTTTAGACTTGTGATTTTGTTATCGTGTTCAGATTTCGTTGTCTGATCGAATGACAGATAAAAAGTAAAAGGACAACACAAATAGCACGATATTTTTAAATTTGAAATAATTAAGTCGCCATGTTTCAAAACAAACCAACAAACTACGTCACGTTACATAAAGTTTTCGTTTGTAGAGACAACTTTGTAAAATGCTGTTACAATGAAATTGGACGTCGTGTAGACTTACCTATGGGTAGCTGTACAAAATGAAAGATAAAGTACTTTAACTGGTCCGACACAAAAGTAAGACAAAAGTTCTTAAGGGAAGCAAACCGTGAAGTCAAAGACACTGGCACTATAATTTAGACGGCAGCTGATACAAACGGGGTCGGGTGCAAGGCTTGTTAATTTTACGTCTTGCTGGGAACTGACACACGACCCGACCCGCGCCATGAGATTCCGTGTCGCTTGTTTCTTTGGAAATGAACGAATCTTTTCGAAGGTCGAGATATTTTTAGGGACCCTTTGAAAAAATTGGGAGCCAAATGCGAAGTTCTAATATCGTTTTATTAGTTGTGTAGCACTTGTTCTCGGTATCCCTCCACTCAAATACTTTCTATCGAAAGCAAGGGCGAATGAACCTTTGTATTCGTAGGTACTGTGTCTAAGATGTAAATGCTGGTTACGCAATTAGTGTGCCAACCGCAGAGGTCACGTTTGATATACCCCAAATTTATAGCGTTTCTATTATTCTTAAGAAATAAACCAGTCACAAGTTTCTGACATAATTTATAGCATTTCTTGAAATAATAAAACTCTGGCTTCAATGTAAAGTCTACCCAACAAAGTCAGTTTCGCTGAATTCAGTAGTCCAATATCCCATTCTAAGACGTATCTGGCTTGTTGTTCTAAATAAGAATGGCTTTTCTAAGAAGTACGAATGTTTCAGACCCCTAGGGCTCCAAAGTTTGAAGCCCGAATGGCTGTTACACACAGTCGTTTGTTTGCCGCTCGCCGTGGCCTGTAATACTGGCACTCAGGCCGAAGCCGGAACGCAGATGTTGCTCCTGAAGATTCCTGCCATCTCCTACCCTACAGAGATGTTTGAAACGCGTGATCGCGCAATCTCATAACACGGCCGCAACAAACTTGCTCACACGATTGTTGCATACGAAAATGATACCTATGGTGTGTGTACTAACATATAACAGCGGTAATATAAAAGTTTCCACGACGCACAAGTTGTCACATAGGGGAGGATACTGCTGGGGGATTATCGCACTTATTGTTACCGCGATAGAGTGTTTTGATTAGGGGTTTGTGCTTGGCAAAGAGTAGAGTAATATTGGTGTAGGTGTAACAGCCGCCGGCGCTATTATGGGGGGTCAATAGCTGTATCCGTCGGCGATCGATGCCGGAAGCCGTTCGCCAGTACCTACCGGAAGTAGCAATGCCTGCCGATGGCGAATTTATTTTTTGACTGACAAGGAAGGAGAAAGGTTTGTCGTGTACCGCTCGATTGAACTGAAACAATTTTGGGAAGTGCATTTTATTCTTTGCACCTTTTTATTGGTTGATTGAATTATTTCTGCACGAACGCCTCACGGAGAAATTTCTGTGGCGTTGTTTGTCTTTGATGTTCAGGGGTGAAAGTTTCCTTTTGTCTGTAGCTTATTGGTTTTTATTAGCTTCGATGAGCACCATTATGAATATTAATTTTTAAATTACAAGAAAATAAAATCATGATCATTTTGTTTGTACCAGATTATAAATACAAATAAGTAATTAATATTATTACAACCCTAGCGCGTTTTAAGGGTTTAAAAACATTGATAATAGCACACATGAAATGAAAATAACAATCACATTATAATAGTATTTGTTATTAGAACACATAACGTAACTATATAAAATTCAATTATTCGCATGAACATTAAAAATATTTACAGTAACTAACTAGTGGTGGTAAGAGACGAACCATACCTAATTTAGTAAAGTTTTACTTACGAGATTACAATAAAGGTTCTTTGTAAAAATTAAATCTAATAATATTGTTGGCCAGATTTTCAGAATTTTAATTTAGTGCTGTAACTAGGTTTTTAGCTGCAAACATAACATGTTAGAAATCAAATTAGCGAGTTGGCTAAGCCGAGTGTAATGTTAGCTTTGGCAGGGGTCTATTCCTAAAACCACTCGCTGTAATTTTATTTCTATTTTTGGTAACTTAGTTACAATACTTGTGTCTTTATTGCCATATGTTTAACCCTTAACAACTTTGATTTAATTTGTTAAGGGTTAAATATATAGCTGGTAATTATCTTTTTCTTCTTAAACAGTATTTAGGTTATCTAAAAAGGATTCCTATACTTCTTTTCATAAAAAGCTCTTGCACTGTCATCATTTCTTTAATTACCACTTTGAAAAGGTTGACATTTCTGATGATTAAAAAAAACGATTGTTAAAATGCTGCATTATCACGTTCAAGCTTAAATAATATCTAATAAGATTTGTCTTAACACGTTCATTTTTTGTAATCCATACTAATATTATAAATGGGAAAGTGTGTCTGTCTGTCTGTCTGTCTGTCTGTATGTTTGTCTTTCTTTCACGCCAAAACGGAGCGACGAATTGACGTGATTTTTTAAGTGGAGATAGTTGAAGAGATGGAGTGTAACATAGGCTAATTTTTTGTCTTTTTCTAACGCGAGCGGAGCCGCGGGCAAAAGCTAGTTTTATTATAAGGTAATATGTGGAAACGTTGTGAATTGTACTTTAGCATATTTTATGAATACTTAGATGTAAGATATATTGTACAATTGTTTGTTTTCCCTAAGAAAAATAAATAAATAAATAAATTCCTCACCCTCCTATATTGAAAGTAGAATCCAAACGAGAAGAAGAAGGTGACAGATTATAGTAATTTATACAACTACTTTTATGTATTATGTAATAGCCTTTATGAGTAGATATTATCAACCTTTTAAGAAAGTCTCTCTCTCAAACGTCAAACTCTTGATATTATTCAGAACTTTCCACCTCTACACTTCAACACGAAATACATTAAAACCATAACGAAAAGAAGAAAAATATCCACGATACCTATATTTAGTTACTTACTTCTGTCACCGCTCCGCAACAATTGGATAAAAAAGTATCTTGAGCAGAAAATGTCCTTACGGCCGGCCCTTCACTTGCAACTTCGGAAACCCAACGACACTTCACCCGAAGTACGTTACACCGTCTGAATATTAAAACCTTTGTAGCTTTTTTCATACATAGGTATTAAAGACTCTTAAAAACACAGTTCTTTGGAGCTACTCATCAAAACTGGGCGTTCAAAGAAAGTGCCTTAATTTTTCCTGCCCCACAATACTTCACAGCTGTATTGGAAATGTAGCCTTTCCACTTAGAACACAAAGTTGACTTTAAGTGTGACGTAGTGGGAACATAAGTTTTCTGTTAATATAAGCCGGCGCGGTGCTAAGTGACGGAAAATGAGGTGCGACATTTGGTTGGAGAAGAGTCTGCGATACAGGCCGTCGTTTGACCCAAATTTCGGCACTTGGCCGTCCACTTTGGCGTTTTAAGAACCCAGTTCTCCACTAGCGTGGAAATGGTATTTAGTAGAATCATTAATCACATAACTGTTTGTAATTTATCCTGTAAAGAATTATAAATAAACGATTTATTTATTTATTTATTTTATTTATATAATTCACTCGTGTGTGGATCGCGCGTTTTAAATAAATAATGAGTTCTAAATTGCTGATGGGACTGAACCTTGTAGTCCTCTGTAACGTATTGTTAAAACCTAAACTGGGTCGCAACTTTTTTAGAACACTTGTATGCTTTTAAATCTATTTTGGGTTTTATGTAGGATAATTATAGTTTAAACTTACGCCAACAGAAAAATGTTCTCAAAAGTCGCTAGTTTTTTTCCTATATTTATACGAAAAACTAGGAAGTATTTATATATTTATTTGGGAAAACGACAGTTGCACATACGTTTTTTAATAATCGTTTTCCTAATCGATGTGCTAATCGCTGTAGTTATGCCAGGTTTATACACATAAAAATGTATGGTGGCACAGACGTTACTGATGACATCATTTTATTAGAAAGAGGGGAGGATTTAAAGTTAAGTAGTGCATATGTATTTCGTAACGGTGTTCTCATAATGCATATATAACTAACTAGCTTTCAAAACTTCCATACCCAATTCTATCCCTTTAGGGGTTTTTTTTTGGTGAGTGGGAAATCATCCAATGACTGCTCCCGTCTTGGGTGCGGCGGGAGGGCGTGTCAGACTCTTACTGACTAAAACCCACTCATGTTCCTTCGATTGCCCTTTATGATCCCTTTAGGGTTGGAATTTTCAAAAGTCCTTTCTTAGCGGATGCCTTTGTCATAATATCTACCTGCATGCCAAGTTTCAGCCCAATCCGTCCAGCGGTTTGGGCTGTGCACCTTTAAGTTATATACAGAGTGTCCCACGGCAATGCCACATGGAGGGAAAGTACCTTAACTATTGTAGATAGAACATTTTACTGAAAGAAGACATTATTTGAATTTAGAAAACATTTTAAACTGTAATCATAGATATTTAAATAATTACATAGTTGAACCGGGAATCGAACCTGTTACTCGAGAAAATTAATCAACCTGTAGTTTTATCCTACCGATCGAAAGGCTTCATCACAAGGATTATTTTTTGCTAAATAACATAGTGTCAAAAATAAAAGAAAGACCATGAATTTTAACATTTTTAATACAATTTAGTCAATTTTTCAAATGCTCAAAACTAGTCCCTTCTTCTTGAATACAAAGTGATAACTTTTAATTATTTCGTTCCCTGACGATTTTTTGGTCTTGTTGCGGTGGATATTTATTTATTTAAATGATGCGTACTACTCAAGTGGGTAGATTAATTAGTAATAAGTAGTTATGATTGTCAATTGTATGTCCTTACGGCAATGTAAGCTTTTAACTTTTCAGAACAAAATTTTACATCAAATGTTAAAATTCACGGTCTTCCTTTTATTTGTGACACTATGTTATTTAGCAAAAAATAATTCTTATGATGAAACCTTTCGACTGGTATGACAAAACTACGGGGTGGTTATTTTTTCTCATGGAACAAGTTCGATTCCCGGCCCAACCATTTAATTATTTAAAAATCTATGAATGCAATTTAAATTGTATTTAAAATTCAAATAATGTCTTCTTTCAGTAAAATGTTCTATCTACAAGATTTAAGGTACCTACTTTCCCTCCATGTGGCATAGCCGTGGGACACCCTGTATATTTAGATAGATAGGTATGTAATAAGACCTAACCAAGTTAACATTTCATTTAAGTTTTAATGATATGTGAATGTTAAAAACACGAATCTACAAATAGGCGTACATAACCCCTTCTAATTACAAGTGAAGCATGCAAATGGCCAGTATGCGTGTGTGCGTCACTGGCATTGTCAGCCAGTGTGTAATGTCGGCCCTTCCATACCTGTGTGAGTGTAGGTCAAGTTTAAGATATTGTATGTCTTTGTGAGTGTATCATGATAAACAAAAAAAAAATGTAGGACCTAGTGTGCTTCACTGCATAAAATTATGTCAGACTTTTATAATTTTTTTGTGATTTAAGTATTAAAATTGCTATACGAAGAAGAGCTGCTCAAACTCAACCATTAGTTCGCCAAATGGATTAGATTAGTATAAAAAACACAGAATAGTTAATATAGAACCACTTTGACTTAGAACATAAAGTAGCTTTTATCTCAAGCGTAATTGAAATAATGAGTTAAATAAACAAGGTCTGAGCAAAAAATAGAATGTAACAATTATTGTAACCCAACCAACCCACTCAGCAGATATAATAAAAACAAATCGATTGTGTTATCTTAATGGAGTACTACATCTGGCCTTATTTTAACTGAGCGCTTTCTCGGTATTATTGTAGTCTGTGTATTTAAACATTGATGCTGATATATTATGTCGAAATTCAAAGAAATGATGGAATCTTTCAGTAATACCTATTGAATTAACCTTATCTATATTTGTATTAGTTATTGATTATTTGTCTATTGTTTGTTTGCTTAGAAGATTTTATAGTTTTTGTGATAAGCCTTGTAAAAGAAACAATGATATATCTTTTTATTTATTTTTTATTAATTGCCTCGAGGCACTTAAGTAGGTACAATAGCCTGCATATAAACGTACCTAATCCCAAAATAAAAATAATTGAACGCGTGCTCATGAACCATTTATTTTTACTGTTTTAATAAAAAGAGAGAAAACGTGTTCTGGGGTTTATGAGTGAAAATGTTATGAGTTTTACTAAAATTAATTATAATGTATTTATAAAAGCGGTGGTATTAATAAGTATTAAGCAAAGTGTTCACTAGCAATACATTTTTACACAAGTTGACTTACAGGCAATGCATGTGGTTTTTTTCAAGTTTTAAGTGACATGATGCTGATTTTATTACACGTTTTTATTATATTCACCAATTGATTTTTTGGTTAACTTCACGATTTAAACAATATCAGATATTTTCTAAACAAGTAATTCCAATAAGTATTTTTAACAAAAGTGAGAAAAAGATTGGTCCGTGTAGACACAACTAGAAGAGATTACGAAAACAATTACGAAAACAAAACAGGAGAAGATCTCAATGAAAGAAGTCATTATATAACGTAAACACATAATTGAATTTTTACCAATGTGTTAAAAACCACATAGAAAACACCTAAAATACAGGTGAAGAAGGTATTAAAGCCTTTTATTTTTACTAACTGGAACTTTGGCGGCTCGATGAATAAAAAACTTTTGAAGCGATGCAAATAGACAACTTACAGTCAGTATAAATTTGTCGGCTATGAACTTCTGCAAAATTTTGAGGAAGCTGCTTACCATTAAACGCTTTATAACGTTATTACAAACACAATCAATCTCAATTCTTTCCTCAAAAAACATTTAACTTTCAGTGATGTGTAATTAATTAAGTCTTATTTCATAAACACACTCAACTTCCAACTAAAAATAGAACTTTATGCGCCCGATATAATGAACAAATTCCTTTGTTAAATCTAGTCTCCGGAAAATCTAGACAGTTTAAGCTCATCTGAACAATGTACATAGTAACTTAGGCACGGTATCGAAAAGATTAATGAAGCTGCCTCTGCCTTCTTAGTAGGTACATAATCTGATCCAGGACATAATGTACGGGGACGCAAGTAACTGTAGGTATGTATGAATATGAACTTTATAATTAAAAAGATGTAGGTAGCTATTGATCTCTATAAGGATTCCATTCCTTTGGTCTTTGAGCTTTGAACGGGAAGGACCGTTCTAGAGTTCATCTTGGCATTGAATAGGTTATTAATTAAGGTAACCCACGTTTATGTGGAGGTTTTTGAATGTCAATAACTGATGTAAGATGAATAGGTTTGGAGGAAATGTCTCTATTGCGACGGAAGCCGTTGAAATTTTTGTCTGTCGCTTAATTTACTTGTTTGTTATAAATTATACGAACTGGTGCATAGAAAACTGATAAAAAAATAATGAACATATTTGTTCTCTTTACTTATTAAGTGATTGAAAAATAATGAGCTATGAGCTATTAGTTTCATTCAGTTTTCTGTCATAATATAAAGTTGTTAGGTTGTTTGATTCATCCTGTTTGTATTGAATAGCCCATTTATCAAGGAAGGCTATGGGCTACATAACATCACGCTATGGCCTACGGGTGCATAACAGTAACCAAAAATGCGGACGACACAATAAAACTGCCCAAGAACAAGAAATTAAACCAAGCCTACGAGTTTCATATTTGGTTGACTGTTATCTTAAATAACCTGGTAACTATGGCAGTTTTCCTTATAACTTCCTTATATTTTGTAGTACAGCTCTGATTTTTCCGTATCACCAAAAGCAACCACTTCGCTTCACCTGATTTTAACAAAATATTTTGCAAAGAGATTACAGTGTCGAAAAATTGTCTTCGCATAACTACAATTTTCTAAAAGCAATCCGGAAATATACGGAAAAACATCTCCCCACTTTAGTCTGGCATCTAAAGTGGTGGAGAGAGCACGGAATGTCCACTAAATATATTTTGCTATTTCAAAATTTGTTTTATCCCTTTGCTGATGTATCTAGAATACTCGTGCCAAATTACAACTCTCTATTACTGAGAATTTCAGAACAGACAGACGGACAGAATGGTGAAACTGTAAGGGTTCTTTATTGACTACGAAACCACAAAAATGTGTAATTTTTATTTTGCAGTGAGTAAACAGAACTGACTGCCAAAAAAAACGGGATATAATATTCCACCACCGTCAAAAGTCAACACAGGCAGAACTGACCACAAGCAATAAATAATTATGCAGAATAAAAATAAGCTAACCGTTCTATCTACAGCGTCCCTTGAGAACCGACCTAGCTTTAACGCGTCCTATTTGGCTTCCCTGTCCACTGCGGTTTGGGACACATTTCATTTTGTCGTTCTTTACTATACGCTAATGACACGCAGACCTATTGAGTCAATTATCGAACGTTTCGTTGAATATCGTTGCCAGGCTGCGCTTATAAGGCTGTGGGGCGGGTAGCGGGGCGACTTACTAGTAGCGTGAAGCGTGGTGGAATGCTTTTCCTTGACATTCGTAGTAATCAGAACTAACCAGATTCAGAGGTTATTTGCTAGGAAAATTTTGAAGTAGTCCGGTAGATGTGTTGTCTTTTAATTCCAAAAAAGGTTTCAGTATGATATTGGTAATTTACTCTAACTCAACCAATTGAGTGGGCGGAGGCCCTAAGATCGGGGGAATAACTTGAGAAAAAGGAAAGTTAGGTAATTTCTAAACTTGATGACAAAACTGTGCTTTACCAGCGTTCACAAAAAAAAATACTGAACTAGGAACAGATTTCATGTTTTTTATTTATAGATCCTTTCCCACATACTATTTCCTTTGAATAAACAAAAAGTTCCATCTTTGATGCCTTGTTTTAGAAAGGAAAACAGAAATCTGCCAGCGTGAACAACCACCGATAACTACTACACTAAAAGGCTTTTCAACAAGCATAAAGAAGTACGCCAACCTCTTTACGCCGCAACGTATACACGGCCTTATTCATACATTCATATTTGCATAGCATGTTAGAACGAGCTCACTAACTATGTACCGCGACTTGGGAACGTTACTAGTGCCACCGAACGGTTTGGAGTAGCAGGGTTGCGTTTCTGACAGGTTGCAGTGGCACGACACGTACTTATTAAAAATATTTTCAACACAATTATATTTTAATTCAGATTCTTGTCTCTTTCTGCATGTCCAGGACTTACATAATATATGTTGAGGAAAGGTGGGTCCAAAAACTCAATTCTTCTTTAAAAACATTATAAGTTGAAAAGAACTTAAATTGTAACCAATCTCTATTCAAAAACAAGAGACTCACGCTTCCTACGTACCTTCATGCTTTTATGGAACACGTCACGAATACGTAGGAAAAATCTAAAATTTAAGTGTCGTCCCGTCCCTAGGCAGGCCTCCCTCACTGCCTCAGAACTGGTATTTGATCTGGCAACCAGCCAGCAATATGCACAGCGACCGAAAAACTATACATCCACCTATAGAATTTTTATAACCTAGATAAATTTTATGCCAAGTCGTTCTTTTTTCAACGAAGGGTGTGTAAGGAGTTTTAAGCATGCACAAAGTAATAGAGCAGTAATTTTAATGATTTGTAAGTCAAATATGTTTTATGTTAGAGTCGGAATTGAGCCTACTATCATAAAGGACGAAAGCCAAGCTGCTTCGCAAATTGGATTTTCGAGGCAAACACCACGATCGTCATTTGGAGTCAAAACAGCTATTTATGAGAGTGCCATGTTTCTCTATATAACTGCTATGTATACGAGCTATAATGTTTATAGAGTACTAAGTTTATTTCTATAAACATTTCCGTAATGTCAGCGAGTCTACTTAATCTTCAGTTTGTGCCTTGGAATTATTCGGAGGTCTTAACTTGAAGCTTTTATTATCTAAGGGGTTTACGGAGTACGCAACTGTGATCAACAAGTCAATTGACCTAGTTTCCTACGTTTGTATGAAATGTTTACATTTTAGAGGAATTATTTTAAATATAGACAAATTTAAATGTGTGACTATAATTTTATTTGTAAAGTTTTGTGGTTGTAATTTAAACTACACCAAACCAATAAATTGCTGTGAAAATAAATATGCTTTCTAGTGTTATGCAAATTGCGTGGTCACTGCAACATACAAAATATATAAACATGATAATATGTCTTCTTTGTTATTATTGCCATAATTTTATTTGTAAGTGTTCTAATTTAGACAGGAATTGCCTATAAATTCACAACAATGTAAATTATTGAAATAATATCGTAGTTTGAAAACAAAGTTCATTATAACCAGAAACAATTCTAAGACAACCATTACCACTCTAAATGGCGACAGACGTTATAAAATAAGTCAATTTAATGTGACAGGATACCTACTTAGTTACAAGTATGTCCTGCGGCCTAGTAATCTGTAGCAGGTGATACAGATGAGATCGTGTCTCACACTCACACCAACAAACAGACACACTTTCACACAGTCATTGATTCTGTGTGACATACTAACACACACACCCTCATACCCCTACGATCACATTTACACACATAGAAAGGTACTCTGTAGATGCAATTTGCGTTAGACAGCGGAGGAAGTGACCATAAAGTTATGCGAGGTGATAGCCCAAGTTATTGTTGCTATTTCAGTATTAAATCTCGGATCTTTATCGATGTTAATTTGCTTTGTATTATCTAGCGGATGCATAAAGAGAGCCAATGAGTTTCTCATTATACAGCTACTTATACTGTTGAACGCTTCTATGGAGATTTATTAAAAATATTTTTTGCAAAGGGTGCGTAAATTCGAATATTGTCTGGTGACTGGGGAATTATTTTTAAAGGAAAGGTAAGCAAAACTTATAAGTGTGCTTAAAACTTGAAATAAGGGATTTGCAATCAGTCCTAGAGTGAAAAATTGAAGAGAAGCTATAAAAAGTTATAGGCCAAACCGAGTGACTGAACCTAGCCTGGCGTCGATCAATGCTCGTTATTGCCCATGTCTAATCTCTGTATGAGAAAAGGCTAAAGTAAAAGTTATAAAGGCAAAAGTAAATATTGATGGGTTAGAAGTTGTTAATAAGATGATATAGCCAGAAATATGGAAAATTTTACTTCAAATATGGTAAACGGGTCAAGGATATAGAAAGACCTGTCTCTTTGATAAGAGGACATCATAAACACCACTAATGGTAAATGGCTTTCAAAACCTGTTATAACTAAAATCATCGTGAAAAATTCATCATTAAAAAAAAACAGTCTTCATTGTGTCATTGCGCTGTAGATTTAAATAAAAGTCAATGTGTGAAGCAATTTGTTGAGATTCAGACTGAAAGTGCTACACGTAGAACCCAGTACCTCATTGTGGTGTAATTAAAATTTTATAATGTGAAAGCTTTTCAACTTAACTTTTCCTCTGCCGTTGTCCTTTATTCAACCATTTAAAAACAGGCCATTTATTTTAGGTTATTTTTAACGAATGATTTTTAAGTTTATGTATATTTATGGCTACTTTATGAGATTGCAGGTTCGAAACCGGGTACTAGCTTCAATGTCCGGGATATCCGAGACGTCAGTGACATAACGTATCTCGGAAAATACGTAAAGCTGTTGACCCAGGTTCTAAACGTAGACCTTTGACAGTCGTTACGGGTATGTGCTAGAAAATCTAGTAGTCAGCCAAAAGGTATCATGTTACCTACTTATTTGTTCACGCATTTAACTAAAGCATTTTTAACTAAACATTTTTAGATTTTTTTTTAATAAAGGCGTGTTGTTTACATGCCTTTATTAAAAAATTGACTAAAAATGTTTACAAATAGTTAACTATCTAAAACCCACTTATGTTCCTTCGGTTCAAACCGATGATTGAGACAAAAGTTATTAACTAGATTTAAATATCTTTGTGTTATTGTTTCCTTTTAGTTAAATTCCTAAACAATTAGGGTATAGTAGTTTCATTGTGGAGTTCTGATAGATGTTCACTTCATGTAAATGTATGTATTGAATCTGAATCCGAGAAGTCAACCCTAACATGGTGGGTGGGGAATTATAAGGCTAAAAGGATGATGATGTAAGCGATAATTACAGAAGAATATAATAATATAATTATTTTAATACTTGTAATATATACTAGCAACACTATGTAAATGGAATGGTTATCCAAGTTGTGTTAACTTTGTGTTTGAGCAAATAGTTCCAACCTCCACTTTCAATCGAGTTTCAGAATAGAGATAACCAATTTACCCTCAAACTTTGTTTAAAAGAAAAATCTTTTATTTTTAATTGATTTACTTTCTACATGTGTGTTATTTACTCGATTTTCATTTATTTTGAATATTTTATCAAATATTCCGTACGACATTCTGTGAATTTTAAACGACTGAAATTAATCCTAAATATGGTTGTTTATCGCTGAATAAAATTTGATTATCCCTTGTTGCCTCCGTGTTTAACAGTAAATAAACAGTCGGAAGTCCAATTAGAATCCTTTGATGTTTCTAACACGGAATAAAATACTCCTAAGCTTAGCTGTCATGGAACAAATTTCATAAATGTGTTACGTGACTGTATAATTTACAGGTACTAAGTAGTAGTGGTATCAGGCTTTGTACCTCCTGAGAACTTTTCTTTTTTTTTCATTAATTGTGCTAATAGATTTCTGCCTGTGACCTAGGCATTTAAAGTCAAGTACTGGTTAAAAAAGTAGTGTATCTAAAAACATAGACTATGGCACTTGGCTTGCTTTCTATCAGTTAAATAATTATTGTAATTAGAATAATACTTACTGTTATACTTGCTAAAAAAAAAAAAAAAAAAAAATAGTAGCTATAGCGAAATTGAAAAGTATTTACTAAACCTTTTTTCTTTCAAAACTTAATGTGAACACAGAGGACCAAGTATCCTTATAACTACTAACTGTTTTTTGTCCCAAACAAATAAAATAAAATAATTATAAATCTTCAGCAATCCACAACTGCTACTATCATGTCTGTTTTATTATAAACATTGAATGCTCTATGATAAAAAGGTCGCATCACACCACAAATTCCACACTTCCATCGCATCTAACACAACATGACATCATAAAAACCCACTAGAGTAGTGCCGTGCCCTGCGAGTTAGATCTCTCTAGTATTTGCATCTGCATCCACGTAGCAGCAGTAATTCACGGGCAGCACAAGTGTATCTGCTGGAACCACTCTATGTCCCTGTCAGCAAAAATGTAGGAGATGCAACATGTTTGTAGGAATAGTAAAGTAACCTTACGTGCGTATCTTGGGTGTTGACGTCTTATTTGAATTTATTTTGACTTTATGGTTTGAAAGTATTTTTGTGTGATGACGGCCGTCTCGATTACTTTTTGTTTTTGCTGCTCTGGATTTTGGTGGTTAATGTAAAAATAAAATAATGTCAGTTGTACTAACGACAAAATTAAACTCCAAAATTGAACCCTTTATAGAGCATGCCGTAGCTAATCCAATACTAATATTATAAATGGGAAAGTGTGTCTGTCTGTCTGTCTGTATGTTTGTCTTTCTTTCACGGCAAAATGGAGCGACGATTTGACGTGGTTTTTTAAGTGGAGATAGTTGAAGGGATGGAGAGTAACATAGGCTACTTTTTGTCTCTTTTTAACGCGAGCGAAGCCGCGGGCAAAAGCTAGTATTATATAATATTAAAAATAGAGCGATAGAAATAAACATGCGTATTGAAATTAAAAAACACGAACCCCATAATCATACCACTCCTTTTTGTGGGCAATCGCGTGATTATAATAATGTTGACCTTATACATAATCATTAACAAGTTTTTAAGTTAATCCAATGCAGTTTTAAAACCATTCTTATCGAGACTAGCTAAATTTGTTACGGCATCCATATTCCGTACACAACGTTGTATTCGATGGTTAGTTAGTTCATAAACGAATAAAGTTCACAATGGTTTCCTTTCTTAGATGTATTCTAAGAGAAGCTAGTCTGTGGCTCAGCTGGGTTCTAAGGCGTTTAATCTGAGCGTGGGCGACTGATGCAAAGAGTAATAATATAATTAAAACTTTTCAGTTCTTGCAAACCGTCTCTAGAGCCACATAATGCAACTTTGTCTTACTCAAATTCTCTTTGCTTGAATTCATGAAGTATTGTGCCAGTCTCAGTAATTATGTATGTGGTAGAAGTTTAACTTTGTTGACAATAGTTCTTGTTTCTCCTATAAAGATTTTAAAGTCAACAAATCGACAGAAGTCCCGAATATTTGAATCAGAGAACAAATTGATAACTCGCATCAACTTGGTAACTCTGTTATTGCGTACTTTGACGTTAGTGTTAAAAACTAATTTGGCCAGAGGCGAGGGTGAGGCCGGGAGAGCGGGAGAGGTCGGACTATCGCAAGTCAGATAATGTTTACTTAAGGCCAACTTATTCCGCGCAGATAGTGCCTATCTCCGAGGATTCCCGAACAAAAACAACGCCCAGAGGCGTTTATTGTTACAAGCCCGTTCATTATACATAGTTATCTCTACTTTGTTATATTAATTTCGTGTTGCGGTTTTTGGGCCGAAGCCGAGCAGTTTAATGGTAATGCTCCATTATATTTAAGGTTATTTAACACTGCTCTTCCTTCTTGTTTAGGCGATTAGTGGGTAATGAGGACTTGTTTATGCTGGCCGTTAATTCAGAGCCTTAATTAACTGAAAATTATTTTTTGATGTACTGAGTGGTAATTAGGCTTTGTGCGAGCTTTAGTTAATTGGCGGTAGGTTGTTAATTCTGTGTACCTTTGGTAAATTAATTTCTCATATTATCTGATACTTGTATTTCATGAATAAAACACGATATAGGTAACATGATATTTTTTTTCTAACAAAATAATAAAAATAAATGACTTTTTTGGAATACCTTACCATTCATCCATATTAAACAATAACAATTAACAACCTTTACAGTATTGTTTGCTAAACTATAAAAACGCAAAATAAATCCACGACAAAAGCCGTTTCAATCCACAACAACGGCATTTCAATTATAGGCAAACAAGATAAGTGTGCAACTCGTATCCCTGACAGACAATTATTAGTGCTAACAAACGATACGGCAGAGCAAACAGATTTCCGTACATCCATCAAGGCACTGCCAATATCAATGTCAATACATACGGCATTCATCCGATACGAGGATTCATCCGACATGAGGTTCACTGTGTGCCTGACGCTAATTTATCGAGCCGAATATTCGTTCAAACAAACAAATCGAGACATGTAATGCCCGCCATCTGTATGGTATGCTTAAATCCCTGCACGCTATATTGATATTAATTGGACGACACAGAAACCGCTCGGACGGGACTAACAACAGATTAATGAAGGACGGGCCCGATTGTAGGAATTCCCTTTGTGAGTTTGTGATACAAACGTCAAATAAATCCACATGAAGAAAGGTATTTTAAGCTATTTTTGTACGTTTCGGTTTAATTCACCGGATCTAATTGAATATTTTTGATTCATGTTTCGGCGTTGTGTTTATATTATAAAGTCAAATGAGATAAGCAAGCATGTTTGACTTCGCTTAAGAAGTAATCGATGAGCCCTCAGACTTCCATTCGAGCTGCCCGATATTTTGTAAGTGGAGTAATTTTCTATTACATTGGTTTAAGTGGTCTTAAGTCTAAGATAAGTGGTCTTGGTAGTTTAATCATTATTTACTGAGGTCCTGTAATAAGTTTAAGTATATTTATCGTCTTTTGTATCGCTGGCAACTTAATTAAGCAAGGAACTTTCTTGCTTTAGAAAGTTTTTCAACGTAGTATTTTTATAATAATAATATGCTCTTTGCGTCAATAGTTTTTTAATGCTACATAATCTGGGTGCTTAAAGTTTGCGACCTAACCCTATAATTTCAATTGAAATATTCCACGAAACTATTTCTAGTTCAAAAAGGGTTTAGTGCTTGATTTATGTGTCTGGGTTAATTCCTTGGTGTCACCGAATTCATTACGTTTAATCTCCCTTGAAATGATCCTTATTCAAATTTATTTGGTACATCTACCTATAGCTTTGATCATTTGCGATTTAATAAAGAACAATTTTACAAGCAGCTGTATATTGCATGTACTCCAACAAAGGGTATGTGCTCTGTTTTTTATTTTTATTGGCAATTAAACAATTAACCCGTCGAGAGTCACAAAGGAATCCAGGATCCCCACTGTGCGGGGCGAAATTTTATACTCATTGAAGGCGTATTGTGGTGAATTTAGGGTCTGTTCTCTGGTTCGCGATGAAAGCTTTGGACTGGTGAATGAGTATTCCCATAATATATAATAAAAATAAGGCAGTCTCACAGCTGGGTACCGAGAGCATAGGTAAATTAGGTCGCGTTTGTGCATTCTTCTTTGTTCTCCATATTTACTTATTATTTTGCTAATATACGTGGACCGCACATCTCTCGACAATTTAGGTTCTGAAGGTTCATGTTTAAATAAAGAATAAAAAAACAAACACTTTTTGTAATTTATTTAATAAAAATCTCTTTTGACTTGAACACGATCACTAAATTACAGACAATTAAAGAAATATTATTTCATGTAACATTGAGATTATTTTACGTCGTATCAGTCGAGCTTAGAATAATAATAGTTAAAAGTAAAACTCCTTCACTGACTGATAAAATGAAAATTTACATTATTACTACTTATGTACATTGCTCTTGTGACATTGATGACAAATTATAATCTTAATCACGATAAAAACGTTTCACTCTACGCCTAGGCTATTGTAGATAAAACAGAAATCTTAATTATTTTATATCAAATAAACGATATACACGCATTTTAAAACAAAAGTAAACCATCATTACTGAATTAAGTCATTACTATTAACGAAAATTACAGGAAGAATATGAAACATGGACATAACATCTGTAATTCGGGAGCCATAATACAAAATCATGAACAATTACCGGCAACATGTGGCGTAGAGTGAAAGCCGTTCGGTTTTATTTATGTTTGTAAATCAGCACGTATAGTAATTCCCATATGTCAAATCTGTACACATAAAGCTGGTGCTCCATTCGAGACTGGCTCGAGCTAAGCGACTGCCTGGAATACAAACGACGCCTCGCGTCGAGTACGCAAATGTAGTGGATCAGCGGCTTAATACCAATATACTACTTTAGGGGCATATGTTCAATTCAACACAGCGTTAGACATCCATGAATGAGTGACTTTATAATAAATACAAAACCAGAACAAATACGATATTTTCATTATTATTTACTGACACTCAACTGTTTACGAGAAATGCATGTAAAATATAATTAAAGCGTTACGACTGTGACTGTTTACGTACATTTATATCTATTTACACGTTAAATTATAAACCAAATAGTGCACCATGTTTTTCGCATGTATTTACAAAATATACAACTATGTACTAACAATTATTAACAATATTTTTACCGAATGAGATAAACGTTATGAAACTTTATGAAACAAACATTTTACACATGTTTTCATGTCGGAAATAAATAGATTGGACCTTACAATTTCTCGTAGCTCGGGTCATGAAATTATTTATTTACAGGATCTGTAAAGGAAGTCGTGACAGATGTTACCGTAATGTTATGTAAAGCACCATGTTTTGGGCAAAAATCTGTAGCTTTTAGAATAATAAATTGTCTTACATCGAATTACATTTAAGTATCTAATATTTCTGATATAGAAAATTCGCAGATAAATGCCAAATTGGTAGACAAAACTGAAGTATTAGCTAACATGGCAGCTTCATATCATGTACAAAATCGGATTCAACTTTGTCAGCCTTTTCATGTACCTATTAACTACTAAAAATTGATAAGTAACAACAACGTAGTCATTACGTTTCTATGAAACGATTGTTATAACAATACGAATAATTAATTTAGGCGCTTCTATCACTTCAACGTATACTCTCCTCGTTTGTCCTACAGTACTTATTCAATGTCCGTTCACTATATTTACACTGGGCACACCTGGGAACAGCTCGTCTTTGAGACTCGCTGAAGTGGCGACAACTTAATAGTGCCCATGGCCGGGCTCAAATGGAATGTTTCTTCTTGAATGCAACACGATAGCTTTACGAAAGTTTCCCCGTCGCATTACGTCACTAGCTTGGCTTTCATCGTTGTCCGGCGGTGTTGAGGAGACCCTCTGAGGAGTTGGAGGCGGGAATGCCGCGGGGGACCTGCCCCTCAGCTCTGTGCTAGGGAATCCAGCGGCACCACCAGTTTTCCGTTGGAGTAGCTGAAACAAAGGAATACTATTGAAGTACACGAACATTTTACACTCCACATTAAAGTTGTCGTTTGTTTATAAAAGTTGTAAACTACTATGTAGGTTTAAGTTAGGTCAATGAACGGAGCAGTAAGTAATAAGTAGTTATTAACCTGTATGGTATAGTGGCTGTTCTGGATTTAGCTCTGCTTGGCCTACACGCGTCATCTGCAACCAAGACATTTCAATGTGAACGATTTTAAATTGTATCTATGGTCTTCTTTGTAATGAACGTTTGTCTTGGCGGATAAAACGGAAACTTTCCGCTTGTTCATAGTTTATATCGTATCGACGAGGTTTAATTAAGTGGTAGCGCACGCTATTGTCTCGGCTCTTGCGGAACAATACTTATCTTAAGCCGAAGTTAGCAGAAGTAATATCTGCGATACCTTAATGAGGGAACTTTGTATCGACTTCGTTAATCGTTTCTGACCCGACCGATTCGATCTGTTCTGCCTTTATCATTTTAAGTAGTTTTGTTTGTTTAAAATTACATTGTTAAGTGTTCAATTGTGCTGTGTATAGTAGTGAGATGGAAATAAAAAATTAAAATAAAATCTGGTTAATGAATTGCTCTATGAGAGATAAATTTTTAAATGGACGCGCAATGCCAATTCAGGAGTTATGTCAATTAATCGTTTTAGTTACTGGTAGAAAGTTGTTAATTGAAATAAATTTGAATAGCTAGCTAGTTAGAGATGGAAGCCAGTGTACTTTCTGCCAGCAAAGTGACAAGTGTGTTGGCGGAGAGCCTTACCATAGAGCGGCTAACATCGTTGTGAGAGGCACGCATCGCATTTGACGGGCTCGGCACGCCGCTTGCCCTGAGAGCCCTGCGAGCCGGACTTACGCCGGAAAGTGTACCTAACGAGCAGACCTGCAATGCAAAACGCCGCACCGTTAACAAAACAAACAACTAAACCAAAATGAAAACAACAAACACAGAGCCACGCGCGCGCGTCCATCTGAAAAACGCCTATGGGCGGACGAAAGCGGGCCAAAATAAAAAAGAAATGATGCTCTCAGGGTTTCATGACTTGATACCGCTAGGATTCATTCACGTTTTATGGGAGAATGAAACTTTATGCTTTGTGCATTTCTGTACTGGATTTATGTTTATGCTACTCTGTGTACCGTGAAACTTCCTAAGTGGCGACGACGAATGTTTGGAGTATGTGCTTTATGTTTTAAGTTTAGTTTGAGCTAAATACAGAAGTTATGAACTCATTATGAACTAAGATAATATACTAACATTCTAAGAGAAAACAACTACATTACTTAAACGTTTACATGCATTACGAGGTGAAGAAGAAAAAATATGATTATAGCGTGTATGCAATTTTCTTACCAGTTAATCCAGCTTTGTTGATGCTGTTGGAACTAGAGAATCCCGAAATTTTCTTCCAGGCTTTTTTGTTCCAAAATCCACTAGCTTTGGCGTCTCCACAGCTGGAGCTGCGTGGCGATGGTATGTCCTTGGGGCATCGTAGGCCGCACTCGTCGGCGCCAAGGATCCGCACGCCGGCCCCCCGCGTGCCGTACGCCACCGCCGGCAAGTGCGGCACTGATCCCGTCGGTTTTCGACGCAAACTACCTACATAACTCGCCCCGCTACTGCTGCCACTAAACCCACTGTCTAAGTCTGGTGGATTACAACTTGCCGGCGAAAGTAACTCGTCTGTCGGACCAACTCGCAACAATTCCTCGATATTGTCTCTGTCTTCAGCACGTTCGGAATCGGGGGATTCACATTCTGGCATGAGCATTGCTTCTACGCTAAGATTTAACTCTCCCAAAATTCGTTTGTGTCTCGACTCAACTCGACGAACTTCCTCCTCTACAACACTTCGATCTAACGAGACTAGTGACTGTCGCGGAGCGTATCGATGTTTCGGACACGTCCTAGATCCATCGGTAATTTCTTCATAAATGTTTTCTTCAGTGCCGTATCTCGTCACATAATTATGTCGAGATGATCGATCCCGGGGTATGCCGCCTCTTCCACGCTGGCGATTTACTTTCCTTGATGATGATGGCATTGATAAATGGTGGTCGTAGTAAGCATAAGAGTAGTCGACCGGTTCAAATCGTTCCATAGTTGCTGCGATATTGCTCCTGTTCCAAGTCTGAGTTGGAGGATCCCTCGACAAATTGACGGCGGCTAGTCTTGCTGGAAGGATTTCGTCTAGGTCCCTGGCACATCGTTCATCAAGCGACTGGGCGCCATCGTCTTCTTCCCGCCTGTGCTTCCTATGCGGTCGACGAGATGTTTGTGAGCGTGTGTGCGCTCGGTCACAATCTGATCCATGACCATGATTGTAATCAGGGGTATGACTACGATTGTAATCAATAGGCCTATGTTTACAATCTAGAGTATGGTGATAATCTGGAGTATGCCTCAGACTATAGCTAGAGTTTCCTTCAAAATCTGAGCGATCGTAAGAAGGGCTGTCATCAGCGTTGCTAGTATGAGCATGAGGACAGTCGGCTGCGATGCCTGACTCTGAGGAAGGGTAATCGTGAACCTCTGCTGTGACAAACGACTGTTGCACGTGGTCGTCTGGTCGCGCGGGCTCGGACGTGGCATGGCGGTGGTGCGGGCGCGGCCGCGTGTTCTCGCGGCAGCTGGCGAACGTCCGCTGAAGAGTTGGGGGGTGTGGGTACCGACCACAACGACTGTCGTACACCGCCTCCCCGGGCTCGTCGGGGCTCGGCGGCGCGCTTCGTGATTCCATGGCTCATCGTCTCATATCCAATTAGTACCTGTAAAAAATGAAAAACCATTATTATTTGACGGAACATTAGACATAAATATGAAATATTTTCTTTTTAATAAAAGCCACGGGCCGACACCGGCGTCGGGGCCGAGGGCAATGAATTTGAAATTACGTGCTGCGTGATAAGGGTAGGGTAAGTGACGATCAACACAGCAGCCGACGTCGATATATCATCATCAGTCGCCGGGTAATAAATCGGGGACTTTGTGCCGTGTTTACATTTTGTATGGCGGATTTTTAGAAGCTTTGTTGCTTGGTGATATGTGACGTTATGTCACGTCTGCATTATTAGGGGTATTCAGAGTGATGTCGGTACTTGGTATATTAGAAGCCAAATAACAATAGTGTATTTTTTGTTTTAACAAATAGTCAAAACAAAAAGTTTTGACGTGGTAGCGAAAAATGCATTAAACATATATATTCTTAACAAAGAAACGCAAATTTTTGTGATTCATTCATTCATTCGATTTATTGCCCACAAACACAGTTACTATCATAACCGAATTCAAAATCAACATTTTTATTGCGTCTCGCTAGAATGTTATTGCTCGAATTCCAGACCAATTTATTACTATAACGATAAGTGTCCGTGAACTAGTGGCAAGGGCGGGCGTCGGGACGCGACACCCTCGGTTGCCATGGCGACGGGTCCCCGCGGTTTATCGCGCTTCCGCCCGATATTCCTTGCATCTAAATCATCATCAGCGCTGGGAAGCGGATCGTAAAGAGCCCGTTGACCGTCCGTCCGCCATAATTTGTTACATAGTCCGCCATCGCATCGCTTGGGGTTTCGGCTTGCCTCTATCGCCCAAACGACGGTCTATAGTGTAAGTTTTGCTCTCTGGCAAATTTGCAAAACTGTTTTGTGCCATCGTGAGCGAAATGTTGTTTGGCTTAAAAATATTTTTGTTAACGCTTTAGGTGCGATCGTCACCCTCCGTATAAACCAAATATTGATCGATTCAATGTGGTATACATAAAAAATGAATTTTACTGTCAAAGTGGAATACATTTTGGTGACAGAACGATACATTACCATTGCGTTCTGATACGGCGTTGTAAGCATTTTTAGCTCCCCTTTCTGCTTTCCCCTAAGCTTAAGAATATATTACGTTTTGTGAGGGTTAAAAAATCATGCAATTCACATAAAAGCGCCGTAATTGCAATGAAATTTATTATTGTTACACAGTATTACTGACACTAATTGCCGACATCAATTTAGGGGATTAAAATTGTGCATTAAAAACTTGACATTCCGCTTTAATGTTCTAATTAATGACTTTAACGCACAATTTTTTATTTTTATCATGGTCATAGGATAAGTAACATGAACAACACGGGTTAGTTATGGGGTTGTTACTTAGATAAGTTAACAAATATTTGAACTGAGCAGGAAAAAACACGTCTCATTGAACACTATTTATTTAGCTGTGCGTTGAACTCTTTCGTTTTTTTTTATATTTATTAGTATTCATAGATAAATGATTAACGAAAACAGAACCAAGAGACGCCATAATAAATCATCATCATACAAAAAAATACATCTTCCCTATTAGAAAGAGCAAAAGAAAACCTGATATTAAAATCGAATAAGCATAGCTGCACATTGTACTATAATAATAATTTTGCAGCATTACTGTAATCACCATCCATCAGTAGGCGATAAAATAATAAGCGTTTTCATTTTCTATGCACCCCACGCCGACTATCATTATAAATAATAAGTTTTTTGTACTGTGGACTCCATGTGGTCGGTGCCGGTCAGTAATTTGTGCGTGACACTATTTTCTCTTTAGTTTACATGAAGCTTTAGTTCTATTGACTTTTTTTGTCGATTGATTAATTCTGGTAGATGGTAGTGTGTTCTGCGATTACAAGGATTTGCATAGGTTATGTAGTAGGAACATCTGGTATGGATCCCCCTACTTAATCAATTATTTTGTGTCAGACATATCTAATGTTTTTCATTCGCCAAAAAGTTACAACTGACCAAATCTATTGTTTGCTTTCTTATTATTAGCGTTTTGTACAACGTGTTGATTAATTTGTTGTTTATCTGTCTGTTCACGCATTTGTGAGAACAGACAAGTCAACAAACAGCCAAGTTTCTGTTTAAAATAATATGAGACATATCCGCAATCTTATATTATTTTTCTTATAAATTCTACACAACATTAAGATTTAATAGTTAGACGGGCCTGTTGGTCTAGTGGTGAGTGACCCTGACTGCTAAGCCGGAGGTCGTGGGTTCGATTCCCACCCAGGACAAACTTTGTGTGATGAGCATGATTGTTTGTTCTGTGTCTGGATGTAATTTATCTATAATATGTATGTATTTATAAATTGCATGTTTATCAGTTGTCTGGTTACCATAGTACAAGCTCTGCTTAGTTTGGGATCAGATAACCGTGTGTGAGTTGTCCCAGGATATTTATTTATTTATAGTTAAATTAGTTCTTAAAATGAAGTTGCCTATAATAATTTGCGCCCTTGTTTTGACACCTTACACTAAGCCGACGCTTTTTTCCTCAAAACATTTTACTGAACCGCACTTAAATTTTTCAGAAAAAGAGTCGTAACAGCTTTTAATGGGCATTTTCTTTAGAGAAAACTTCACAACTCATACATAATTATGTACATGCAGTGGCGCGCCTAGGGGTGAAAATTAGGCCAAACCTGACAGAATTTAAAAGAAAACACCTGAAAGTATTTTAGACACTCTTTCAACGGCTATTAACGGTTTAATCCAAAATTTTCGTATTTTCCTGATTTGTTTACTGATTTATATCCTCGTATAATATAATGATAATATCTGCGGATTTGATTATTATAAATAGAATTTTGACATACTATGTACGGAACTACGTCAAAAATCTATTTGAACTAACCTAATCCGCCGATAGGTGACAATGGCTGTTATAGGCTCAGGACCCAGCTTGTGCAAGCTGCTGGCCTTTATATGTATATCATATCACTAGCGACCTGCCTCAGCTTCGCAAGGGTGTTATTTATCTTAAAAATTTTAGGCTTTTCTCTACGGTTACATACATGTTTTATATCTCTAAACCTTCCTTATGAACCACTTTTTCGAATCGTAAAATCGGCATGAAAACTCGTTCAGTACTTTTGAGTTTGACCACGAACAGACCAACGCCATAGAGGACTTTGTTTTATAATATTTATTAGCGAACCGCCCAGCTTCACGGGTATTACAAATCTTTGAAATTCTCGACTTTTCTTTACTATTTTAATATGGGTTATGGGACATCTCGCCCATAAAAAGAATAGCCCCTGGGCGGGATGTCCACTTTTAAAATGGGCATGGGTATAATATTGGCCTGAATTAGTTTGGTTGGAAAAGTCCCCTTTAGAAAAATGAAGGGATATTCATAGGGTCAAAAAGTCAGCGGAAAGCGATTTGTTTTTATACTAAGCAGTGATGTAAGGAATGTAAGGATACAACTGAAACAAGTCTTGGTAGCCCGTCAGTTCAGTGGCACCACACTGGGAACCAATTATTTTCGTATCAAGTGCCGTCGCTAAGTGTCTGGTGTTTCAATAGGTGACGACCTAATGATAGCTTGTCACGTTTTAATTTGTGTCTTAACTACGGTCTATGATTGACTGGCTGGGGGGTATGCAGGCGTAATTAGTCAATTAGGATGTTGTGTAAGAATTATTTTGTTGGTTAGGATTACAAGCTGGTTTAAAAAACCTTGTAAAAATTATACTTTATACTTATTATCTTTCGCCCGCGCGAAAGTCGCTACTTTATTTTACCCCGAAAATCCTTTCTTAGTAGATACCTACTCTATACAAAGAACACACCCTGCAAGTTTCATGTCTCTAAGACCAGCAGTTTGGGCTGTGCCATTACGACAGTCAGATATATGTATAGATATCTTAACTATAAAAATAATATTATTTCAATTTTTTTTGGATTCTAACTTTGTCACACACTAAGTTTTTTTCCTGTAATGTGTGTGTTTCTAAACATTATACATTGACGCACACATTCAAATAAATATTCGGAATAATTATCTTTCTTAAAAAATACCAAACACCAGATATACCAGACGACGAACGACCGACCTCGACGTGATAGCAGATATTGCCACCTTCTTCATCCGTTTGAATGTCGGTTATGCTAACGAAGTCGCAGATTAAAAAGTAGCCTGGTATGTATTTTTTGCGGTTTGAGCTCATTCCGTCCTGAATTTCATTAAAACTCGTTCAGTGGTTTTGTGGTGACAGCACTGCGAAAATAAAGGTCCATCAGCCCCCCTAGACAATTAATAGTAGTAGGATAGATAGTGGAAGCGAACAGATTGACAAATGTATGGAGATGTAAAGTTATTTAGCAAAATCTTATGTCAACTCCATACATTTGACAATTTATTCTCAGTGGCACTTGTCTAGGCCCTCTAAAAAACAATTTCGTAAATAAATACCTTATAATTTTAACACGTGTAGGATTCTCGAAACTAAATAGTATATATTTTTATAAAAACATTTCTATGATAAAATAAGGGCCTCCTAAGTGATATTTACATAGGTAAGTAATATTATATCTTTGCGTCAGATGGTTCGTTGGCTTTGATTGCTCAAGACAGATAGATCACGTTCAACTTCTTTAGAAAAACCCTCTTTTAGGGTACACAGACATTCCTGTTTGTTACTTTATTTTGTGATGTTACAGACAGCTGCATCAATTGGGTAAGTACCTCACGGAATTTTAGAAATTGGAATTTCTATTTTATGACTGCCTGTCTTTTTCCAAAATATTAATAAATCTACACAAATCGAATAACAGAAGAGACCGACTCCCAAAATTTTAAATTGTTATGTAGTTGTTAATAAAAATAATTGTACTTATAAACATAAATTTATACACTATAAACTTTTAAAGTAAAATTTAAAAGCAATCTTCTCTGTAACAACATATTGTTATAGGTAAAATAAGTTACAAGTGTTTACATTTTATGCTTATAGATGTATTTTAATACTCTTTCGCTGTTTTCTTGTCTAATTTTGCTTTGTCAAAGATTCCTGAATCATTGTCGTGGCGCCATTGTTAATTCTGAAAAGAGAAGAGACGAATAAAAGAAACCATTAAAATATATAAATATGACTTTATAGTCACAAACCTGCGTATTTATTGTTATATTAACCTGTTTGTTACTTTAATGACAGGCACAATTACTTATTGTACTCGCCTGTTGCTATACTAATTTGAACGATGTCCTATTTTGAATAAAGACCAGAATACAAATTCATCTATTTAGTTGTAGGTATTTGTTGTACTCGTTAGTCGAAACCAATTTATAGTTATTTTTCAGTAATAACGAAGTGGGTTATGCAGTTGATTGAATATTACTTCGTAATCATTCCAACGTTGGTTCAGAAATAATCCAACGTATTTTCAATAGCAACGAAGTTATTTAACCATTCGCATTTTAATTGGTGTAATGTTTCCGATCTATTTGTATTAATTTAATGCGTTTTCGATTACGAAGAATATACTTTTTAAATTGTTGTCCTTTGTTTACATTAAATGTATTTATCTGTAAGTTAATCATATGGGTATTTACCACAAATTTATTAACGTTTACACATAATGAATAACGTTGTTTTTTAAAGTTTACCTTAACGTTGTTTTAGTATTTTCAACAATATTAGAACTTTTAACATTTCTAAACAAATAAAAAAGATAAAAAATCTCAAGTAAGAACATAAGCGGAAGTAATAGTTTTTTTTTTTGGTGAGTGGGAAATCATCCAATGACTGCTCCCGTCCTGGGTGCGGCGGGAGGGCGTGTCAGACTCTTACTGACTAAAACCCACTCATGTTCCTTCGATTGCCCTTTATGTTCCAGGGTCACGGTAACTATTATAAACATTCCGCAACCCCAAGTAATAGTAAAACCGTAATTATTCTGTTAAACTAACATCCAAAGCTTTTACTACCGAAAGTAAGAAAAGAACTGTTTAATTCTAGCTAAAGTCATTTATAACTGGTGCAATGAAATTCAAGATGACTCGTAAAAACAAACGCAGTAAATTACGTTTAAAATATTCGTAAAATCTCTTTTATGAAGAACTCTACAGAGAATTAAACTCTACTTGAAACAATACGTACCTGTAATAAAATGTTGTAGTACCTATATAGTACATTTCATATTTTTAACACAACCTAAACCGCTGGTCCTCGGGAAAAGATATGTATGTAAAGAGGGTGTAGGTAACCACTAAGAACGGATTTTTTGGAATTATTTCTTTCTAAAGGTGTACCTATAATAGGGAATGGAAAATTCGACGTTCACGCGGGTGACGGCGCGGGCAATATCTTCTAAGTTATATAATTATTATCTAAGTTATGGGTTTGAATTCGAATGAGTACTTATGACAGTTGTTCAATTAATATGCAGTTTCTAAGTTGACATTGGTGAAGGAAAACATCGTGAGGAAACCTGAACCAAAATCGCCAAGCAAGCGTGGTGATATGCCCCAGGCACTTGCCTTGCAGTGGAACAGTAATAAGCTGATTATAATTATTTTAATAAATAAGTTTTAACATCAGTTTCACTTCATTTTTTACTTATGAGATCATTGTGTAATTTTCTGACCCTCTACGAGTATTGTTTTAAGTTTGTAGCGTGTAACAGAACGCTATTTATTTAATCACTAGTAACTTTGAGTGTTGACTCATTCGATACTTTGTAGGACCTTCTCTCTATATCTGAGTGTTCAAGACCCACATAATAAGTAAGTGCCCGACTTGATACATTTTATAACACACATAAGAAAGCTATCACACTGAACGGTGTCGTTCAGATTTGAATTCTGAACGAGCTGAGCATTTTTCGCGAAGATTCTGTTTATTTTATGTTCCTTTATGAAGTGCTTCAGTTTTGGAAACAAATAATGAGTTGAAAGCGAAGAGGAAGCAGTTGAATTACCGATAAGCGCGAGCTCGCTTCTTGGGAGAGAGTCCACTAATAAAGATATTAATTAATGCTTAAGACGCGTCTATTATTAGTCGCTAATCTGTAATCTTATTAGTGATTGCGAGCCGCTGTAATTACTTATATCAGTTAGAATCGGTAGCAGTCGGTACAAGCCAATGTTGTCAGAAAAGCCACACAGTTTATTGTTATTAGTGTGCATAAAATTCCACCTCGTTGAGTTTAATTTCTTCTCGTATTCATTCGTATTACTGTAAAAGACGTAGTATAAATAAGTAGATATTTTCATTTATGTCGACGCAATAGTAACTATAGTTCGCTCAGAATGTAATTAAACAGACTAGGGTTGAGTCTTCAAAACTATTACTTACAAATGTTATAGAGAACAGTTAATTCCGGTACCTATCGGCCGGTTTATGTGACACTCAACGCAGAACGGTTTAAGTGCCCTTTGAGAGAGATCTCCGCGTTTTATTGCTAAGAAAGTAGTTAATAAAATGTGCGAAAATATCTCTGCAGGACGTAACCGTTCACAGTTTATTTGACTACTAATACTGCCATTAACTTAGTAATAGTTCTTTTGGAAGATTAAGCTCGAGTTTCGTTTGGTTTTTGTGTTTGTGTAAGCTTGATAACTGTTATAATATTTAAGTTTAAGACTGCATGTCTTAAAGAAATTTTGAAGTGAATCTTACGAAAAGTGTCCATTCTCTTTACTTTATTCACAGTAACTTTTTAAAAAGCACTTTCTGTAAAATGTTTTTTGTTGTTATTCAAATGAAATCAGATTTAATGTAAATACGTGTTGTATCATTTAAAGTTACTGTGTTTTTTGTGGTAATAAATTAACTCTAATAGAATGTTTCGCTTAGCCTTTTTCCGCCGTCACGGTTGTCTGGTTCTCGTGGTTTTTGCAAGAAGTAAAATGTTGTGTTAAAACGTTCTGTTCTTATAGACTGACAACACGATGGTACAAGTTTTATTATATGTAAAAATGCTGTGTGCTTTTGGTTACAAAACCTTTTATTGTTTCAATCTTATACATATAAGTATTTTTTACGGTTTTATTGACTAAGTTAGATAAATGCCACAAAACAATATTTAGTCCACCATTGCCTAGGTAGCTATTGTGGTAGCTAGATAACTGTTTTTTACCTAATAAAGGCAGTCACCACAGGCGGTTAAGAGACAAACAACACACAGTATAATCAATTATAACATGACCTGTCTAACAAACAAACTGAGAACCACCTCCTTCTTTTTCTGAAGTTAAAAAAAAGTGTAAAGCTTTTGTTGTTAACGGTAAACAAACATTTATATACACGACAAACCAAAGTAGTGACAAAGCATGTTAACAAAACTTAGATACGCCATAAAAAACTCAATACAGTACAAATGTGTAGCCATGTAAAACGATGTCATGTATCAGCGACTATAACACGAAAATTTGAATTTAGAAATCATGAACCTCGAAGCTTTAACTAATCGAGCGAGTCAAAAGTTTTAACACAATTTCTTGTGTACAGTCAACGGCGGAACAATGTAATAAATGTAGCAAACATAAGACGTTTTTTGTAATTTTTTATAAATTATGATACATTTTACGTTTTAAACCGACACATGCGTATTAGTAACAAAGTAAGTGTTTTAGATTTTTATAAAGATTTATTTGAAAATGTTAACAAAGGTCTGTTGATCAAACCGGAAGTTTCTGTGCGGTAGTCACAGGAATTTTGATCGAACAAAATTATAAGTATACTAAAAACGGGTCAGAGCCCATTCGTCTCCTAAGATTCGTGCCCTGGAACTTTTGAGGGGCCTATTCGTCCCCTGAAGAATATTTATTTTAATTCATTCTTCTAATATAAGTACATGTATATGTGTATACTGCAGCTTGGTAGTCCTGGTACAGTCGCGCAGAAAAGGGTAAAATTAAAATATAATAATTCCTTAAATATCATGTTTAAGTATTTCAAATAAGATTAAGTTTAATAAAATGCCTCTAGGCTCTAGACATTAAGTCAGTCTTCAAAATAATTAATCGATTCGTCGATCGATCGTTTTCTATTTACCACTTCACGTTACTGCGCGCCTAGTACTATGGATTGATTAAGGTGATCTTGTGAGAAAATTAAGAATACAGTGAATTTTAAATTTTCGTACATGACTACTTCACGTTACTGCGCGCCTAGTACTTTGGATTGATTAAGGTGATCTTGTGAGAAAATTAAAAATACAGTGAATTTTAGATTTTCGTACATGACTACTTCACGTTACTGCGCGCCTAGTACTTTTGTTCTCTTAAGTTTTCAATCATTAATACCCGTTTTTTAACAAGCCATTCGTAGAGAGACAATATTACATCATAGCCTATCGACAGGTTATATTATTATCATGAGGAATTATCATTCATCATAGCTCTTTTTTCAATGATCTGTTATGATTTATTAAATTAAGTGCGTTAAAAACTGTTCACAAGTGTACTATGTTAACCGTTTCTTAGGTAAAATATAGCTAATTTTATCTCAGGGGACCAATAGGCACCTGAATAGGTGCCGAATCTTTAACTTATATTGTGTATATATTAGAGGAGACGAATGGGCACCTTAAAAATAATATTTTTTATCAAAATATTAATTGGTCCCCTACCAGGAGACCAATGGGCACCTATATAGGGGCCGAATCCACAACTTTTATGCTGGGGGACAAATCTTAGGGGACGTATGGGCTCTGACCCCTAAAAACATTTATAACAATATATTGCATGTAGGTAGTTAAGGGCTAAGAAGAAACATGGATGGGTTTTAGTCAGTAGAAGTCTGACACTCCCTTCCGCTCCGCCCAGAGCGGGAAGAGTCATTTCATGATTTCCCAATCCAAAAAAAAGGGAGTTGTTGGTTTCTGGGATAAAACGCTTGTCCTTCAAAGCTGATTCTCGGACTCCATTACAAAACGACCGGTAGTAATTGAGCATCGAAAAACTTGTCTCAGATAGCAGATTTTTTAAAAATTGTATAGTTTAGGTACCCGGTTCTCCCAATCTATACTAGGTACATATTTTTGCCGTTGACAGTACATCCTTAATACCGCGAATTCGCGATCCTTCACCAGGTCGGGTGCCTCGTTAAAATTCAGTAAAGCTAAGAACACATTACAAACGAATAGGCTTACTCCGTCTTAACAATTATAACCCAGTTTATACACGCTTTGCAACCGAAATTAGGGACGCGCCTCGAAACCCTGATATGTAAGAAAAGCTATTATATTTGTTTAACGAAATTGAGTGTATAATTATTATAATAAAGTCTCTTCAAACATTTCTTTAGTACTTGGTTGATTTAAGTTAGTGTTTTGTTTGAGCTTGATCCCGTAACTTGTGTACACAGCGGGAAAGGAGACACCCACGTAAAAAGGTTCTAATTTATTTAGCTTAAAGCGGTGTATAGAATTTTAACGTAAATTAATTTAACATTTTGATTAATGTGCTTACCTGGTAATGTGTGTTGTGTAGCGAAACACAAAGCTTTTTAACATAGATATATCTAAATGTTTGCAAGTTTAATTAATTCTAAAAATTGTATGTGGCGTGTTTTGTTGATACAGTGTAATCTAATGTATGGAGGTCTAAAGTTATCCAAATCGTCCCTCTAGACTACGATGATCTACAAGGGGTAAATCTCAGAAAAAACTTTTAAAGGTATTCAGAAATACTCACAAAGACATATACATGACAGATAGGTTTAGTACTTATCTCTAGTATTATTCAACCTCGTTGGTACTACCTAAAGTTCGAATTCAGCTAAAGAAAGAATTACAAACACCATAAGACACCCATAAAGGTGCGATGTAAATATTCATACACCGGTCGTAGCAAACAAACATCTCAGTGAAAGGGAGTTTAAGTGCAAAGTTACATGGTAGGTAACCATAGAATATATTAACGTTAAGGCGCACCCTCACCAGGAGTAATCGCTAATGTAACCGCTCAGATTCGAACGTTATATAGTACTAGCTGTTCCTCGCGGTATCACCCGCGTTACGTTAGGTTTTTGCTTCGCTCCCGTGGCTCCGGTCCAGTAGTTTTTGAGTTTATTCGTTACATACAAAAATAAAAATCTTTCCTGTTTATCATATTATTAGTAGGTATAGATATTAGGATAGAAGAACCGAACGTTACAGTGCGCAACCAGTAATGATACAATACGTAACTTCACACCCATCGGTGTAATCGGCAAGCTCTGCTTAGTTTGTATTCTGATGGCCGTGTGCGAGTTGTCTTAAGGTATTTTTTTTTATCGGTATGATTCACCTATAATGTAACATTAGTGAGTGGACGTTGGTACAATTTCTACAGTTTCAATTTAATAATTCAAAGTTTATAAGAAACCTTAAATTAAGAACTAAGTATGCCCTATAAAATGGTTTTCATGGTTTGCCTGTGGGAACAGAAATAATTATTTTGTAACAAATCTTCGATTGTTACATTACAGGCCAAAGTTCGTCAGGCTGTATAAAAACGTAACGCTAAAAATAGAACCATGTGTTGTAACGTTACAAGAGAAAACTCTGGTGGAGGTGTGCCTTTAGAGTAAGGAAAGATATTCTCAGTCGACACGTTATTATTGTACGTGGTTCAAGTGATATCCCTACTTGGCGACTTGCAGTTTTCATAACACTCTAGAGAATATGGATACCCAAGCTCGCTAGTGGTCTCTCTCATGTGGAATTAGAAATGACAACATTTTTTTCTCTTTGTCTATATTACAAGAATCACACAAAAAGAAATGGCAAAAAAAGGGAAAATACACTGGAAAAATATTTTGAAAGCGTGCTACAAAATAAATAAATTAATATTTGTGTTGTGTGTACTTACAAAATATTCGTAGGTTTTTTTATAATAAAACCCAATTCTGAGTTAAGCACGACATTGTTCACTAACTACATATTTTCGGCAATTTGTATGTATGTTTTTATTTCATGTGCAATAAATAGTGGAAAAAAGTTACGAATAATGGCTGCATGCGGAAGAATAAAAAAAAACATAATATAAAATAATTTTGTCGGCTGAATTTAATTCGCAAAATAGTGTGTACAGTATTTTAAATCCCTCGTATCATAGAATCGCAAGTACGTACATAGCAAAATCTTTTAGTTCAAAAATAGTTTTTCTACATTTTATATAACGTCTCGGATTATGAAATCGTCCATTTATTTTACGGCGAGATTTTCCTAAGGTGGGACGCGTGACTACCTTCAATATTGCTCCGTCCCCGTGGTTCCCAATAACACATTTTTAAGGATTTGTGTCAGGATCATTTTATATGAAAGGGAAAATATTTCCGAAGCTCAACGATGGAATTAAGCTTTACAAAATCTGTCTTTCATCTTTAACATTAAATATGTATTGGGTGAATGTTAGCGCGATTATCGTCTGCTTGGGAAGATTAACATTTATAGGTACTACAGTACGAACGAAAATAATATTATTAACATAATATTGTGCGATCATTTCACTATAATATTAATCCGGTTTCATCGAACCACAAATTAAATAGCATTATGTTTGTTATTTATGTTGAGAACTGAATTCTCATTGTATTTACTAATCGTATTGTTGAAATCTAATTGTCTATTCCAGGCCTATTCCCATACTCAGACTATCGTAAATTACTACGCACAGACAAAATTACTTACACGAATAGCTCGATAATATGTGGCAAGCACGTTTAAATTGAAACTTTGTGAAATTCGAAGATTCCTTTAAGATGTTCTATTACTTAATCTGACTGTTAAATCGCTTCAGTGTGTTTCTATTGAAATACCACTAAATCTGTGGGCATTCCTAAGTGAAAATTTGCCGTCAGCTCCAAGGAAACGAGCCGGCGAATTGGCTACCAGCCTATAAAACGTAATGTCACATTCATTTGCAATTCAAGAGTCCTCAGTCTGTATTATGCCTAATAAAATTTACATATTTAAATTAAACTGAGAAATAACAAGATACTGTGACCATCAAAGCGCTTAGCTTGCATGCTCGTTTGTATTTTTAAATACATGGTGCCCATATATTCTTATCATTCAAGTTTTCATGATATTTTTAATTTAAGTCATAACGAACAAACGGAGTCTCGTGGCAGTCGTGGCTCTCTGTGTGAACTCACGCCCTGAATAAATTAGTTTGAGCGCTGGATGATACCTAACTCAAACAGCTGACTGCAAGTACTAATGTTATTGTAACGTCTAGCTTGTGTCAACTCACTGACATCGACGTGGAGTAGCATCTACATCAAAATCAGCTCTTTGCAGAATGAGCGAAAATGAGAGGTCATTCCCCTCGACTGGCTTGCATTGTAAACAGAGATAATTAATCTAGTATTAGTCACCGCGTAAGGCCGCGTTCGATGCGTCTCCGATACGTCGCGTCGGTAGTCACACCTCAGTTGACAGACGAAGCTGTCTAATGACGTTATCTTAGCGTACACATGTCGAAGACTAGTTCATACAGTTGTAAATGTGTGGAATTCAGCATGATGTTGTTGTACCGGTTATAAATCAGAACAAAGCCTACGCAATGTCCAATTGTCAAGCGCGCAATATTCATGATTGTGTCCGACCCTTTACAATTAGCCTATCTACACGATGGAATCGAGAGAAATTTGAAAAGCTATAAAAATGATTCACACGTTCGATGTAATGCTGCGTTCATACTGATATGAGAGTCGTATCAAATAACAGATAGGCGAGTTACGTCATGTTGCTCCGAACGGGATGGTGACCTTTGACATCAATCAGTCGTTGCAATATGATAATGTCGATAGCCACTCTACGATACCAATGTTTGTCACTTCAACTGTTGTTGTGTAATTAATGACACTCTAATTAATGTCGTAAGTAGTCAGGTGGTGTTTAGACAGAGAATTTTGACGTTATTTTGCTAGGTAAAAATTATAAAACCAAATTGTGGGACAAACCTTGCTACTTAGGATTAAATTTTGCGACTTTCAGCCTAAAACTAATTATAAGTGCGGAAATTACTTAGCACAATCTCGAGTTTGAGCTGTATAGTCGTTATAAAATATATTAAAGCTTCCTATAAAAAGGAAACTATCTAATCGTTCATCAGCTTTAGGGCCCGCTTATCTAGTTGAAATATACGAGCTATTATATATTTTGCCAGATAAACGATATATGTTCAAATATATTGCCCAATCTTACGTTACCCATCGCAGCTTTCGAGAAAAACACCATTCATGTTTCATAAATAGGCTAATATTGAAAGTTACCAAAGAAAATATCGTCTAACGGCCCAACACACTGATAAAATATTTTAAAACATATTAAATTGAAAAATATGATGACATTTTATTGCTTATAATTTGAACGTTAAGAAAAGAAAGCTCAGAATAATAGCTCAAAACTGTTTAAACATGTTTATGTAAGTTTAACATTATTTTGAAATAAGTTTTACAACGATTTTACATGCAATAAAATGTTGTCCGGAACTAATAGTATCGTGCATACGATTGTAAAGAAAATTTTGTCAGTAAGCAAATAAAATGGTCATGAAAGCGAGCTAGTAAAAGACAGGTAATAATTTTACAGAAGTTTACGATCCAATTACGAAATAGTGTGATGAGGCCCGACTTTATTGCAGTGCTATCGGCGATGTGCCGGTGGATACCCCCGAGTGTACTTAGCTGATACCGTTAATTTTAAGTGCATGCGACAGTAGGTGAAAGTCCATAGACGTTATAACTCACAACGATAAAGCTGTAAAGATAAGAGGAACTCATAAGGGGGGAACTCATAAGGAACTCATAAGGAACTCATAAGAGGAACTCAGAAGGCGATGTGCAACCGTGTATACTCCTTTTGTGAAAAATTCAAAATATTAGACGACTGTCAAAATGGTTTCCGCAGAAATAGATCCACAATTTTAGCAGTGTATAAATATATACAAGAAGCCTTAAATATTATAAATAATAAAAACTACGCTATAGGTGTACTATTGAATATGACCAAAGCCTATGATAAGGTGCAATTTGGAATTCTTTTAAATAAATTACATGGGATCGGAATTCGGGGAAACGCTTATAAATGGTTTGAATCATACCTTAAAGATAGAGAACAGATTGTAGAGATAGAATATTTCAATTCAAAAACCAAAGAAATATTACAGATAAGATCCAATAGAAAAGATATAAATGCGTCAATCCCTCAAGGGAGCGTCATTGGGTGCCTCTTGTTCCTCATTTATATAAACGACCTTCCTAAAACAATAAACGGACCGTGTGTGCTATTCGCAGACGATGTCTCTATACTCACCTCTTGCCAAATTAATGAAAATATAAATGAAAAACTCGATCACCTCCTTTCAACAGCGATCAATTGGATGGATAACCATAATCTGGAAATAAATTTTACTAAAACCAAAATAATCACCTTTCACCCATATCAAAAAGTCCCAATAAATATTAGCTACAGTTACAATAACACGAAATTAGAACAGGTTAACGATTTCACTCTCTTAGGATTGTCAATAGATAGACACGTCAACTGGAAATCTCACATCCAAAAAATTAGGGCAAAATTATCAAAATTCTCCTACGCCTTACGCGAAATTAAAAAAACCACCACCTTACAAACGGCTCTCGTCACCTATTATGCATATGCCCAAGCGTGGCTGAGCTACGGCATCATATTATGGGGGAACAGCACCGACTCACACACCATATTTACTCTACAAAAGAAACTGATCCGTATAATAACCAATATTGACCAAACAGACAGTTGTAAACCACAATTTCAAAAACACAACATACTTACATTACCCTGTTTGTACATTCTAGAAATTTGCAAATTCGTACGAAAATACCCAGAATTGTATACCACCCGCGAAGATATTCAAAATAAATATAGCTTTCGACACAAAAACAGATTGAATTTACCTACATCTCGACTAAAAATACACTCTTCCGGTCCGTTAGTTAGCTCTATAAAAATTTACAATAAATTACCAAAAATTATAAAAGACGAACCTAAAACTACAATATTTTTAAACAAATTGAGAATCTTTCTAAATTCTAAATGCTATTACACAATAAAAGAATATATGGACGACAAAACAATATCATAAAATAAAACAACATAAACACACACACACGCATCACACATACATACCTACACATACGCACACACACAATAACCTTGCACTAAGAGATATATGTATAAGTAATATTGAAATTGTTTATGTAGATATGAGTAAGTAGTAATAGTATTTATTAAATTGTATAAGTTAGTCAATTAAGCAGCCCTCTTCATCTTTTAATTATTGCTGTGCCCTACAGGGTCCATATTGAAACAAATTGTCTTTCATCTACCATCTTGATGTACCTAACATATGGATGCAATAAAGATATTGAGTATTGAGTATTGAGTACTATTTACACAAAGTACCTTCCTACATTTTAATGACAAGGAAAGTAAAACAATAAGGACAATATTTTGTACAACGCCTGCTAAATTATATCAGATAAAGTCCGGTGTTAAAAAACTTTCGTAAACTCGTTTCAAGTTAAATCTGATAAACACAAATTAATAACCAACACGGTAGTGAGTTAATTTCATTTTTATAGCATAATTAAAACTTAAAATATTATTAATTAGTCGATTTTTGAGTCAATTAACAGCCGGAGTGTTTTTATTTTTATTGGGGGCTCAGCTGAAATGAGTCAATTTCGAATTTGGACACTTTAAAATTTTATAAGAGTAATAAAGTTTGGACAAAACAAACAAAATAAATAAACATGAGCGTTCTAAATTCGAAACGTAATTAGTGTAATGGAGCCGGTGAATCCGGGTTGTATTTTAAAAGCAGTAAAACCGTGGGGGCGGTCGCCATAGGCCGAGCCGGGAGTGGTCGCCGGTGCGCGGTGACATTCGCTTCTACACTGCAAGTCACGTGGACTAATGAATCCACTCACCTTCACGTCCGAACCCACCTTTGTACATAATTTAATCAATCTGTTTATTTTGACACTTTACAAATTAAGCCGTGATGCTTCATAGGCTGATTAAACGTCACGGAAATGACAGGCTTTTAAGTATTTAAGCTTACATTAAATAAAATAATGAATGAACTCGCATTTAGTTCCAAACAAATGAAGAAAACGACTAGTGACGCGGCTGTTTGAGTTTCCGACGAAAATATTTTCAGGGTGAGATTTAGATCCCATAGAAGTACTTCGTCATTCATGGATCAACGAAAGGGTCGTCGTAACCTCTTTTCGCGTAGTTTGAACATAAAAAATGTTATCAGTCGAGTAAGGGAAGCATGCAAGTCATGAAAACAATCAAATAAATCCTCCAACGGGGTAAATGTTTATGTGTGGAGAATTTATTACGGGACTGCGGGTTTGTAATAAAACTATGATAACGATCGCTATAAATAAATGACCGTTTAGAGATATTAAATGTAATTAAAAATAATGTTTTTGGTTATTTAGTATTTAATGACGGTGTCATTATTTTGTTTGTAACGTAGTATTTTACGGACAACAAAGGACGTTTAATTTTGTATTATTTCAAAAATAAATGTGTCAGTTACAGTGGTTGGTTATTATCAGCCGTACCGTCCGTCCGCTTGCTCAGTGAGACTTAAGATAATGAGTATTACTGATCAAAAAATAACCGCACAAAAACTGCGCCCCCAAACTGGGCAGAACCCGCATCACACGAGAAACTTGTTGCCACATAAACAACAAAGCGGTAGTAGGTAATCGTTACAACCATTACCACAATGCAAGTCACCAAACTAATGAATGCCCGGTTTTTAGACTGTAACACATGGATTTGCTATCTCCCCTTGCATATGAAGTTTAAAGTAATGGCTTCGGGGAAAATTTTACGAACGACCAGTAGTACCAGCTACTACACGTCTGCAGTAATGACTGTAAGACCATGTGAGCACGTACTCGGAGTACAGTTGGAACCATTAGGAACGACACGTTTGCTTTCGTGGAAGCTCGAGTCGTGGATATTTCAATGAACTATGATTTCTGGGATTCCAGTGAATTTGGCGTGAATTTTAATATACGTACAGTACCCTTTGTAGTACAGAAAAAAGAATTTTTGGAACTTGAACACCAAAAATGCTTCTTTCTCAGTATCGTTCGAACTTGCGTATTTTTTTATTTAACGTGTATACGGTTTTCAGGAAATATTATATTCAATTCACACGTGCCATCGGAAATCCTTCATAAAACCAGGAAAGCCTGTCCGAAACAATTCATATGAAATACGGAAGATCCCAATTGTATTCAACGGAATTCCAATAATATACCGTGAAGGGTTCCTATTTTAAGATCTCTTCCCATTGACCTTTCATTCTTGCGACTATATCAATCGGCACAGTTATGGGCGGCGATGTACTACCCACCGTCTATATTTGTGACTCGAGACAGGACACAGACAAAAGCTATTCATTTGACAACGCCTGCAGATCTCTAAAAATACATAGGTTGTAAGAATTTCTCCATACATTTTCAATAGAGTTTCTGCACAATTTATAAGTTTTATTCGTTTTATTACATTTTATTCATTCTTTGCGTTCAGCGAGGCATTCCGTTCAGGTATAATTTGTTAATTAGTGAATAGCGTGCTAGTAAACATTACAAATAAATGAAAACAGACAGGCTCGTTTTGGTACAATGTGTTAATTATTTTTTCCTACAAACATTTACTAACAAAAGTAATGGACACGATATTAGTGTCAAAAGTTTTAGGAATGTCGTTTACTAATCTTAGGACAGAAATCGCCTCTGAAACTTAATTTATTTCTTGTGGTCACATACCTAATTACGGAGGGTTTATTCAATTAATGCTTTAGTTTCGGTAAGTGCCAATGGCTTTGGGGAGTCGCCGACGCATCAATCATTTTCTCATCCACTTTATGTCAACTTCAAATTTTGATACTAGGATGATGGATGGCCGTTTTCACAATGTCATGGAACCGCCGTGGAACCCTCGATTATGAAGTAACAACCACACGTATGTAGAGGAGTAGCTCCGGACTAAATGAAATTTCGTCAGTCGCTGCAGAGACCATTAACATATAAATCAACGTTCATAACTCGACTTTGGTTTACGACGTAAAAATAAAAATGTACCGAGTGGTCCCCGTCAGCGCTCCCGGCGATTCAGGCGACGACACAAAACGAACAAATAAGATTTCTTCCACCACGACTGGAAATACTTAAGACAGAATTGTTTGAGAATTGCGCATTGTTGTCGTTTGTATAAATAAATGGGGAAAAGTTTAAGGTTACGTTGTTAAGCGTTGTTTTTGCGTTTATTACTACTTGCTGTCCGAAAATGTTTGTGGGAAGGTTGTGTGTCAGAATGGAACGATTTCAGAGCGAACGGGTCTGGTAATCAGACAAAACGGTCGATTACTCGTGAGATAGTAGTCTGGTTGTGTTCGCGGCGCGGTGGCGCGGGCGCTCGCCGGGCGCGCACGATCGCACGCGTCGCTCACCGGAAAAATGAACCTCTCATGAAATTTAATGTGGAAATGTCTTGAAACGACGCCAAACCCGCGCTTGAATTATTTATGATTCGCTATTTTAATGGCGTCCCCGTTCGTTCATTACAGTAAGAGTGTTTCTTAATTTCGAATGCGAAGTAGGTGTTACAATTCCTTATTATATTCGATGCTATGAGCGTTATAAAACGTTGCCAATTATTTATTGTTTTCGTCTACTTCTTTATTATGGAAATGCATTCAATGTGGAGTACACAGGAAATGTTCTGTCTGCTTGTTGCGAGAATGTAATATGTAAATATTTAAAGTACTGTTATTTATGGTGATTCTGTTTTGTTTTTGTCACGAAATTCCCCAGGGGAAGTTAAATGGTGGCGTGGCTTCAATTTAAGCCAACTTGCAGGTTTGTGATGCAGTTAGGATTCGGTGGATTTGCTCAACTGACTGCAAAAGTTGTTCCAACTCACATAGTTGTACTTTATAAAGCCAGCGAAATAAAAGAGCACCAAATTTTTCGGTACTGTCGAGGAAACATTCGTATTAAAGTTTGTGAGTTAAATATAAACTTACTTTTGTCTTTTGTGAAAGATAAATATAAAATATACTAGTAAAATATAACCTAGATATTACTTTACTCCTATAAAGTGAATTAATAAAAATGAAAAGAGTAATTTGCTTAAGTTGTACATCAATCAAATTATTTACTTTGGAGTTACTGAAGAACTTTTACCCTAAAGCTAGTTACTTATTTAGTTACCTGTGCAGTAAAATATTAGTCTTCCTTAACCATAGGTAACAACTTAATGGATTTATATTACTTTTTTAGGGTTCCGTACCTCAAGAGGAAAAAAAGGAATCCTTATAGGATCACTTTGTCGTCCGTTTGTCTGTCAAGACCCTTTATTTAAGAACGCGTATGAATAAAATATATAAGAGCGCGTAGCTGTAGAGTTATCGAATTAAAATTTAAACTATAAGCTCAGATGTGCGGTCCCTTGAAGATGTGAAAAAAAAACAAACTTCTAAAAAAAAAATACAACCCTCTTTTTCGACAATAAGGGAATCATAACTCCTAGGGTACTTGCCGTTGACCTAGAACTATGAAATTTGGCACAAAGCAATATCATATAGCACCACTAAAAGCACCTGGAAACCGCAAATTTGTAGATGGATCTGTAAAAATAATAATTACTGTAACAAGATTTCTTCGTCTGCAAATATGTACGGATTCACGATGTGCGACCTCAACTCTTACTTGACCGGTTTTAGTATAATATTATGATAAAGGTAATAACTTAGCTAGATATGGTAATTTATCATCATCAATATGTCACATAATTGATTACCGTTGGACATGAACCGTTGCTATAAGCTACTGCGAGCAATTCTGAGTAATATTGCTATAATCAACATGCCTCATAAACAGCGCAGAATGATGGCATTAGTCAGTACACAGGTGCCGCCGTACCCGTGAATAATCTAGTAATTTCAAGACACCCACAGGGCACGTTGAGGTGGTCTTTTCTCCTTAAAATAACACTACAAAGTTTTCTTTTAAAAAAGTATTCCTTTCAGAACCTTACTCAGTAGTTTTGCTGTATAAAATGTGAGTTTCAACTCCCCCGAGACGTGAAAACGACAATGTTGACACCTCGGCACTTTATAACGACGGCAAACAAGCGCAGTGTGGGCAGTAGTCCTGTGGCAAGGAGACGCCTATTGTCGCGCGATCGATCGCAGTAAATCAGAGCCCACGCAACAGGCTGCCTCGGAGTACGGCCATCAGCGAAATATACCACAAATCGTAAACACATCAATAGCATAACTTATACACCACATTGTGAGGGCGTCAATAAAATAAATAAAGCTACGAGTATATCTGTTACAATTCGCGTGCCATTCGCCGCACTGCAACTTCTAGCAAAATTTCCGTAAAACAGGCCAATTGTTTTATTTACTATGTTTTTTCGAAAGTTTTATTGCTATTGTTCTTTGTTCGTTGCTGTTTCTGAATTGTTTTAATTTAATATACCTTTGTTGTTTTCATGGACATTTTGCATATTAATGAAAAGCTAGAAGTTTGGCAAACAAGAATAAACACTCAATTCGAACAACTAAGAACATCAATGAGTTTAATACAAAGACAAGAAAAATCAATAAGAGAGGTACCCTCAATAATACCAAACTAAATACTTGATAAATTCAAGTCGGTGGAAACGTGGGGCGAACAGTCGGCAGCACGAAAATGTTATGTAAACAGCGGAGTATCTCTCAACTGTGGCCCCGGGTCGTCCTACTGAATAAATAACGCCAAAGCAAAAGCATACTCAAACAAAAGTAAATTTATTCACCAAATACGACGATTAATACATGATCTCACGACAGATTTATACTCGTGCCCAGAAGAATGAGTATACTGACTATATGTGACTATTATAAGTACGTATTATTAGTGAGACATGTAGCGCGACGGTCGAGACTGTTTGGACAGGCATTTGTTATATTCTTAGTAATGATAATCCAATGATCTCATGAGACTAATTTTCTCTGATAATGTTTTGGTTTTTTTCTTATAAGATACGCCCTGAATACTTGACTGATACTTATTGGGATCATTAGAAGCTTCTAATGATCAGTAAAGTTTTGTTATTTAATCGAGAGTCGCAGTGATGTTTATAGAGCTGAAGCACCCTAATTGAGATATGCCCAACATAATACAGTATTTTTGACAAAGTAACTTAAAGGGTCGCTCATAAATATCATTAATACAAAGGTACTCATAAATATCATTGTCTACAATAAAGTTACCTCTGGCTTTTCATAGATCAAAGAACTGACAGTGCCCTTCATTATGATGGTTCTATCCAATTTGTATAAGCATTGAATACAAAATTCTGTCAATAAACATCTTAAAAAAGTAAATAAATAGAAGCAGTGTTGCTGTCATAAAGGGAAAATCAGCTTTGGAACGGAAATTGAAGTTCCGTGGCTGGGGGCGCGCGGGCGCACGCCGGAAGCTTCGCCATTAAGTCCACTTCCAACGCTTTATACAGTTACTGTAATTATTATTATTTCATTTAAAAATTGACTGATACTTTCTTGTTTCTTACTTTGAAACTGAAAGGGTGTAAATGGAAGCTGTCGTATACTTCAGTTACATATTTAGTGTTGGCAAAAATAATTTGTTTTGCTATTTTGCACTTAATAGGAATATGAGATGTGGATTCGTCTAAAAGTAATATTATAATGTTTATGAGGCAGTAAGCTAAGTAAAAAATATCTATAAAAATATAATATATAAAATATTGATAAGCTAAAAAAAATATATTAAATGTTATGGTGCCCGTCTCGTAGGCACAAGGTTGTGACCAATGTGACTTTTTCAGATCATATATTTTCTTTTATACCTCACTTGACTGGCAAAAATATCGTGATTAAATCTGGTCTTATAATTGTTATACGTTTGAAATAGGTCAATCGACCTTGAGCAAGCAGGGTCACCCAATGCTTATACCTTCTCTGTATAAGAAGAGGTATTACAATAATAGGCTGGTATTATTATTATATTATTAAAGTAGTGTCACGCAATAGAATACAATACATAATAAATGAAATAGGACTATTGGCTACCAAGCGCTTTACTAAAACAATAAACAGAGCAATTGTTTACAGTTTACGGACAAAACACTAAAATAATGATTAATATTCATCACCAACAGACAGTTACAAACTGTTTGGGTATTACAGAAAACAGAATAACAGATAAAAGTTCTCACAGTAACGGTTCATGATGTTCTTTGTTTTGGCTGGGACTAAGACAAACAAATTTTAAGGATACGCGTCCCCGAGTCCAACATGTGGTGTTATTTCTATTTAAATTTCGTTGGATAACAAAACACAGAATAAACTTTCTGTGAATATAACAAACACGTGTGCCTACCGGGCCGTTTTACAAATAACTGAGCTTTGTAAAAACGGAAACTTAATTGTTGTTTGCATTGAACGAAATATTTCTGAAGCTTTTTTTGTGACAGAAATGTCCAGATGTGAAGAGACCTTGGCACTATTACCAAATTACTTTTAATGTCATCACGTCGTTAAAAGTAGTGAATCGGAGTGATGTTAGAAATATGTATTACTTCAGCTAATATAGGAGTGTTTTGAAACACACCAAGCGCCACTTGAACCTTCTGTTTTTTTACCTATTACACAGTTCGTACAGCCACCTCTATAATTTCCACCGTTGTTGATCAAAATAGGATGTCGATGTCCTGTATTCTTTCTCGTTTTATTATAATAATACCAGGTACACATTTCCACTGTAGAACAGCCAAGTCTCCTCGTATACAGTGAAGGCACGAGCATTGATCACTACGCTTGCTTAAGATATTCAGCAAGGATTTATTTATTACTAGCTTTTGCCCGCGACTTCGTCCGCGTGGAATAAAAGTTTTCGTTTCTGGGGGTTTTCTGGGATGAAAACTATCCTATGTCCTTTCTCGGATCTCAGACTATACGGTCATAGCTCATTATGGCCACCCGGCAGCCACTCCGCACCGACTCGCCTTATAATCGAGGCGATCCGGAGTTGATATAGTGAGCGCATGCCCATACAAGTCCATATAAAGAATACTAGCCGCAGGAGGCGAGGCGGTGCGGAGTGGCTGCCGGGTGGCTCTAATGAGCTATGACCTTATATCTGTACCAAATTTCATTCAAATCGGTTCTGTACTTTAGGCGTGAAAAAGATACAAACAGACAGACAAAGCTACTTTCGCATTTATAATATTAGTACGGATTCCTCACGATGTATTTTCCTTACCGATCTGTTGTGATGTTCAAGTTAAACTTTAGAAAGTAAGTACATAGCTATTGAAAAGTCACAATGGTAATTACCATGACTAGAAACTGTAACCATGACATAAAAGGCCTTTACGAAACTTAATTACACTTATTTTTAAATCAATACCGTTCTAATTTCATTAGTACTTCATATCTGTCATTAGTTCCTCTAATTTCCTAATTAACAAATTTAATTATACTTACTTTCTAGATACCACGGCAAGTAAAACAATATTTATTAATTCAGAGAATCGTGAGGCTACCTATCTGTAATAATGTTATATTGAAATACCAATTATTTGAACTTTGATTGAATCAGAAATCTCAGATAACATTACCTGAGGCATTACGGCGTTTGGTTGGAATAATATAGCATTAATGTGTTTCGTTGGAATAATATAACTAACTTAACTGCGTTTCGTTGGAATAATATTGTGTTTATTATTTAGTGTTAGTAGTAAGTAATATTGTGGTGCAGGCTGAGAACGGATCAGTGCGGATTGCGATCGAGGATTTCACTCTGTCAGTTGTCCGGATTAAGGGAGAGCCTCAACTGTCATGTCTGCGTTTGTCGTGACGGTGACGTCAGAATGAGGTCGTTGCGTAACTACTGGTGTACATTATGCATTGATTATCAATTTAACCATGATCATTAGGGTTTAAATTGTACGCTGATATAACGATCTTAATACGATAAAATGATGGTAATCTATTATAATATTTTATGCAAATGCATTGCATCACACAAGTATTGTCTTTTAGATTAATTGAGGTACCTAATCGTTGACTAAAAAGGCAGGTAATTTAAAATGAATAAAGAAAATGTTTTGAATTTTAGGTTTAAATAAGGTAAGTACTGCATATGTGCCTATTAGATATGGAATGCACGCCGCTAAAAGTATTAAGTGATTGTTGAATGAGGGTTTTTGCGTATGAGAAATCCGCTAGATGGCAATACGTAGGCGTGAGGTCCAACTGCAGCATAATTGGTGAATTTTGAGATATCTGACTATGTCATGTAGATACGCAAAACCCTCATTGGCAATAACTTGTCTGGCTGACACTAAAAAAAACTTTCTTTAATTGAAATTTCTATCCGTGAACCGCCTATAGAAATATACTGCTACAAATTGCTTATGTTAACAAATTGTTCAATTTCATTATTTATACGGTTTAACCTTTTGACCATTAGAATACCTTCAGTAAAACTTTTCAACCTTCCCACGCAAAAGATAAAGTTTAGGATAGGTCGAAGGTTAACTCATTATTTTATTTAAATTACGTGGTGATATTTCAACCATTTTTCAGTATGATGAATAGAGTGGAAAGTTTTTCATCCACCATTGAAAATGGGAAATTAGTGTGACGGTCTGGTGGATACGTCGGTTGTTTTGTTTATTTTTAACCCTCGACGCAAAAAGAGGGGTTATAATTTTGACGGCTATGTGTGTGTGTGTCTGTCTATGGTACCGTAGCTCTTAAACGGGTGAACCGATTTGTTTCGGTTCAGTCATTTCAAAGTTACAAACATGTTAGCTGCATTCGTGAACTCAACGTAAACTAAACGTAACGTTTGTGGCGGGATTAGCTAATGCATAATTATGCTAATGCATGACATTAGCTTATAAATGATATAACTTTGATTCCGCGATGTAGCACGGCAGTTAAATATTTAACCATCGTGGTAAAGTCTGTTGCTTAAAATAATTTATACTAATGTTACAAAGCAAAAAGTTTCTTTGTTTGTTTGATTGGTTTAAGGAGCTCTGGAGCTCGGAAACTCCTGGTCACGAACCGGACGGACTACTAGAACTACTTGAACGTCAACCTATTTATCGAGGAAAGCTATAGACTTTAAAACATCACGCTACGGCCTATGAGAGCGAAGTAGTAACCAAAGATGCGGGTAAAACTAGACAGGAAAGCTCGTAAATTTTAAATTTAGACCCACATAAGATAAAACTAATAGTTATACCCACGTTATACCATATAGAAAAAGACATTAACTACTCACAAACTAAACGGTCTAACAAAGAATTTAATAAACTGACATCTGGAATGCGCTCAAAGTACTATAAATCGCAATTGATTCGCCAAATGGCGTCCTCAGCTTAGTCAGGGAAGGCCGGAGTGACTTAGGCACAAAGAAAGCGGATTATGGCGTAATCTCGACGGGCGATGCTGGAACACGCGTCGCGGCTCGGGGCCACATTAAACCCACATTAGGTCTCCATCGATTACGACTTGACATTTTGTTACGCGGAGGTTATTTTACGTGACGTCGCGAAAAATGTCTTTTCCGTGTACCGTGAGTTTGCTGGGTTTTGTTTCATTGCTCTTTACTGGGTTTTTGTTCAGTTTGTTTATGAAATGAACACAAATGAAGCCACGAGCTGTTTAAGATAGAAAAGCAAAATTATTAAGTCTTTCCTCGAATCGCTGTTAAAGTAAGCACCCAGTTGAAATAATAATAATAGATCAAATTCAAACATGCGCTGTAACTAGACAAAATAATAGTAACTTAGATGATCATGATGGTCTACAGAAATGAGTCAAAATACGCAGTCAAATATTTGGGGTTTCAAGTGGACTGGTAATTTAATTCGACTAGTTACTGGTTATATCAAATTCAAATATTGAAATTGTAACTCAAATAATAGCCTCGCTTTATCAGCTTATTTCAATTCTTTATTGATAAAGGTACAGAAAGAATATTATTGAAGTTTAAGAGAAATCTACCGAAGTAAAATATTTTTTCAGCAGAAATTTTCAAGTACCTACGTAAAATGTTCTTGTAACTGTTTTCTTTTATCATAATCGAAAAGGTTTTCATTTTATTGAACGGATAAAGTTCTGTCGGTATAAAACATTCTGAGAAACATTTAATTACCCATTGCTTTGCGTAGAAGACGAGGAGAGCACAAACATCCTATTATTTATTAATCCACTTGTAATATTACAAGAGCGTGCTTGTTTGTCTGTAAAATCAATATACAGACTGAATCAATTAACGGGGCTTGCCAGTCATAGATATATTATCTCCTGGAGCAGTAATAGAATATATTTTATCTTGCCTATAAATTATCTACTGAACAATAAATAATCGCGAAAATAGAGCGCCTGAGGCTAAAGGTACTAAAGGCAGAGATAGAAGTGGCGCGTACAATATACATCACAGGGCCTAAACAGATTCGGGCCACTTGACGGGCTTCGGCAACATTCTCAGCACAAAGCAATGAAAGCGGCTTAGTTGAGAGAAAGGGGATTAGAGCATAATCTACAGTGGAGCGGTTGACATACGGCCGGGCCCGTGCCCGGGGCGAGCGGAGCCGTGTCCACGGTAAATACGCGCACGGCGGCCGCAGAATAACTGTTATCGAAACACAGATGCGGCAATTGACTCCACAGGCTTCTGAATAAGAACGCTTCGTTTTTGCTCTTGATAAAAAAAAAGCTTTACGTTCAAATTATTTCGTTATTCTCATTAGGTTGTCCATGATCGACTTGAACGTAGGTAATTTATATTGCGAAACCACTTACTTATAATTTAAAATTATTGTCGCGCACACAATAACTATAAAATGTAGGTCTCTGATTAAATATAGGTATTGTGTTTATTTTGTTAAGTATAATTATTATAAATACTGCTGTGTGGTTTTATTGGTGGTTGTTACTTAATTACCTAGAGGCTATTTTATTAAGTGTAATTTAAACTGCAGAATGTGTTTCAAATTAATCGCTGTGGTTTACAGTTAACTTAATATTAAAATTAAAGCTTTATTGCTATCTATCTATTTATTTATAGAGGTATATTATAATAACTTGTTCCGACAAATTCACCAAGCAACGCGAACCTTAAACCGCTGTGGTAAACTTCAAATTTTGGCATTTGATGCCTTTAATGTTGTGGGGTTCCGCTAAGGCAGATTTCATGGTAATTACACTTTTGTAATCGTCTTTAAGTCCGTCTATTTTAAAGTATATCGTGTGAAGTTAGAAACAACTACATGATGTAAAATAGTTGTAAAAAGAGCAGCAGTTCGTTACACTTAATTTACATTCTACGCTCGCAGTCATCGTGAAATATATAAGTAGTTAGTATGTGCGTATCTCCAGCAGATCGCTAGAACCTCATAAATATCTCGAACTGGTAGCTAGATTCTACAATGAAGTGATTTAATAAGGACAAGAGTAACATAATTCAGAGAGTTTGCGAATAAATCAAAGTTCTACACTAACTTCGCATCAATATCAAGTGGCTGTTTTCAACTTATTTTTATGGTCTCCATTATGTTGGACTTCAATGTAACATTATTTATGAAGTTGAAAGTTTTATGTTTTCCAAAATCCTCTTCTTTCCGCTTTAATAAAATACCTGGATAACTTTTCTCAGGAATTACCCGTAAGGACCATTATAACTTTTATGGGTTTTTTAAATATATTTACAAGTGTTTTCACAACATAGCCACGGCTCGATCGTTGTCATTTACTGTTTAAATGTTGGATTTATATATATATTAAACTATATATTTGACGGGCCTGTTGGTTTAGTGGTTAGTGGCTCTGTCTGCTAAACGGGAGGACAAACTTTTTTTTACCCAGGTCAACCTTGTGCTATGAGCATAAATTGTTTGTTCTCTTTTTAAATTACATAATTAAGTATGTATATCAGTTTTCTGATTACCGTCATAGTACAAGTTCTGCTGCCTTAGGAATCAGATGGCCGTGTGAGAGTGGTCTCTGGATACTTATTATTTATACTTTGTCATAGGTTTTCCTCAAAACTTAAAACAAAAAATGGAGCTAAGTTTGCTACATACATATTTATTTTTGTAAGTACTTTATGAGTGTAAAAAATAAAAGCTTACTTTCTAAACGTAAAAGCAAAAAAGAAATACCTTATGACATGTTTAAGCTGCACTCTAGTCGTCCAATTCTGAAAAAGGAAAGAAACAATCGTTAGTCATGATGAAAGCAAATAACTACACAATAAAAGTGATATAAAAATGTCGTAATGTCAATATGACGAGGAAGGCATATGTCAACTGATTAGTGGGTCCTGAGCGCGTGAGAGCTTGACCGTCACGAGCACCGCCTGGTCAATTGACCGCTAATAGAGTCACACCCACATGCGGGATTATTGACTTACAATAAACGTCACATTTTTCTTAATAAACAAACACGTCACTCCGACGTCGCTGACAACCGCTTCACTGACTTTTCGTACGCAATGCCGACTTTGCTTGTTTTGTTGACTTTTTTGTAAGACCATACATTCGCTCCCGCTATGCCGACTTTTTTTTTACTATTTACTTCCTTTTTTGCCGACTTTTTTTTGATGCCGACAAATTATTGTCTAGCATAATCTTATCTGTTTACAAACTAACAACTTGAAATAACTGTCACATCTACATCACAATTTACGTTCAACAGTGCCTATTCAATAAAATTCCCTTGATATAATGAAGTTAAAAAGTCGGAATTGCGGGACCGAATGTATGGTGTTACAAAGAAGTCTGCAAACAGGTAAAGTCGGCATTGCGTACCATAAGCCGCCCCACTGACCAGTCATCGTTAAAGCATTTTCCATGTTCCATACACACTATACACCACACAGGGTGCAAATAAATCACCACTTTCAAATCTCTTTACTGTTTATTTATGTCTCGCGTTTGATAACCTACTGTCACATCGGTGTATAATTAAGTCTACGTGTTGGAGCATAAATAATGTACCCATCGCTGATTATTTATTGAATATTCAGTCAATTATGAAGGAAATTATCTACATAAGATGAATATAAAATTTGTTCCACGATTAATGTTACTGGTTGTCTCGCTTTAAAGCTAAAATATGGAAATTTTGAACAGATGAAAAAATGATGGACGTCCGAATAATTATTGCTCGGAAATTAAGAACCTGAGAGTCATAATAATCGTTATAAATATTGTTTTAATGCAATTCATCAGATATTATAATTATAGAAAAGACAGTATAATATTGCTAAAGTTGTTGAATAATAATTAAATTCGAAAAGAAACCAATCTTTACCACGTTTCGACAGCTCATACCTATTTCATATATTTGAACGTCAGAAATTCTCTTATGTGAGTTATGCGACCTAGTTCAGATAATCCTCAAGCTTTTGTAGATTACTGCTCTTTCCGTTGTGAACTAAATCCACTTGTTTATAAGTAGGGAGACTTCAATCATCACAGAATTCTAGATCGGAATCGCTTGTTTCATTACATTATTCATCTGTTCGCCATCCCGACGACAGTCCATTAGCATTTTAAATTAAGTAATGAATTTACTAGGCAGACGACCTGTGGAGGCGGCCTAAACTTAAAACCGTACACGTCCGCACGGAATAAAGTAGAATTATAAAAACCTATCATATTATAGGTTGTACTCGTGTATTCAGAGAGACATTTACAGGCCCAGTTTCGACCTTAACAGAGTTCAAATAATTGTTTCTACTGTTATAAAATGTTTATATCAAACCTCAAAAGTACGTATTATCACTTATTTCTTTTAATGCGTAAAGAAATAAGTGATAATACGTACTTTTGAGGTTTGATATAAACATTTATACATATTTGATCGCTACACAAACACAGAATTTCAATTCGCATACAAAGTCTTGTATGTTGAGCGTAGCATTGTAATGTGAATAAAAAAGTGTGCCAGAACGTGATACACATCTATAATAAGTGTTTGTATAGCGACCTAATTCGTTGTAAAAAGCCCCGTCACCTGACTTACGGCATTATAATTACGGCGACGCGGCGGTACATAGATAAAGCTTTTTTTAATTTTGTAGGGCGAGCCGACTAAATTAAAGCGAAGGTTAATCCGCGCCCACGGTGCGCACGAGACTCTAATCGTTCATTTGGATTACGATTATGTAGACGAATATGCATGAGGACGTTATCGCGCCATTGATTTTAAATGGGATAAGCCGTTGAGACGACTCACACCGGTCTCAGACGATCGTCAATTAGGGATTGTAAGCCGGTGTGAATCATGTTTTATAATTCAACAACTAATACTGTTTCTTGACACCTGCTGAGCGAGCTTACATCTAGATATGTTTTCTGCTTGTTATTTTTTATTGCTTCCGCCATAAAACTGTAGCACATTATTAGCTCCACAATTTCTTTTTAGGCCTCCAAAAACTGGCAACTCTCTTAGTGACGGAGCTTTATATACTTTTTGACAACATTTTTAAACGCCGAATTCTTGTTAATTATTCAACGAGGTGACTAAACGATTATTATATTCCGTGATGTTTGTTGAAGGTGTTTCGAAATAATTAGCTTATTTATATTCCTTTATGGGTTTTCTTTGATACGTCTGGCGTTGCTTGTATTTCGTGTTGTACTTTTAAAACTACATCACGTCAACTTGCTTACTTTGAATTCCAAGCAAGCTGAACTTCGACTTTGTGCAGTAGTGGTTGATCTATAAAAACCTATGTCGACGAACAATATATTTTAGAATATCATGCTGGAAAAGTTTGACGATTGAATATAACTATATCAATTCAAATTGTTTTACAAATTCTGAAACCTAAAACAATAGTCCGAGTTCAAAGAGCAGCAAACTTTTGCTCATTTTAAGTCTTGAAAATCATTTCGTATCGAATCAAACTTTGTGTCTTCGTCTGTATTTCAATATCGAAGTTCAAGAATCAAATGTCACTTGAGTCAACGTAGTTACGAGTATAATCATAGTTGTATTGATCTATTCAATGACGACAAAGTTTTTGCCAGTTTTCAAGTAAAGTTTTTGCTTAGAAAATGTCACTATCAGGAATGCAGGCACGTAATCCTCATCATTTAGATTGAATATAATTTTGAAAGCTTCATTTATCTTAACAGGCCGACGTCAAGGACAGATCTGAAGTACAAAGGGCCTGGATACATGTGAACTTGGCTTGGGGGCGTCGACAATAGCACCGGGGCCCTAACAATAAGAGGTCTAAAATTTCATCGTGTCTTCTACTGAGATCGGTTAATGAATTGGGTCCATTATTTAGGCTGTCAAGCTGATGTCTGCGACGGATGTGGTACCGAAGAGAGATCCTATCTGTAAAGTGTTGTGATAATCCTTGAATGGAAGGTTTAGTCAATTCCAATGATTTGTGTTGTAGATAGTAACCTCTGTTGTGCTCTAGACACAAGTATTCTTTTAGATTAAGTTTTGTATTTTTGATTTTTATAAGAATTGTCACTTCGAATAAACACTCTTGACAGTGAACATCTTTATAGTAATTTTATTTAACAAATCTAAATATTACAACACGTTATCAGCACGAAGCTTTAGAATAAAAGAAATAAAGAGCTAAAATAAAGTGTGATTTGTTAAATAAGTGTTTGTGTGACCGGAAATAGTAAAATTTTAAAATGTCACACGAAAATGGAGATGGTTCGAGTGTTAAAAGTTTCCCTTCGTCGAGCACATCTATTCCATCTTTTTCCTTGAAAAGTAAGGATGGATATCCAACCTGTAAATTTAAGATGCGCAATTACCTTCTGCATGAAGATCTGTGGGAAACAATCACAGGTTACCCCGATGGAGACACGACTCCTGCTTCTTGTAAGGTACGAAAAGACGCTAAAGCTCTGGCAAAGATATGCTTAACAGTAGACGGTGCAGCTATAACACATGTCAGATGTGCGAAAACTGCTGCCGAAGCATGGAAATCTCTGCAGCATGCTTTTGAGGATAAGGGAATGGGACGAAGACTTGCTTTAGAGCGCAAATTATACAGGCTGAGTCTGTCGGACTTCGAAAATATAGAGCTGTATATCAATGCAGTTTTGTCAACTGCACAGGATCTCGCAGACATAGATGTAGTCATAGAAGACAAGTCTATAGCTGCAATATTATTAGGAGGTCTTACTCCAAAGTACGATCCTCTTATAATGGCTTTAGAAAACTGCAACATAGACGTGACTACTGAGTTGGTGAAGACCAAACTGCTAAATGAGATGTCAAAGGATGTGGCTATACCAAAAGATTCCGTTTTCCATGCGAAGAAGAAGCCAAAGCCGAAGAAGAGAGAGAAAATATGCTATGAGTGCAAGATGCCTGGACATAAGAGACCAGACTGTCCATTGAGAAGTACCAAGAAGAATGTTAACAATACTTCATTAACCGCTCTCAATACCTCCAGCACCTCAATCAGAGACGTTTTTTATGTGGATTCTGGCTGTACTCGACACATGACTTCCAGACGAGATTGGTTTCAGAGTATAAATATTCAGAACGAAGGTACAGTTACTGTCGCAAATGGAGAACAGATAAAGAGCTGCGGAGTTGGACAAATATTAATAAACACACCCGAGAACGTTGTTAATAAGATTAGTGACGTTGCTTTTGTACCAGATTTGAAAGCTAATTTATTATCTGTACAAAAAACTATTGAGAAGGGTTTTATATGTGTTTTTGATACAAATGGTTGTAATTTTTATAAATCTGATAATTTTCGTTTTACAGGTGAATCTGTTGCTCATGCCTCGCCCTGTGGTGGATTGTACGTTTTAGACGGTACAGTCAATGTTCCTAAGAAAGTGGCGAACAATTTTTTGACGCAGGATGTACACTCTGACTGTCAGGATAGTTATAAACTTTGGCATAAGAGATTAGGACATTTGTGTCGTATAGGCATGAACCAACTGAAGAATCACAAGGTAGGCGTAAAGTATTCAGTTGTAGATAAAAACAGTTGCATTGCTTGCGTGGAAGGTAAAAAAGCTAGAAAACCTTTTAAGAAAGTAGCGTTTAATAGGGCCTCTGCCCCCCTTGAACTGATCCATATGGATCTCCTGGGACCGGTCTCTACTACCTCTTTTCAGGGGAACAGGTATATGTTGACCATAGTAGACGATTTTACGCGAATGGTTTTTACCTATTTTATTTCTTCCAAAACTGAGGTCATAAATAAATTTTGTCTGTTCCAAAACTTTGTTGAAAACCAATTGGACAAGAAAATAAAGGCAGTTAGGACGGACGGCGGTAAAGAGTTCGTAAATAAGGAGTATGTTGATTATCTTTTATCTAAAGGTATTTTACACCAAACGACGGCGCCGTATAGCAGTCAACAAGTTGGAGTCGCGGAACGCACACATCGTTCCATTACAGAAAGGTCGCGCACATTGCTAGCTGAAAGCTCGTTACCAAAGGTATTCTGGGAAGATGCTTTTCAAGTTGCTGTTTACCTGAAGAATAGGTCTCCTCACCGAGCCTTAGGTGGACATATTCCGTATGACAAATGGTATGGACGTAAGAGTGATCTTAGTCATTTGAAAGTGTTTGGATGTAGAGCACTTGTCCATGTTCCTTCATGTCACCGACGGAAATTAGATGTCAAGGCACGGGAAGCAGTTTTCGTTGGTTATACTGAGAATACTGGTACCTATGTTTTTAGGGATCCTGCTAACCCACGAAAAATATTTACATCCAGAGATGCTACCTTTTTTGAGAATAACTTTACAAGATTAAAGCAAGGACAATCCGAGTCTGTGGCACAGTTGGACTCTACAATTTTATTTGAAGAGAAACGGAATGCTGAGTCAGGCTCTATCTTATTATTTGAAGATAGAAGAGAGCCCGAGTCTGAGCCTCAAAATATTGAAGATTGTCAATTCTATGACTGCTGTGATACAAACCCTGCGGCCGAAGCATCTTTACCAATAAATGTAGAAAGTACAGATGAATCAGTGACTTTGCAAGAGCAAGAGCCTCTCACTGATTTAGTGCAGCCTAGTGTGGTAGAAGAGCCAGCTAATATGGAAGAGGAATGTCTTCCGGAGCGCAGATATCCGAGAAGAGATAGGAAGCTACCAGATTTTCTTTCATACAATACTTCAGCCATAGATACCAGTGAACCTGTAACGTTTTACGAAGCTACTCATACCGATGATGCGGATAAGTGGCATCATGCTATGGAGAATGAGTACAGTTCACTTAAGAAACTACATACATGGGATTTAGTTGACAGACCTAACAAAAAGGTTATTCCATGTAAGTGGGTTTACAAAATAAAAAGGGACACTTATGGAAATATCCAGAAGTATAAGGCGAGACTCGTTGTAAAAGGTTTTCATCAGGTCGAAGGAGTAGACTACGACGAGACGTTCGCACCAGTGATTCGTCATTCTTCACTGCGTACTTTATTTGCCTTGGCTGCAGATATGGGATTAAAAATGAAACACTTGGATGTTGATACTGCGTTCCTGAACGGAGATTTAGACGAAGAAGTTTTCATGGAGCAACCCCTTGGTTTCATCGAAAAGGATAAGGAAAACAAGGTTTGCTTGCTGAAGAAATCCCTTTACGGCCTTAAACAGGCACCGCGAGCATGGAACAAGAAGTTAAATGAAACATTATTTAAAATAGGTTTCAAAGTAACTCCTTCCGAGCCCTGTGTGTATAAAAAATTTTTTGGTAAGGAACTCGTAATACTGGGAATATTTGTCGATGACATTATTGTCATCTATAAGTCTGATGTGACATTTGATATTGTCAAGAAAGAATTACCGAAATATTTTTTATTAAAAGATCTTGGAATATTAAAATGTTACTTAGGTTTACAAATTGAATACGATTCGGAGAGTATAAAAGTAAATCAGCAAAATTATATTCTTTCTATATTGGAAAAGTTTAACATGAAGGATTGCAAGACTGTGGATACTCCTCTTGTTAAAAAGAATATGGAAAGGAGAGCTGATGGTCAAGTTGGTGAGTCTTACCCCTATCAAAACTTAATAGGATGTCTTATGTACCTAACGGTAAACTCACGACCCGATATTGCTTACGCCACGAGCTACTTAAGTCAGTTTAATACGTGTTTCACTAAGGAACACTGGAATGCTGCAAAAAGGGTTCTGCAGTACTTGAAGGGTACTATAAACTACTCGTTGGTTTACAGGAAGAGTGGAGAACCTTTAAAAGGCTTTTGCGATGCAGACTGGGCAAACTGTCCAATCGACAGAAGGTCGTATACAGGATATGTCTACAAATTAAGTGGAGGTCCTGTATCCTGGGAGTCCAAGAAGCAGCCTACCGTAGCCTTAAGTTCAGCCGAGAGTGAATATATGGCATTATCATCTGCTACGAAAGAAGCGTGTTACTTGCGTCGTTTTATCTATGAAATAACAGGTAAACTTACAACAGTTAATTTAGCTTCTGACAGTCAGAGTGCCATTAATCTCGTTCAAAATCCAGTACACCACAGCAGGACGAAGCATATTGATACTAGGTTTCACTTTATTAGGGAGAAACTGTCTGATAATGTAATTAAATTAAATTATATTAAGAGTAGCGATATGCCTGCTGATGTACTTACAAAACCACTTCAGCCTATTGTACACAAACGGTGTACTGCAAGCTTAGGTTTAGAAACTTAATTATTTTTGTGTTTGTCTGGCACAACTTCGATTAAGGGCGGCTGTTGTAGATAGTAACCTCTGTTGTGCTCTAGACACAAGTATTCTTTTAGATTAAGTTTTGTATTTTTGATTTTTATAAGAATTGTCACTTCGAATAAACACTCTTGACAGTGAACATCTTTATAGTAATTTTATTTAACAAATCTAAATATTACAACAATTTGAAATGAGGATAAATATTTATTAACATTTAACTTTTATTTTTTAGTTAGTTTAAACTAATAAGTGTAAACCGTTAGCATTGAACTTTCAAAACATATTTCATTGCACATTGAAGCACTTATATCGATTTTGAAATAGTAATTATAATTAATTTATACAAGTGTCTACCGAAGTACCTATAGAAAGTAATTTTAATTGCTCTCAAAGATGTCACAAAACTTAATTAAAATTACATAATGTTTAGTGTGTTACAAGCTTCTAAATTCAGTTGTACGTCGCGTCGGTAACTTTTGACTAATGTCGACTAAGTGACGCCTTCTTTTGGGCACATATTGCATTAGTCGTAACGCGTCGTAATTACCGCTGTAAAGAGCTTGTCCCTGCGGCGTCACCTGTGATTACAAGCTCTTTCAACGTAATTAATGGTATGTTTTTACCTTTATCTTATCACCTTAATATGTGAGATAACTTAAGGTATGTTTTACCACTTAAAGATATCTCAGAGATAAGAATATCCCAATATTTTTTTGTTAAATTTCGAATGGCTATCGCGGACGGGAAATACTAATTGACATCATTAGTTTTATTGAACGCAAATATTCTTTTTATGTTCACCGATTGCGTTATAATCAGATGTTTCCTTATAAATGTATAAAGTTATTACTCTTAACGACAGAAAGCTTTTAAGGCAGATAGCAATATAAACTTACGAATAAATGAAAATATTTCTTGACACCTTAAATTGGTAGAGCAAGGACGTGCGAGAAAGATTTAACGGCACCAATCTACATAATTCGTATTCCTAGATGTATCTGGGAAAACATAAATGATCAATTAAATTATATAAATTGACAAGAACACTAACTTTCGCAGAAGCATGTAAATTCACAGATTAATTAGTAGGTAGCGTATATTTTTCTTTATTGGGGGCTGAAACTTAATACGTGTTACATTTCAAAAAGTTCATTAATCTCGCTTCGGTGGTTTAGCTATGAAAGTAAACAGATAAACAGAGTTATATTCGCATTTACAATATTAGTATTACCTAGAAATATTACAGAACATAAAACAGTAAAATCCTGCCAAGTCTAAATTATTACATCACGGCGATAATCCGGCGAATCCCAGTTGGTTGCGTAACACTGCACAATACATCAGAGAGGTGCGTGACAAACCGTAGTAACGTCATCTGCTTTATTTCAATTATTGCCCAAAGTAAGGTACGAATGTTGAATACCCTTACGTGACCGAACCGAACAGTTTCCTGACTTATTTGCTGAAGTAGAACAAGGTGAATAATGTTCTCACATTGATGTTTTAACGGCTCTTGAACCCTTGATAACGTTTCTAATTATATGCTGGTTTAATTTATAGTTTTGACAGCGCATGTGATAGCATACTTCAATCATATTATTTCCTGTTCGATTACTGTATGTGGGGCAATTAAAATATGACGTATATGTGTATAGTACTTGGTGTGCGTCAATTGAAGAAGTTAGACGATTAAGCGTAATATGAAAAGTCTTACTTTCTTAAATTGGTTAAGTTTACTCGTGCTTTTTGTGTACAATTTCATTTAATTTGTTCAGACAAATGACGAACCGTTTTGTTAAGTCAATATTTTATTTAATATCGGTTAAATTTTCGTTTTGTAATTTATATAATAGTTCCCTAATTTTGAATTAATTAAACGTCCCATAAATATTTAAATGCTGTCTAACGTGAATCACATTTACAAATTAAAAGTTGTATACGCTTAGTGCCATGTCCGCCACATCAAATACACAAAATAACTGTAAACATTACCTCTTTGAAATAAATTGACTGCAATAAGTTCTCAAATAACAGGTGGCATGCATAATGTAGGTGTGCCTAATGTATTCTGTTAGTTAATCTCACAATAATAAAATACGCAACATTATGTGGCGTTAAGAACTGTGAGGGGGCAACATCGTAATTTACTACGAAACAGAGCCCACCGTAATCTGTACGAATTGCGTGATACGAAAGGAAATGTCACTCGTTTTGTTTCAATTATTCTTATCCACGTTAGTCCTAATATTATGCAAATCGTCCATATAATATACATCTGTGATATGTTCCGTGGTATATTGAAGGATTTTTTCCGCAATGTTTCGTGCTACGAAAATATTGTTACGGATTTCACGCACGAAAATGTCGGGGACACATGATAGTAACTGTCACGACACGTTGACACTTCTGACACGCGGATTATATACGAGCCACTGTAATTTTCACTTTATAAATGTGAGTCAAATAAAAATGCATTTAAATTTTAACAACCGTGTTTATTGTCATTATAGCGAAACGTAAGCCTATTATATATATTGATCCGGTTGCGATTTTGTATTCGTTATTATATTTTTTTGCCGTCGTCTTAACAAAAAATATGGCTACTCCAATTGTAATTGATAGTTGAGAGTTAATTGAATATGTATAAAAAATATCAATCGTTATTTATTGAACTGTAGCGGTCACTGACCGATATTAATATTTATAGAGAACGGCTATTATTCTGATAGTATTAAGACCGACTATAAGCCATTTGTGGTCTGTGCCTCGATGCGTTTGTTGGCCACAGTAATTAACTATAATGAATAATGTGTACGGCTCTAACAGTTCTGTTCCTTCCTACTGTGGTCCAGGCTCTTGTTTGATTATTTATGTGCAATCTATCCATTTACAACCTATATTTTAACTGTACATTTGACCATAATAGTATATTGACCATAAAGTAAAAGCAATATACGACCAATCAAATTAAACTAATTCTGCACTCACAATATTCCAAGAAAGCACATGTGCCTACTTATCCTTAAAGCTTAGGCATTTATTATAAATGATTCATGAATGACTAAGTGGCTTTATCTGTTTGTACCTACAGTATGCAAAAGAACCGAGTGTGTACCGATAAATCGCGACCTCATTTTACATTCCCCACAAGTAGGCACGATTCAGTGCAAGCCAATAATAAAGTATGAGCCACTCATCCACCATCGACGGCCCTTAAGTCTTTGAGCAGCTCCGCAATGACGAAACAAAATGAAAAGCGACTTATTATTTCTCACATCCGAGTATTTACTCGCCCCAGGTAACACTGGCCCTTTGTCGCACAGAAACAAATGAATTATAAAAATCGCTTTTGTTTATGTACCTTTGAATTCGCACGCAATTTCTGAAAGTAAATAATAAAGCGCTCTTAGCTCTTAGTCCGATTTTTGTAAGCGAGGAATTTTTGCCGGCAAAAAATGGGACGGCACGAGGACACAAGTAGTAACAATATATGGAAAAGGAAACTTCCAGAAGAAAATATTTGACATATTGCTACGTAGTGACGGTTGACGATCCTATGTAAATATCTCACCAAATATTCCGTAGACTTGAAATTCTGTCCACATTTCTTTTATAAGTTTTTCATAAGGATAAAGCTCCTTGCAAACCATAGGCAATTCGTGAGATGGATACCAGTGAAGTAAAGGATGGCTCAATATCTGTCAAGTCAAACTGTGAGAATTTAATGTAATATGACTTTGGGTACTACAAATTTTTAGATGACAATGTTGGTATAAATTAGCTTGAAAATGTAAGACTTAACAAAATATGTGAAACCTATTACGTGTTGTATAATTTAGGAACTCTGACTTCAAAATTCCAAGCCTTTTCATGTGAATTACCTACGTGTGAAAGACGTTATCATTATTGTCAATTGGCACGCAATTTATAACTGACAAGTAGTTACATAGCTACCTAATCATGTTACTTGTATAAAAAGTTTCCTCTTTAAGAAAATTTCTTTCTCCCTATCCGTTCTCAAGGAAAATGTGTGCGCGAACAAATTGGTCTCTCAGCTCACGTTCAGCACAATTCGGGAATGTTAGAGATACGTAATGCGTTGGTTTCGCGCATATTTCCGTATTGACATGCATCGTACATCACTCTTCCTAAGTAACATAGAAGGAAAAAAATCGCGAAATGTATTGACGGATTGATTTCTACTTCGCTAAAGCTCATGATTTTAATGCCTCATTATAATTAAAGTGTTTGCATTTTTTTAATAAACATTTATTAAAAGTTTAAATAGTAGAAAGTAAACATCTATTCCGTACTGTATACATTCATCCTATCCAAACACTAGGAAAGGTTTTCAAAACTCTGAAATTTTCATGAAAATAACACATACTTTGTACAACCTTGTAGTTGATCCAGGACCTAATGCTCCTTAGCCACGCTCGTGTAGGCAAGTCGGAAAATGTACAGTAATATTCCGAAGAAGACAGACATAAACATAAGGATAGCTATATACGTTATAAGTGTGCTCTTTACATTGAAATCATCTTTCATTCAAAATTATGATCGTGTAATTTAAAATGAAATCTCAGACAGTAATTGTTTTAAATTGCGCCTATGAGTTTGTTTATTTAAGAATCTTCTTTGTGAAATAAATTATAATTTACAACCCCTGACGGCAGGGGTTGTCGAGACGGCTCGAATAAGACACGAAGGGTCAACTGCGTAGGGGAAAATGCTCTGTACAGCAAAACTCGAGGTGAACCGACTATGAGCTTACAAAAGATCCCGCTACAGCACTTTTTGTTAACGCTTTGATGTGAGGAAATACAATTTTACGTTTACTCAAAGAATCTTGTCAATTTAGATCATGTTCTTCACTTGTAGTGCCTATTTCTCTGATGTTTATGATCACTTGAGAACTACAAAGACGCTTTTGGATCACGGAATCCTTGTAGTGATATTGTTGACTATTGACGATTTCAATATAAAGTGAAGTGAATATAAAGCTGTGTTAAACAGAACTTTTAAAGAAAAACGTTTGATAAAACTTACAAATGTTCTTACCCATTCTAGTTCGTCCATCCAAAGTATTGTTTAATTTCCATACAAAAGAGATGAATCGATAACCACCTTAATGATCATCGCCACTATTTTTATTCTATTTTTTCCAGCATTAGTGGTAATTAAGGGTGCTTAAACACATTGGTCGGTGGTTACAACAGATGGTGGCCATGATACGGACAAAACGTTTCCTGACCGCGTCGTCTCACTGCGTACATTAATTATGATCTACGTTGTACTAGACTTAGATCGAAGTCAGATTACGTATGATTAACTACCGTCTGTTGGTTTTCGTAACACAATACTAGTAGTTAATAGTAATAGTACGTTATTTGTTAGCGATCAGTGAGCCGGCTGCGATGTGTCAACGGCCGTGTTCCGTTCATTTGTTTTAATGAGTAATGTTCGAGCGTGTTCTTATTCTGGATTTAATTAACGTGGCGTTTCTGATATCTCGACTGTATGTTGAGAATTATTGTTCAAAGGCACACTCGTGAAACCTTTGATTGTAAATAATACAGTGGTACTTATTTCTATACGTTGAGCATGAATATATTCGTAATTTTATTACACTAAAACTCGTTCATGCTAAAAAATTGTCCTTTATTATATTTTTTTTCACTTTAGGTATTCGTCTATCTATTTTTACTTCTTCTAGTTTTTTCTAAAGGCTTAAAATTTATGATATTATATCAGACTTTTAAATATATATTTTTATTAAAAACACATAAAAACACATTCGCTTCACATTCAGACACAAAATTGTTTCTCAGAAATAATAAATTCCTAATAAAGATTATCCATTCCGATAACGAGATAGCTGAGAAATACCTACACTCCTATTTACATATACAAGTTCTTACATAAATTATCGTCGTACAAATGACCTTCGGGACACGAGAATAGAAACGATTTATTTCCGTCTACAGTCGTTTCAGTGAATCAGGATTATGGCAACGTTTGAAAACGTAAAAGTCGCTGGCTTCTTGCCGTCTTCCGGTTTAACATATTCGTTTAGCCCGCGGTGTTAGGGGTGGTGATTAATGAACCGATCCGTGCCTAGCCACCCTTCTTCGTCTTATAAATAAATTACACGTAAATTTTTGTAAGTTATGAGTTTGACTACTGGTTAATTTTTTTGTGTTGAACAGTTTTAGAGTTGTGATCTTTGTGGTTCTAAGTTCGAACAGCTTAATTATATTGGCTTTAAGTCATGAATATTTATTTATTATTATGATGGGAGAAAATGTTAATTTTTTTTTATTAAGTCAAAAATTAAGGTTAATATTAAAAAAAGAAAAGTGAATACCAGCAATCAAATCACATCAAGATGGAAAAGAACTTAAACAAAAAACGTTACGTTTTACTGAGGAAGATTTTAAATATATTTTTTTTTCTATTTGATTCAACTCTTTATACCATCAGTATGAAAAAAACTTCTACTGATTACTATTTGATTCTGACTTTACCTCATATATCTAAATCCTTTCAGACTTTTAAAAGATACGATGGCAGTAAAAAAACTCAAATATTATGCATAAAGCCTGAAAACATAACACTCCCCTTTGTGGGCAGCTCATTGTCAAAAGTTTGACGTCATTTAAACAGATCTGATTAATTATTTTAAGCTATTTTACATAACAGCGCTATGCTAGTTAGTGCGATGGTATTATAGCATCTACTTCAGCCACGTCCATACATCGCGTGCATTCAAAACATAAGCATTTGTTACCGAAAGCTTTCCTCAGTCCCTGTCACTGTATAAATTGAAAACCATTTATCATGCAATACATAAGGAGCTCAGCCCTATCATATTTTTACATGTCAACATTTACGTGCTTAATATAACATTCGATTATAGCGTCTATTTATTGTAAAGTCCAAACATTAATCTAATACACAGAAAATAAAGGCTTAGTGTTTAATAAAATTAGCTGTCATAAAAGATTTTCGATATAAATACCCCGTTAGGTTTAAGTTTCTAATACTAAACATATTCAAATGTGAAAGGTCGTAAAAAATATGTGGAGGTTGAAAAGGTTAAAAAAACAAAAAGTATATTAAGTTAGTAAGCTATATTTGTATTTTAGAAAATCCAATATTTGTACGAGTTGTACGAATCTTATTCTCGTACAGATGCTTTTCATATACATGAAGGCAACTGCTGTTCCCAAAAAGGTTACTAATCTAGAATAAACGCTACTGTGGTTGATTAACAACAGCAAAATAATCTCGTTTCGTGGCAGCTACTTGAACTAAATAACAACATTTTCCGTGAAATACTAAACTAAACTTCAGAATAAAAGTCTGCGATCGCGTGTTTTGTTATTTGATACAAAAACCTAACAGTCGGCGTTTGAAAATGTAGTGAGATACCACCCGAGCACAAACAGAGAGGCGAGCGTGGCAAAATGTGCAATATCTCAAACAAAACGCTCCACTTCACGTTCTCAACGAAATGAAACCTTACTGAATGTCTGCTCAAATTAAGCTTAAACATTTTCTCTTTGAGAAAAATATAAAGCACACCTCCCTCTTTTAATGTTGCGTCTTTAGTGATTTACGGGATAAGGGCTTCGTGTTACCAACCATATTTCTGATACAATTACGTTTTAAGCAATAAACTCTAATAGAGAGTGACAATCAACGTATTCGGATCAAATATCAACGACTTGTTTAATTGGATGAAAGTGTTTTATGGAATTGTAGCTTCACAATAAGAAGTCGTTAGATACTAGTGAGTTCGTTAATGGACCATTAACTACATCTATAAATTTAAGTTAATCATTACTAATTGGACTGACACAAGTATACGACACATCTAGATCGAAACTAGTCGGAATGTGCGGGTGGTCCGTGAATGCAGCCTTCAGCTTTTATATTACGAGATAATACGCGACTAAAAGGTTAACCACATAAAAATTAAGATAATACTGGTATGCTTAATGGAAAGCTAAATAAAAACGTCGTTAATACTATCTGTTAGAACTACATTCGTGCCGACCGACATAAAACACGACGACGATAAAACAAATATTTTAGGCGTTTCAACAATTATATTTCGTGCTTTTGTTTTAGCTAACAGTGAAATCGGGAGCCGATAGAATCACCAATCGAGTGGATTGTTCTAAAGGATCTCCTTTTTAGTAAAACCCTTCATTAAACTTATCTGAGTCGGATCTAAGCTCGAATCCGTGTAATGTAATCGATTTCGGAACGAGAAGCCGCGAAGGACAAAGTGCGGTCACAAATTTACATATAAATTCGGGATTATTTTAATTTAAAACGCATTTGGAAAGTTTATTAGCATATATATGAGGGTCCATTACCGTTTCTTTGTAGCAGTCGGCTAATATAGCAGTTCAGTGAATTTGTACATTATGAACCGCGAATAGAGCGGGGGTCGCCCGCGGTAAATATATTCTAGCGAGCAAACATTGCACTCAGCCCAAGTGTACAGCCACTTAATAAAATTAAGCAATTTGTCAGTGCGCTGCGCCTTTGTTTGTTAACAGTGGACACATTAACTTAGGCTCATTAAACAGATCTTCATCGTGAAATTGAATTACTTGCTGCGTTACATTACCCAAGGCGTCGGGGATTAAATCGTACACACTCACATTTGTCCGTCGAATTAAAAAGCAAATGAACTCTTACATCGACACAATTTTCTTTGAACTCTCGAAAAAAGCACAGTCATCGTATATTTCAGTTCGTCTATTTTCAAGCTTAACAACGAAATAATGGGCGGAAATTGTGTCGTATAAAAACTGTTTACGTTTACCTAATGTTATAATAGACGTGCTATGTTTGAGTGTTGAACGTTATAATGTTTCAATCCAAAGATCAATAACGCACCATTTAACATAAAATAATTTACTGATATATGTCTTAACTTCAAAAGATACGAATATAGCGGGAGATGTGACATTAATTACTTAGGCTTAATTCTGTAGTGGTGTTAAATCAGTGATGCGCTAAAAGACGCCTGTGATCCGGCTTCCGAGACGCATCTCCAGTGCGTATTTGTTCTTGTTGCGCTAATAGCTCGTAAATATTTCAGCGCACAGGGCCGACACACATGCGCCTCCAGACAAATGGACGCTTATAAAATATATGTGCCCCGTCACTTTTAACATTCCCATACGTTAGTTCGTTACGTTTCCGACGACTGAAATAACAATACTGGCCCATTACAACAGTCCCCAGTTTTAAAAGTCGAACGGAAACGCCCGTGCCATCCATCACTTTTGGCCAGCACTTGACAAATGACAGCTGTTTAAGCATACTTAGCCAGAGTTTAAACAATACGAAGTAATGAACTCTTCAGAATGTAATATGAAACTTGTAAGTTACTGTTTACCGAATCTTCTTTTCGAGCAGAGTTGCTTATTGGCTCGTTAGGGAGGAGCGGTTTGGGGCTCCGAGTATGTTTCAAGTTCGGTTTCTTGACATCCCGACGTCTTTCCGTACAAATAAGATTGTTCTTGTTTGTCCCGGCATTCTTTAAATATACCTTCTATTTTCGTTCACCTTGTTTGCGTTCATTATATTATCTAAAATTCGAGAATGAGAATATACGAGTAAAACTAGTTTTAGACCGCTATAAACTAGCAAAACATGTGCTAAACATAGCGGGGAGTACTAAAACAGGAGGCCCGGCCAGGGCGTTTCACTAAAAGAATTTTAACAACTAAGAAGTGAGAAAGACTCATGAACACATTGTCGCAGGAGACAAGTCAGACAAGGTGGGCGTACTTGTCGGTCGTTCCTCATTCGAGCCCGGAGTGGGGTCCCTCGCCTAACAGATTTTATGAAGCTTCGGATTAGTCGCGTGACACGGCTGCCCCACGCGCCGTGCGTGCTTGTAAGACAAGCTACTCAATTATTTGAACAATCAAAAAGATGACATGATTTAGGATAATTGAAGATATCTACAATTAGACCCATGTCGCATGTGAACAATGTTTGTGTTTGACTGTTCTTTAGATTTGAAAAATAAAATAATGTTAAAATAAAAAGTACATTACAATAAATTGCAGCAATTGTTGTAGCAACAAAAAAAATAAGCAGTGCGTACGTCAAGGCGAGGTCGATATAGTCGGCGCGATCACGTCTCCTTGCGTCGTCTATGAGAAAAGTTCCCTTGCGGGACGGGGGATTTATTTGTCAACTTTGCGCTGATAAAACTTTGTTTGACATTTGATTGTAAGGTCATGCCCCGCTCCAGCTTCCTCAGATAACTTCGAGGACTCCTTTTCAGCTTCAGATTAATTTCTCTCGGTAATATTGACGTTGGAAAACTTAGTTTTATCATTTTTGTATAACCCCTTCTTCTTGTTTTAAACGAAATTTTGAATAATGCGAATATAAACGACCAGACAAACTTTCAGTGTCGGTGCAAAAGTTTGAGAAGTTCAAAATTTTATGAACAACAAATCTCTTTACTAATTAATAGCAACGTTGTATATTCAACACAAAAAATAAAATCACTTTTCCGAATACAAGTATCGAAGAAGAAAATAATTGTTTTAGACTTATTTACAAGTTAATAAGGTAAATGAGTTTTAATATAAAGGCAAATGGCAAAGATTAAGCGATGCGAAAAGCAATTTAGATAAACTATTGGCAACAATTTGATTCTAAAAACAAAGCACTTGGTATATTTAAACTTTTTCCATCAAGAAGTTTAGACAACAAAACTTCGTAGACGAGAACTTGATTCAGCAATCAAGATTAATTTGTTCTGGCGATGTTACTAAATAATACGAAGCATTAACATGGACCACCCCCAAAGTTCAGAATAATATTTCACAGTCAGTTAACGATCTATTTGGGTACCTGTGTGAGATATTGTATGTGTTCGACGGAGTTGTGTCGTCGGTGGGAGTTAACCTCAAAGGAATGCCATAAAAGCTCGGAAGTTGACAAATCTCTTGACGTTATTTCTGTACTAATTAGGGGCGGGGGCGTGGGCGATGTCACCCGAGTGACAAACGAACACGTACGATGCTCGATTCTCAGGGATAAATTCATTTGTTGATCACCTCTAGCCATTGGTGAGCCTCAAAACTTAAGTCAAACGCTGTTGTCACGTACGGTGAAATGATTGCCGACACACGTTGAGTTTATATTGAGATAATTATCTATGGAAAAAATGTTGACATCTCATATGTGTTGTTATGAAACATATATGTGTAGACAATTCCTGTAATAAAATGCTTCTTGAAGTATAAGGGACGTGTATTAAATATAAAAACGTAGGCTATGTGTGTAGCTATGTTAAAACAAAGGATTAATGTAGTCATGTTTAATGTAGTTTTCAATGAAATTTATGTGAAAATTTACAAACATTTAGATGTGCCTTACCTGGTCCAAGTAGCGAAGAGATAAATGACGCTTAATGATCTGGAACAAAAGACGAACAATGTTAGTACTTTGATTTATAACTCAACCTTTTAACCCAGAGAACATCAATTGTCTCACTAATTAGCATTGCTTACACCTTTATACATTGCAGAATAAATAGTAAGCTGCAAACGATTAATTAATTAATAAAATAATTACGAAAGCAGTCAGAAGCCAATCCGGCGATGTCAGGCCATGTCAACGAGTCGGTGCATTTAAAATTTATATTCACATAAAAACGTACCAATTTTAAATCAATTTAAATTAAGTTACACTCATTAACGCGTTTCGGCCATCCCCCTTGACGATTGCAGTTCTGCTTAAATCGTAATTATTAACTATGTTTAATTAACGGGCTTATTAATTTTGATATATACTGTTTATTGGGTGTTTAAAGTGTCATCAATGTAAATTAATTTAAAGAGACGAACACGAAATAACTTAAGAATTATATTAAATAAAGTGACATACTACGAACAAGACTGATTTCTGTAATTACTTAACAATTTATGAAAATAGTTGGAATTATGCAAATGACGCAAGGGTACGGTAAGGGTGTAGTAAAGTTAAATGGTATTAATTATAAAACTATTCGTACGGTTCATTTTCAAAGCTTCCAACTTTCGACTGACATTGTGTAAGTAACCCTACCCTACCCTACCTTTTGCTATACTGTGTAACTAATTTCTACGGATTTAGTAAAGAATTTGTGAATTGGAGACAATGGCTCCGATTTCCTTGTTTGGCAACAAAATAAAATTTAAGTTCAGTGCATTTTCTTCTTTCCATTTGATTAAGACAGGGGATATAAGGACAGAGGACATAAGGACAGAGGATAATTTTTATTTTAAATCTGTAAAGTTAAGTCACTACATGTAAAACTTAGACACTAAAAAGCGTCGATTTACGTCAGGCCTAAACTAATATTTATCTTTAATCCGTTTCTTAATAGAATAATGTAATAATTCGAAAGAAAAATATGCACTGAAAAAAAAAAAACATTTTAGTGTAGTTTGTGAGCAAGAGAATCGTTCCCAGTGTCAAACCAAGCAATTAAGAGCGAATCTCACAAAACTTTTGTATTTAATGAGATTTCTTTTTTTGAAAACTTATCAAAATTAAAACTGTGTGGTTGACAAACTAAAATTCGATTTTATGTTCGATAAAAACTTATAGCAGGTATAAACAATAAAAAAAATACATTATTTCCATTAACTGTACAACAAACAAAACAAAAAATAACAAAGAAACTTAACAGTTCAAACAATTGACAATCGCTATAGTACCCACGAGATACCTCTATAACGTTACTTTACCAATGATGACTAGCAAAAAGTTCGACTACATCGACCTACGGGTTACGAAGAAAAGCAATTCATGTTAATCCCAGAATACATTACACCCTCCGCTTACGAACCGTGGTCACATTTTCTACGGTTTTTTAACCATCTTCCTATGCACCAGGTCCCGGTCTCCCGGTAGCGATACGTTTTTTACAAGGACGCCCGGTAACCGGTCGTTGAGGCGTCTCAACTTCCCACACCGTTTTATCTGATCTGTTAAAAATTGTAACCCTATTTTGACTGAACAGTTTAATAAGCTAATTTAATAAGCTAGTTTAATATTTTGTTTAGAGTTTGCATGTACAATGTTTAAAATATGGTTTCTCATGCAGTTTTCTGTAGACGTTTATCAAATATAATAGCAACTCGCTCGTGCATAATTAATTATTTCAGTTTAAATTGTGACGAAGCTGAACACGCAATCTTTCACTTTGTAAGGAAAACTTATGACTTTACGTTCAGATTTAAAATTAAATAAATGTACCGACGACTCCGCTCTTTAAGAAAGTTACATTTTCTAGATCGAATGTTGGCTGTTAGAAGAAATGTAAGTTCTATTGCAGGTATGCTGAAAGAGATTTTTATAAAAATAAGCATTACCTTAGTACATATTTTTTTTGTCCTTCATTTTGTTTGCTAACATAAGTGTATATAAATGGTTAAATAAATACTATATACCTGATCATATTGAAACGTAAGGCCAAGCTAGAAAAATCTTTTAATATTTTCCTTTTATACTAAAATGGGATCCAATAACATGAAGACGGATGTTATTAAATGTAATCGAAACTACACGGGACCTTTCAAGCTTTGTGTATGATCTAAAATTAGAGAAATTGTGGTAGATAATTATAATGAGAAGATGTTTTAATTAGGAGCGAAACTAATACATTCTTGTTATGTTATCTAATAAGTCATCTGAAACTTTAACCCGTTTATAAATTGTTATAAACTGTTTTTTTAAACAGTACTTAGTTTTAACTGCTATCTATATCTAGTTAGAAAATAAATTGCAAGAATAAATCTTGAATCAGTTATGTTGCACTGTAAAATTTCCTTCGGTTAAATTTTGGTGAAATGACTACAGGCGAGTACAAGTAACATAAAACTCTGCTATAACAAGCTTATAGCACTAAAGTATACGTGATCTCCACTCAAAATATACAACTGGCATAAAACAAGGCACCCATGCTTCTAGCATACCTACACATTTAAACATACATCCACTTTACCAAGAATACACTGACAGGATACGGTGACGAGTGCTCTTCAGTTTACGGAATACCGCTCATTAGATCATATTGCGCACTTTAATTTATACACTTTACAACTTTACCAGCCTCGTTCATTTTCAAGCAGCACTAAGCTCGGCTCACTCATCTTGAAAACATAAGCCATTCATATTGCAAAATACACAATAATAATTTAATATGTTATTTTCTACAGTGTATTCGTATAGAGCGTTTATCTAGCGTGTAGTCGATTACGACGCGTAAATGCGTCGTAGATGCTGCAATGAAAGCTCGGAGGATTCGTAGCCACCGCGTAGGTGCCTACGCGTCTGGGTTACGCTGGCGTATTGAATATTCCGTTGTGTTGGCACTGCGTTTGCCCTGCGTTTACGCTTTGTATACATACGTTTGACGAATGCTTTCATAGTGAGAAAATCAAAGTCCAATGTACACGTGCATTCAATTATTATTTACTGTCGAAAATCATCGAATAAACTAAAGAAAACTAAACTAAAGGAAACTACATTCAGTATTTTTAACTTCTTGTACTGTTTCGCTTCAAAAAATTATTAACTTCCGAAAATCTTGGCAGCAATTTATCTATATACCTACTTCTTATAAAAGTCATAATAACTGCATCGTAGTCTAAAGCAGGTCAATCGATAGTCGATCCTTGTAAAACGAGGAGCTCGCCAAATCAGAACCAAACGTGCGCATAACATGCGGCACGTGACCAGTTTTATTGAACAAAGTGGACTCAGATAATAAGAACGATAGAACATAGCACAATTATTATATACAGATAATTGGTTTCAATATCTCCAATAAAATAGCCGTAATTTGAAGCCATAAAATACAAGGAAAATTATTTTTGATGTGCCTTTATCCGAACAGTGCCTTCTCTGGAACAAATCAGCCACAAAAGGACTTTTATGTCTGTGAAATTTTATTATGTACAAAGCTATGAGGAAACTCATTTGTTGTTTCATTAAAATATACAAAAACATACATTAAAATACAGATATATTTGTTGTTGTTAAAAATTGTTTAGATATTGATTACAGCGAAAATGGTTTTATCAATATTATCTTGAAAACAATTTCTAGAAAGGTTTTGTTTTTCTCATTAAGAATGACATACAAAGCCGTTTGTGGTCGCTCTTTAAGCTTCTATTCAAAGTTGCTTGTTAGTTAAATCTTATTCAAGAGATAAATCTGCTAGGGTTTTTAATTTATAAATATTAGAGCGCCTTTGTGAAAAACAAAAGTGTGTCACTAGAGGTTTAATTCCCTTGGCAGTACACACGAAAATACGTAATCTGGTGTACAGTAGCGCTGATTGTATAAGTACCTAATCTGTGCCGGCGTGTAAGCCTCATAATACCAAGTTAGTGGTAACAAAAAGGCTTCTACAATACAAGAAGCGGTCTGAGTGAGGCCAATGGCTAATTAACCGAGTGTATGCTCAGTAGGAATTAGCTGCTCAATTAGAATCACATTACGTGGTACAATTTACCGCTAACCGGTCGTGGGGCGCCCGATGCGCTTGGAATAACAAAATGGCTGAACGCATGAGATCACGAACTTTATAGAATTGACGCGGCATTTATTTATTGGTGGATATTGATGTATTTTTTAGTCTTGGCGGAGAAATTTTGGAATATTAGATGTCTTCCTGGAGCTTACTAGTTTTACATGTAGGTTGAATAATGCATCTTTTTTCTAAGGAAATTATAATAAGGTGTAAACTGTTTTACTAGGCATACAATTCCAAAAGTTAGTAACTTTTGGAATTGTATGCCTAGTAAAACAGTTTAACAAAACACACATGTGGGTTGAATTTTAACACAATGAGCAATCTACACGTCCTTTTTACCTTACTTTGTAAGAATCATTAACGCAAATTGATTTTCTGTTGCTTACATTTTAATGGAACCGATTGTCTTTTGAATTTGTATAAAAAAAACTCTAACAAATCAATAACTTTTAATAAATGTTACTTTATTTTACTTCTAACACTTAAAGAAACCCATCTCACCAGACAACAATAAACCTAAAAAAATATAAGAACAACAAGGCTTTTAAAAGTTAATTCTCCCGAGTTACATGTAAGGACGCAATAACATTTACTTGTTTTATTACTCTACTTCTGGGGAATTAGGTATGTTTATCTGTATGGCAAAAGGCCTAATAATTCAGAGGAAAATTAAATTTTCTTGTGTACACAATATAATGCTCACGATAAAATTAACTGGAACCGCGAAAATAACACACACGGAAATTTTACTCATAAATAAATTTTCGACCCGCCTTTTATGTTTCGGTTAATTATCCTAAGTGTAGAGAAGATATATGATCTCAGGTATTAAACAAACTTTGTATCCGTTTTGATTTATAATGTGAGAAGTTAGCAAGGGTTTATCCCCATAAAGGCCATACTTCATTTAAATAATGTAAGCACTTATTACAGTAGATAAACATGTATTAACAAAATTGCGAAACTATAACAGAGTAACTTTTTCAAGTAAGTGACCACGAGCGACCTTGTTATCACATTGCTAACTCTATGGTGCAATCAGTGGAACTTATTGGTGAACATCGCAACCCGAAAATCGTGATCGGACCACCCACAGTCGCTGTGAGAAGGCAAATGAAATAAAACAACGATAAATAACAGTGCCCTCGCATAATTGATCACAAATTAAAACTCGCGCCGCGTTCCAAATGTTAAACGTGGACGTCGCCGAAAGCGAAATTAGTATCTGCATACACGACCCACTCACACATGCGCAAGTCAGGGCTGTCCCCAGGGAACGGGCTCCAGAATTACGTCCCCATATGTTTTGATTTGTCATTCGAATACAGGAGCATGTATTTTACTTTAAACTGTGGAATTACAAAGCTTACTCAAAGGAGAATTCCAGTAAAGTATAGTATTAGTAATCTGGTCATTCACAAACAATCCTTGGCACACGACGTATTTATTATCCCATGAATATTTACAAAGTGCATACAGTTAAGGTTTGCTAACCCTAACAAGTGCACACTCGCGCATTTTACGACGTCAAACAATGGGCCGCATTCAGGACAATATGTCACTAAAAATAAATGGATTTTGTTAAAGACATTCGACGTTTTATTATAAAAGCCGCTTATTGTTTTGAGCTGTAAAATTGTTATTAAACTATAAAAGCGACATAAACGCAACGTTTATAAGTTTCTTATAAGTAATGTTATTACTTTGTGGAAAAGCTTTTATGTACAAACGATATGCTTTGACACGTGTGTTTAAAAATGATACCAAATTCTTGTTAAAAAAATCGTTTTGTGTAAATTAAAAACAAACATGCCACCCATAATTTAGTAAATAAAAGGAAACATTCTTTAAAAATACCTAAATTAAAATACCAAATCATTGCCATTCCAACATACTGCGTAAGTGTAATTTCCAAGAAATTTTATTCAATGTAGTGTTCTGCAAGAAGGCTAATTCCACGAAGGTCTGCCATTAACTATAAATAAATTCTTCATCGAACCGATTCGATTCTATAGTCCCATAGATTGAATGTTTTCTGTACTCAGTAATAGATCTAAAGTATTGTTGGAAACACTAAATAAAACAATAAAGGAGTACTTTGTAAACCTAACATAATACCATGGATGTGCACAGTTTATACACATTTCACCGCAGACTAAACCCTGAAAAAATACTACAGTTTAGAATCACATAAATAAATAAATCATATCACATGTTCTTCTTGGTTGTCTTGTCTTACATGTAATGAAAAACCAATTTTGTAAATTGGTTAAGTTGCTATTTTACACGTCTATATTACACTTTTATGTATATATTTAAAAAATTGATGGGGCCGGTGTGTGTATATTGCTACAACTTTATACTAGACGTTCAGTCGATATAGCAACTTTCTACCATATAAAGCTTGTTTTAAACGGTACAGACGTTAGGGACAAACGTATGCTATAATTAAGTTTAAGCTGATTGTAAAGAAACAGAAATAAAGAAGTAGTAAATTATCAAAATTCTATGCAAAAGCACTAAATGACTATAAACGAAACTAACTATTATGGACTAAACTCTACCAAGATTCCTTCCGACTATTTGATAGAGGTAAACACGTATTCATTACCATCAACATAAAGGCAAACGGACATAAACGATAGAATAGCGAATAAACCAACAACATACGCCGATTAAATCGATGTAAGGTCAGATTACTTGAACATTCGATCAATCACTGCACCCGACCACACTGAATGGCCGATCCCAAGTCGGGGGCATCTTGGACCGCATTAAAATTCATTGAAAACTTGTCTAATATGGTGGTGTGTGACGCGATTGCCAGTACGTTAGCCCCGTGTTGACTGAATATGAACATTTAATATACATTTGAGTCCATGTAAGATATAAATATGTAGTGGTTGAGCTGGCGCGACACAGACGGACACTGCACGGTGATGTGTTTATTTTGCGCTTCGACTGCTAATTTGCGTCCGCAATGTTAATCATTATGTTATCTGTCTCCATACAAAACATGTGCAGTGTATCGCATACAAACGACAATGACTAACGCCACGGATGTTCGGGATTTTTTAGTACCTATCTGTGTAGGCAAGGATTATACCTACCATATTTTTACATAAGTACTACTAATGAGTTAGATAGAGAGAGCGATATCCATCGTAGATTTATGGGCAACGGAAAACGGCCGCATTTCTTGTTAATTCCCATACATATTTATATTTCGGTGTGTCCTAAATAAATAAAATATGACAACTAATATTCGCTTTCAACAAGTCATAACTTTATATGTCAGATTGTGAAATGTTACCATTTGAGCGAGCGTGACGCTTATATAAAAATAACTGGAGTCGTAAGAGGCGGACGTTCCTTATCTGCACGTAGTAATGTGTAGTTTTATTTTAGTTGTGTCCTTGTTGCGGCCACCGAGAGCATCATTCGCGTGCCTATCTCGACTACAAATCAGTACCTCTGTGGAACAGCCAGATAAAAACTTTAAATACAAAAAGGAATCTTAATCCATTGCATTATGATTCGTTTTTGTCCGCATCAGATAACAAAGGTACACTCCTGAAGTGCCTCATTCTATGCAGTCCACCAAGGCTTATCGAGCTGTGGCAATCTGCGAACACTATTTTGTTATTTTTGCAGAAGTAATGTAGATGAGGGAAGAAATATTACGGGCTTTGCCATTAAGGGGGATATTTATGGGCTGAGCAGTGTTTTCCTTGGTGGTGTTGAAATTATTAATGGCGCATTTCACTGCTGATATAAAAACAGTAAAGTAGTGCCTACTTACCGAGCTTATTTTCTTATAAATGGACAGAAAGGAATATTATGGAGTCAGCATTTTTGTTCTTTTATTTTTAGATTTTCCAGCCAGAATTAGAAAAAAGGGGAGTTTTTATTGAATCGTCGCAGTCTGTCTGCGTCGTTTTTAACAAGATTGTTTGTTTTTTATTTGATTGCTGCATGAACAGAATACAGCTGTCGTAGCTGTAAATGTTGTTCTAAATTTTAATTAAACTGTGTTGGTTAAATAACTTTGTAAGCGTTTCATAAACGTTATTCATTAAATAACTTTATTCCACCGTTTCATCAACATTAAGTTAAAATCTGCATTGAATGAATACAGGTACATATTATAATCATTATCATTTCTACGTATTCATTTATATTACTCGTAAAAGGATTATCAGTGAAACTCAATAACATTTGTCGGATTTCAATATTCATATAACCGACAAATAGGACAAATATCATTTTAATAAACTGTTATTTTGACTACGGTTATAAACTTGTATCGCACAACATTATTTAGACATTCTGTTTATGAATTGTTTTGATTAGCAGGACGGAGTGACGGAGTACTGCTGGTTATATTTTCAATGAACTACCAATCTAAAATTCTAAATGTAACACACAATTACTAATTCTGTTTATATTGATGCACTGATCACATGAACCACTAAATAGATTTTATACATTATAGAGCTGTTTTGTATTCGTATTCGTAAATACGGACTGTACTGCCATAGCGCTCCGGGCTATGTTACTATTTTGTTTTAGCAAATCAATTCTACATTACCTAATTAGTGATTGAATGTTTGGCAGGATTAATTCATCAAAGCTTCGCAATTGTTAATTAGTTTTAAGAGATGTCACAAGAATAAAGAAGTACTATTTCCTACCATCTTCTGAAAGCTTCTATCACTTATAAAAAAACTTCAAAGGCAAACTGAAATATACACATACACTTGAAATAAGTCCTGGAAACATGAGTATGCATTCACAACAACATGCAATTACCTAATAATAAATAGTTTTATAAAAATAAGAACATAAAATACAAGTAATGTAATATCCGGTGTTGATTGGAGATCAGGGAAAAATTTGGGCAGAAAATGACATTATCACCAAGTAAATTAATTGAGTAATTGGATTCTTAATTGAAAACAAAATACGCATGAGATTTTCTTTAATTAAGAAAAAAATAATGCTGAGACCCAATCGTGTTATCGGACTCTCACAGATATCGGAATTAAGGAGGTAACCCTCTATAATGCTGGCAAAATAAGAGCCAAATTTTAGCTGAATATTCTCCTTACAGATAAACAAAACCATCCATAAAATTCCGAAACCGCTGTGTTTTTATTCATTTACTGGAACAAACCCAGAAATTACCAAAAACATACCCGGAATTTAATATCTTCACATTTATAAGCCATAAGTAAATACAATTTGTTTGCAGAATCAGCCATGATTGATTAGTGGTGACTCTTCGACGAATATGGTCGTATTACAAGGTATGTAAATATGGAATACCGTTTTGTATTCACAACACACTTGCGCCGTGGTCGCCGTTCGGTCACTCATGTACCCGTCTATTCTGTATTAAAGCATTTAGGTCGCTCGATTCCCTGTATTTAGCTTTTAACTCAGTAGGTACATTGGACTCGCTGCAGAGCTTATAAATGATTCGTGCACTGGCTCCCAGCACAATGTCCATAAATCTAATAATTCCGTGATTTAGGTACTACGTATTTTAAACTAACATAGTATCATGTATTCTATTGTTGTTACTTTTGAAAACAAGACTACGAAACACATTAAATAAACGGATTTACATAGTGTGTTTCATAACATTTAAATCTGTCTAGATAGATAGTAAGATTACATTTTATTATACCACACACATTCTAATTAAAATAAATAGGAATTATTCATAAACCGACAACAAGCTCAAGTCGGAGTAAAAGAAACTAAGAAGATTAAAACTTAACATTTTCGTAGATAATAACAGCTATTAGGCAGACGGCACACACAATCTGCAATATGTTATGTGATTATGTTCCCTTCCAAAAATAAATGTTAATGGAAAACATTATTCATGTCTATAATTCCATTCTATAACAAGCGTCGTAATATTTTTTACATCAAACCTCGTGAACTGTTGGAGATCGTGTTTGGACGTTCGCATCACCTTTTCATTACAAGAGCCTTTGTTCGGTTACCACAGTATTAGTTTTTGTCTCGGGCCACCGACAAAAACGTTAACGGGCTCAAATAGTCCGCAACCCAACCGACGGGCGTCGGTTAGACGGTTAGTAACGAGCAGTATCACAACATGTACACAATTGTACAAACAAATCAACATTAACCTCTCGACCTCAAATCTCGGAGATCTCCACTCAAGATTACTTCTTCACTTTTGCCCGAGGGCACTCAATGATTTATTTTATTATGTTAATAGAATCAAATTTAAAATTAATTCAGGAGATGAAAAAATGACTGCCGCGCTTATAATGATTAAATACGCTTCACTTCCTGCCCTCTCTTTTTATCCACGTAGGTAACAAGTACGTTCGAAACTTTTATTCAGGGTCGAACAGCGAGTGATTTTAAAGAGCTTTTATTTGCCGACTTTTTTATTCCGAGTTAGAGAGTATTTTTATGAAACTAATGAATGTCAAAGAGAACTTAATTTACTTTCATACGCGATCGGTGCCATTTATTTTTACTCCAAATCAAAATGGCGTCGAATCTTTCGAAAAACGTTTATGTGACGTGAGTGACGAGATTAATTTGTAAGCCTGTATCGTTATTGGTGATTATAAAAGTAATCTGTCCTCTATAGGACAACGTTAAGCCGATTCTAGTCAACCCTCTAATGAGTTGTATGATAACGAATACGTTCGACAAAGTGGTTCGCGTCATGCGTATTTGAAACTTGATCATAAGTCAATTATAATCGCATTATATGGCGTCTGCGTAAACCGTGCGTTTAATTTAATTATGAAACGTTGCTTCCGAAAGAAAATGGTTGGTATACGAGGCGGCGCGGACAAGGGAATTATTTGAAACATCATAAGTTATACGCGTGGGCATATTTAGTCACGGGTTGGGTACGTCCCAGCGACTATGGCTGCTTAATAATCGTTCTTATAGCGTTCACGTCGAAACTATTCCTCTTGTACAACCGGTTCCGATGCACCGAGAAGGGTCACTTACGATACAACCGCTTAGTGTGGACATGCCTTTATTTCTGTTGTGAATCGATGTTCGTGTTATTGAGTGTCGAAGACCATCGGCGACTTGATTTTTTACTTGTACACGTCTGAGCGGTGTAAAATTCGATTTAAGAGACACTTGTCATAAACAGTTCTCACCGTGGGATTATCAGATTTTTATTTTTTTAAGAAGTTTTCTTTGTACTTTGTGAGTTTTGTCGTGTCTTTTTTATTGTTCTCCCATAAATAATAATCAAAGTCTAAACGTTCTGTTAATGCTGCGTAGGAACCGGTTGAGTTGTTATTATTCTACACTGTGATTTCCATCCATCCATCATCGTCTATTTGTACGTATCGTTTAATTCTGTCGTGTTCCGACCCATATAGACGCGAATGGTAGATTGTTACCACTTAAACCCGGCGGCAACCTGTACTTTTATGCAATTAAAATTTATTAATTTCAGTCGAGCTTTTTATTTTTACTGTTCGTTAATGCGACGCTGTCGGCCGCCCCGCTCTGCAGCGAACCATCAGCTTTTTTTTTCATTTTACAGCGCGTTATTGGAAAATAACATTTATGAATATTGGGTTTACACGTGTAATTGTATTTTGCTGGAAACGTGGCAAAGTTTTTCGTCCCATCTGCATCAGAATGAGCCAGACGTTAACTTTGGATTAAAAAAGCTAAGCAGCGATATCTAAAGAAGCCTTAAGTGACAAAAAATGTTTAATCTTATCTGAAGTTTTCTCATACTTTGTTGATATAAAAACTGAACAGTTACGAACTTGGAAATGCTTTTTGTAGTACGGCAACACTCATAATAAGCCGGCAGATTGACAAGCGTCCGCCTAAAATGGCCGGGCTCGTGTGACGGGCTGGAGCAGTCATCCGCTGGCCGTTTTTTACCCGATGTTTTTTCAAGCACAGGTGAAGCGGCAACCCACACTTAGTCGGCGTTAACCTGTAATCTAAATTCATTTCTCGATCCGACCCACCAGCGCCATATCTCTGTTTTTATTATAGGCTTAAGGCCCATTTGCAGGTTTTTTTACTCTAAACAAATTATCTATTATTGTGGAGAGTGGTCGATCTTATTACGGGACGACAAACGAGTGCCTTTCGGCTTGCCGGTGCTCAGCACAAAATATTGAAGTTTACACTTGAATTTTCAACAATAACGAGAATCGACAAGGTCGTAAAGCATTGTCTGAATCGATTTGCGTTCATTGAGTCGAGTAATTGCAATGTTTCGTTGAGGAGTTGGAATTTATTTTGCTGTATCATGAAAGAGCTTCATTGTCTTTATTACGGGTCGGTAAAGGTTTGTTAAATATGTATTAGTAGCCGGTCTATGTCCCACGGAATAACGATACCAACGTATGAATTATTTAAAAAGTACATACCCATAAAATATTCATTTATCGATAGTCTCTTTTGGGTACTGAAGTTGGTGCTAAGGTAGCTTATATTATTCTGGGTGACCGACAATACTTGAATAACAATCTCCCTCCTAGTTCGAAGACTTACGTCACTGTATATTATAGTAATAGTTTTACGTTTGAGAGTGGTCTACCTCATTGGTTCCCCTGGGTGCTATGGAAGACGATAAAGCAAGGCGTAAGTTTTGCTATTAAAATTGAATGGTCGCCTGCATTCACCAGGGCAGCCAAGCGCTTGTTCTGTAAATTGAAATATAAGATCTCATTTATAGAAAATATGCACATACATAGAGAATTCGCGACTTAAAAAATCTTTCTTGATCATTAGCAACAGCTGAATGTATAATTTCAAAACCCCTTTGTATGCTGATAAGTATAATTAAACCAAATCGAAAACAGTCATTGTAACGATCAAGCCACGCAAAGAAGAATGCTGCGACATCCATTACGTCCCATTACAGTGCCGTGAAGGCGTGAATCTCTATAAAAAGTTACCCAATACCGCCTGTTCGTCATCCGAGAAACATTTTACTGCCATAATAACAAGAGTTTAAGTTAATGTTGATGATGGTTCACGACGACACTTAAAGAGTTTTGCTTTTTTTTTTTAAACTTGACACGGTTAGGTAGGTACTGTAAAACTAGTTCTAGGTACATTGACAATGTGTAAGTAAATGTTTGTACTACCTATAGTATGGACTTTAAAAGAGATTGGATTCTGTTTTGAGTTTGTTTGCCGTGTGCAAAAATATACATGTAGATACATATATTTATGTGTGCAATACCTCAATGTGAGTAATATAACTACCAAAAAATTGCATGCACAAGAAGTCCTTTGAAAATGTGAACTGGTGTCCAGTTTTAGAATTTTAAAGTTAATTAATAAAAAACATAATATTGTTTTACCTAATATTCTGTGGCTATCATCAAATTATACCCAATTGAATTACCTACTAGTAGTAAATGACTAAACTAACTCTATTAGTTAGAAAACGATGCTTACAAGTAAAGTGCTGTCATCTAATGTTAGGAAATTCAATGGCTGATTTAAAGCAGAATATCTGTCAAAAATAAATGGTCCAGATCAATTAGCTTCGTGTTTCGAGAGCGATGAGATCACCCGCTATTGTTTAAGTATAATTACAAACTTATTTATTTTCCCAAATTAGTTTTGAAAGGACAAGGACATGTACTACCAACCTACACGAATTTTGGGATCAAAGGGTTATAAAAAACATGGTTTTATTCAATCAAGGGACCTGTTCTGCTGAGAACTTTTCTTTATGGGAGATCGGAACGCCTATGCCTAGCGGCCATCTTACGAGTTACGAGTACGACTAATATTATCGATGATGAATATGAAAATAAATTCGTAGGTTTTTTTGCGTGTTTTATGTCTTATAGCTGTTTAGATGGGTATGTATTGGTTTAATAATTAAATAATTATCTAAGTGTTTTTCTACGTGTAGGTACAAGATTTTTTATTTTGTGAAGAAACAATAACAATAAAGTAAGTATTTTGACATCAATCAGTTTTCTTGTTAGTGGTTACAAAAGTATGTCGTTAAGCCAAAGGGTATGTACAACGTAAGAACGACAACTGAAATGCATTGTCTATTTTGTGCACGATTTTATTTACAGCAAATACTTGCAATTGTGCTTTCGACTCAATTGTACCACTGACAGTAGCAAACCGAATCAAATAGCCGTTCTACAACAAGCATTAAAGCCTTCAATTCAACAAAACGTTACGAGAAACGCCCACTCACGGGACAATCGTATTTTAACATAATCTATTCAGTAAGGGGCCACGCCTGAATAACTGAGACCAGGAACCGCGAATGTTAGATTATAAAAAGTGAATAAAATATAATAAATCAGCCGACAGTCGCAGTCGCGGGTGCACCTGTTCCGACCATGACGCATGGGAGCCATTGTCTCCACGCTTTGTTTTTATATCGCTAATATAATATTTAGTGTTATTTTGTAAAATAAACTTGCTTTCATTGCTTGTAACATTCAAGGCGCTGATTCATTTGTTTGGGAAAACTTATGGCACAACTTAAAATATAAAGGGATAGATAACTATCAAATTTATTGAGTAGACTAGGTACTCGATTCGAGAAAATACTCGTAAATTAAATGTACTTACATTAAAAGCTTAAATGCTAAATTAATTATTATTACTTGTTTATCGAAGCGACGTGCAACAAATTATAAACATAAATTAAATTCAGTGAATTTAGCAAACGATTAATATTAAACGATCCCGTAATTAACAAAGTTATGATTATAAATCAGACAGTTAATTGTTTTAACACAATATTGCCGGTTATAAAATTAAAAGGTTATTAAAGAGCCGAGCAGTAAACATAAAGTACCAGCTAAGCTGGACCGAAAGTAATTCTCGTTTACAAGCCTAGTTTTCCAATGAATGCTAGCTTGTTTTTATAATAACTGCACATGGTTAAAGCCTGCATATACGTCTGCATGTTCTACCTTTAATGGTCATCAATATTGCGCCAATGTAACCTCGTAAAGGAGTAAAGTTAAATATTACTACAAGTTTATATGCATCTCTCGTTACTGGGTGATTAATTCTGCGTACAATCTAAACTTTTTACGCAACAAATTGAAGCTGACTAATGCGCCTGCGATGCCTCGCCGACGGACGTTAAGAAGCACAATCTTAGGAAAACAAACTAACAGAGCAGCCAGTGATTGGCTGGTGGCAGGTACTATATTCACCGGCCGCCATGCCCACGCAACTTCGTGCAACTTTCTAACCAACGTAGGTAAGTAATCGCTAATTTGAGATGTTAAACAAAGCGGCGTGCAACAAAGAGTGCGCTCGACCAATCACGGCCAACAATCAGTTCTGGGCGTGGCCAATCTCGTGCTTTAATCTTTACACTCCGTTAACAAAGCCACGCTCGTACAATTCGCAAAGGAACGGAAAATAATTAACGCATTGAATGTTAAGACGAAAGCATTTTCTAAAGAACCCTCATGAGTATTCTGAAAAAAAAACGAATAACTTACTCCCAATTTAATATGTAGGTAGGTATGTGAAATGTACTGCAAAGGTTAGTTAACATTGCTAAGTTTAAACTTCACCAATAAGCTGTTCAACAACTCGGAGTTTTTACAAAACTATGTTATTTTCTCCTCTACTTTTATTGTAACTTATATTCTATAAAAATATTATCAATGTGAAAGTGTAGTATAACTTTCAACTATTTGTCTGGTTTAAATCAAACCAGACAAAAAAGTACTAAAAATTACAGGTATCAAACCGTTTGATGCCTGTAATTTCTAGGACTTTTTATTCAGATTCAAGAAAAAGCTGCCAGAAACTAAGAAAGTAAGGCATTTCCGATGAATGCGTCAATAAGCAGCATACCTAACCTACCTATTGTCTCAGTGAAATCCGATAAAAACTTCAGCCTAGGTTTATTTATCCACAATATGACAATAAAAATTGCAACGAACAGACTATAAAAGGGATTAAATGACTACCATAAACCTAACAAACGTTGATGGTAAAGGAAAAAAGCCAGTACGATTTCTAGGAGTGTGCATACGATTTTATGGGTATTAAATCACCCGTGCTTAATCCGTAGGTACTCCATTCCGAATATCTCTAAACCTGCAGTTAAGGTTTCACGTAAGTCTACGTAAGGCGAGCTTAATACAAGTACTTAAGTATAATGCTTATTTAGAAGGTAAATTCACTTTATTTTTCTTCCATATAAGTAAGTACTAGTAAGCAAACCATTCTTGAAAGTTATTCGATAATCATAAAATAATAAGCACTGTATGCAAACCACGAAGTAAATATAACCTACTACATGATGCATACTGTTTAATACAATAATGGCTACTTGGCCTCGTAATTACCCCTCCCATGCACTTTAAATTAATTTCAAAGAGCAGTGAACCGGTGGACAAGCGTCCATTAACTTTTGATATTTCTCACTGATACAATAATAAGCACCTAGGCTTTGTACAACACCCACACACTATGAAACATTCCATCTCAGTTATACCAAGTGTTACTTTTTTCGTCAAATACGACATTGATCGGTCCTATTTAAATTTTAATTATATAATTTAAGTAAACAAACTCCATCAATATTTAAATCAATGCAATTCAAAACTCGTTTCTTCATACGATTCGAATTCAAATAAATAGTCTGGACGATAAATTGTAATGATAGTAGACCATTAGAGTCAAACCTACCGTAATCATTGGACGAGCCGGTCTACTAAACTACAGGTGGTATTTAATTTTGTGAACCATCTGCTTCAGACGAGCCTCGGGTGAAAATATAATGTAATCATATTATTCTTAATGTCTTTCAAACGAATGGTGTTTTCCCTAAAAGAATTCAACAAACGTGTAATTCTTTGGTAATTCTATTTTTATTAGGTAGAAATGAAGATTCTTTGATAAAAATGTTGATAAAGTTGTTGTTTTGTTACTTAATCATGCATTCAATATGATAGAAAAGTCTTGTAGTTGACAACTGATTGGCTTACTATTCATGGCTAGACATTTCGTATACTTAAGCCGTAAGATTTTACAATATTCGTTTGTAGGTACTATTAGCCGGATCCTTTATTTTATACAAAAGCTTTTATGGAGGCCCAAGTCAAAGTAATTTAGACATATAAAAGGTGTAAAAAGAAAGTAGTGTCTAAAATAAAGAAAGGGATGTTTCTAAATGTCGATGTAACACACTGGTGCGTCCTTAAAATCCTCCATATCAAACTCAATCTGACCTCCACTTTAACTGAATCATATAAAATAGGATTTTGCAAACGGACATTTCTATTTGTTGAATATTTAGTAGGCATTCGAAATGGCGGAACCCACATAAAATAAATGGGCGAGATTGACCCGTGATAAATCTTTGGAGCGTTAATTAAGCAAAGGCTTTTAAGTAGGAATAATTTTGTAACGGCCCCCGACATGACCCTGAATTTAATCATTTAATGTCAGTTGGCTCTGGTTTGTCGGCTCTCTTGATATCGGATAAAACATCCTGTATTTCAGTGGCTTTTGTAAACTGAAACCTTAAAAAATATAATTATGTAGTTTTGTGATATGCATTTGACTACCTACTGAAAATTGTATGTATATTTTATATAAAAACGTTAAGTAGGATTGCTTACACAACTATTCAGGGTATAATTATTGAGAATGTTACTAGAAACGAAAAGATTTTTAAAAGACGACAAGGCACGTCTACTAATTATTGTTAGGTACTTCACAATTAGATTCATAAGTAGGTATACTATTTTTGTAGCGACTAAATAATTAATGTAACAAGGGAAGGCGGAATGTCGATAAGGCCAAAAAATGTCGCGCTTTTTATAATGAGACCTTCAGTAATTCTTGATTCATTAGTCTCATGGAAACTGAAATATTACCTAACTTCCTACCACTAGCTTACTCCGGCATGAACGGAACTCAAAATAAATTAATAAAGCGTGTAAAGCGTGATATTTAATATGCGGTAAGTTAATATTCTGCGTATGGAACGACAATCAGCTTTTATTTTATTTGTGGTTACCTTCTGGTAGATTGAATACTCTCTGATACTCCGCCGACACTCAATGGATTTTAATGGGACGGCCATGCATTAAATTATTATAAGTTACATACCACTACGAGTATAATAGTGTCTGGCCTCGCGTAGGAGGCGACACTCGTAAAAAAGGAATTAATTTAATACAGAATGGAGTTAAGCTTCTCTCCTCATAAATCGCGTCATGACAAAATATTTAATGGCACTATTTATTAAGATATCAGCAATTCTGGCCGCATAATCCGTGAGAGTGAGAATGTAACGGGTAATATATGAGTAGTAATCGAACTTCCACATGAATATTTATCACCAATATTTACGCACGTCGACTCGTGATTGATAGTACAAAGTGAAATATTATTATGCGCGCGGTTCGTTAAACAGAAAACAAATGTGTACCAAATAGACCGCATCTGAATTACACGCGCATCAGACTTCCACGGAGGCCCAAAGATCATTAATAAAAATTTCGTTAAGGCAACAAGTTCCGCAGCGTTGTGACTAAGCATTACCGCGCCCGAATAACCTATAGAAGCGAACTCGTTGTAAACACGGCCCAAACGTGAATACCTACTTAAATGGCTGCCACTTCCCATTTTACCTCTAACAGGGCATTGTCAGAATGTTAACGCATCATTGTCATGTCACAGTTTTAAAAAGGTTTTTTAGACGGTCGGTAACTGTATGTTAATATCGGAGGGCGGTTCCGGCTGACGAAACACATGTCGTGGCTTCGGCTATTGTTGAAAAAACTCGGAACCGACTAGCTACATGGATGGTTTAGTGATAACATCGACAAAGGTCATTTTAACATGATACATACATATTTTACATTCGATTTCATGAATAAATTACCTGTTTTTTAAACTGTTTGAGTGCCAGAAATTGTTTTAGTAATTTTTTTTTGACGATATGGTTTAGTTGACATAGAACTCTATTGACTGCTCAGCTATTATCCACTCAAGTGCAAAAATCGCTCCAAAATTACTATACAAACAAAAGTTCCCCTATAAGATATTTAAATTGGAGAGGTTGGAGAGCTTGCCGCAAAACAAGGACGTATTAAATTCCTAAAATAGTAACTTGAAGTTACAAAGATATTCGCGGCGTAAAGTTTGCAGCCAAAATTAATTATAAACGAAAGCAGTCTGCTCTGCTTAGCTGGTTTTAGCAAAAGACATTTTGATATACGCTGTGGAAAAACTTTCTCGTTGGTCGAGTGTTGTCTCCTCAAAATAAAACAAGCGACGGTCGTAGCCGTAGATGCGTCGCACTCCAAATTAGACGCTTTTTTAACACTAACACGCGAAGGTGAATGTATTGCAAGGACAAAAACCTTGATCAAAATCAAACTTTTTTGTTATTCTTATAACGATTAATAAGAGAAACTTTTGATGTGTTGGTCATCTTATTGAGCGTTTAATTTAATCAACAAGTGTCAATTAAAATGCAAAATGTTTATAATAATTTCCGTGACCCTGGAACATAAAAGGCAATCGAAGGAACATGAGTGGGTTTTAGTCAGTAAAAGTCTGGCACGAAGGACGGGAGCAGTCATTTGATGATTTCCCACTCACCAAAAAAAAATAGATAATTGAAATAAACATACTTAAATTCTAACCAGTTTTTTCCAAGTCTTTCGTCGATAAAATGCTTTTTAAATTGTTACTGAAAACCGAAAAAGCGAATAAAAATCGTATAATAACAGAGCACTCGGGAGTTACGGTAGCAGCGCGCACCGCTTCCAGTCACCGCATTTCTGTGGTATAAAGTTGTTCGGGCTTTGAAAAAGCAAGACCAAAATTCCTGCCGCGGAGAGAAGTTAGATCACGCCTGCACTCAGCTACTACTTTTAACTAAATTGAAGTTGCGGGCAAAGAGTGCACCAGGGTGCACGTGACGCATCAGTCCGTCTGTCCGTTTGTACTTCTACGTGAGTGGATTGCAGTGGACTTCTTTATTCAATGGTGCGGATGCATTTTCGAGGATGCTTGTCGTTCGCGGTTGATCGGAATGACAAGTATTTGCGGTGGCATCGCGACGCCAAGTCAACTTTTGATGCCGCTTTATTGGCACAAGTATTATGAGATGACTAGAGAGATTTCTGAAAAAATCACATCATCGTGTAACTTAAACACGTTTCTCTTGACCTACATTTACTGAAACTTGTACTGACCCAGAAGTAAATCCGTATACTTAAGCCTTCTTTTTATCTTTTGGCCCACAGCTATCCATCTCTCTGATTCTTTTGCAGTACAAGTAACGTTGACAGTAGACGCCGTAACTTAATATTACATCAGACGTTCATAAGCAAGTCTAGCGAAGTATATAGCTACTTACGTAAGCATTAAATCATACTTAGGGCCAGAGTGGACTTGTTTGCCTGAAGGGCTACTGATACAACACGGTCTAATTGAATCGCTGCGAATATTTTCATAACTCTACATACTTAGACGCTTTTGATTTCAAGATTGTTAAATTGCTGGTTACAAGAAAAACATTTAATAGTTTGGGTTCGTTAGTAACTTAATCCGTCAGTAAATAAGTACTCTTGTCACCACGACAGAACCTTGTTATTTTATACCGACAAATGTCTTTCATCACAAACCAAATTACAGTAATAAGAAAAGTTTACCTAACGAATGGAACCGAACACGATAAACAGAATTATAACTTGAACGAATAAGCCACAGGAACCGCTATATAAAAACCGGGTAACAACCAATTTAAATCAATACCAACTATACGTGTTTACCGATTTTCAATATTATTACATTACACATACTGAAACCTTACATGCGACGCCCCAGGAAGGTGAATAAACTCTTCAACCCGTATTCTGCCATTTTGGAATACCGAACAAATATTCCCGATACTTTGATTAAAGAAAGAATAGTATTTATTATGTATGAGGTTCACAAAATGATCAAATTTCTGAAAGTTGTTCGTGTAAAGTTGTTTGTTATCGTTGGACGAGTAGGTACTATTCCCTTGTGGGCTCCGAGATTTCAGAGTAGGAAAAGTTACAATAGAAGTAGGACGATCTTGAAACGAATAAGTTGTTTAGAATCGAAGCTGCTTTCAAGATAATGTTCCCTTGTAACAGTAACACAGCAGAGCTACATTTCAATATAAAATATCGTGTTTTTTTATTTTACATTTATTTGGAAAACTTACAGCTCGGTACAAAAATACAAAGTTAGAGCTAATTAGATATGTTTACAAGAAGATATTACATTTAGAAGAAAATGAAAAAATAGCAAATTCCGACAAAGTATCCTGAGAAAGAAAGTGATCCAATCTTATTGCTACAAATTTACCTTTCTAAATTAATCACCAAATAGGTAACGTAATTTCAACATTGAGTATTGAGTAAATGTAAGTAAGTAAGTATCTGTAAGTAGTTTACCTAAAATGTCGGTGAGGCTAAGTACCCACGGTAAATGGCCACGTAAGGGACTCATCGAGCGACACTAGAAACCACTTATGTAGCTATCATGGCGTATTCTACCTATCATGTGCTGTACACTCAAACGTAATAGTGGACGCCTCAAAATTAGACGCATCCGGCGTATTGTGAGGTGTTCACAACTACATTAACGAATCAACCAGCGGAACAATACAACACGATAAAATATTCAAATTGTCGGTTGCTGTAAGTTATGGCACTGTACTGTTACTAAGAAAAAACAAAAGAAGTTCTTTGAATGACTTTTGTAAGAGCATGTTTTTAGAAGGAATTATTTTGATTGCGATACAGAATTACTTACTAAGTGGCTCAAAAATTGTACAAAGTATCTACTTACAACGCAATCCTTGTTTAATTTTTAAACCACATTCTTGCCAATCAGACGTTAATACTCTACTAAGCCAGGCAGGATGAATTTAAAATTTTCCAAAAATATCCGACAATGGAGCAATCTAAACGTTCACATTCACATAGTTCGCTCTGTGACAGGCGACAGGCGAAGCGGTGCTACCGGCTAATTGACAGCTCCGGCCAGCCACGGCTACACAATACAGAGCCACTATTTTAGCTACTAATAGATCGATGCTTTCATGTGCTGCTTCGGCGAGTGGTGACTGAGGTAACCGACCATCTATGCAGTGCTGAACTACATTGTCGCATTTGACGAACATAGCGCTGTCAAAAGAACAAAACCTTGCCCGCGTGACAATGTAATAGGTAGTTTTGCTAGGAAAATAATAGTCATCACTAAAATTGCTTTTATGCAAACGCCATCCAAAAATTATTAATCTTTCCACAAATTACGTCAGCAAAGTTCGTTGGCGAAGGTTAATTTCCGACAATAATAATTTAGCTTTAATTGACCACCCACGTTCTCAGAAACAAAAAACACGACAGGCTCGTTTGCTAATTTAAGCAAAATGAAGAATTATAAATGTATAGGTATGTGTGCAAAGATTCAATTCCTAAAATTTGCTTATAAGGACTGATGCTTGGAGTAAGACGGGATTGTGGCAACAGGCGGGCAAATGCGCAGTGGCGGCTTGAACCCATGAGACTGCGAAATTAGTAAAGCCGTGTTACACCCCCCGCCCCCCGCTGCTTACGTCACACCCTGTACGTGAAGCCTTCGTTACAAGTGGCCGACGGCAAGAGATGTGGATACGATTCAGAGATATTACATTCAAAGCTTTAATTTAGCGTTATAATTGGTAGGTTATGTCATGACAAAAAAAAATGCTGGCTTTGGAAGTGTGTGTAAGTAAATAAATGTAGTAGTCTAGTTTATTAACTATGTAAATTTGTTAAAAAACAGTAAAGAAAAGTCGGACATTTTCAGTTGGAGACTGCAAGACCAAGACAAAAGTAGAACGCAACGGAACAGAAAATAAACACAAAAGAGAGCCTGAAAGAAACTGAGCGGATCAAACAATAAAAATAAAGATAAAACAAACATTGTTGAGTAATTTAATGCTAACAATCCAATCATTTACAGCCGTCCGATCCGCTCACAACTAAGTGCAGAACAAACAAACGCACATTCAGAAATGATTCCCCGAACATGTACACAGAGTAGCGTGAGCAAACTCTAAAACAATTACCTCTGTTGGCACTACCAATAACAATAACATTTATCAAATTATTCGGGCGAGTAACTCGAAGGCGATACAGGGGAGGAACGAGACCGAGGAACAAAATTGACAAAGCAAGCAAAAGGCTTTCAAGGCTGGCTCGCGTGTTGCGACGTGTTTGCATCAGTAATTTGTTTGTTGGCGGCAGCACACGGCTGACTACATTAATGGATCTGAGCACAGCACGCGAGCGACCAGACATGCCACTCAAACAGGAACACGGGTTATCTTCAACGTCTTGCTCAAAAAGAACAAAGAGAGCTTTGACGTGACGCTCACTCGTGTAACGTCGTGTTGACTTTTTGGTGGCTTTGTCTGATATGACTTGATCCGATGAACTGATTTATAGCGAGCACAGATTATCAAAAGGTCAAAATATGAACATTCTTAGACAGATACAAAGGTAGTGTGTTTACTAAAATATAAACTTGATTTACGATCTTCATAATTCAGGGTTTAAAGGTATTAAACTAGAGAATATATTAACACTAAAACACCTTCCACGTTGGTAAGTCTCCAAGCGCTTCGCAGTATGGACTGAATATATAAAACTAAAGTTAAACTTAAACTGCAACTCCATAACTTGCTCTGTATCGACTCTACCGCACAACTGTTTCATCTGTTTGAATAATAGTTAAATATAATGAATGTTTTATTCAAACTTATGCAAATTCAAATTATTCCGTCTGCAGTCTTCAAACTTCGCCATTACTATTTCTCTACAATTACCCTGCCAGAACTATTTCTCTATCCTGCGTCTTAAGAAAATTGTGTTCTATTACATTTTTTATATAAATTTAATTTTGTAATTCGTTTTTTTTTCCTGTATTTACAGCTTGTCTATGTTGTGCAGTATGTTTTAAGTGTACATACTGCACAACATCAACTTCTATCAATATCTTTCATTAAAGTTATTTCCTTATCGCATCTAAAATTCCGAGCGATTGTCATAATTTATTTTTAATGCTCAGACACAGGCACAGGAAAGCCATATCCGAAGTGTTATCGTTTAATAATTGTCGCCATGCCATGCTTCGGCAAGTGAACATACGGTGTGGTATAACCGGGCTAAGTTAAAAATAGCCCTGTAGCTTGGAGCATAGTGCACACTCTTGGAGCGTGTGATATTCCGTCGTGTTATCTTACACGCCACGGTGGAACGCGGTGCCGGCCAATTAAACGGACTTTCCTACCACAGCTGATGGCAAACAATAACTAGCTGTCACAAGCGACGATGTTACTTTAACACGTAAAAAGCGTATTTATTTTAAATTGTGAATATGGTCGTAATATGAATATGACACTGTGAGCGTTAAATTGCATGATATGTGTGATAAGTTTTATTATTTTCGATATTGTATTTCGGACTTTAAGCATTTCAAACTTACTTTTATCTCTTCGTGTGATATGTAGTTACTTATTTATCACTTGTGTGTATAGCTGACAGTGACAACTGACACTTAGCTATATTTTTTCAAAATTTACCTAAACTTTATAGAACTGAAACAAAAAAAGCAGGGAGGTCTTTGCTGCATTTTTTTAAATAATGTTTGTTGCATTAATTATTATAAATATTTAACAATTATTCAGAGATATCAAACCTTTTTTCTTTAAACAAGAATAAAACACGGTTTGTGTTTTTTAAAACAGTAAATAAATTCGGTAGTTGTTTTAGTGTATTATAGTTGTACTTCAGTAATATCCCGAAAACCGAGACATCAGTACCGAAACAAAAAAAAATGGCGTAATGCGACTCTATTTGTCTGTGTTATTTTTTTTACTGTAAGAAAATTAGCTTACCCTTTTCCAATCCCTGGTAAGTAAGTCTCTTCCTATCTGTAGTCACATATAACATCAGCTTACTTCGGTATTTCTCGCCAACGTTCAGAGACAACCGATAACAGGCACACGTAACCTAACCATGAAAGATTAGACCTCACATTCACGTTACTTCTTATTATGCAAGCAAGGACACAATAGAAGTCTTTTATCGCATTTGTTTAGCGGCTAAAGCATTATCGTGTCACACAATAATGCAGGCAGACTAGTGGGTATAAGTCGGTAGTCGTGTCGCGCCCCTCACTATAAATCCATCAGGTTGGCAAGAGTTTAACACTCGCCGCCGTACTTCCGCTCGTGTAGATGTACTGATAAACTGCACTGTAATGTTTACATATTATACGTCACGATAGTAATTCTAGTAGTAATTTTGTATTCTATTCTATTGGTCACTGAAAGTTACAGTGATTTTAACGACATTGTGATTGTCCCCGTGGTTTCAACATCATTTTTGTTTACTGATCTGCTCCCGCTATAAATAGCTTGTGGCTCGTGAAAATACAACATGATTATTATTCTAATTAGAAAAAACAAAACATACCAAACAAAAATCTTTAATCTTCATCTTATTCTTGACCATACCTGGCGGGCGTAGAACTACAGTTTCCCGAAGTATTATACTAATTAAATATCAAAGTTCAAACATGTTTTCCGTTTCCGTTACGAAAATAAGTTTTTATTGTTAAAAAACTTTAGGCACTCACAAGCTCTCATAAGCTTTGCATCCGTTAAATTAAACATTTACAAAAATACGATTTTTCACGAGAAAAATATAAATCGTATTCCGGCAATAATTTTTGCTCAATATTATTTACAGCATGCATAATTAACAGTTCCGTGATTTATTTTTTACATCCCGCATAAATTCAAGGAATAAAAAATTGGCAGAATTCACTGTTGAGTTATTTTTGACCAATATAATTTGCTGAAATTTCAACTTACTACGTACACCATTAATATTATTTTCTTAAATAGGTAAAATTTTTGGTAAAATATATTTTATGGTAATTATATCATAGACTACAGTAAAATAGTATAATATTACTATAAAATAGTAGATATAAAACTTAATGTTACTAGAAATATTCTTTGAGAAAATCGATTATAATGTTTGCGTAGTGTGTATATATGTATATATGCATACATGTTATGCTCGTGACTGTACTCATTCGAATTTACTCAAGTTTCTTATTATATATCTTAATTAAAAAGCTATAAAATAACATTGAACATTCCAGTCTGTGTGTTGACAACGTTTTATTACGTTTTTATTGAAGCAGGTGAAGAGTTTTATTGAAATGAATTGAGTATAATGTAGCCGTGTGTAATTAAATTAAAATGTACAGCGGTGCTAGTGCTGGCTTTTATTTGACGCTTTGCAAAGTTTCAGTTGAATTTTAAATAAATTGATTTTTCACCCTCGATGCAAAAAGAGGCATGTTAAAAGTTTGACCGCTATGTTTAACTTGTGCGTGTGTCTGTTTGTGGCACCGTAGCTCTTAAACAGATACACTGTTTTAGATGCATTCTTTTTATTTAATCCTTCGAACACACGTGATTTGAGACACAATAGAAAGACAAAAGCCCTACAGCCGGCTGTCGGTTGGTCGTTGAAAGATTAAATTTAAACGTAGATCATTTAGTAGTGTTACTTCTTATGCATGTTTCATTAGAATCGGTGCAGCCGTTCAGTAAAGTTTGATATAGGTAACTAAAGTCGAGATATTATATGTAACATCAGATAGAATAAAATTATTTAGTTCATCAAAATTTTCGTTAACTGCAGTCGCGATGAAGTAATAACTTCGGAGGAGTGTCTTTAATAATTTTTACCCGTCTCTCATGATTGAATTAAAGGTTTGAAACCAGGCAGGTTCATGTGACTATTTTACGTAAACCCTTTCAAAGTTTATCTGAGACCTTAAAAACTTTTGGAGCCGGTTATCTTTGAAGATATATTTGACAGTCCTTACAAGCAGCCAGAAATATGTGTGTCAATCATGCAGTGTAACCTGGTTTGTGGAGTTCCACGTAAAACGCTGGTATTCAGTTGGGTACGGTTAGGCTGGAAACCGAACCCAACATAGTGTATTTTTTGTGATAGCACCTGAAATATTTTTTATTCGATTGTAGCAGACATTTTGCTGTCATTTTATTGGTTGACACTTTAGTTTCTAAGAACTTAACTTAACTTAACTTTTGCTGTGCCCTACAGGGTCCATAATTGATCTCACACAAATTGTTACCATCTTTATATGTACTTATGGTAAAGCAATAAAGATATTGAGTATTAACTAATAGAATGAAAATTCAAATTAAATTTAAAAGTTCACCTACGACTGAAAATCTAGTCCAGCTAGATAATAAAATAAAGAAGTGAAAACTCCGCAATACAGAATCATAACATCAAAGTTTCCTCCACAACATTAGATATGTTAAAGACTAGTTTGTCAAGTGTTGACTGGTGGACGAGGGCTTAACGTGGCTCCTCTCATTATTTATTCAACGAGAAACCTCAGTACATTGTGGTCGGGAGAGACTTCACTATGATTTAATAAACGGACGTATATCGACCGTTTTGTCATGGTAATGATCAAAATCACATTACCTATGGCTATTGTAGTGTTTGTCGCGTAGCCTGTTTTTCGTCGGGACAACTTTTGTTACAACATGTGTCAAGTGTTTTCAGGAAAGGCCGACAAATTAAGGAAAGTTTTCGATATTTATTTTAGTATATTTTCTTCGAAATTGAAGCACGAGATCCAGTCTAGGAAAAAGATAATCTTCATAAAGTAACATCATTTTCATATTTATGTTTTACTAACTGTCCCCCGCGGCTTCAACCGCGTTATATCAGTTTTTGGTTACTGAAAAAAGAGGACAAAAATTATTCTATGTTCGGCCCCTGGTCCTAAGCTACCTCCCCACCAATTTTCAGCCAAATCGGTTCTGCCGTTCTTGAGTTATAACATTTGTAACTAACACGACTTTATTAAACCTGTACTCTATAGCTTACAATTATCGCTACAATGTAAACAAATAAATTCCCAGGCTCGTCACAAACCAGTAGTAAGATAAAGCTCTGTTATTATACAAGTTTCTCAGAAGTCTGTTGTTAAAAATCCGGGAAGAGCTTTTCATCAATAATTATTTCCTAATAACAAGGCACTGATCAATTCAACGGACACTGTCTTTGTTCATGATAATTATGATTCATTGTTTTGATATGAAACAAAGACCAGTGGTCGATGATTAAGCAATTTCATTTTTATAAGAACAGCATTAACGTGTATTTTTAGGGTTCCGTACCTCAAAAGGTAAAAACGGAACCGTTATAGGATCGCTTTGTTGTCCGTCTGTCCGTCCGTCCGTCCGTCTGTCAAGACCCTTTTTCTCAGAAACGCTTCGAGATATCAAGCTAAAATTAATATCCCATACTCAAATCTGCTATCTCACAAAGCAGTGAAAAAATCAAGTTTCTAAATCAAGGCAATAAAAAGACACGGCGGTTTATATTGCATTTAGATTTAATTTGTAAGCGAATCAAAACCTATAGGGTACTTCCCATTGACCAAGAATCATGAAATTTGGCAAGAAGCAAGGTCATGTAGCATAAGTAAAGGAAAAACTCCAAAACCCGTAAATTTGTAGTTATTTCATAAAAAAAAAATAACGGAACCCTCGTTGCGCGAGTCCAACTCGCACTTGACCGGTTTTTTCTGTTAATCCTAGTCAATACAAATAAATATTATAATAGTCTTTGGTGTTTGACTTCATGTATACGACAACCAATTGTATATTCAACATAGCGAATAAAAACGTTTACCTACCCACCACAAAATCATACCGTCGAAATTTCTAGACGCTTACATACAGTTCGCGTCATATTAGTTTAATGTCCTGTCATGTCCAACTGCGGAACACAAGATGAATTATAGTATTGTCTGCCTAAACTTTGACCGTTGTATCGTTAATATCAAAAGTAAGCGAACTCCGCTATGTAAAGAACCCATGATGTATGTAGATTACTTAAGTAGTAAGTACTAACGTAAAAAGAGATGTAGGTACTTGACGGAAGGGACAGATCGTCAAAGGCGAAAGTGATGTTTAGAACGACCTTCGCAGAAAACTTGATACTTTTATTATAAGTATTCTCCTCATAACGTCCTTCTACTTTTCACAAAACTTCACTTCATAAGTTTGAGAGTGCTATAAATTCAGTCGAATGTGTACAATCTTTTTTGGTAGTTTATTTAGTTTTGTTTTTTCTTTGACGTTTGTTTCTCGACATTATTTATATGATGTAAATGTTGTGTTCTTATAGTGATAATCTTTTGTATTATTTAAAGGCTTGTTGGATGCCAAAACAAATGTTAAAACAAGAATTTGCGGGGCCACCTGGGCGCGTAACATAATCGTAGACTTTTTAAACTCCCAATTTATAGTTTAGCAATAAAATATATAAAGGCATCTTTAAAACATTTCAACAATACGTAACTATTCAATGGTATCCTCAGAAAAGCCTCCACTTATCATAGATCATAGAGAAACAACATGTTCTGTCTGTGTACCAACGGACATAGATTTGATCGGTTAACCTTTCTGCTATAACAAGAACGGTTCTCGTGTAGTCCGTGCCGACTTGAGACATGAATGTAAACCAGTAGGCACTTTAATGAGAAACAGATGACCAGTATCCGATATCGTTAATACATTTAGATTATGTATTCATAACTAATTTACGACTCTATATTCATTTATATAATATTAACGCAGTGTCTACTTTTTTGATAAATGATACAAATAAATGTTACCCAAAAATTTACGCCACTATAAAAATAGACGTTAAGTCCATTGCTTCTGTTAAATCTTAAAGCTTATGCATAAGATCTATTTTAAATGTTAATCTATGGAATCTTATCTCTATGAAATGAGATTGAGAATTTACATATTTAGAAGAACGTTGGTGGTACATTAAAAACTACTCAAAGTTGAAACTCAAATCCTCCAGCTTTTTGAGTGTCTGTTGATATTAGCATAACATCTGGTGTTACAAACTACACTTTGTTTTTACTCATTTTGTGGATAGAATTTATCTACTCGAGAACGGACAGTATTGCCCGGTTTTGAATTTAACGTCTCTTTCGAGGTAATAGTAGTGCATTTGTTAGTAAGTAGAAAAGTATACATAATGTAACACACACAACAATAAATAATATATTTCTTTTTAGGCAACAGTAGTATGAAAAAATCGGTATTCAAAACCAAGAAGTAATTCTCGTAGCAGTTTCGTAGCACTTCGTAGCAAACATCACATTTACTTTTAAAAAATTACGCTGTCTTGTAACATTCTCAGCCACTCAGAATTTACTAAAAGTTTAGCACGTTACATAAACCCAGGTGTAACAAAACTAACTAACAATATGTGCCGAGAACCTTTTGCGGGTGTGACTCGGGACAAAAAACATAACATTCACATGTCACGCCATAAATAAAATATGGTTGTACAGTGCAAAAGTTTTCGCGCACCCCTAAATATTCCATTATGGTTGAAGTATAAATGGGACATAAATTCGAGCAGCTAAGTTGTGACGATTACTCAGCGGGACACAAAGCGACGTTGTACTGGTTAAGGGCTGCCATCAATATGCATTTCTCAGGATTTGGCCCAGTTTTTAAGGCGCCCCAAGATGGCGAAATGGTTTTTTCAATGGACCGATTTAAGTGTTTGTTTATAACGATTATCGATAATTGACTTCGATTAGGGTTCAGGGATTATTGGCTATAGGATTTCCAAACTAAAAAGGTGAATCGTTTTTACTGTTCGAGAAGTTTTGTAGTCTTATTACTGTTAAAGCCAACCCTGCAACATTCCGGCCGAAAGTACCGAAAGTAATGACCTTTCCCATTAAAATAAATATGGTGTGACACCATACAGTCATGATTTCAATGTTCCATTGTATGTCTGAACGAAAACATTTGTTCTTGGCTGTGAACCAAGTTTTTAAGTAAGCGTATTATGATTTATGAAAGCTAATTTAACAGTTTTTGTATGAAATACTATTTTCATTTGAAATTAATGTTGGCTAGTCGCATTAAAATTGATGTATGAGATATTTCTGGCATTTTATTTAGCATAGTAGTTATTATTGTGGTCGTAAGTCACATTCGTATCTACAATACATGCTAAATAGAATAAAAAATAAGCCGTTTTAAGCCTCAATAATGCAAAGAATGTGGCTTTTGATCGAGAACTTTCAGAATTGACTATTTTACTCAGGATAGTCTAGAGGCCACGTCTAAAGGCAAAGTAAAGCTTTCTCTTAGTTTAGGGCAATAAGCTAACTATTCAATATTACATCTTAAAGCAAAAATATCGGTTAAAGTTCAGAAAATTTATCAAGATACCCTCTTTCCTTATTGCTTGATATAATTATGTTCAAGTCAAACCAATCAAATCGGTCAGGCTTTTGGGTTTCTAATACATTTCTTAAAATACGTCGATACTTTATTACCTTCCATTAAATAAAACATGATTATTTTGCTTTCGATGTGACATACAATAGTTTTAAGTTTCTTTCACGGACTAAATACTCTATTGTGATGCAAGCTGGGACACTAAATCTCCACACTTAAATACGGCAATTATTCAGGGAAGGCACAAAGTTTCATTGTGCGTGGCTTGGCGTGTTCTCTCGCTCCATAGTAATATGCCCAGTAAATTTGGATTTTCATGCCTTGTCATCCGACATAAGTGTTTTAATGCGCTCCGTATTATACATATTTAATAGCATGTGACATTGATGAGATGACGTCGGTATCTCCATTATTTGTGCTATTCAGAGCATTCCGTCCGAGCCTGACTTGGATTCGATGAGTTATTAAATATAATTCGTTTCAATAGAGCCAATTAAAGAAATTAAACCACAAGACTCGTAAAGTAGGTACTCGCTTATAGAATTGGAGCCCCTCGGATCGATTGAAGATAAGACCACGTAACCAGAGAAACGTCTCGTCTAACAAACTGTACCCTGCCAATATTAAACTCACTATAGTTCACAGAAAAAATGAGCACAGAGATCTCGGAGATGTTTATCGCATTAATATAATACGGCATTAAGATTACAATGGGTCGGCTCAAGAGAGGTCCAATATAAGGAGCTCACAGGCTCCGCGTGCTTTGTTGTGAAAATAACTTTATGCCTCAGAAAGCGGGGGACAGTATAAAGCAAGCACGGCTTTCAATAAAGCCAATGGTCCTTCTTAGATGTTATAGTCGCTTGTTCATATCCTTTGTGCAATAATGCAGTGTTATTGTGCCCTCATGATAATATTACTGCGCTTAAAAGGTTTAATAGCAACTCAGTTAAGAATATTTATTTAGAGACGTATTGTGCGCACTGACAGCGTATTACTTAAGCAATGACCGAAAACGGTAACACGCAAACAGCACTCTAATACGCAAAAGGTAGGAAGGGGAGCCGAGGCTGGCACAAGTAAGATTGCTATCAAACAGCGCCGCCCTCTTTATAGTAGCAGACAATCGCGGCTCGCAATTACAAACAAGTTATTTACAGCCAGACCATACGGAGATATTTTAAGCTTATTTCCATCTAATCTATTGATTCACGCACGCGGCATTGCACGCTTTTAATGTTCGTATTTAGTCCAATTGCTATTCCGAGCCGGTGCCGAATAAGGCCAGGCTGCATTAATCATTGCTCAAGTGCTCCACCACATATCTTTATTTCACTTGATAACGATGAAACTTCAAAATTGCTCTCTTTATTTACTCTGAAAGCTCATACGAGTGAAATCGTAAGCACGATCGGCATGAAAAGATCGAATTTATTAGTTCATAAGTCATGAGGGTTAAGTAATAATCGTCGACAATGGGCAATAAAGAGTTTATAGGCAGTAAAGTTGGAGTCCCCCGCACGTCGAGCTCGGAAGTCAACTGCACGAAGTTCAGAGTTATATAGCCACCTAACTTATACACACCCTGAACTCAATAATCGATTTTCAATGTAAACAATTTAATTACATTGGAGTATGTCTCTCTTGGAGTCGGCTTTCGTGTTGTTACTTAAGAACTTTTGATTATACCATTAACACGTACAGTTTACGACTTGATTGAGTTCGAATCAATAATCTTTGTCAAGAATGTAGTAAAGTACCTTCTAAGGTTACTATTTACGATGTTTGTTGTTAAATAACAAAATAATTATTTACGTGACGCCGTAAACATTTTACGTCGATTTTTCTGTTTGACATTAAATTCCGATGTGAATGTTATCTCATTTTAAATATAAATGACTGAACAGTTTGCCCACAAAACTGTTCTGGTGTAACCTGTTAAGAATTATTTCAAACCTGTCGAAGTCTCCGAACGATTTGGTTAACGAGAGTATTACTTACAGAGCAGTCGTTGCGCCTCGCTTAATCGTAAAAATTATTTTACGACAACTGCTCATCGACTATCATTTCATATTAAGAGATATAAATAACATTTCAGTTATTTATAACCGAACACAACAGTACCGTTGAGAATGTAGCGCTTGCGTCGGTGGAACGGAAGATTAATAGTTATTATCACAGACAACTACCAGTTATGAAATGGCTGGTGTTTACCGAATTGTTTAAAGTAATTTGTGTAAACAAAGTGCGGGGCCGTCAAACAATGGTTTGGAGGTAAAGCACACAGCCCTTGGGTATAGCATTACAAGGAATATAATCTTACCGCGGCTGGCGGTGAATGTTTAAAATAAACAGAGATGCTCCGCGCCACCGCCGCCTCCTATCCTATCAAAACATTATTGTTTTGATGACTCGCCAGCACTGGACGTGGCTAACCAGAACCAGTTACCGGTGTAACCTCAGATGGCTCGCCATCAACCTTATTTGAATTTTAAAAGTAGTGTAAACAAAACAGCTATAATATACCAGAACTAATGCAATCACTTGTATGACGAAGAATTTGTTAGAACTCGGTTAAGTATTCTTTATAACGGAGTTGTGTTTGAACAAATTAATTCACACCAACAAAAGTGTACTTAATACTGTTTGCTAGATAACATAGTTACGATAATATATGCATTTACTTATGACTATGAGAGATAATAAAAAGCTCACACCTAAAGATTTGTTCAGTCGTGTAGCACGAAGGGACAACAAGCATTATTAAAAAGCTAAACTTTCTTAACAATGCCAATACTCTGTGAACAGTATAAAAAACGTAATTGGTATCTTCAAACGCGCTTCACCGAAAATCAATCGGAGATATCTTTTATCATTTTTTTCTTTAGAACTACAAAAGATCATTGTTAGCTAACTACGAGTAGAAAGAAAAGATTTGTCCTTTTTTGTTCACACAATCGCGGTGTATAACCTCTGAAACGACCTTAACATTACTTTTGTCGAGGTTAAGTGGGTTACACGTAACAGTTTATCATTGCTCTGTTTTGATTGTTCCGACCACCTCGCTGTATGAGATGGAGTGCGGCGCGGGCGACAATGGAATGTATTACAAGCACGCTGTCACAGCCGGTTTAAGCCCTTACAATGATTAGCCGAAATCCAGTCACGATTGATGAGAATCAATACAGTGGATCCAAAACAAGTTGAGATGCGTGTACTCACGGATATCGTTTTTGACATGTGTATTGTCAATGACCTCTAAATGTCTGGTTCTAGAGCAAACAAAGCCGTTCTCAGAATCAGTGACTTATAGAGTACATCGATATACATACACAAATAATGCATTATTCTGTTTTGTTTCCCGAAGCGGATGCGTGTCCCAACCAACCCAACTCATTCATTTTCATTAGTTCCCATTATGTAATCAAAACACTAAATGCAACGGACGCACCGAGGAAGCAAACCGTATAAGGTACAATCAACCGCAATAAAGGGGTTGCCAACCGAATACCTCCAAAAAGTCCTATCAAAACGAAAGGAGTTTTTACATCCCAGTATCATATTTGTCGGAGAATAGAAAAGAAAACAATTTATTCTTTAAGTTTATTCTTTCTAAATGTTGCGAAAGATCATTGTTATATTTCACTTTCATAAACTGACTCCTTATGCAGCTGTAATAAGATGTAAAATCCTTCACCGGATTGCGCATATTTCACTTTGTTGGGCTCGTAAAGATTCGCTTACCTGCTTGTTTGTTGTGTGTAGGAAAGGGGCCATCGGGCGAACCTTTTTTTATTTATCATTGAATTTTATGTGTGGGAATTTTAATGTGCACCCAGAACGGCACGTTCTGATACACAGCTGGGTCGCAGTTGGTGAGGATTCTTCGCAAAACACGTGTCGGTGCGGTAATAAAATGTCTAGTAACGCTTGCTTTAACACCGGTATAAAGAACATATTTTTGAATAACGATAATGAAATGAACATTTTGTACGGTGCTCGGGTCGTGAAGGTTATTTATTGTTTTATCGTAAAGCCGCAGCTGCATGTTTTCAATTACTACCGAATGATTGATGTAGTAGTATAGTATCTTTCCCCACTCAAACAAGTTTATCGCTGCCATCGATAGCTGGGCTAGTATTAATATTATCTGTGGACTCGCAGACGGCGCGGCAGAAAACGCAACGTCATCGATCTCACACTCAGCTGTGGCTCCTTGCTGGACCCTTGGAATTACTTCAATCATTTTAAATAAACACGCCTTCCTCGAAATGTGTCGAGAGAGGTAGCTATTGGTCCCATCATACCATCATAAAACCCACTTTGATTTATGATACACTTGGTTCTCAGTCTTAGTGGCTTTTGCATCTGCCGGTGTTTTTTTTTGGTATGCAGGATATTGAAACTTTTTTGATTATTTTAAATACGTATCTGCTACGCCATTAAACCGCCATGATAACGCCACGTGTGGTAACATTGACATCCAATACATCCAATTAATAACAATTACCAGAATTACAACACCATAAAGTCTAATCATCAAATGTAACATTTAATTCATTTTCGTAATCAACTAATAAGAAGTAAGTAATGTTTGAAACAGCTGGAATTCTAGCAAGAAATCCAACGGGCGGCGCGCAGCGGGACGCCTCGACAATGCCAACCAAATTAAAAGGAACCGTAAACGTTTCCACTTGAGCCTTGCTAAAATTTATTGCTCTGAGTTTTTTCTCTTGTTTCACTTGCTAATGAGATTCGAATGCTGCAGCTGTATTATTCGAGATGTTGGACGAAGATTAAAAAATCTTGCTGAGAGTTTCTATTTACGGTATTGCAGGAGAAAGGATGTTTACCGCAAATTAAAGCCCTTCGTTTTGTTTTTGTTTACGCAATACTGATTTTGTTTCTTAGCAGGACGAGCGAACCGACATAAAATATTCTCCCGCTACGCATATTGAAATTTTGCGCGAGTAGACGCGAGTAGATTGTAGAGCGCCTTATTGCAAGCGATAGGTATGATGAGGAACGAGAATCTTGATTTGAAATTCTATCTCGATGTTATAAAGTTGGTATTGAATCGGAGGCACTTCAACGCGGGTGGTCCTTAGGCTATGTCGGCTGAGCGAAGCAAGAATGCAAATTTCACTAGTGTTGCTGGCTGGCCGCTGTGTTCTTGAACTCTGTTGCAACTAAATGAAGGCGGCTAACCATAAGCCCGACTAAGAAATTACTAATTAAGAGCTTCATAATAAGGCTTTAAATTATACGTTACAAACTATTGTGGTACGGGTATATAATTATAAGCTAGCAAATCGCCGATTGAAAAATATGATAAGGTAAGTAGTGTAGAGAATTTTGTTACGAATGCACGACACGACATTGGGGGAGTTATCGGTGCGATCGATGTTAAAAAAATAAAATGGTGTGGAACGAATGATGCAATACGAATTAAGTGCGGCAAACTAGATCCATGGAATAAAGAGGCGCTCTTTTGACGGGCTGACGGAGCTAAGTACGGACAAAGGGACAATAGTGAAAGAGCAAAGTACCGAAGCGTGGCGATCCAGTGTCTGGTTCCGGCTACGTGGGAACGCCTTTATACAGCTATCGATAATTTCTAGTTTGATATCTGATATCCATAATCCACCCCTGCATTGACGCATTTGTGACTAATCAATTTAGTTTAAGTAATTATATTACGTCTTATATAGCCCTTATTAGCTACGAGTGAAATGGAGCGATTCTATCAAAGCTGGCACTTAGTAAAAAAATATTTTTGAACGTTTAAACGTCCATTGTATTGTAATGGATTTTCTTTTATGGTCCTTTTATACACAAATAAGAACAATTTATAAAATGTTGGGAACTTCTGATTCATATTCTCATCCGTTAATTGAAATTCAGCCGTAAAAATAATTGCTTCAACAGGTTTCGCTACAAACTACAGTTCTTTCTCTTCTAAACTCTCATCTTATCTGCAACATCATACAACCAATTGATAATAAAAGAGTAACTGAATTCCAAATAATGTTTCGAACGTCTGTCTACACAAAATCTAAGTGCGAGTCAAATGCGCCTCCGCCCATCGCTACATTCCTAAACAATAGTTCATCAAATGGTATCGGTTCACTCGACGTGTCATTTCACGGGCCATCGGCCGTTGTACCATTTAGCACTTCCATTTTCTTGACGAGAATCGCTTTTCTACTATTACCGGTTTCACTACCCTTTCATAATACCGTTTTAGCATTAAATAATGTGGTTATTCATGTTACATTATCTACCGGATTTCATGACCAACAATGACAAATTGTGTATCGTAAGTGAACTTCAATTTAATTAATGTAAATAAGTTTCAAGCACCATTTGCAATATTACTTTCGTGACATTTACTGCTTCAGTAATGTGAAGCTTTTATCGCTAGTGATCGATTCATTGTGTATTTGCTTTTCATACATTTCTGTATCAGGCCATCGTTTCTTTTTCTACACCAACGATTGCAGTTACGATTAGAGTGTGATACAATACTAACAAGTGAGGGTTGCTCTTGCCAAATACTACCCCAACGTCGGAAGCTCCTCACAGTTTCGGGAAGCTTGATTTATTGGACAAACTTACGCCATTACTCATCTCACCATTCGTTACTCCAATAAAAAGAACGTCTTCCGATAATTTATTGGGAGGAGTATGGATTTTTTATTATACACGTCTATTTTAGAGTGCACTCTGTCGCACAGTTATTACTTCATAAATAAAAGATTTGATTTACTATATCCTCAGAATACCATTAAAACTTTTTGAGAGGTCCTACGATAGTTTCTCCAATGTTATGACCGTTTTATCCTTTATGGTGTTCCCTCATAGTGTATTAAGTTTTGTTGAAATATTAAGAGTTCTCCATATTCAGTGTACGCTGCATAAAGCCGGTTTCGTGGGACAGCTGATACCGTGAGCAGGTGGAAATATTTTAACACTAACAAGAGATAAAACATATTACATATGATACAGACGGAAGAAGCAATAAAAATACGGAAGTTTGTACAAAACAAAATTATGCATGCGACAGATGTAACTGATATTATTATATTAACATAACAAAAAAAAAAACTTAATTACTCTACATACCATTGAAAATATAAAAGTGCGCTTATTCTATTCTATTAAATTAATTTGTACATAAAACACTAAGTAATAAAATATATTATTTTAAAAATACAATACCTTTCGAGGGTGCGATCATAAGTTGTTGAACTTGAATCAGACGAAACACACAACCGTGTGTAGAAGAATGCAGAGCAAGTTGTAAAAGTTTCAACTTTACCAAAAGGCTAAGTTACTGCTACTTCGCATCAAACTTGTCAAGTAAACAGACGCGGCACACGAAACACGACTTCTGATTACAGTTTAGTTCACTTTACAAGACGTAACACTGAAGAAGATAAAAATTAAACTTCTCAAAAACTTACACTCACAGTTAAGTTAAACTCACTTCGAAGTTAGGTGCTAGTTAGTTGGACAGTAACACTGTGTCCAGGCAGGGGAATCTTCTGAAATGTCCGAATAACACTGCACAATAATAATGTGTCGCACAAGGTGTAATCACAAGACCGGGCGGACCGGTCGGCGGCGAGTGGCGAGAGCGGGTCGGGCGCGTACGGCGGCGTGGAGTCGCGGCGGCCGCGCGAGCCTCTCTGCCTGCATCACAGAAACCCTACGGCGCGCGCGGGGGCCGCCGATAGACGAAAATGGCTTCACAAGTTAATTTTTTTCTCTTTCCTCCTTTAATATTCCGCATATGCCGTGCGCGGCCGGCGGTGCGAGCGCATGCGTCCCAACCCCGGGCCCATGTAGGGGTTGTAATGTAACGCGATGCACCCGCACTTTACATAACTTATTGGGCCGTTTATTGAAGCCACTGTTTAATACCCTTTCCATGTCGGCTTTGTCCTTACTTAGCTTCCTCGACATTCACGTTCAAAGCAAGAGATTATTAATCCTCGTTCAAAATACTTTAATCTAACCGAAACAGTTCATCAATCTCAATGTAGAGTGTTAGTGTAGCTTGCTCGTGAACTTCCAGCGAACAATGATGGGTAAATTGTACATAGTTTGTTTTAATTACCGCTTACCTCTTACCCGCCTCACAGAAGTTTAAAATTATGTTTTAATATCAGCTCCAATATACTTGTTAGTTAGTAAATGGGATTACACAAAACTACTTTACCGCTGACTCGGTTCAACCGAGAAAGTCTTTCTGTAAAATTAATACTGAAGAAAAATGCTTTATACTCTCTCCATAAACAAGTTTATAATTTATGAGGAAATCTCTTTATGAACTTATTCCTCGTCGGTTTATTTCGAACCTTCATAAAAAAATGTGGAGAAATGTTACCGGAATAAATTATTTATTGCTTAGCTCTTAGACACCCATTAGCACAGCCATTACATTTTATATTAGTTCAACGACGAACGTGTTTTATGATTAAGAGGATCCAGTTCTTTGACATTCAACAGCCTAATAGGAAGAACATTGAACCGAAATTAAATAAAAGCACAAAAGTTAAAAGACATCACTCACAGCACCTAGTCACATTATACACTACATTCCGAGTGATTCCCACACGAGTAAAATAGCAGTTTTTTTACCGAAGCTCGTGAGCAAACATCCGATTGTTCGTAGTTTTTGCATTTCGTCCACGTTCAGTGCACTCGTAGGACAGGTACAGAAGGCTGTGTTACTCGTTGACAGTGCACCGAAATACGGCCGAGCGAATTAGCATACAGTTCCCATGTGCACCGTCAATCGTCCGCGTCCACTATTCGCCGACGCGCCATGCTTTCATCTTTTCTGTCATCAGCGAAATAATGCTACGCGAAATAGCTTTTGACGCATTTTCTTGAGCTTAGCAATATCTGTTTTGAAATAACGACTCTACGTTTGATAGAACGATAGAATATCTAGTTAATAGAGTGTAATAAATACTTATTATAAGCGTTTAAGAGTACGTATCGAGTTATTGACTACGTTAGTCAGTATATCATCGTTTTTATTATAAACATTTTATTATTGATGTAATAGATACGATCTTTAAATCAAATAGATCGCAATATTAAATTTCTCACTAGGCGGATTCATGGCTGAGCATTTAATATCAATAAAAATTACGTTACTTGAATATTTATTAGGTATATGGTAATGATGAGAAAGGTTTAATTAATGCTTACTGTAAACATTTATATTTAATTTGCATTTAAATTGATATAAAATACACCTACACCAGAATTTCATGTGGGAATTTAGAATAAACCTAGGTTGCTTTTACTTCATATAGTATTTTCATCAAAAACGGTTTCGCTTGTCGCGTTTTATGTTTCGTTGTTACTACTTAGATATAGGCTTTGATCACAGCCTCAACTGTATGTTTCGATGCGGCCTCAAATTCAGCACACTTGCCTTAAGATGCCTATTCATGTCTGCCTAGAGAGCTGCAAGTAAAACAGTTTCCGTGCGTGTCGGTTTCCAAAAAGAGGAGGGTTTTCTTCTTCTTACGTGGCATTACTTTTGAATAATAGCTTAAATTGCGCTTAAATTTGAAGTATGTCTTATAAAGTCTTGGAACAATATCTTTACTACATAGTATAAAACAAAGTCACGTTCGCTGTCTGTCCAGATGTAGCTTAGATCTTTAAAATTAAGATTTTGATGCGCTTTTTTTAAATAGACAGACTGATTCCAGAGAAAGGTTTACATTTATAAAACGTGCACATTATATTAGAGAATAGTCGAGATTTCCAAAGATTTATAACACCCGTGCGAAGCAGTCGCTATTAGGTAAATGTATTTGTGATAAAAATAATTGGAATAAAATTAATTAATTATTTTCCTTTTCTATTTCTGATTTCCAGATCTCTGAAAAAGTTTTCGTTACAAGCAATCAGTGCACTTCAGATTCTTTCAGCATATTTACAAGTTTTCAGTAAGTCATTAAATTTTTCGAAATATAGGAAGATAAGCCAGTTTATTAGCTTTTCAGTAACATCATATTAAAAAAAAACGTAAAATTGGACAATAGAAAGTAAGACGCTAACGAACACAATTATAATAACAAAAGCTAAATAAACGTTGACCTGAATTCGGCTTTAAACATAAAAGAACGCATTTCCTTCTTTTGAAAGATCCGTTAAATCATAGAAAGGCATTATGAATGTATTGTTAAGGTGTTAAAACGTAGTTTCGATATGCATTCATTGTGGTCTCAAGCCTGATTGTAGGATTGCGTGTGCCGACTTGATAACTAAGCTAAAAGCGCACTCTGCTATTAAAATATGGATATTCCGTACGGTAGCAATATTTCTTTGTAAATTATCTGGTAAAAAACAAGATAGAATTATTTATGGTTTATTAAAGTGATGCATCACCTATGTAGTGCATTGCCGAGCAAGTGAAGCTATTTCATCGAGTTTGTTTTTGTTGAGATTTCTTTTAAGTTATTGCTTGCTATTTGTAATGAAACACATATAAGGCTAATTGAACCTCACTTAATTTACAAACTTGTTGAGAAAATGAGAAAATTTACTTGATGCGGACTGTGGGAATACGACATTCTAGCCTCATTACCTTATTGAGCCAACCAACAAATATGGTTATCTACATGACTAATGGCGCTTAATTTGGAAGCTTGAAATTTGTAAAAGCTTATTTAAAAATAATTGTTGGTTTCAAAACAACATGCGACTATTAGACAAAGTTGATTATATTTGAAACTTGCTTTTGCCCGCGGCTTTGCCCGCGAGAGCGTCAAAATTTCACCCGCTGTTTTATGATGGGATATTGGTGGAATTTCCAAAAATCCTTCCAAAATAGAAAAAAAAAATTAAATTTTCAGGGATTTATTAAAATATTTCTATGTTAATAACCATCCTTGAACTGTAAGGAATATTATAAAAAAGAATTAGCAATATCGGTTCAGCTGTTTATTTACTTTTAGGAGAACCAACATCTAAACAAAATAGATAGAAGTAGCACTTAGCACCTTCAACGATTCATTTTTGTATTAAAGATGACTGCGGTGTATCGCACTAAACCTCAGTAAAGAAGACTTCTTTGATTTGTCCTTTCGTTTTACTATTTTCTTTTATTCTCCTTTGCCGTTCCTCAGCCGCATCCAGCGTAGTCTTTCCCAAATTTTTCCACGTAGAGTCGGCATCGTCTGGTTGCACGTAAACACAAATGCCATTAACAGCTGACTAAGCGACGCGACGCCACCGCCACTTTTACATAGCTATTGCCTTTATTTTTCCATTTCCGTTCTTATTAATTTTTCTCTAACTTTGCTTTTAGTCCGCATATTTTGGATTCGAGAAGTGCAGACTAAAATGTTTTGCAAAAACCTCATTAAAGAATTCCAACGCATTTAACCTACAATGCAAAATTTTATCCACAACGAAGCACAATTGTAAAACACAATCCGTATTTCCACAATTAACTTTGAAACAACGAATTAGTTTAACAGAGGCTGCTTTTCAAATTATCGTAATAGAGATCTGTGTATTGTAGTCTGTGTACACAAAACATGGCCGCTAATGAACAACACAAAGTTGTAAGAAATTCGTTATTATATACCAGGATTGGTGAAGTTGTAGCATCTAACTGGTAATTATGGTCGTAGGCCAGTAACTACACGTAAGTCGTAAATTATTACTACTTGTGCACTGTTACCGTCCGGTCTCCGGCCCGATGTGTAATTATTGTACGCAGCTTTAAGTGGGTAATATGTATGTATGGATGTTGCATGGCGCAAAATATATGGGGTAGATACGCAAAAAGCATGTAGTGAAACAGCGGCTAAAAATACTGAAAATGTAGCGAAGTATTATTGTGAAAATATTACAGATTTCTCTTAAAGCTTTTCATTTAAATTTATTCAGTTGAGCGTTTTCAACTTGAAACTGTTGCAATTTATATGTAATTACTCCTTTTACATTCAATCATATTCAAGTAGGCAAGAGCTTGACTGGCAGACGTGGGCAGGTACTTAAGTAAGCAAGTATTCTAGGACATTTATAAACGTCTGCTGTTTACAGTTACGTGATCAATTAATTAAAATTAATTCAACAGTAACAAATTTAATATCCCACAGATAAAGACATTGAATTTGTAATAAAAATCGGTTTATCTTTTTATTCCAGTATTCAAGACAACAGTTTTAGATAACGTATCAATTAACTTCATAAATAATAGTCATCAGAGTTTAGTATAGAATTTTATGAGGTCTATTTTATAGTTAAGTTTTATTGGCAGATATCAATAACGATTGCATATATTAACGTCAACGATAAGCGAGTGCGTAATAACTAGTTCTTGTAACGTGTTACAGTTATCACCTCATTCAATTGAACTAGTACTAGCTCCACAGAGGCTTGAATTAGCTGGACATGTCGTTGTCCTTCCAATATAATCTTTCCGAAGACTATCTTTTGCTCATTTCTATTTTTCTCTAAGATTAGATATTGTAGTCTTAATTACAAAGGTTACCTTTAGGTCAAGTTAACGTTTTCGTTAACAGAATAATTACTTACACGTAAAAGTGGTCACAAAGTTAATTTTAAAGCTTATCTTCGTAAAAGGGTTTTAATTTCTTTACTTTTAAAAGCAACTCATTCAATTTTAAGAAAGCAATTTTATTTACAAAAATCATATTTTTTATTATAATTATTAAATAATTATATTCATTTGAATCACTGATCAATAATAGTATTGCAAAACTTACTTTGAATTTCACAGAACTTTTATCTCGGCATTAATTTAAACTCTTAAATTATTTAAACTTCAACCATCTGACAAATGAACATCTAACTACCCATCTCTATTTATCTTTACTGTTTTTGTTCTATTGGTGTTCATTAAAGAATATTCTACCTTTCTATCTATCTAAGTACTTTCTATTAGTTCTAGGCCAGTACCATTCTTTACTCGATATTTACTTTGAAAACGAACAAAAAAAGCTTCAATTAGACTACAAAATAGAAAAGCGTCTAAGTAGTAAAAAGCTCGCAAAGAAACAAATAGAAGTAGAATGCGAGAAGATTCCTTGAGGCCAATTCCTGTATAAATCCTCTCAGCTCTGAGGTGTGAATAAAGTCTTACTAGATCGTACCTCATTAGTTAGCTCGAAACGAGCTCGCTACAAAAATAAACTCACGTCACTATTTACATAATTAAATTACATTTGAATACTGCAGTTTTCTTGTAGGCTAGATTAGTTGGTGTTGAACATAGCCTCAATACCATTAAAGTAGTCTTCTTAACTGGTAAGTCAGGAATAGTGCTATTTCAAGATGTGTGAAGCGTTTGAGATAAACTCCGAGAATGGATTTTTAACGCTCTATAGTCGGTTGGGTCAATTACGAAGTGTTTGTATTTCTTAACGGCTAGCAATAAAGAGGAGTGTAATGTTTTGTATAGATATGTTGACAATAAACTTGTATTATTTACAAAAGTAACTTCTAATCATTTATTTTCAAACCTTTTCAATATTAGTAACTATTTTAACATTTTAAACAGACTTTAACATGTTGACATTTATCAGCAATATATTTATTTGCAATCAAATTGTTAGTGTAAATAAATAGACTGATATGCCGCTACGTATCAATGCGTTGGAGTATCATAATCTACAGCTGAACATGCCATCAGGTGAAAAATACATGCGACACCAGAAAAACATTACCCTTTTCGGATATACCTTTCGATACCCGAAATGCAAAAAGATAAGCGAACATTCTTTCCTCCGCGACCTATGCCTACGTAAATGTACGCACCTCACCTGATTGATAAAAAACCCACCCCTCTCAACATGATGATTTTATAGCTTATTTGATTACAGGAGAATTACAGGGTGGAACAGTGAAAATCCCATTAAAATCCGTTGCGCAAACAAAATGATTTTTGATGGTGTTTTCGCCAATGTTCACAGTCTGCGAGAAGGTATATTCGCAATCTAATCACGTATTTTACCATGACAGATAACAGCTCCTGTTACACACGCACGTATACACACTATCTAAGTTTCTAACATAAAGGTGCATATCTACAGCTGCCGACTGAAAAACTTGAGCTGGGGATAATTTAATTCCTTTTTAAGACTTCACTGCTCCTATTTTCAAGCATTTGTTTTTCCAATTACAGTTATTCAATTTAAAAAAAGATAACACTTTTAAATTCCAAACTACAAATACCGTTGTAGCTTTTATCATACAAACGAATGGACAATTCGATTTAAGAGCCGGTAAAGAAGTTATCCAAATAAAAACTAAAATTGAAAGTCGAAAAACTGTTTGGTGATATAAATAGCTCACAAAAGTATTACCAAACTTGATACATAGCAGTAATTAATCCGTAGAATAAAATTGACGACTGCTAGTTTAAAAAAAAACACTCTCAAAAAAATTAAAATTAAGTTTAAATACTTTTGCGAGCTATAAAAAAAATTGTGAATATCACCTCATTTTACCATAACTTGATTTAAGTCGCTTTAGATTGCGACTAGATAATTTTTAATTGCTTGATGCATAAATAAAACAGCAACATCAGTTCAACAAATGCGCACGGAGAAACGGGACGGAAATAGGCACGGAGTACGGATTAGGTATTACAATAAGAAGACGTAGATAGGTTTTAAGCTCTTCGCTAATTTTATACAACGTTACGCTAACGCTACTTATATACATCACGTTCCCGATAGTGTGTTTATTGCAGTGTTATGTAGTAAATGTGTACGTTAGAGTGCCGCTTTAGAAGTTCCAATATTTTGATATCTACGACTTTATGGGGTTTTCTTTCTCAAAAGGAAATAAATTGAACTAATATATGATCACTTCGTTGTCCGTCTGTTTGTCTATCAGGACCTTCGATTTCCACTATAGAAGGGTATCTCGGGATGTTATACATGACAAGCGCAAGTAAAGGGAAAACCCCAAAAGCCGTACTTGTGGTTGCCTCTCGAAAAATAAGTTAAATTACTGCAGCGAGATTTCTATACTTGCAAGATTGTACGGAACGAGCGATTGTCTGATTCGCACTTGGCCAGCATACTTTTTTACTTGCAACTTTACTGAACCTGCATTGTTGAAGTTACCTAATAAAGTCCGCATTTTCACACCACTCAAGATTTTAAGCGAGAATAAGTGTAAAATGTAGAATGAAGAAAAACACTATATTTACGTTCAATTACAAGCTTTTTGTTTATGACTAACAGTGTGAATAGCGAGGGTGTCTACCCAAGTTTGTGTCATAAAGGCGATGACGGCAAGCTCCCTTGTTGGTATTCATGTCGGGAGAGGCGCGACTCGTGCCTCTCTGTCGAAGCCGCGTCAGCTAAATTACTTTATTACTGCTGTCTATAGGTAAATAGCTACAATACTAACTGCTGTTACAAGGTACTCGTACTCCTGGTGGAGTGCGGTGTATTTTTGCTTCAGCGAAATTTTTGAATAAGAGTACATGCTTCTTTTTTCCCAGACAAAGAACAGTTTGCTTTTTTTTACGTCGAAAAGGTTATGTTATCATTGTTGAGACGGTTTTAAGTTAGTGCAACGCTCCGCTTGTTACAATGTACAAACAACATATCTTGGAGAGGCTATATTCAAATGTCTGTTGATAAATGTCACCATTATTATTTTTATCTGCGGGAAGGGGACGCGCGCTGAGGGATGTGAACCCCTCAACTCAAGGGTTCACATAAGTAAAACTTTGCTTATTAGTGAATTGAAGCATCTTGAAATAATATTTGTGAAATAATACTTCGGATAGAGCTCTCGTCTACATATACGAGCGTCTTACAAAGTAACAACCCCATAATCACATCAACTGAAAGAAATATATCTCTTAAGACGATATTCACTACCATTCATAAAGCGTATATATGTAAATGAAAGAACATGTCACAAGAATAAAAGACGCAAGATGGACGAATCATGTAAGCAAATGAAATCATAAGAATGTGTAATGAGAACCACAAGTCGAGTGCGACGGACAGACAGACCGCTAAAAAAGTGTTATGTTGCCCCTTTTCATAAAAGATGTACTTTTATATTCAAATAACTACATCTAAAGATGTAGTTATTTGAATATATAATAATGTTTAAAAACATTCGCGATTTCTAAAGGTTCTATTTCTATTTTATGCTCGTTTTGTACATAATCCACAAAAGTTGAGGTTAAATGCTTCAAGACCGATTTTAACTACGGAGCTTAATATGTCAGTCAAGATTTAAAGCTAGATTTAAATTATTTATCGCTGAAGAGCTGGCAAGTGTCTGCCGAAAACTTAAAAGATGAAGGCTATAAATTTAGCAAAACTAGTATGAATTGCGTAGTAGTATGAAAGTAGTAACATGAGAAGTATCAAATAAATAAAAGAAAAGGAAGGTATTAGGAATTTTCTGTGTGTTTTGGGAAAACTTTAAGAACATTTTATTTTTCTACTACCAAACCATAAGTTTTAAGTGTGGTTGATTAGTTTGTCGTCGAGAAAAATAAGTAATATCTACTTTTCCAAGCTCCGTAAGCCACAAAAACTAATACTATGTATTTCGATGTCCCAGCAATCCTAATGGCATTAATACTTCCAATATTTGTGTTCCTACTTTAGCTCTGACATTTATTACTGCCTTTAGTTGGCAACAAGATTATTACTATATCCGCCAGCATGATTTGTAATAATAGCTTATATTATTTACAAACAGAATCTCATATTTCATACAATAGTCAGTTAGAAGTCACCAATCAAACATTATTTTCGTCAAAGTTGGTAGACAACAAACATAAACAAGTGAAGGAGGTACTAAATGAAATTGCAAATAAACGAAAACGTCAAGTTATACAAAGTTTAGTGCTTTCCTCACAGTTTTAATAAACAAACAAAGAAATAAGGAAAGTTTTGGCTGGAGGGTACTTATTGTTTTGCTTGACCTCGATTGCCGAAATTATAATAGCGCGGGGCAAAACAAAATGAAAATACTATGACGGATACTCCACATGTTTTATGGAGAGATTAATTTAAAAATGTTGTTTATTTTTTATTTAATCGACTATGAATAGGACACAACTACTATTATACATATGCACTATTTGAAATTGGTTTAGTAAAATTAATAAGATCAACCTTATTTACCTTTACGAATAGATTTTGTGCTACTAAAAACTTTCACTTTTTACCGCAAAAGCTTGCATCATAATTAATAAGGTTCAACAGGTAATGAAAACTTATGAAAAAAAATTGAAACCTAAAATTAAAAATGGAATATTATTCAACACACTTATTTTTGACCTGGAGCAAAGCAGATATTTAAGCTATACCACTGCACAAAAAGTGCTATTTAATTCTTCGTTCACTGCTCCTTAAGTATCGGTTTTATACCATACTTATAATGGAAAGTACCACTAAAGGAATTCGTTTTCCTGCTCAACAAAACGAACAAAACACTACACAATCGTTCCGAGAAAGCGAAAACTAATGACGAGATCGCCTATCTCGTAGGCTTACTTTTCCCACCTAAATAATTTCGATTTGTTGCATTCATTCTTTCATTCAGTACTTCAGCGGCCATGATTACTCGTTCGCGTGAGCACCTCTGATAGTTTCGTGGCCGCACAAAAACTACCGGTTATCTTCAGTACGAAATGAACGATCGAAATTAACCATAGATGCATAAACAATATATAATATTGCTTACAATATGATATAATGGTGTTCGTGACCGACGCGTCTATTATTTTCAACGCTGCGTTTGTTTTATGATGTATGGCTAGTTTATTATTAAATTAGACAATGTGGTGACAGTCACATGATTAATAACGCTGATTAATAATACAGGCGTCTTAGATTGAGATACCGTTGTAATAATATTTTTAACCCGCTTGTGACCTTACACGTGCAGTTTTTCTCTACATAATTTTAACTAAGCTTTGTTTTCTATTTCATAAAACTTAAGCATCTTTTATGTTCAAACATTGTTATGATTATAGTTAATGATGCCTAAATAATTCGCTATTAAATAAAGAGTATGAGGTACTTAGAATTTGTCGTAACTTAGACTATTTAATGTTGTGCTTTAAATATTTTGCGCGAGACTACCATTAAAGTCTACGTAGCTTAAACTGAACGAAATATTTATGGACAATTTACCTAAATTTAACCAATTTCTGCCACTATATTTTCTTTAAAATGTTTCGTAAAGATCCTTTAGCTGATGCCCACGCTGTCGATTAATAGCAGTGTCGCGTCGGTTAAAAGTTTGTTATTATTAAAAATAAAATAAACTTCTAGGTATTACCTAATTGAGATAAATGTTACATGTGCAGTTGGTCTGCCCTAGTTAGTAACTCAAGACCGGTAGTAGCAAGAAGGATCGAAACAACGAAAACCGACAAACTTCTCAGCAAAAAGTTGTACAACAAAACTTGGAAAGTCGATGTAACAAAAACTGCACACGCACAAAAATCTTGCAAAGTTAGGTATACCTACGCGACCAACGTGAAATGTGCTAAATACAAAAATAAATGCAGAATCGTAAGTAGCTATTAATCTGAAAAGCCAGCCGATCAGATAAGTTCTCGCGTCCTACCTACGGAGGCATTGTCACAGTTGGCGGAGAGTCCGGCGCGCTTGCCAAATATGTCGCAACAGATAGCGTGCCGTCGCGAACGCGCCGCCCTCGCTCGCGCTCCGCCAAAGATTTACTACTGAAATTCTGTCACACTCCCTTCCAAACACGACGCGCCGAATGCACGTCCTATACCAACTCAGACTTCTATACGGTTCGGCAACTTTACTGATTTATTTTGAAATTTTTAAAGAACTTAACAACAAATATGTGGTTTCTTGTTGGTTTGGCTCTGTAAAATATTTTCCGATAGAAGAATTTTGACGTATTCGGTAACACAAAGCAACGTACCATATTTCAGTCACCAAATCTGAAACCGTGACGGGCATATTGAATGGTACATAAGGATGGTAAAGTTGTTCAAAAACAAGGCAATATGCAAGGGATGCGATTATGAACACAGAGGAACACGAATATGCAAACGGAAAGTTGGTACGTGTGGTTTTAAATTCGGAAAAGTTTTTTAATTTGTTCGCTCGTTTCGGCGCGGGCGTGACGTGACGAGCGCTGCGAGCAGCCGTGTCGTCGCCGCTCCGAGGTGACGCTATCATAACATTTTCCGCTCAACTCCTGACGGCACGGTCGAGCGAGCACAAAAGGCGGGCGCAAGCGCCGATTCAACTATTTCACAGCTCGACTACGTGCTTTCGGTAAATTCACGCGCCTCATTATTTCGCTTCGAGTCCGCTTCCTTCTAAATAAATGTTATTAAAATGCAAAAGTAATATTTTTAAAACGTCAAGTGTAAACGTTTCGTTGGAGTAGTGCGGCTCGGGCGTGTGCAATTAAGATTTGCACGTGTGCTTCGTTTTGTGGAATGTGTTTTACGCTTCCCAAAGGGTTTTTTTTTTAATCTTACGACTTTTAGGAGGAATTTAATAACTTTGCTAAGTTAGAAGCGCGTGTGAAAACGAGGAATTTACTAACGTAAATGATAAATGTCGGTGAATATATTTTACATCGTAGTTTGAAACTAGGTGAGTTTTTACAGCTTCTAAATATTTTCTGCCTGTTAAAAAGTTATGCCCGAATTTTATTAGGTAAAATTCGTAATATTCTAGAGAAACCGAACTTGAAAGTAACGGTATGACTTTACCTGTAGCTAGCATTAAATTAAAACCTATTCCTATGCGGGCCGAACGTTAAACAAGCCAACTTTTACAGTATTCGCCATTGTTATGAAACTTCTAAAAAGAGCTTGATTGAGATTGAGACTTAAACTTTCTAGAATAGTAATTAGTTTCCTCCGACTGAAAACTCAGAGATTTTCATAACCGGATAACTTCGATAAACTTCACTGAATTCGGTGGCTCCCGTTACACTTTAAGATTTGCAAAGCTTAACTTAGACCAACACAAACTACGAGTTTTTGAAATCAATACCTAACTTGATTTTCTTTTCAGATAGAATAATTAGCTCCTGTAGCTATAACAGAAGGAAGTACTTTAAGGCTAGATCGGAGATACGAATAAAAGTCGATAAAACTTGCAAACTTTTCATATAAAGATCTTCGCTTCGGCAGCACAGATGACCTAATTTTTCAATGCAGTAAAGTTTATTTGTGGGATTAGTATGACTTAATAATGTATTTGTATACGTAGGTAACCACCTTCTGTACTGTTACTGGTACTGTGTACTTATAAACGCAAGAGGAATATATTTTTAGCATTAAAAAATAAACAGAAGATACAAAATCCACTGGAAAGATTTTCTAAAATGTTGTAGTGTTCAGATTTTTCCTGCTCATACTCGGAATATAGGATTTAAAAGTAACTTTAAAATACACGTTCAGAAAATATTGTATTTTTTGCTTTTATAACAAAATTTACAGTATTTTATTATCCCTCTTTTCTGCGTTAAATCCAGTATCTTATTTTAACTCATATTTTTGTACAGACCATTAATTTGTACAAGCGTTACAATAATTCACGCTATTTCATCGAATAGAAACTTTCTTTCGAAATTTTATCTGATAAAAATTGAAAGCACTTTTCGAGAAAACTAGAAAACAATATAAGCGCGTAGGTGGTGGGCAGAATAATGCTGTTATATTTTCAGAACATCGTTCTTAGAACAATAAAGGCTTTATAATTTTATTTCGGCTATTAATGTACACAGTGGGTTGGACCGGTGGGCGATCGGTTAAAAAAAGCGTCCATGTCTCGAAGCGTCCATTTGTAGCAAAAACCTAGGCGGCGCTTCCGTTCGCCGACAAAAGGAAATTCAATAAGAACGAATTTCCCGTGATTTACGACCACTATTTCCTCGTTAAGGCTCCGCCGGCCCTCGAGGTGTGTTGTGCACGAGATCTCATGGTAAAGACAATTCAGTTAGTATTACATGTAGAACTTAGTGCGTTGTTTTAACCTTTCATGTGACCGGTATGTTCCTAGCTGAGTGAATTGTATTTTGTAGAATTTATTTTAAGAAGACGTGACGTTGTATCTCCCTGGTGCATTAACTTGTTATTTTAAGTTTTCGATAAAAAGATTATTTTGAAACGGTTTCTTCGTGAGAGTGTTTATTCTATTCGTACATCTGGCTATGGCGCGGATGTGTAACATCCTTATTAAAATCCTTATAACAATAAGAACACGCTATCATACTATAATCCGTATCCGAATAAACGAAAGTCCTTTCTCTAGAAATCTTTAACAAACAAACGAAACATTTTCTCATATAATTTTCGCAGAAAAACGAAATAAATCTGTCCATAAATGTTAAGTCGATGACCCGAAATAGGTTCGCAACCGCCCAAAGCGCTTAGCTTTACCTAACTAGAGGCGAACTAAACTTGTCAATAAAATGTACCGACCTCATTTTATTGCGGGGAGTCGACCCGGAAAAAAGAGTTTGGTAATCATTTTAACGTTCTATATTATAGTGATTTGTCTGGTCCTTTCTGATCGGAGGCTCATTTCGTTTGGTGTAACGATGTGTTCAATGATATTTCTAGTTTGTTTTTCATATAAAAATACTTGATTATTTTTGCCGCTATGTACCACAGTTATATAAGAATTGGGTTGGAAGTTATATACCTAAGAATATTAAACATAGCGGCACGAGTAGTAATAAAAATAAATATATTATAAATAAAAGTGGCTGTCATCAATAGGTACCTCAATAATATGGGCTTATAGAAATAGTAACTAAGCATAGGAGCATTAGTTTGAAAGAGTGAAAATGAATGCTAACTAAGCAGGTGATCCCTACATACAAAAAGTAAAAAATTAAAATCTTTTTCCAAAAAAATAATAACCGCCTTCAAAAACTAAAATCACAAAAATAACAAAAAGTTCGGAGGTCGGTTTGCAACACAAATTGGCTGGCAGAAGATATTATATGCAATTTTTTTTTGTTATTAGTTTTTTAAGGGGTTATTATTTTATTGGAAAAAGATTTCAATTTTTTACTTTTTAGTGCGTCCTCTGTGTATTACAGTAACTTTCAAAGTTATTATTTTACACAACAGACGTATCGTCGATGTATATTTCGTTGTTTTTTTTTTTTTGTTTTTGTTGAATTTTTCAAGAAGCACTAAACTGATCGCCATATTTTTTTTATATTATTACATAGAAATGGTCCAGAGGAGGTGGGTAAGTATCTTACAAAAAAAGAACCATCAAAATCCGCTCATAAATGGCTAAAATATCAGTGAACATACATACAAATTTAGAACCTCCTCCTTTTTTAAAGTCGGTTAAAAATGAAATACCGGCAACTGTTCGCGATTAAATGATTCTAAACTGATTTTCAGGTCGTTTTGTACAGTGGATAGAGTGACCTATAAGAAAGATTTTGGTGTATAATATTTAGTGTATTAAAAGTAAAGAAGAAGAATCACATCGTAACGCCCGTGCAAATCTGGGAAGTATCGCAAGTAGATAGATAAAGCGACGATGTTCGAAAACAAACCACATAAAGCAGTCATTCTAACTTAGCACATACACATACCGCCAATATAACTCTGATAGATGTCCCCGTTTCACTATCGATCTATCATTACTTTGCAGTTTACTCTTCTGTGTACATAGCACAACTCAATCAAATTGCAAACTCGATTAATTTGTCTTTTAGTCGACAAAAGCTGTCGCGGAGTCAGTTCAATCGACTAATCGATTGCTGGAACATCCCTATTGAAGTTTTATGCGTTCCTTTCATAAAGGATTTATATAGGGAATATTCCCAGCGTGGAATATCCGTGTTGTTCTTGTAAATTCACAGCAGGAAACTTGACCCAATAAAATTTCCCGTATAGGTTAGTAAACGTTGCGGTGTGTATCATTTGCAAGCGTGGTTGGAAATATATAAAAAAGTATGTATGTATATGATGTAGGTGTTCGGAATAATTTAGAGATGACGAGTTTAGTTTTTTTTTTATCATTAAAACGTTGCCTTACTGCCTATGAATTTCCCTTGTATGACAACACAGAATGGACCTAGGCAGTTTTGACAACTTGAAAACATGAATGAACCAAAACGAATACTCAAATTAGTGAAGTTTGCGGACGGTTATTGGACATTTTATAAATAGCTAATCTCGAATCAGGAGTGCATTTACAAACCGTTGACTCGCATCAACTATTTATATACCATACCAATATTCGTTACGTTCAGGAATCAAACCAGCAACTGCGCCAACCAATAACGCTGTCTTAGCGCCCAAACATCTGGTGCCTTGAAGACGCAAGACGTAAGGATTCAGTGATAATATGACAGTTAATGCGATAATGAGAATAATGAATATAAATAGTTGCGTCTAATGATTCGCCGTTCATACTTCATATCATTTAAAAGAGAGTAAGAGCTTATTTTAATTATTTGTATCCAAGTATTATTGTATCCTCTCTCTTAAGGTTGAAAGCTTCTAGAACTTACGTGCTTGCGTTACTAAAACGCAACAGTTAATCCGCTAACATATAGTGACGGAAAAAGTTAAAGTAAAGAACGCTGAAATAGGTGCAGTATTTCTTACCTAAGCTACCAGTATTTACTTACTTTATTTCAACAGTAAGCCGTACTGTGTTTCACATAGTAAATGTCTTAACAGTTTTCAAAACAAAATTTAGACGTTGTATTGCCAATTATTGTCACTACAAGTTACGAACACACATTGAAATTACACAAAACCGCATCTGACAATGCCTTGAGACAAATTACACCGCTTCCGAAACATTGTAAAAATGTACGCAGCCGGAAACTTCAGTGGGACCAAATAATGGGGGATAAGAACGTATGTGACGTAATTTATGTGTAAAATTTTCTCGTAAAAAAACTTCGTTCGCCGCGTGTTTTCTGTAACATCGAATTTTTCGAGTGGCCTCTCTCTATCGTCATGAGTATCATTAACTCAGGATTTTAAAACGATCGCCCTTATTTTTTGTTTGGTTTACTAGGATACTCCATATTTTGTTCCTTAAACACGCTCCTGGGAAATCCTTTGATGGCCTGAGAGCCTGGTACTCGAAAGTCTTTGAGCTGTTTCGTTTGTGTGACGCGTAACAAAACACTCTTCTTAGTATTTCACAAAATGCGGATTAATACTTGGCGACGAGATAAGACGGATTGTCAGCCACTAATAAGAAGGCTGGAAATAATTAAAGACAGGAGGTTCGGTACAGTATTTTACCTATATATTAGCATGTTCATGTTTCAGTACAAACTCAAGGACTACCGTTAGCATGCAACGAATATCCGCTTCCGGCCGGTGACTATGGCGACTATACGGGCCTCAGAATTTGCTTTGAGTACTAATAGCATGATACAGCGACCAATCTGCTAACGAAGTGTGTGATCATAGCAACGCGCAACGTTTCAAAGGATACCTAGTTCGTTATAGTGTACATATACTGCAGGCTGAATTAATTGCTTATTTCCTTTTAGAGTGTATTTTATGTCAAAACGCAATAAATGCAGCTTGTATTTTAGATAATGGAAGCTCTCTTGTTAACTACGTATCGGATTTAACTACTGGGCTCATTTAATTGTTCCTTTTATTGGTCTTGAAATAAATGATGTTCAGTTTGACTTGTAATTATAAAGGTACGTACTTCGCCACACCTAATTTTAGAGCACAGAACCTTGCCTAAGACACGAGCAAAGAATTTAAAACTATATTATAGCCATTCCTTTAATTTATAATGCCCAATGATAATGCTAGTGAAGAGTTGAGTTAAGGTCATAGCTCATTAGAGCCACCCGGCACCCACTCCGCACCGACTCGCCTCCTGCGGCTAGTATTCTTTATATGGACTTGTATGGGCATGCGCTCACTATATCAACTCCGTAGCGTCACCGGATCGCCTCGGTTATAAGGCGAGTCGGTGCGGAGTGGGTGCCGGGTGGCTCTAATGAGCTATGACCTTTATACCAGATGCCTTATGAGTTGGCCTATTCTGAAGTAAGTCATATTTAACAAAACTCCCAAAAGGCAGTAAAAGAACCCAAAACCGCCTCAAACATTTCTAATAAAATTTCTTAACAACATAATCTAAGAATTCAGCGGTTGTGCGGAAGACATACGGTGTCGCCAGCACGCGATCTCTTGGCAGCTACTGCAAGCCTGCAACATTAGATTTACATGGCAAATGTTGTAACTGCAAACATGACTCCAGACACACGCTAACTGCGGAACGCCGAGAAACACTGCCATCGGATTAAAATGCGGCTCCGTTTGTTTGTAGTGAGGAAATCACTGCTGTTACGAATGTCTCTGAGGCCATTTGCCGTTTGATTTCGAACTTGACTCCGCTATTCGCGAGTTGTGAGGTAGTACGCGATAACAATGTCGTAAGTGCAATGTGAGCTTTAAATTTGGCCTTTAACTAGATTATAATTGTGTAGACTGTTGCGCACCATTATAAGCAATTTTTTAGAAGTATAATGTATAATTTTCATAGCAAATTTAACGAAACATTTTCACTTTTAATAAATAGCGTAGAATAAATTTACATTTACCAATACCTATAGCTGGTTTAAAAATATTAATTTCATAGTTTTAATTTAGCGTAATTTTACTCTACATTTATTAATATTAGGGCCATTAGCTACAGTTAAAAAATATAATTCAAAACACTCATAAAAGCCATTAAAATGAAAGAAAGTTTAAACGACGCGTTTATTTCTACATCTACACATTTTTCTGCACAGAAGTCGTGGCAAACAGCGCTTAGTTTCACTAGATCCGACATAAAGATTAGTACTCACTAAAAGCTAAAGCAATTATCAGCTAAAGGAATAATCGTCAGTTTAACTAATTTAACGCAGTGCAAAAGTAATTGTGTCGGTTTGTGGGGGACCCTAATCTGGACTCATAAATAGTTGGAGCGGGCAGCCCTTCGCAACCGCAAGCCTGGCTCTAATCGCAGAACTGACTTACACCTACCTGCGCACAATGTGAATAAGCTTGGCTACTCATTAGACTTGCGTTGCGATACGATCTTTTGATTTGTTTTTGGCAATATGTATAGTAATACATATTGCCAACAAATCAAAAGATCGTTTAATCGCTGTATTTGTTATTGTCCTAAGATATTATATTATTATTATTATACTAGCTTTTGCCCGCGTTAGAAAGAGACAAAAAGTAGCCTATGTTACTCTCCATCCCTTCAACTATCTCCACTTAAAAAATCACGTCAATTCGTCGTTCCGTTTTGCCGTGAAAGAAAGACAAACATACAGACAGACAGACAGACACACTTTCCCATTTATAGTATTAGTATGGATTTAGTTTCGCATTACACCTTTGAATAAGTATTTGAATTTTAGCATAACTCTAGTCGTGAAATTAATGATAAAGGACATTGACCATCCATGTATGGGAGTTGGGCCAAGTGTTGCCCAGAATGAACACATAGTGCATTATGTACCTTAGGCCAATACTACTCTGTAAACGAAAGCTCATCCAAATCTATTCGAGGAGATATGAGAAAAAAAAAATGTTTTTCCAGGTTTTTTTTTGGTGAAGAATGTACGTACCGCAGTAATTATTTTTTGACATTCAGAATTGATTTACATTAATAATACTTACAGTTGTCTACTTGACATTAAACAATGAAGTTCTAACATTGATAATATTACATTATTCGTTTACATCGTACGATCAGCCCCCCTAGACAAGCATTGGCATTGTAGAATAGATAGCGCAAACGAATCGATTGTCAAATGTATGGAGATGTTAAATTGTTTTGCGAAAGCTTATGTCAATTCCCTTAAACAGTAAGTCAATTAACTTAATACCGTCTTGGTGCCTAGCCTATCCTAAAAACCAAACTAAGCACATAATGTGGGCACAACTGCTAATTGTTCTGCGACCTGTGAACAAGTTCATCATTTTCATTTTGTACTTCTATTTCCTTCTTTATTTTTATTTTTTGTTATTATTTCACCGTGGCATTTGGGTTTTTGTACGTTTTTTGTTAATTGTTTTTTAATCATTGTTTCTTTTTTTAGTGTTGTGTAAGTTATGTATGTGTGTGTGAGAATGTACCAAATAAATGTATTATTTATCTATCTACATGAGCAGCAATACTTTCTTATGCACTCTATTCCACGATTGTCCTGATGTAGCAGTGGTACATTTTCGACGAAACATGTCTACTCTTTATGTGTGCTCGTATGAGTTGGATATTACTGGAAGGCATAGTAAATGCTGACAGATCGTTAAGATCTTCGTTATATTGTTGGATAAGAAATAATCCACTGCTGCGTACATGTCCACTGTAATTACTAGGCGCAAGTTTTATTTGGTAGGTGCCTACAGCGAAAAGGGTCAATTCTTCAGCGGTCAATATCGGAAATAATTATATTAAAATAATAGTTTTAACTAAAATCGTCCCGAAAATCTTAAAAACAAAACTTAAAAAAAACCATGGGACCGATTTTTTTTTAAATTATTTTTATAATTATTTGTTAATGCAAGTAATCATTTGGAAGTACTCCCATCCGTCTGGGCAAAATATGGCCCAGAACCGGTCAATGTCCTTTATTGAATAATATTATTTATTGAATATTGTTATGTTTCTAATTTGATAATGGCGACTTTTCATTATTAACATAGATTGAACGGTAAATAAAGACACTAAAATCATAAAAAAAATACTTTCAAGAGTACTTTCCAAAAATGGAAATAAAAACGTTCCATAGAAGTACAGAGAACAACAAAACAGCCATCGACAAATAATTTTTAAAATAGATTTTTTACTCTGTGTTTGTTATTTAAAAACCCTTTTGCTTCGGTGTAAAAATACTAAAATAGCTGAATTTTGAATTCTGAAGACCGGTACTTCTAAACAGATCGTATCAATCATTTTCTGTAAAGCAATTCAAGTGTTGTTTCATGACGTGAATAACGGTAAAAGTTTTCCTCTACGTACTAAAGTATACTTAAAGTACTCCGCTCAATTCTAACACCTCACCGATCCTTCATGAAATTGTATTATGAAGGTTTTAAGGAAATAAAATAGATCTATACTAATATTATAACGCTGAAGAGTTAATTTTTTGTTTGGTTATTTGTGTGGTAAGTTGAACGCACTTATATCAGGAACTATATATCAATTATAACTATCAACTTTATTTTTGTGTTGGACAACCCTAATAAGCTAAAAATTATCACGCTAAAACCTACGGCACCTGAGCAGTAACCAAAGATGCGGGTAAAAACGCGGGGGACAGCTAGTAACTGATAAATGTTTCATGGCCCTTATAATAATACAAATGTTTATTTAGTATGTAAGTCATATTACAATAATCTTTACAAAATATATTCAGAAAAATTACATATTTGCCAGAACTAGATTATAGCGGATGATCAAACAAATATACATCCTTTTCATAAATAAAATAAATATTGCTTTTACAATAATTTATGCTCAGATGGAAGTATAGTTATTTTCCTTGTTGATTTTAAAAATTCAATTTTCATTCAAGCTATATTATTATACAAATAAGTATTTTTTTTGGTGAGTGGGAAATCGTCAAATGACTTCTCTCGACCTGGGCGGGGCGGGAGGTCGTGTCTGACTTTTACTGACTAAAACCCACTCATGTTCCTTCGGTTGCCCTTTATGTTCCGGGGCCATGGCCAAATGCAATAATTTCGCAGATTCAAGAGGGATCGTTGCGATGAAAATAGGGATCTTTATAAAGCTGCAAGAAATCGATGTAATCAGATGATACGTAACGCCAAACGCCGCCACATTCTCGAAAACATTTCAACTTCTTCCCCTGCCGATATCTGGAAATTCCTCGGAACTCTGGGTATCGGCAGGTCACGTCAAATTGATTTTCCCAAGACGATTGATCTGGATGACATTAACCGTCATTTTACAACTACGTCTCATTTGGATACCCAAGTGTTGTCTCAGACGGTGAATTTCATCCACGGTCTGCCTAGGCCCATCATTGAGCCATTTCAATTTTTTCCAGTAGCCTTGGATGAAATCAAAAGAATTATCTTATCTATAGGATCCAAGGCTGTTGGCCATGACGGTATTAGTCGTCATATGGTCACCTTGATTCTCGACTCGCTCCTTCCACCTATTGCCCACATTATTAACTTTTCTCTAGATTCCGGACAATTCCCTTCCCAGTGGAGGATGGCCTTTGTCCGCCCACTTCCTAAAATTTCCAACCCTTCTCTCCTTAATCACTTTCGCCTAATTTCCATTCTCCCGTTCCTTCTAAAGTGCTCGAGGCCTGTGTACACAAACAATTCTCAGGGTTTGTTTTCCGACACAACCTTGTAAGCTCATTTCAGTCGGGGTTCAGGCCTGGGCATAGTACAGCTTCAGCTCTCCTTAAAGTGACTGGTGACATAAGAGTAGCAATGAGTGATACCAAGGTTACTGTGTTGGTACTTATCGATTTCTCCAATGCGTTTAATGCTGTCAGTCACGACATTCTTTTAGCTATCCTTTCACATCTAATGGTTTCATCTGAGGCATTGGAATGGTTCTCTTCTTATCTTCGGGGGCGTCGGCAATTAGTTCGCGCTGATGAGAACTCGTCGAGTTGGCGTGAGCTGGATGCTGGTGTCCCACAAGGCGGTATTCTTTCTCCTTTGTTATTCTCCAACTTCATTAACTTTATAACTCACTGTCTTCGGTGTTCGTATCATCTTTATGCCGATGATTTGCAGCTTTACACATCGACGCGGGTGGAAAGTTTGTCTGACGCTATAGAAGATGTAAACCAGGACTTGGCAGCTATTAAGGAATGGTCTGATAGATTTGGGGTGTACGTGAACCCCTCAAAGTGTCAGGCTATTGTAATTGGAAGCTCTCGCATGATGGCCAGAGTGTCGGTTAGCTCTCTCCCTCCTAATATATTTGACGGATCCGTCATTCCCATCAGCCAAAGTGTTAAAGATCTTGGTTTACATCTCGACTCCACACTTGGCTGGCAAAGTCATGTTTCCAGTGTTAGCCAAAGAGTCAACGGTACTTTGCGATCCCTATATCGTCTGAAGAACTTTTTGCCTGTTAAGACGAAAACTATGCTTGTGCAGACCTTAATCTTCCCTGTTATCGACTATGGTGATGTGTGTTACTTTGATCTGAATGCAGTCCTTTTGGATAAGCTGGATAGGACACTAAACAACTGTATTAGGTTTATATTCAACCTAAGGAAATACGACCATGTATCGAGTTTTAGGGCTGATCTCAAATGGTTGCCCATTCGTCAAAGGAGAAGTTTGCGTGCTTTGACAATGCTTTACTTCTTGCTCAACTCTCCTTCTTCGCCTTCTTATCTTATGTCTCACTTCCAATATCTTTGTTCTTCCCATGCTAGAAATCTGCGCTCTTCCAAAAATCTCCTCCTGCTTTGCCCTACCCATACTTCTGATTTTGTTCATTCTTCTTTTTACATTCAGGCCATTCTTCTCTGGAATGCGCTTCCTCTTGATATTAGGACGGCGACCAGTCGATATGCATTTAAGCGGAAATTGAAGATTCATTTACAGCATTAACTATTAAGCAGAGTTCTTTCATAATTTACTTTCACTTATATATAAATATATATTATAGATATATGTATTTATTTACTTATGTATGTAGTTATTATGTATATTATTATGTATTTTATTATGTATTTTATTTTTGTTATCTATTATACTTCTATCTTTTTAGTTTTACCACCATAAATGCACCTACTATGCTATCTCTTCACCACCCTAGGTTGACTGGGAGAGAATGCCTTTGGCATTAAGTCCGCCTGTGTACCGTTGTGCATAAAGTGTAAATAAATAAATAAATAAATAAAGTAAAATGTTTCATACTCCATTTTTTTCAACATTTCATATTAGTTAGCTGGTAGGTTTTATAAATACTTATAACAAAATCGTAACGAAGCTTAAACTGTATGTTGAATATTTAAAAGAGCAATTTTAACATTATCTACCACCGATGCCAAAAATATAGTTTAAAGTTTTTATCTGTTTATTTGTATGTTAGTCAGAGATAAATTTTAAAAAGTACTGCATAGATTGGATCCTTATATTAATATTACCAAAAGGTCAGGTAAACACATGGGTTAATTTTATTATAATCACGCTATCACCTTAGTGGGACGAACAAAACAGTGATGCAGGCTTTGATGCAGGCATAATATTTCTACTGCTTTATGGCGTCCACGCGGACGACATCGCGGGCAGTAGCTAGTTTCTTTTCTATAAAAAATAAACTATATTCTATACAAATAGAAGTTTTGTCCCAATTCCCACAGTTTGGCTTGCAAATCCGGCTGTACTTACGTCGAGGCGATTTATAATGAGGTAACCTTAAGTGTCAACTGGTAACACGAACTCGAATGGTATTTTACCTAGATAACTATGATTATTTATTTAAACTTCTCTGTTGTCCTTTGTTTTGTAATATTTTATTTTTTTGGTGTCCAGGTAAACTCTGTAATTTTACAATTGCAATTATTAACTTTTCTATTTTTTTTATTGTCAGTTTCGCGTAATACAGACACTTATTGCATTTAAAACTATAGACTCCTTACTGGAAAGCCCTTAAAACTAAGGTCATATTTTGTAAAAGTTCTTATACCATTTGAATTGAACCTCATTGGATCTTCTTTGATTTATTTTTTAATAACGGTAGCTGGCGCTTTCGTCGAAAAAAATTGAAAAGCCATTTCTGATTCTTTTTTTTTTTTTTAATAAATAGCGGCCGTCACCAATTTTTTGGACATAGCTGCCAGTTTAACGTAATTTTAAAGATGAGAAAACTCTTTCGTGATGTTTATTAAATTACTGAAACCTATTTGATTATTAACCTACTAATATTATAAATGTCAAAGTTTGAGTGGATGTTCATGTAAAAACTAATGAACGTATATTTTGTTGTAACTTTAGAGTAACATTATACATATAATACGTCAGGAAACCGAGTAGGACACATAACACCGCGCTATGTTCCAGGGAAGGGAAGCAGTAACCAAAATATAAAATAAATATTGGTAAATTAAGGTAAAACGTAAAACATATGTATTTTTAATATATTTCTATTCTCAATTTAGTCACAATTCAGAATTAGCCACAGGGTAATAGTTTAAGGTATGCGTGACCGTAACTGTTGGCAATAATTTAACTTTAATGACCTTTGTGTTGGAATGTCATGATGCCCAATGGTTAAAGCGTCCATCTCTCATCTGAAGGGTTTATGGGTTCGAATCCGGGCAAGTGCTGATGTGACTTTTTCAATTCATATGTTTCTAGGTTTATCTTGGATAACACTGACATCCCGTGCCGTGGAATATTTCTAATAAGTCAACAACAATTAAATATTTATTTTGCCTGTAATCTTGAAAAAAAAAGTCAGTCTGACAAATATTTATTTCATTTTAACATCTCAACTTAAACTTTCTAATATATATTACATTCTTGGGTGACTTTATTGAAATTGTGTGATAAAATAATCAACATCTATGAAGCTTTTTTCGGCTGATCCACTTTCTTTATTATGCCTGGGCCTTCTTTCTTATTTCATATCTTGATATAAAAAACGGGACCCTTTTTTTTTTTTTTTTTTTTGGTGAGTGGGAAATCATCCAATGACTGCTCCCGTCCTGGGTGCGACGGGAGGGCGTGTCAGACTCTTACTGACTAAAACCCACTCATGTTCCTTCGATTGCCCTTTATGTTCCAGGGTCACGGTGACTACTATACACATTCCGCAACCCCGGCAGTCGTTGGCCCTGTTAGGCCCCTTCCTGTGCTGACTACTTCTCTTTGAGGCGCGCGTGGAACACTAACGCGCCGTCGACGCGGTCCTGGTCCTAGCCGGGCGGCGAGCTACCCATCGCTCGCCATCCGCAGAACCGCGCCTACGGTGGCCGGTAGTCGTCTTGCGACTCTCGACGTCTTCGCCTGGGTCTTTGTCCGGGGCGAGAGGCTCGTCGTTGCCTCTCGCGCGCCGCCGCTTCCTTCACTAGCATAACTGCTTCGCAGAAGGAGGCGACGGCATCCCATTCCGTCTCGCCCCGCAGCATAGCCTGAACCAGCGCTGGGCGCGAGAGGTCACCGCCGCCGATCGCCTCTACGAGGACACGTCTATGGTCCGCCCATGCGGGGCACACCTCCACCGTGTGCTCGACCGTGTCCTCCAGGCGACCGTTGCTGCAGTGGTGGCACCCAGGCGTCGCTTCCGCCTGAATCCGACACAGGAACCTCCCGAACTGACCATGTCCGGTGAGGACCTGTGTCAGGCGAAACGTGAGAGCGCCGTGGCGCCTCTCCAGCCACTCCTCAAAGAGGGGTCTTACCGCCGCTATCACGGCGTGCCCAACGGGACCCTAATAGGAAGACTTTGTTGTCAGTCTTTTTGTCTGTCCGACTGCTTGTCTGACTGTCTGTCAAGACCCTTTACTTTGAAAATGCGTGGAGGAGGTATCGAGTTCAAAATATAATCATTTACCGTCTGCATCCTCTGAAGCAGTGAAAAACCAAACTTTTTAGTTAACGAAAAAAAGATACAGCCATTTACAAAAATAAACGTATATTTTGACACTATCAACGAAATCAAAATTCATAGGGTACTTGATGTTGACCTAGAACTATGAAATTTGGCACGAGGCAATGTCATATATCACCACTAAAGGAAAAAACCTGAAAAACGTTTAGTAGTTAGATAAAAAAAAAATATATTGCTTCAAGATTTCTATATTGACAAGATTAAACTTTAATCTAACTTCCAAGATTTTTGTAAATAGTTACAGGTGATGCTAGAAAAGACGTGTTAATAAAGAATACAAATTTTTCTGCATGTTATATGTGTATACGAGTATATGCAGTTCGGCTGATATTGCATAAGTTTACTCGAAAAGTGGTAGATATTTTTCCAATATAAATCTTGATTAAAGTACGTAGATACTATTAGTTCTTCAATAACTATATTGTATCTTCAACTAACAACTAAATATTTACAAACTAAAATACTAAAATAAAAAAAAATAAAAACACTACAATTAAAATATAATGGCATCAAAAAATTCCTCCGCATCGCTGTCAACCGGTAAAGTACCCAATAGGTTTGCAGCATTGCCACGTTGGATGGCAATGCTAAGCCTCTGACCAAAATAAAAGCCAGCCTTTGGGTCACGGGAAGTGTCTACCAGCCTTTTCGACAGCTCTTTAAATAAAAGGTGGGCACTCGGACCCACGGCCCGAGGGTTTCAACCCCAAACGGCTCGAAAATATAGTTACCCGTAAGGTTACTATACTTCCGCCGCTTGAGGTTTTCCGCAGCCGAGGCGGAAGCACCGGCACAGCACACAATCTTCAATTCATTCAAACCTTCGAACAAACGTGATTTAAGACATAATAGAAAGACAATGGCAGCCCGACAGCTGGCTGTCGATTGGTCGTTGAAAGGTTAAATGTCCTTTAAGTCCTTTAATACATCAACAGTGTTCTAGAAAAAACCTGAAACGAGAGCTAGACATTAAGTGAAACCTTCCACTTGTATATCTAGCCTGTATTGTTTAAATGGTATTGTTTAGCTTAGTCTCAGCCTTAAAAAAATCAAGCAAAGCTAAGGCTAGCTCATCCTTTTCCCAAGATCCCTCTGCTGTTGCTTTTCGGTAGATGTCAAATTTGTTCCACCATCTTCGTCTTAATTAATGTTTCTGACCAAAAGTTTTGCACTAAAAAACTTTTGGTACTAAATATCTAAATAAATAAATATCTTGGGACAAGCCACACGGTCATCTGATCCTAAGCTAAGCAGAGCTTGTGTTATGGTAACCAGACAACTGATATTCATACTTATATTTATAAACACATACAAATTATAAATAAATTACACACAGACACAGAACAAACAATCGTGCTCACCACTCAAAGTTTGTCCTTGGTGGGAATCGAACCCACGATCTCCGGCTTAGCAGTCAGGGTCACTAACCTCTAGACCAATAGGCCCGTCAAATACTAGTACTTAGTACAATTAAATTCATCCAAATAAAAGTTTTACACTGTAACAATCTAACGCGAATAAGATCACGTAAGTGTCCCTTTATATGGGTATTGCATGGGTTGTTAAATCACGACGGCTTAACTCCGAGTTTTCCCTCTTTCTTTCCAACTGTCCCTTAGGACACGAGATAAACAATGTACTGAAATCCTTTCTAAAGCCTGTAGCGGTATCTGATGACTTATTTCGTCTCTTTTATAAGTTAAAAAGTGTCTTACGTATTCTAAGTTCATGTCATACTATTGTCAAATTAAATTGTACGAACTTATCTTAGTATTTTTGATGTCTTCAATTAACATAATATACTCCACGCAGTGCTCTTATTTTCATTTTTGCAAATAATGTTATTTATACAAAAATCCATTTCAAATAGAAATCAAATTATATAGAATATAACCAACCGCTGCGTCGACACAATGCGTGTGGAATTTGGGTGAAACTTTTGACATCAAATCTCTAACGAGCGCAAAAAAGTCGAAAATGGCAGATTTTGTGGGTAGGTAATGTGACAAATGTGAAATGGAGTCACAGACGAATCCCTCTGGAACGGGAATTCCCGATAAAAAAGCTCCATTGTCCTGCCCTCTTTATGATTGATGCAGTTTTCGCGTGTCGCCGACATCGCTCCCGCTCGCGAACGCTCGGCACGTTTGTCTGACAACATAACACAAGTGTGTGCACTGTGCACAATCACTACAGTTTCGGTCTCTAGATGTTTCCACGAACTTAAATGTCACTGAGGTTTGTGAATGTTAGTCGTAAACAACTTTGTTACCTACTATCGCTTTTAGACGCACACTAAATTAGTGTATTATGTGACGTGGATTTATTGCTGTTAGTCTTATTAACTTTATTAGATATTAGAAGCGCACAAACTTATTCTACGAAAACTAGAGTAAATATACAGACTTAGTAATTGCAAAAATAACGAACAATTTCGTCTTTTTTTCATAAGTACTATTGAATATGATGCTAAATAATAAAGCTGAAGCAGTACTCCAACAGAGGGTCGGCAACAGAACGTAAGCCGGGTCTCAACAATTGCTGCTTTTGAACTCATTAAGAGAGGATTAACGTTGACTTTGAGCGATCGCATCTATTTGAGAACGGTGACGATCAGATAGAACAACGCGCTAATCAATTACTATTCGTTCAGATTCCTTTAACACCATTTAATTAATAATGGTAACCCCGACTTAAATACTAATTTATTCCCCAGAGACTTCTGCGAAAATATAAAGGTACAAAAGCAGAACGGATGTTTTCACGCTGTTTGCTTTTTTAACGTACCAGTTTTAAAGTTTCTGGGAACAAAAGATGTTGAAAACAAACATAGCGAAGCGACACCCCAGCGCACGCACTGGCTTGCGTCTCAGTAGCAATCACAAGATAAACAAATAGGGAGAGAAACTGTATTCGAAGGGATACCCTGTATGCTTGCAACTTAAAAAGCGGCTACAAAGTCGTATCTTCGAAGTTAGATTCTATCTGAAGCACTGGGGAATAGGCTAGGTACGCGAGGCTCCAGCCAGTGTCAATATTGAATCAGCACGGTTCGTGTTTGTGAGAGGAATAAATTGCGGCCAGCCACCGGAAACTGTTCGCGTCAGACGAATAATTTTCTTATCTATCTTTTTTTATCTTACTTTCTTCCCCAAATAATTTGAAAGGGATCGCGGTGGCGCGTTATTTTTAATTTCTGTCATCCTTATTTAGTGTCGCGGCTTTCACGAATTTTTATTTTCCGCAATTTTCTGCTCATGGGTATGAATAACATAAATGAAATATTAGCTTGGGTTTCAGAATATTTGTGCCTACGATAAGTTCAGTCGTGCACGTCCCGATAATTAAATCTTAGTTATCAAACCTGAACGTGGACGTGACGAGGTATTTGTAAATTACATTCCATTCCATTACCAATTTGTAGACAAAACGAGCTTCCACTTTGCAAACATAAATAGTGAATGCACTTTATTCTTTGTGAGCTGAATGCGTTATTGCATGACAATATTATTGGGGCAGTGTAAGAGCACTTGCGAAAGGAAATTGAAGGCAATTCAACAATCTCGAGAACGTAGTGCCTGATAATATACTTTACTGGCTCTTTGAAGTGTCCTCAGAATGCCGTGTATTCCCTTGCATGTACAAGTTATGTGACTCTTACTTTTATGTAAAAACCCGTTTCATTGAAAAGGGCGAGGAGATTGGCGTCGTTGAGTGAATATGAATAATATATACTTTCCTTTAAATTTATTCGGCCGGTCAAGACGCTCGTACGGGGTAGCTATTGGGTAAACATTCATATCTTTGCCTGTGATGAAAGGCACTTTTGTTATCCTTCGTAATTTCCAATAACTCTTAGGTATGTAAGACGACATTGATCGATGAATGTAAATACATTTACTTACAATAATATAGCTCTTCTGTTCCAAAAACTATCATTTAGGTTCATCACTTGACTGAGTTAAAAAGAAATTAGATATGATTGATCTCAGATTACAGAACAAAATTAGAAACTCAGATTATATCTACAGTCTAGATATCTAGAAGTTAGATATCTATAACTTAGTACTTCTACTTATTTGTCATTAAGTATCTGAGCTCTTATTTCAAATTCAATATCTTTTTAACATTAAACCTGAAATTGGATAATGTGATTCTTAATCCAGGCAAAGATATTATAACTTTTCAAAGCAACCCTGAGAACAAAAAGGTCAGACGAAAGAACAAAGACTTAAAGAGCAAATCTAAAAAAAGTGGCTTAATCGATGAAGAAAAAGAAATTAAAACGCGTTTTATTGTTCTGCGTATATTCGTATAGCGTAATAAAGGCTAAACGATCGCTGGGTATATCACTTCCAGGGCATTTGATCCGGTATAGCGCCATAAACGGGGAGGTTTGTCCCTCCCGCCTCTTCCAACGGCCACTAACCGACAGATAATACACTATAAACAATTTGTTATTGTATTCGGGCACATACATACATCGATAAAATTATTCACAAATGGAACTTTCCCACCGAATATTACAGAGGTTTTTGTATATCCTGCAAATTGCGGCCTTCGTTTAAGATTAGGATACGGAAAGGTCTTATTTATGTCGACTTGTAAGATTTTTTCAGTGTTGGTAGGCTTTTATTATATCTTTAATGGGTTTTTTACATTGGTGAATCAATCGGTTTTACATGACTACTATTTTCTATAAAGGTATTACACGATGTTCGCTTACAATATGGACAAAACATCCTGTTCTAAATGAAAATAGGTCACACAGTCGTATAAATAAGTCGTAGTCATAAAAATTGTGTTTGTTTAATGTATGATACTTATACCTGTTAAATGCAACAGTTTAGAAACTAATATTTGCCATTCAAGCAACACAAAGCAGACACATAATTATTATGTAGGTACTATGGTTTACCAATCTTTCAATACCTACCTAACTGAGGCCATACATCTAAAACTAGGCGACAATATTATAGTATATTTGTTAATAAACCACAAATCAACGACTTCACATTTTAGAATAAAAACAATATTTGCCAACTGCCTACTTTAACTTTACAAAACACCGGTCACATCTGAAGTACGAGTACCTAACATCGTTTTCACTGAGACAGTTCCAGATCTGCGAAGCAATGGTTCCTGCCATAGTTTCCGCGACAGCACATTATGGTCACCCCGGAGACGCCTGAGCACCGCTTTAATGTCGTCTGCATATCGTAATATGTAACAGACTTGTATGTATTATACGATACGACGCTCATATAGACAGACATTGTACGTTAACAAAAGAGGTAAATATGCGAATGCAGTTTTTAATCAATTTTGTGTGAGTGTTAAATTCGTCTGATAACATTTTGTGTCCAGGCCAATTGTAGTATCTTGTCTTTAGGCCCAAATTGCAATATGTAAAGAAAATGGCCGGGGCCACGCATTGGAACAATTGCTACCTAGACCTCATCCTCTCTCCTAATTATGCTGTGACCAACAGCTACTAATATTTATATAACATAATACAATTTGCCGTTTGGATAAGGCAAGACTGAATATGATTTGCATGGATACTTATGTAACTTTTGCAATATACGTATAATATAAGTAATAACAGACAAACACAAATAGGACGAAAAATAGAATATCTTGGAAATCCATCTTAGATAGCTAGACTATTTACGCAATAAAACAAATAATTTTCTTGGATCTCAATAATAATGTGGGCCACATATATTTTCCGATGGTAACACAAATCAATCGGATTAGCAACATTATTGCGACATTTGTACGTACCTCGCAGAAAAACAAAGATTATTTACTCTTCTAATATTAGTCTGAACGTCTCCCAGTCTTGTTTTTATTATATTAATAAAAGTACCTACTTATATTACACCACGTTTGTAAGTACATCTGTTACGTTGCGGAATGTTTATAGTGGTTACCGTGACCCTGGAACATAAAGGGCAATCGAAGGAACATGAGTGGGTTTTAGCCAGTCATTGGAAGCAGTCATTGGATGATTTCCCACTCACCAAAAAAAAAGTAGGTACATCTGTTACCAACTGTGGATAAAACATCCAGTATTTTGGAAACAAAGAAACAGGGATATTTTACAGAAAGGTTTTCCATTCATCATTTGACACAAAGCAAGGGACGTCGCGATTGGATCCCTACGGTACAACTTTTAATTAAATAGAAACGCTCTTACTCGCACTTGGAAATTTGTAAAGTCTTCAAGATAACATTGTCTAAGTGGAAAATGGCCACGATGAATTAACTACTCCGTAGAACGTGCGATGGCAAATCAGTTGTACCTATAGAATGGAGCACGCACAATGGCCCAATTATGAGGCTAAGTGCGGACAAGCCCAGCGAAACTAAACTAAACCTATAGAATGGAGTTATGGGAACGGGACATCTCGCCCACAAAAAATTAGGCCCTCGGTCTAAATGTCCACTTTTTAAATTGTGCATAGGTAGATTCGCTCGGATCAGTTTAGATAAAAATAAAGGGATACTTCGGCAAATTCGAATTTTTATTGCAAGTAAATCCGTACTAATATTATAAATGTGAAAGTAACTCTGTCTTTCTGTCTCTTCTTCACGCCTAAACCGCTGAACCGATTTGAATGATATTTGGTACAGTCTGGAACCCGAGAAAGGACATAGGATAGTTTTCATCTCGGAAATCCCCTAGGAACGGGAAATATTATTCCACGCGGAGTCGCGGGCAAAAGCTAGTATCAGATAAATCTGTAAATCATAAAATTAAATGACAATTATTTAAACAGCTCATTACTTTAGAGACGAATCTATCCATGCTCATTTTAAAAAGTGGACATTTGGCCTGTAGGCAAAATTTTTCGCAGGCGAGACGTCCCATAACCTACGGAAAGTGCTTAGACTGCCAAAAACCTGTTATTTTTAATAAACTTTAAAATGTGACAAAATCTATGAAAAGGAGATGGAAAACGGTGGGTCCAAATGTAATAAGTTGAGATATGATCTAAAAAAATAGTCATTTTTTTTTATCTAAGAATATGAAAAATCTCTTCAATTTTCTTTCTGGGAGCGGAGAAATATGAGAAAGATAGTTTTCGTAAGATTATCGGTTCAGTAATAGATTAGTTACGAAAATAAAACTTTTGAACTAAACAATTAGCTCAAAGTAATTAAATGCACTATATATACTTATATGCAATATAGTGCATATAATTACAGTAACATTAATAAGTAAAAAATATCAATTAATTACTGAAAAACCAATATTAATGATTATTGATGTCATATCGATTCAAACCTCTCTTATATTTGTAGTCTATGCCACTGACATGACAACTGACTGACATTGACATTAGTCAGTATCGTTTCGTGTTTTCCGATGCGTTTTGAGTGTTTTCCGGCTCTGACGGACCAGGTCTCTTCACAAGGAGAAGAAGATACCTTTGTTAGTTTAGGAATTATAGGAACCTAACTTGAGAAACGCAGATAATGCTAAATAGTTTTGTAACAAGAAAAGCATAAACGATTTCCAGGCGAAGTATCTGTATCGGAGATAAGCTGCGTCGCCAATGAACCCTGACGGCGATGAGTCTTGTCGGCAAAGCGTCCTGTCGGTGAAGAGTCCTGTCGGGGAAGAGTCCCGTCGGTAAAGAGTCCTGTCGGCGTATAGTCCCGTCGGCGAAGTGTCCTGTCGGCGTAAAGTCCGTCGGAGTAAAATCTTGTCGGCGTAAAGTCCTGTCGGAGTAAAGTCTTGTCGGCGTACAGTCTGTCGGCGTAGTGGCCGTCGGCGTAAAGTCTGACACTCCAGTCATATTGCATATATTTTTGTTATGTATCTTTCTTCGTTTGTGATTGTAAAATAAACATGGTCGTGGCAGAATTGTGGTGTGTTTTCCGCAAATGCCATTAATAAAGAGTTGAAGTTGAGTGTTTTCCGATTATTCATCATTTTTCACGACCACCGCTTTGTATTTTACGAATTCTGACCCTGCCTACCTTGTACGACCTTTGCTTTCACCTTGGACACCGAAGATCGCTCATTCATACGTTTGACTTGGAATTGTTGTTTTGGATTTTACCGTCGCTTGTTGATTGGATATTATTCAAACTATGGATCGCAGTGTGATGAATAGTGGGATATCCACTAGACACTGCAATACACTGGTCACTCGTCACTCCAATACTATATTACATGATTTTTATGTCCTATGTCCTTAACTGTTACCCACGTATCGCTTGAAGTCGTTGACGTTCACTCATATGATTTTTCAAACATTTTCTAGTACATATAATATTTATTAGTGCAAAAGAACACATTTAACACTTCAGGAATCAGCTGTTAGTTAAAGATTGTAACATAACCTCACTTTCACTTAATCTCTTATATCTCTGTTCTCAGAACGACAAAATCAGCAGAATTTTCAGTGAAAGGTTTACAAGCAATTACAACATATAAGCAAATTATTGACACTACTTTCATCCTCTTACACCTGGACCCAAGATTGTATGTAATCGTTTCAGTCTCCTTTACATCTGTTTTATTATTTAGTTTTTTAATATTCAGTTTTTATTGAAGCTGTTTTATTTTATAATTTAATTTAGAAGATGATAAAAGAAAATCATGAGTTAATCGGTCAGAAGTGAAAAGCTTTTCACAAATCAAGAATAGTTTATCTAAAGTTAGAGGAGGATTTTACCTATACACGAAAATTAGTGTCAGGTATGATTTTTTTCCCATTTCATCTCGTTAGCCAGAATCAACGATGGTCACTAAGGAAAAGATTCAGCTATCTTAGATCTCGCAATAAAATAAATCAAAAGCGAACAGTGGAGAGTAAGTCTAGCAAGAGACAGAACAAAAAAAAAACAGTTTTGTGTACAATTCAGTTCCGTTACTGTGGATCTGCTCGTCGAGGTACCTCGTACTTGAATTGAGTACTGGAATACGATATTAAACACCACCTTAGATAAACTGTACACATTTTGCGTATCCATTTTTCCTTTAAAATATCAAAGGAGTTCGAAATAAATTAAAACCGTTTAAGATCGCTTCTAGTAACAGCGTATTGGATCTAAGCTTGTAGCAGCACAGATATAATAACCGCATGTTTTAAAAAAACACATGTGCAATTTAAAATTTAAATCATGTTTTAATTTTTATATTTTTTACCTTAATTTACTATTAGTATTTTGACTTTTGACATTGCTTATAACTTATATTCTTCTTGGGCCATTAACAACGTAATAATTTGTGATTTTGATCGTACAATTTAGGCGGAAACAGTAAGTCCGCCTTTGTGACTTTGTGTATCAAGTAAGTATAAAGACAATATTAACCACCACACGATATGATCACACTAAATTGTACATCTACACTATGGCAAATAAATCTTTTATTATTATTTTCGACTCAAAAAAATGTTACCATATAAAATACACACGGAACATTAACTCCATTGAAACTGAGTACTTTATAAACCAAGACAAGGTTCAACAAACAGAAATTATCAGAGACTTAGGAGTACTCTTTGATAGGAAAGTAAGCTTTGTACCCCACATCGAAAGCATAATTAAGAGAGCTTCCAAAATGGTAGGATTTATAATTCGCAACACTAAAGATTTTCGCAAAGCTAGCACCAAGATAATGTTGTACAACAGTCTCGCGCGTAGTATTTTGGAGTACTGTAGCGTTGTATGGAGGCCTCACTTTGCCACCCATATTCTGAGGATTGAACGTGTGCAAAAACGCTTTATGTGGCATCTAGCTTTTTGTGAGGGGAAACACAAATCATCATTACCCTCATACAATTCTCGGCTGCAACATTACAGAATCCAACCCCTATCCGCACGCGGAGATGTTACTGATGGTTGTCTATTGTTTGCCCGAAGATTATATGCCATAATCATCATTTTCCCGAATTTCATTTACCCGAATTTCATTTGCCCGAATGTTTCATTTGCCCTAAAAGACATATGACATACTTTTAATTGCCCGAATTTTAGATACCATAATATACGAATGCCATAAGTATTGTTTGCCCTATTTTTATGTGCCATAATAATTATTAGACATAATATTTAAATGTCATAATATTTAAATGGCATAACAAGTATTAGACAAATATTTAAGCCCCGTAATGGTTTTTTTTTCTGTGCATGGTTGATGGTGGGCTAGGTCGACGGAGCCCCGCTTCGCGGGGCTCCTACTTCTGTGTGGTTTATAAAAAAATAACCACGAAGGGGATGGCGGGGTCTATTCGCTCGCTTCGCTCGCTCACACGACCCCGCCATCCCCTTCTAACCTAACCTGTCCGAGTCGGGGTGCCCTAAAGTCCCAATTGCATCCAATTTCTCTTGATATAAACAACCGTTATACACCCAATGTCGATGGCAAATTATGTTATGGCATATCATAATTATGGCATGTGATAATTAGGACATGTGATAATTATGGCTTACAATGATTATGGCAAATGATGTTATGGCAAGTGACTTTATGGGAAACAATGATTCTGGCACGTGACTAATATGGCAAATGAGAGTAGGGCAAATGAGTATTATGTCATATGATATTATGGCTGTTGACTATTATGGCAAATGAAATTAGGGCAAATAAAATTCGGGTAAACGGCGGTATACCGTTACTGATCTTTTGTTTTTATTTAAACTGTTGCGGAACAAAATTGACTGCCCCGACTTACTTAGCCTAATTAGATTTCGTGCGCCTGCTAGATATCATAGGAAAAGCATAACGCCCCTGTGCCCGCCATATCGAAGGTCTGTACTTGGTTCAAACTCACCAATTTCTAGGTTATGCAAGATCCTCAATGGCTATAGTGACCTATTAGATATACACCACGCCAGTGTAAGTGCAGTTTATAGAGTCATTTTAAGAAGCTACTGTACGACGACACTCTTATAGGGATATTGCTGTTTACATTTCGATGTCTTTTTTTTCATCACACACAACTTTTTTTACTATTTATAAAATGTATTGTATAATTTTTATTTTTTAATCTATTGTAAAATCCATAATCTATTATTATTAATTGTATAATTTGTTTTTTTTTTTTATTTGACATTTTTTATGATAATCATTAAAAAAATGTATTTGTTAATGTCTTGTGTTGTTAACAGATTTAGATACTTATTTAAAGTTTTTGTTTTTAGTTTCTTTTTAAAATTGTTATGTAATTTATTTTAATCCTACCATTAATCTAATTTAATATTAATTATAATTTAATTTCCATTTTATATTCACATTTATTTCAATTTAATCAATTATTTAAATCTAATAATTTAATGTTTTTACCACTGTTTTTATTGTGTTAGCGGTGTTAACCTATAATTAATTGCAATTGTATCTATCTATAAATAATTATTTAGTACTGGTGTAAACAGTTGTTGGTTAACCTGAATAAAAAAAAAAAAAAAAAAATAAGACAGTGTTATTTTCTCAGGTCTCGAACTTCAATGCATTTTCGGGCCAAAGCCGAGAATATATGTATAGCGTGGAGTTTGAAGGATGTGTGTTTGTGGTGTGTCATATTGTGTACTCCCTGATATACTGCATATCTCACGGCTGTGTAGAGTCTGGCCGCAGGGTTATTATAATTAAATAAAAGTTTTATTGTATTTTTTTTACAAACAAAAACCAAGTAAATTAACCCAGCAACTTAATTCATATCTGACAATTTATTAATATTAACATTTCAGTTAACGACGCTTTTTAAAATTAATAATAAACTAGCCTTTGCCCGCGGCTTCGCCCGCGTAGATGTCGAACTTCTATCCACAATTTTAAGCCCTTTAGGAGTTGAATAAAAAAAATCCTTTCTTAGTGGCTTAGGCTTACTCTTCACAAAGAATAATTCTCCAAGTTTCGTGTCTCTAGTTAGTTATTGCTAAATATCAACTAACGCGTTGATATTAGTCAGTGAGTTTACTTCCGGGGCAGCGGTAACTATTAGAATTAATCCGTAACCCCGGCACGTGCTGACTGCTGTTTGAGGCGCGAGTGGAACAAACGGTCCTTATCGGGCGGCGAGCTACCCATCGCTCGCCATTCGCAGTCCCGCGTCTACGGTGGCTGGTAGTCGTCTTGCGACTTTCGACGTCTACGCCTGGCTCCCGTCCCGGCGCCGGGCCCGGGCCCCGGGCCGGCCCGGTGGTCCCGGGCGTGAGGCTTGATGCTGCGTCATGCGCGCCGCCGCCACCTTCTCCAGCATGACTGCTTCGCAGAAGGAGGCGACGGCTTCCCATTGAGTCACCCCCGTCGATCGCCTCTGGAAGAACACGGCGGTGGCCCACCCAAGCGGGGCATACTACCATCGTATGCTCCATCGAGTGCTCTAGGCGACCATCTTCTCAGATATCCGTTTCTGGTGAGGACCTGTTTCTGGCGATACGTGAGAGCGCCCGCTGGGGCGCCTATGTGTCTCAGCGTTATGTTAAATAGCCTATAACCTGGCCAAGAGTATGGAATACAATCGTACCAAGTTTGGTTAAATCCCTTTAGTAGTTTTTAGCCCATGCGTGCACATACAGACAGACAAAAAAATACTGATTGCATTTTTGGCATCAGTTTCGATCACCAATCATCCTACAATATTAATCCGTACTAATGTTATGAATGCGATAGTAACTCTGTCTGTCAGTCTCTTCTTCACGCCTAAACCGTAAACCGTAATCTGAACCAATTCGATATAGTCTGAGACCCGGAAATTCCCCGGGAACGGGAACTGTTATTCCACGCGGACGAAGTCGGCGGGCAATAGCTAGTTTTGAATTTATATATAATTTTGCTTCACGACCCACTCTCATAAGCATACGAAACGACACCACACATACAAATCGAATCAGGGATAGAACCACTGCAAGGGGTTAAAGTAAACAATTAATTAATTTACTAAATTAATTGATTACTTATTGTTTTTGACCAAATGACCCAATATTTATCACAAACGCATCGACAACCAAACACTTTTTACAACAGGGATAGAACCTGCACGAAGGAAAGCTGCCTGGGAGAGTCATTATTTTCACAAAAATCTTAACACCACTTTTTAGGAATCGTGACAGACGGTACAGCGCCATCTAGCAAAATTAAACGGAAACTATGGAGAAATATAAACCGTTGCGCTTTGGGTTTAATATTTTTTGAATGAAATGTCCGATTTGAGTAATTCAAAAAGTAATTAGTAGGTGTTGAAATAGACTTGAATAAAAAATTATTTATTTTGGTAAGGATGTATACAATATTTTAATTTTTGATTGATTTGATTGATTGATGTGATGATGCGATTCTTTAGATTGACATAACTTTTTTATTTATTGACCGATTAATACAAAACAAAAACTAAATGTTAATCCCAGAAAACCGCAACGCATTAGTGAAAACCGCATTCAATTAGATTAAGCCGTTTCTGAGATTAGCCTGAACAAACGTACAGACAAACAGACAAACAGACATACAGACAAACAGACAAAAATTCTAAAAATCATTGTTTTGGGTTCTATTGCGTATATAAAGTTCCCCTAATAAAGTTTTTCTTATTTATCTTCCATGTACAGACACCGACCTTTTAGAATTTTATTATATGTATAGATTATAACTGTTCTACTTTTTATCTAAAACTAAGTAACTCAGACAAATAACGCCATTAAAAAAGAAAAATTACATTTTATTAAAAAGTACGTAATATCACTTAGTATTACAGAGAACGCAAGCTGTTTATTAATATCATTTTATTTTCTACTAAAGTCCGCTCCGCTCCGCTTCTAATAATAAGTTAGAACAGAAATTGAATGAACAGCAATGGATATTTATAAGCTTTTAATCTCTAAAATAAATGTGTAAAGTTATTTTTGATCGCGAACTCAAACAAATGAAAAGTTTGCAGACACATAACTCACAAACGAATGAGGTTACTTCGTGCTGACATCGATATTATAATAGCTGCCATATGTGAGTTTTTCACTACATAAAATATCATAAATCCATCTGAAGATTTTACTACTTTGATTTTTAAGGTCTCATTGTCATTATTTATCAATCAAAATACGTCTAGATTACTTTTGTATAAAAACGCGCTTATAATACAGCCCTTATTAAAACCAGCTTTTGCCTGCGATTTTGTCCGCGTGGAATAATAGTTCCCGTTCCCAGTGGATTTAATTTTATTTAAATCTGTTCAGTGGTTTAGGCGTGAAGAAGAGACAGACAGACAGAGTTACTATCGCATTTATAATATTAGTACGGATTAAATAAAGCGTGCAGACAGTTTCTCAAGACTTTATTTCGAAAATATGAGACCGAAACATCTTAACTCCTTATTTTATTCAACCTCATTATCTTTTCAAATTACAATAAAAAGTTTCATGTATAACAAAACAACTAGAACTAAATTCTTGATTTCACTTCAAATCGTTATAAAAAGGATCGTTACGGGTAATTTCCCTAAAGGATTCTCGTTTCTTCAATTTTGAACGTAGACACAGCTATAACATACCCCGAGGTGTTTGTTACAACGAATTATGAAGGCAGACACTTATTTCGAAGGCTTATACGCATATTACATAGAAATAATTAAACAATATTCATATATTACGAAGGAGGAAAATATTTCTAAAGGAAAATGAGGTTATTTTCTGTTGTAAGTCGAAAATTCTCATGTGTAATAAAATTAACAAAGGGGTAAATAAATTGAAAATTCTCTCGAATTAATTTATTAATTCATTTGATTACGCTTACGTTGTTCCGTTTTCCAATTTATGTTGGAGACGCGTCATCGCGTTCAATTTCTTCACAATAGCAAATGTCCTTGCGGTCGTCTTGTGTCAATTTCGGGTCCTTATGTGGCTTCACTGTGATTTGAGAGTTGATTCGATCAAGACGTATTTGTGGCCTTTTTTTTGGCCTAATTCAAAGTGACTTGCTAGCTTAAAATAATCTCTGTCGCTTCTTGAAACGCGTCGGAAGTCTGACCCAGCACCAGAACAGGTACGTGCAAACACGGTATAGTGATAATCCGGTATTTGACACCATCATCAGTAGACGTACTTTTTATGAGCTGTCAAAACGCAATTCTCCAATAGACTTTGTATGCCAATACCTGCTTGTGACGTCACAAGCTAGCAACCCTATTGACTAACTATTTATTGATTTTAAAGCAATTAAAAATCCAATTTTACAGTAAATTAAAAACAAATCCGATGCTTAGGACTAATAAAAAGATAGGTTTTATAAAAAATATGTCTTAGATTTATCGGTTAATAGTGTCAAATACCGTATTACACGGCATAACAGATACAGATTCTCTTATTCACAAACTAACGTAAATTTAAGTTAAGTGCATCTTTCTCTTTCCATTTAATTAAGAAAAGGACAGAAAATAAAATATTAGTTAAGTCCTGTCAAATTTAGACACTCCATAGATAATTTAGACGCGATTTAAAAACATGGCCACTAAATATACGCCAATTTTCTTCAGGCGCTGTCTAATTTGACAGGATTAAACTAAAATTTATCTTTTGTCCTTTTCTTTAAAAAATGGAAAGAGAAAGATGCATTTAACTTAAATTTAGTTAAGTTTGTGAACATGAGAATCAGCACCAATGTCAAGACAATATTTAACGATTCTTTATTAAACCTCAGCTCCAAGAGGAGAAGGCAGTAGGTAATAGACACTTCATTCGGTTAATAATACTCGGTTAGTTGTGCGTGTCATTTGCTTCCACTTATATAGGCAAAATTCCAATATTAATCCTAATTAGTGTATCCTTAGGCAGACATTGCCTAAGCGAAGTATTTCGAATAGATCATTGTATTGTAAAAAATGTTATATACCGTGTCATTATAGCACCTTTTATACTGAACAATTATAGTACATTTTAGACTTACAGCGTTCCTACATTTGAATAGATCTTTTTAAAATGAATCTCTTATATTGTTTATTGTATGCATCGGATATTTAATAGTTTACGTGGAAGACCGTAAAGTGTAGTAAAGCTCCATATACTTCAGCTAATTTACACAAAAATCATAACGAATTGTAAATCTCACTCCATCAATTGGTGAAAACCATGTGAAAACTGATTGAAAATTCGTTAGTAAGTTTCTGAGTCTATCGCTTTCAGACAGACAAACACACAATTTTAGGAGGTACTAAAGTTTTGTATTGTTCTGTATTTTTTATTAATTTACTGTTTGTAGCCCGTTGTTTAAGCTGTAAGTTCCTTTTTAACCGACTTCTAAAAAATGGAGGAGGTTCTCAATTTGGATGTTTTTTTTTTTTATTATATAAGCATATCTCCGTCGTTTACCAACCGATTTGAACAATTCTTTTTTTGTTTGAAAGGCTAGACTTCCCAAGTGGTCCCATTGTCATCAGGTCCAGGATCTGATGATTGTATCATGCCGAAATCGAGGAAAGTCGATTTTTTTTTGCAAAAAATATCTTGTTTAATTAAATCTTTAACTGGCAATGACCACTTACCAAGTGGACTGCTTATTGAGCATTTTATAAAAAAGTGACAGTTCCAATATCCAATCCATACTGACGGTTTTGATTCGTTAAATTAATGACATTAATTTATTTAACTAACAGCAAATCATTATTACTCGCCAAAAAATAAACAACGGTACTTAGCCGTAGTGTCAATTGTGGCACGTCTCAAAACATACCTATGTCCACGATACAGACAAAAGTACGATGTAGGTACCTACTGCATACCTACATGATGGATGACCAACCTCATATCCGGGCTTACCCGAGCCGTGGTACAGCACTGCATATTGTTCTTAATTACCGTGTAAACACCATCTGTGTGCCATTCAATCAAGTAATAAATTGTAGGCACGCATTGTACTGTACGCCTCCACTTGACATCGAAATCAATGAAGGCTGGATTCATTCTTGTTTAACGAATGCGACCCAATTTGTTAAGCCTCGTTATGAAGAAAATATTTCGTAATGTAAAGTTTTATAATTTTTATGATTTCTGAAAAATTAAATGTTGTAAATGGAGGTTATGAAAACTTATTGGATATATTTTCAGTTTTGAGTGATACTTCTAAAAATAAAAATTTTAATCTAAGTATTAAAAATTGTTGTTGATATTGTGTTTTGTAGCTGTCGCTGTCGGTACTGATAATTTAGGCACATTTTTAGCTCTAATTATTGTGAAAATGCACACTCTTAGGTGCGTTGTGAAAATAATGATATTTACATTCATTTTGTGCTCCTTAACAATCCTTATCGAATTAACCAAAACAAACAATCTAAACGGTGTGACCATTCTCCAAAATTTATAATCCGCTTCCGCCTTCGGAGACACTCCTAACTTTACCTACAATAAAATTTACAATTAAGTTAAGTAATTCAATTCGCCACAAAGACAAATTGGATTAAGTTTGGTAACGAGTCGAATTCGTCTGCAGGACCTATTCCCAAATAATATCCACTTAAAATTTCCAATTCGACATTGTCTTAATAAGATGGTTACAAGTTTTCAACCTTGATTGACGAAGTCAACTAACTCGGGAAACTGGAAAATTAACTTTGATAACTAACACCCAGTATGTGCTGGAGGCACTTTCATTAGTTTCACACCAGTCACCTCTCGGTGCATTATGTTCCTCCATGGGGGAGGTTTATTGAAGCCTCTTAATTTTATTATACCTACATATTTAGTAAATAGGTAAGACATTATTTTACTTGAAGGAGTCTTTCATGATCTTGTCTTGCTCATCAGATTTTTTCTCCCGTTTTAAAGACATCCATATAGACAACTATTCGTTAGTGTTACAAGAACACGACCCTTATATACATAACCTTAAAGGTATGATCCTAATTATACCTAAAAGATTTAGGAGAGTACGACATACAAGTTAAACATATCTGTCGTTATATGCCATATCAATTGCAAATTGTCTATCTGTAAACAAATAGTTGCAACAAATATTGAAAATAGTAATCAGAAATTCAAACAGAAAGTGCGAAAAACAAACACCTGTGTGGCCAAATTTTGTATTTTCAGCTTATATGTAAAACATTCACACATACAATATACGCAATCAACGTTTTTAAACATACAATACAATTAATTTTTAGCAAGCTCGCACCCGTTGCATGGCTCGTTTGTTCTAGGTATTCATTCAACTAATATACATGTAAAAAAGTAACAAACATGAAAATATTTATGACACAGCATTATATGTGCTATGTGTGCCCATCCATCACTAGCTACGACAAATGGTTTCACTTAGTTCAACCCTAGAAATGACGGCAAGTTTAAAGTTTTTTGACATGACTCTATTGTTAACATCCAAAACTTGTAAAGCATTAAGTAATGTTAAGTACATCTTGCTCATACATACTTTGAAAAGTAATAGGTACTTTTGATAAATAAAGACATTAAAGTAAACAAAACATTTTCAATTTCTTAAACTAACAAAGCAACGTTTTTTTTTTGTCATTGTAGCGCTTTCAGCATAAAGACGCTTCACGACTTTTAAAAACCACAATTAAGTACCCCAAAGTAAACACCTCGTTTGGGAACAAAACAAGTCGTCAATATCAAAGTTGAACTATCAAAATTAATTGGAGTGTGAAACATACCATCCGCAGTAACGGAGCACGACTTACTCAAACATAAGATAACTAATCACAGGATCATGTGACCCGTGAATCAAACTTATTGGACGGAGAAATAACAACTGTAGGCACATGGGGATGGATACTTAGATCGACAAGAATCTAAAGCGATGTTAGATAAAGATTAAATCATCCGGTTGTGACCAAGACGTCATCAGGTCCCGTGAAACGCCCCACGTTATCGTCATGTCGGCTCATTACGTTGATAAGGTATTGGAACATTGTCGTCGCAGGCCGCCTATACACGACAATCTCGGCGCTTCACGACGTAAAACACGAAATCGATCGCACAACATCGCCACGTTGACGAACTGAAGACAACCTTAAGTGCATATATCCATTCCGATACCGTTCGTAATGGAAGCTTTCATCGTTCAGCCAGCGGAGATAAATGTACCGTGCTTGTGCAATTTGCTTTTGAAGTTTGCCTCGTGTGTGCGAACACGGTAATGCACTAAAGCACTCGTCTCGCCAATAATTTAACCATTTAAATTGAGTCTATCAATCGAGCACTAAAATATCCTACGTGATGCACACTTTCAGCTGCCTTGTTACATATTCATACGTACATCTGTATGCACCACAAGCAAGCTGCTGTTTCCACGCTATCCAAGGCTTCTGACTGAGTAAGTACGTCCAACTTGCTGAAATAAAGGAAGGAACAAACTACAGACAACTTCATAATACAGAACTTGGAAGCTTTTCATTTATTCACGTTTTGGCTTATATTTTCGCATATTTTTACAACTTATACCAAGTTTATAATGGAATTAATTAAATAAAAGCTACTAGTTTTAGTTATATTTACTTGTTACATAACATTACTAAACCCGCAACATTTGTCGGGGACTTTAGTGCTCACTGTGTAAGTAGTAGGTTCTAACAGTATGCAGTAAATACTAATAAACTTTAAACAACAATTTACCGCCTGGCGTTAGAGAAATACTGCTACTACTGGAATTAATTTGTTTTACGACAACTCGCCTTACATAACGATATTATATTATGAAGCGAAAATACAAATTGTAAATGCTGGAAAGAGGTTCCTATAGAGCACATCTGCGAGAAGAACTGTATGACCTTACTGTGTGCTCTTTCCGGACCCTTGTTAATTTATTGGTTACCTATATAAGTCGATAATCGCACATAATTTGACATAATAGAACATGTGTAAACTCCACATATTTACAGATACAACCTCTAGCATCTCTCTTTACCTGTTATATGGGACTAGCTTTCGCCCGCTCCTTCCTCCTTGGCTTCGAACTCGTGATTGTCGAAACTTCCATCCATTATAGTGTTAATGGTGTTAATATTTCCAAAAATTCTTTCTAAATGGATACTTATTCTTTACAAAGAACATACCCTACATTTTATATTATACTAGCTTTTTTCCACGGCTTCGCTCGCTCTAGAAATAGACAAAAAGCAGCCTACCTCATTTGCCACCCCTTTAACTATGGCCACTTAAAAAATTACGTCAATTTGTTGCTCCGTTTCGCCGTGAAAGACGGACAAACAAACACACACACTTTTCCATTTGTAATATTAAGTATATGGATAAATAATACAGTACGAGGCGACATTATCAGCTGAACACTACTAGTAAGAGGGCAACACACAGTGCCCCGTAAACGTTCGCCACGCCACCTCGATCGTGTCGACACATCCTTATTCCGGTAAAGTGGCGAAAACGATTATTAGATGCCATTTTATTCGCCGAGATCTCCAGTGTAGGTGCAATCGCGTTGCGATTCGGGCTCGGGAAATAAATTTCAAATCATGTTAGAACCCTGTGACACGGTCGGTGTTAGTTAAACGGAAAATATTTCTGTATCGCTTATGGGTGCAAAACGGGGCGGCTCATGCGATTTTATCTGCGCTTTTCCCGGACGTGGTGCTACGAATTTTAAAATTTTACTCTCTATTCCTTATCGATTTATTTGGACATGTGTAGGATAAATGTGGGATAAACCAGCTGTTCTATTGGAAGTTTGCTGAAATGCTTAAATAATGGAATTATTTGTTTTAATGTAAGCGATATTTTATGATTGTTTGTTCTGTGTCTGGGTGTAATTTATCCATAATAAGTATGTATTTATAAATTATATAAGTATGTATATCAGTTGTCTGGTTACCATAGTACAAGCTCTGCTTAGTTTGGGATCAGGTGACCGTGTGTGAGTTGTCCAGGGATATTTATTATTATTATATTTATTTTTAAAATCCCGTATTTTTAGAAACGTTTACCTACATTAAAATCTTTCTACACAAAAAAGAAGACACATACAATCATACTTCGATTAAATACCTGTAAGCTATACAAATAATTGTCCCGTGAAGGAATCGAACCCACGACATTCAGTGCATTATCTACTTAGTCAATCATCAGAAAATGCGCCACCTGTACATTAGAGTTCAATAAAGGCAGCATTATAAATAAACCACTCAAATAATACAAAAAACAACTGTTGAATTGCGTAATAGATCAGAAAACCTTTACGGACATTCCATAATATCTAGGTCAGCAGTCACACTTCAGAGAAACTTTGATACCAAACTCGGGAAAACTTTCAAACGTAGGAATTATAGATGAAGACCTACTTTATAGTTTGACTCGTTCAGTTTTGCAGCAGCCATAGTACATACTTGGTGTTATAAATCAATTATGGTAGCAAAGTAACTATTTTGTAGAGACATTTATTTATAACATTTAAGAGAAACAAACATCAAAAATCTTCATACTAACCTACTTTAAAGCTGCTTACTATTTCTAGAAACTTCAAATAGAATGTCTCATTTACACACAGACTAAAATTGAACCTAATATTAGCCTTAATTTTCGTTCTAGATTATGTTGTAGAGTAAATTAGAGCTAGCTATGTATCTCTCTAAGGAGTTTTAATACATTATATTATGGAAAAATTATTACATTATATTATGGAGTGTCGTGATGGCCTAGTGGTTAAGGCGCCCGCCTCTCATACAAGAGGTTGTGGGTTCGAATCCGGGCAAGTACCAATGTGACTTTTTCAATTCATATGTACTTTCTAAAGATTATCTTAGACATCACAGACATCGGTGAAGGAAAACATCGAGAGGAAACCTGGACTTGTAGTAAATATAAGTCCGAAATCGCCAACCCGCCCTGAGCAAGCGTGGTGATCATTCAATGCTCGTGCCTTCTCTGTATGAGAAGAGGCCTTTGCCCTGCAGTTGGACAGTAATAGGCTGGTATTATTTATTTATTTATTTTATTTATAATGAACATTATTTCAAGCGCAATATTTTGACTTGAAGCGACCCTAAATCCATCCATCATGTTTGTAAAGGTCGATTGCTTACAACACGCCTTTAAAATAAATATTTCATTCTGGCAGGTAAGGTTACAGCGGATTTTTTTCATACGTGTAAAAAAAAGGTGATAGTTCTCTTTTTAAATGACAGCAAAGAACAGTAACTGGTAAAGAAAGTGGAACCGTGAATACCGCTAAACAAATTAAATGCATTGGATACATAAGTAACGTTAAAGTTACCTAGTGTAAAGAACTTGGTAGCCTGCGATTCACATCCATAAACATAGAGGCATGCATTAGCGACACGACGCGAATGAATGCGTTAAATACCATCGAAATAGCTCGATATTTGCGCGGGCCTCATTCTCGCCCCAAGGCGGGTAGATTACGTTCATGTGATGCACACCAGGCCCTGATGCAGTTCGCGACTTACACAAAACATCCGATAGAGCGCACAGTAGACTGTAATTTAGCTCAAGTGGGGCACTCGCGGAGCTGCCTCCGTGTCCCCTGCGTCGCGACGGCAATCACCCGCCGAGTGTGTGCCCCATCGCTCCCCCAAGTCTGCCTCAAAAATAACATTAGAACCTATAAACACTTCGACAGCTACGATATAGACTATGCAGGACAAGTTTGGCAAAACGCGACGGTGGCTAATTTTTGTTGCATTTTATTTGTACGAGTAAGCTATGAGATATAGAATAGAGAACAAAGTATAAATGGTTAATGTTTTTTAAGTTATAGTTTATATAATTTGAATACTAGCTTTTGCCCGCGGCTTCGCTCGCGTTAAAAAGAGACAAAAAGTAGCCTATGTTACTCTCCATCCCTTCAACTATATCCACTTAAAAAATCACGCCAATTCGTCGCTCCGTTTTGCCGTGAAAGAAAGACAAACAGACAGACACACTTTCCCATCTATATCTATACATATAATAAAATCGTAGAAAATCCAAAACTGTACATATTGAATATTTTTTTAAAAGAATACTTCTGGCGTGATCTACAATCGATACCGAAGCCAAAAATATAGTTTTTAGAATTTTTGTCTGTTTGTCTGTTTGTCTGTATGTATGTCCGGGATAAACTCAAAAAGTACTGCATGGATTTAGTTCAAATTTTGCATGGATATTACTAAGACGTCGGGTCAAAACATAGGCTACATATTATCACGCTATCACCTACGGGGGAGGAGCTGGAGCCTTAACGCTGACGACGTCGCGGGCAGCAGCTATCTTCGGAAGTACTCAACGGATTTCAATGTTTTTGTTTTGTTGTATAGGTATTAAATATGGGCGACATTTAGGCTATAACTTATCCTGGAAACTTGAAGCCCTGGTGCATGACCGCAACAGACCAGCTAAACTATAAGAGATACAAAAATGGTATCATAGCAAGAATTACTTCACGTGATAAGCAATTTCTGTTAAGAGAATAAATTTGAAGATCTGGAAAACTTGAGGTGGAACTCCATGAGCCCAGCTAAACTATAACATATATAAGTATGACGTCTTAGCAGGAGTTGTTCAGCTGGATGAGCACTCTCTGTTGACGTATAAAAATTGAAGATCTGGAACACCTGTTGTGGACTTCCATGAGCCCAGCTACGTACACTATATCTAACATATATAAGAATGACGTCTTAGCAAGAGTTGTTTAGCCTGATTAGCACTCTCTGTTGACGTATAAAATTGAAGATCTAGAACACCTAATGTAGAACTCCAAGCACCCAACTACACCATAACACATTAAATAAGAATGACGTCTTAGCAAAAGTTGTTTGGTCTGATAGACATTTCCTGGTTTATAAGATCGAAGATTAGAAACAGCTGATGTGGAAATCAAAGCTATCGCTGATTTCAATGTATATAAAATGCCTTAAGCTGGGAGAACCTACACACGATGAAGGCGGAGAAATATGCATACAAACAGGTCGACTTACTATTTTTGAAGAACAAACAAGGACCAAACCGAGAACCTACTTTATTTGAAGTCGGTTAAAGCCATTAGTGTTATATTCCCCAGAATATAACGCACACTTTATTGAAAATCGCACCAAAATCGGCTCAGCCAAACACCCATACACACAGGTCGAACAGAGAACCTACTTTTTTGTCTCATTTCTTCATCAATTTCATGTTTTTAGTACTGAATAAACATTGACTGTTAATACTTTTGTTCGGTATTTATCTGTGTGATGAAAGCCATAGCTTTGTAAGTAATATAAATGTTAATGTAGTTGTATACCTAATTATGATGATCATGATGTAAAATGGTGATGTAAAACTAGCAGTTTTTTAGGGTTCCGTACCTCAAAAGGTAAAACGGAACCCTTTTAGGATCATTTTGTTGTCCATCCGTCCGTCCGTCTGTCAAGACCCCTTTTCTCAAAATTGCGTCGAGATATCAAGCTGAAATTAATATCATATACTCAGGTCTGTTATCTCTCAAAGCAGTGAAAAAATCAAGTTTCTAAATCAAAGGAACAAAAAGATACGGCGATTTATATTGCATATTTAGACATTTGCAAGGGAATCAAAACCTATAGAGTACTTCCCATTAACCAAGAATCATGAAATTTGGCAAGAAGCAAGATCGTGAAGCACAAGTGAAGGAAATACTCTGAAAACCGTAAATTTGTAGTTAGCTCATATCCGTCCGTTCTTCCGTTCGTCCGTCTGTTAAGACCCTATTTCTCAGAAACGCGTCGTTGACTAATAAGAAAGCAGTGGAGGCCGCGAACAGAACCCTGCAGGACAACCGCAGGAATGAAGACTTGATGGGTGGTGTTACAGTTCTGCTCAGTGGCGATTTCCGGCAAACACTCCCTGTGGTGACGCGGGGGTTTAGAGCTGACGAAGTAAATGCTTCGTTGAAACGATCTTTGTTGTGGAAACAAATTCATAGGCTGCGCTTGACCATCAATATGCGAGCTCAGCTCGGTGGCAATCCACGTGCCCAAGAATTCTCAGATGTCCTTCTAAGTCTCGGCGAAGGCACTCTACCAGAGGATAGAGGTGAACAGGTGGTGCTCCAAGAGTCTCTCGGTAGAATGGTGGCCTCCTTAGAAGAACTCATTTGTTGAGTGTATGGGGACATCAGTCGAATACCAAACTAACAGAATTCTTGGGTGTGCCAGCGAGCCATATTAACAACCAAAAATGGTAAAGCTGCAGCCATCAACGAAAGCGTTCTCTCGGGAATTGAGGGAAACGAAGTAGTTTATACGTCCATAAACACTGTAGTTGAACAGTCGGTAGTCGAACATTATCCCGTAGAATTCCTGAACTCCCTTACAGCAAGTGGACTTCCAGCGCACACCATCAAGCTGAAGGTCGGCGTCCCGATCATGCTTCTTCGGAACCTGTCCCCTCCGAAGCTGTGTTACGAGACCCGGCTCAAAGTCATCTCACTGCAAAGAAATATAATTGAAGCGAGAATTCTGACGGGTTGTGGCGTCGGCGATGCAGTGTTACCACGTATTCCTCTCATACCGCACCACTACCCCTTCCAATTCAAACGCGTGCAGTTCCCTGTGAGTGTGTGCTTCGCCATGACTACAGTCGCAAGACACACAGACAACAAGTCGCAGAGGCAGACGCTGAAGGCTGCGGGTATCGACCTCAGGACGAGCTGTTTCTCACACGGGCAGCTATACGTCGCTTGCTCCTGCGTCACGAGTCCTGATTCTCTGTATATTTGGGCTGCTGAGAGCAAAACTACAAACGTAATTTACAGAGAATTTTTGTAACAATTCACAATCGTAAATATTTTTTTATATCGTGGAATGTAGAAAAAATTGGTCAAGTGCGTGTCAGGCCACGCATAGAATAGGGTTCCATAACGAAACACATCGCATTAACAATTTAACAACGATTTCATCTGAGCCGTTATAGCTTTCTTTTAAGGTTCAATTTAAGGACTACTATCATTATTTGTTTTCGAACCAGGGACCTAATTCTCAATTTATAATAATAATCATTTATTTGCTTAAAATGTGGTAGATACATAGATGGTACATAACATAATAAACAGTCCAAATACACATTTCGCCAATTGGTATTGGCATGCAAATATTAGTATCTTTAAAGTAGGTAATTAAGATACGACTATGTTATTTATAAAACACACTCACACACATAGGATAAAACTAAATATAACATAAAATAAAATCTGTTACAATGCATTTCTGAAGTGGTATGATTGACACGACTTCTTGTTGAAAAATTCACCGACTGAATAAAAACATTGAGATATCAACCATTTTTTCAGTACCGAACAGAATTTTTTATAAGGCAGCTCTGTAATACCATTAGGTAATGAGTTGTAAATAAGAGGTGCCATGTAAACACAACTGCGCCTAAATAGTTCTACTCTGGGTACAGGTAAATGCAAAAGGAATTGAGTGGCTTTTCGTTTTTTTAAATAATTGTTATTAGTTTCGAAGAGTGTGAGGTTCATTTTAACAAATTTTGCTATTTCATAAATGTAAATGGATGGAACAGTAAGAAGATTTTGTGATTTATAAACAGGTCTGCATGAATCTGACCAGTTCATATTAAATATTGCGCGTATACATTTTTTCTGTGCTATTAAAACTCTAGAAATTTCAGATGAGTTTCCCCAGACAATGATACCGTACCGTATAATGGAACAAATATATGAATGGTATACCATTATTGCCACTGGTTTAGATGTTTCATCTTTCAATTTTTTTAAGGCAAATACAAATCTATTAAGTTTCATACATAACTCGTCAATATGATCTTTCCATGTAAAGTGTTCGTCAAGAGTGATTCCAAGAAATTTTGTTTTACTTATCTGTTCTACTGTTTTATTGTTATGCGTTATATTAAGTTGGATGTTTTTACTATTTCTTGTTTTAAAGTTTAGTATTTTAGTTTTCTCTACATTTATTTTTAGTGCATTGTTGTCTAGCCAGGTAGTTATGTTCTTAAAAGTATTATTTATGTCTGACTCGTATGTTTCAACATTCTTACAATCTAGGATTACCGTAGTGTCATCAGCAAATAGGACACAATCTCGGTCGACTGCTAGAGGAAGATCGTTGACATACACGAGAAATAAAAGCGGACCTAAAATGCTTCCCTGTGGCACACCAGAGAAATTATGACGAGGTTGGGAGTCGAAATTGGAGATACTGTTAACCTTTTCATCAAATTTGGTAATTCTTGTAAACTGAGTTCTATTGGTTAAATATGATTTAAGTCATTCTAAGGCTGGACCTCTGATACCGAAATTGTCTAGTTTATTAATGAGGATGGAATGATGGACGAAATCAAAGGCTTTGCTAAGGTCTAAAAACAAAGCTGAAGTTTTAATTTTAGCGTTAATGTTATTTAAAATTGATTTTACCAAATGATATGCTGCAAGTGAAGTGGATTTATTTTTTCTGAACCCGAATTGTTCTTTTGTAAGAACATTATATTTGTCAAAGAAAGATAGAAGTCTTTTGTATAGGACTCTTTCAAAGACCTTGGATAAAATTATGTGATATAATATCGAATTCGATAAGATATCGAGAGTCTTATATCAATCAAAAATATCACAAAATTCAATGACAAATGAATGAAATGGTTGGATAATTATCTCACTCGATAAACTGAGAATACCGATTTATCCAAATAACTCGATATCCGCCATTTTAATTTGATAAATATCGATTTCGATATTTATCTAACGCACTAGAATTGGGCTCCAGTCGTTTAACTTTGATAGAGGGCGGAGACTATTTTGACAAAAAAATCGCTTGAACGTTAAATATCTTTTGTTGTTTGTTTGTCTGTATGCATGTCCGGGCTAATCTCTAAAAGGACTGCATGAATTTACTTAAAATTTAATATTTTCCCACCCAGGACAAACTTTGTGTGATGAGCACGAGTGTTTGTTCTGTGTCTGAGTGTGATTTATCTATATTATGTATGTATTTAAAAATATATATAAGTATGTTTATCAGTTGTCTGGTTACCATAGTACAAGCTCCGCTTAGTTTGGGATCAGATGACCGTGTGTGAGTTGTCCGAGGATATTTATTTATTTATTTATGAATATTACCAAGAGGTGAGGTCAACATAATTAATTAATAAGCTACATATATTAGGGCCATCATCATCATCATCTCAGTTAGGGCCGGCTAAAGGAGGAATCGTTGAGGAGATTAGTCGTGACTATGAACCAATTCGTTTCACGGCTAAGGAGGTAAGGAGACAAATCCTAAGTATGGTCGGTGGTAAGTCTCCTGGTCACGACGGTCTCAGCATCGAGCACCTCAAATACGCTGGGGTTCATCTGCCTAGAGTGCTGGCAACGTTTTTCTCGCTTTGCGTGAGTCACTCGCACCTACCATACGATTTGTTGCGAACGGTAGTGGTACCCATAGTTAAAAATAAGACTGGGGATATGTCGGATAAGGCGAACTACAGACCAATATCCTTGGCCACTGTTATTGCTAAAGTGTTGGACGGTCTGCTTGATAGACAGCTAGGTAGCTATATCACGTTGCACGACGCTCAGTTCGGGTTTCGGCCTGGACTTTCCACAGAGAGTGCTATTCTATGTCTAAAGCACACCGTCCAATACTATAAGGATAGAAATACTCCGGTATATGCTTGCTTCCTTGATCTCTCGAAGGCTTTCGATTTGGTTTCGTATGATGTCCTTTGGGAGAAGGTCAGGGAAGCGGGCGTACCACCGGAGTTGACAAGCCTGCTTCAATACTGGTACTCGAACCAATGTAATCAGGTTCGTTGGGGTAGTACTCTCTCTGAACCGTACAGGTTGGAGTGTGGAGTTAGGCAGGGGGGTTTAACCTCACCTAAGCTCTTCAACCTGTACGTGAATGAGTTGATCGTTGAGCTTAGTAGCAAACCAGTCGGGTGCAAGATAGATGGCTGTAGTGTTAATAACATCAGTTACGCTGATGACATGGTGCTGCTGGGCCCAACGGCTGGCTCAATCAGAGAGATGTTACGTGTTTGTGAGAGGTATGCTGCGACTTACGGTTTGCAGTACAATATCAAAAAGACTGAGTACTTGATCTTTGAGGTCCCAGGGAAAGGGGTGCAGTATGAGCCCATAATTTGTTTAAATGGGAACCCTCTAAGTAGGGTTACCCAATTTAAATACCTAGGCCATTACTTGACTGTGGACCTCAAAGATCAAGTAGACATTGAACGTGAACGCAGGGCGCTAGCAGTTAGATGCAACATGTTGGCTCACAGATTTGCTCGTTGTAGTAATGAGGTCAAAATCACTTTGTTCAAAGCTTTTTGTCAATCGTTCTACACGGGCGGTCTGTGGGTTAACTGTACGCGGAAGGCTCTAGACGCCCTGCGGGTACAATATAATAATGGTTTTCGGGTGCTGTTAGGGTTACCTAGGTACTGCAGTGCGTCGGGCATGTTCGCCTGGGCGCGGGTGGATGATTTTCACGCAATCATGAGGAAGAAGGCAGCCTCGGTGCTAGGTAGAACTAGGACCAGCGCTAACAGCATCCTACAAACCATGGCCGGCAAGTACGATGCGCCGGTGCTTAGGCACTGGTTAGCACTGCTTGTCCGGCAGTAATGGATGGTTTTTAAGTGTTACTAACCCTTAGTAGATAAGTTATTACTAACCATTGGACCTTTGTTGTCATTAAATAAATTTAATTATTATTATTATTATTATATATATTATCACGCTATCAATCACCTACGGGGGCGGAGCTGAAGCCTTCACGCAGACGACGTCGCAGGCAGTAGCTAGTTTATAATATTAGTATGGATGGATATTATTTAAGTTCATAAACATATATTTTCTTAAAATTGCGCTCACATTTTCTATTAACCAGTTCACACAACTGCGCGCCTAGTACAGTCAGCATCAAAAGTCGCTGACCTCATTCAGATTTTCAATACCACTGAACACCATATCGTCCATAAATCGCTCAACAAGATAGGCGCCAGTATTGAATGAACATCATTAAAGTTCAAAATTAACTGAACACCATTTTGTCAAAAATTGCTGGTCGTTATAACAACCGAAAATAACATAACATTCAGTTTTGCAAAAGTCGCTGAACAATATAAAATGCTTGTTTTAGTATCTAGTGTAATTATGGCAACGTCCAAAAATAACTTCACAACATAACTACCAAAAGTTACTAAACATTACCCTGTTTCGGATACTGAACTTAAAACTAAAAAAGTGCTTGTTGCTATATTCAGAGTTACTAATCCAATATTGTCCTATCAAAACTTAATCATGTAAAAATATTTTAATGGATGTAAATTTCGAATTAAACTTTCCAAAATATATCATTTTTATTTATTAGAGCCAATGAGAATAGTAGAAGTGGGTGATCAAGCAACAAGCACATTTTCAAAGTCATTTAAAACTTTCCATATTACGATTGAATATAGCCTTATTTGTAAAGCTATAAGTCTCACTATCAATAATTACGCTGATTCTATTATTGTTTGAATTTATACCATTGACCTAATTAATCATTTTTTAGTTCGATTGAATTATAACCTTATTTGTAAACCAATGGCTCATTTTCACATTCAACATTCAAGTTTCCCTTTTAAATAAATTGTTTTGGAAACATAGTTGGGGGTATTTAAAAAACTATTTATCCTTAAATATAAAAAGAATATTTCTACTTAATTATAACTATGTTGACAGTCTACACTGTTGTAAAAATTAAATAAAAATTATATAAAAACCTGGCAAATATCTGCGACAAGTACCCAGGGTAGATTATAAACGGTTTTACTAACGAGAATAATTTATCGTCTTGGCGGAGGCACTACCGTGCCCCCAGATGTTTGTGTTGTCAAACTTCGAAAAGGAATGTTATATTAATGTCACTTCACAAAAATCCACACATATTAAACCCAAAAACAATTGATGCTGTTCAGGGACTTTTGAGATGAACGATGGTATGCTATTTTTGTCAAAAATTTGTTTAGTGACTTTAGAGACGAAGAATGTCATGCTTTTTTTACCATAACTTTGTTTAGCGACTTTTGAAAAGTGATGGTCACCTACTTATGCTCTTTTATGATGATCATTAATTTCTGGTTCTTGTCATGTTGAGCGATTTAGGTGTTATACGGTGTTCAGCGATTTTGAAAATTTAAATGTGGTCATCAACTTTTGACGCTGACTGTACTTTTGATTGATTTAAGTACTAAGTATCTCAGTTTTTTAAATTTTCTCACATTATCACTTCACATTACTGTGCTCCTAGTACTATTGTTTTCTTAAGTTTCCAATCTTTAATTGAATTTAGAATTAACTATATGGGAAAATGATTCATCTTTTATAATTTATGCTCTCGTCGATTTTTCATTATTTTTAAGATGTATTCTGCTATTCGGGGCGGGGACAAATCCAACGAACCAAAAACCATGAAAATTGGTCTAGCCGATCTCGAGTTATAAGTGTTGTAACAAACCCGACTTTGTTTTATACATATATAGATTTAAGCAATAATAATAATCCTATATTTACAATCTAAAACAAAAATGTGGCTTATAAAAGAATTTTTCCCCGAAAATAATGGAAAATGCCTAATCAGCTTTCGAAACAAAAATGCCTGAAGCTCGTCTACTTACAAATTCCAATCGAGTTCCTACTAAGATCGTTGGCCGTTTAGGATCTGAGGATTAAATAACAATCTAATATTATTATCTGAAACAGATCGTTTATGTAAGCAATGATAATAAATGAAATACACATTAGACACACGCTATTTCCACTGAAAATATAAATGACTACATTTCACCCCAAGAACGGAACAATGATGGCATAAAAAAAAACAAAGAATCAGAGAGAAGAAAAAGTGGATTTTCTCGCAAAACAAGCTGAATCGCCGGAAGCGACAGGCACTACTGATTCCGATTTAGAAAACAATATAAAGCTGACGATGGTTTTCCGTCCAATATTTTTCCGATAATGATGTTTTATATAAGTTTACGGACGCTATGACTCAGTTACTTGTCGTAAGAGACCGTTCACACGGTCTTGTCACAATCAGGCCCATTTTCATGTAGAACACATTCGATTGACACATCAATGTAAAGTTCCTAGCTAATTATTTAACAGTTACAACAGCGATTAAGCTGCTATTTAATGCTATGAGAGGCGCCTTCTACGTTTCTAACAAAATAGCTAGTCGTGAGCGAGAAACATTTTCTTACACGTACAGGGGAGGGCATTAAAGCGGAGTGTCTAATTAAATTTGTTAGGTGTCAACATAAAGTTTCGTTTCGTCTGCCAGCGTCCGCTGACTTACATTTGAATCGCGCTGTTGTGAAGGCGGCTCACGTCTCGCACTGAATCAATTTCGCGTCAGGCTGAACTCCCCGCCCGACAGTATGTCGACTACTTCACTTAATGTCGCCGCATTCGATGCTCGAAATATGTACAAAAACAAGCAACCTAACTAGTGATCGACAGAACTTTTGACAGGAATTATTGTGACATTTATTTAGGGTTCCTGCGTGTGATTTTATAGGCAAGAAAAATTGTTACCTAAGGGTAATTGTAATACTTTTATGTGACTGTAGAAAATATGTAAATGAAATTATAACTTTTATAAACATTTTTAAAGAAATTGTACATACAGAAGAAGAAAAGATGATGACCTGTTTAAACACTTTCTTCAAAACTTCATCAAAATGTAGACTTTATAAAATAACTAAAAATATAAAATAATTAAATAATCAGTAACGCGAGTAGTGCCCAGAAGGCAGCCGGGATGCACTCGCCACTATAACGGGGCAATAAATCCCAAATAGTGCTACTATCTCGGGTAATGTAAACGTTCTTTAGTTAATCGGAAAATATTTGGTAGCTATACCTGTCACGAACTGAGAACGGCTCCTTCTAGGAACGACATAGTGTGCGGGAATTATTATATTTGCATGGAAAACTGCGATATTTTTTTTTAAGATGAAAAATGAAGTGACATTTTATACATCGTGTATAAACTATAACATCGCACCAATTTGTGTATTACTCAAAAATCTTAAGACATACAAAAATAAAACACTTTGAAAGAAAGAAAGAAAAACAGTTTATTCGTGCTGAGTACAGTAAAAGAACTTACTAAATAAAATATTATAAACTATTGCACGAAAGGGCTAGCGCTCAGCATAATACCGGGACTCTGTTTAATTTTAGATGACAAGGACAATATTTCTCGAAATCAGTCTTCAAATTAAATGAATATGATGAGTGCTCCTGCGATAGTACCGATTTGAAATATATACGTTACCTTAACCATAAGTTAATAAAGTTTTCAACATTATAATAAGAAATACAGGCACTTATGTAATTTTAATATTAATGTTAGTTGTTTGTTCAAAATGTAGGGAGTGAAGAAGAACAAGCAACTCCTCAAGAAATTTGAATTAAGTTTTACAAGTTTCTGGTAACATTGTTTTTGTTGCTTGTGTGTGAAAACAATGCAGGTGAAGAGTAAATAAAGTAATTCATAGAAGTAAAGATAAAGCCATGGTAGTTCGGAGATGAGCAAACTCAATTGATAGCTTAACCATTTAGAACCGAATGATTCACCGCGTCACAGTACATATACCAATATTCCCAAGAGCCTTGACCATTAATAATACACATACAATAACGTAATGGTACTCAAATATCTAAAATAATATATACCTCAATCGAAATAGTAAACATACAAAATTATTTTAGACTTTAGGTATTATTTTCCGCTCTGCGGAAAACTTGAAGCGCAACACTAAATACGTCAGCAACAACCCCTAAGTATTCTTTTATTAGGTCTCATAAAGTTAGCCGTAATTTGAACAAAACTGGCTTCAGCAAGAGTGTAGCGAAATCTGCATATTTACGCGGTACTTTAAAATGTTGTAGACCTCGAAAATGTTGAGGCTTGAAGTGCTATTAGAAGTCTGGTTTTAGATCGAAGAGGCTAAACGCGTTTTTGACTGTGCAGCCCAAAAAGGTCAAGAATTTTTTGGTCGTGGTAGCAATAAATAGTTTGGACAAGGAACTTAACCTTTTGACTTTATTGTCTTTATGTTGTGACTAAAATCACGTATGTTCAGGTTAAAACGCTGGTGGTTATGAAGCCCAGAAACATTTTAGCCAAGTGACCCCAAAACGGTCTCAAAGGCATCTGAAACTTTAAAATTTATTCTTGAAATCGGTACGATTCATCTTAATGTGGCCGCTTGAACATTTACCTGAGTAACGTGAGCACGTATAGCCTTGTTGTGTAATAGTTTGTACTAAAGTGTGTATGTGTGCCCCAAAGGGACTGTGAACGCTTCCTACTTCCGTTCTAAGAGATTTATTTCTATCTTTAGAGACCGACGATATTAAATAACAATAAATTGTGTGTAAAATATCAATTAAACTTTTGTTAGGTTTAAATATTTAAAACGGCCATTACTTAACTTCAGATTATATTGAAAGGACATCAGGCGTATCATTCAAAAAATAAATTGCGTGGCGATACCTAACATTATTTGTAACTACTATGAGTTTAGCCCCGTAACTGTATTTTCTTAGTGGTGACTAATTAGAGGAAACAGTATTAAAAATACATGTGTCTTACATTTTAATTCTACTAAGAAAAAATAGTTAAAGGGTTAAGCCCGTAGTAATAGTTTACTTCATGTGTAAAAATATATCACTTGGGCAAAGCTGGGGTGGATCACTAGTGTTATATGTATGTTTATATAAAACTGAAGCTTTATTTCACCTTTCACTCAAACAATTATTATTTTCCTTCAGTTCAGTTTTAAATACTACAAAACACGTTTATTACCTATATCAAAAAGTTTAAACTTCTACTTCTTCAATTTCCCTACATAAAAAGTCACGCAACGCAATGCACGCCCCTCAGCTATCACTCAAAGTGAGGTACATATATTAAAACTATATAGTTGAGTTGTTATCGTAGTGCACACAATAAAAACTTCCCCTAGGAAATTCATAAGTATTGCACACGCGAACAAAGCGCATATGCGTGCTTACATCTAAACAATGCACGTCATCGTTGGCAGCTCAAGTGCTAACGCCAATAATATGGCGCTGGTCACGGCACGTGGATTCTCTAACATCGTTATTTTTGTAAGAGCGAATTTCTTTAAAGTGTTTCGATATTTAACTGAATGTAAATAATCTTGACTACCTCACTATACAATAATAGGCGAGATGACAAAAAAAAAGTAATTAGTCCGTCAGTTAGATAATCAAAAAATTTGGGACACGTATTTTTTCTTTTTTCTCGTAAACAGAAAATGACGACAATACAGTGCGTTGAAGTTTCGTGAAACGTCCTTTGTATAATTTTTACTCAGAAGTGACGTCACAAGCCCCCTCTCCGTATTTTGTTATTAATTTGATCAAGCAAAAAATATGTGTCCAGTATTTTTGGACTGTCTAACAGACGGACTAAACAGAATGTCATTCTTTTGATGTAGTCAACATCCCTATTATTGACAGTTTATCGATATAAAAACCACTAAGATGACAATTTTATTCTATGGGTTAAAACTTATATCAGGAATAAAAATTTGGTAAAAATGGACCTACGCGTACTTAGCTTCATTTCTGAAACATGTCAGTTGGTTTTGGGTTACTATTACTTCGAGGTGACTATTTTTTTTTTTTTGTTGAGTGGGAAATCATATATATACTGCTCCCGTCCTGGGTGCGGCGGGAGGGCGTGTCAGACTTTTACTGACTAAAACCCACTCATGTTCCTTCGATTGCCCTTTGTGTTCCAGGGTCACGGTAACTATGATAAACATTCCGCAACCCCGGCAGGCGTGGCCCTGTTGGGCCCCTTCCTGTGCTGACTCCTTCTCTTTGAGGCGCGCGTGGAACACTAACGCGCCGTCGACGCGGTCCTGGTCCCAGCCGGGCGGCGAGCTACCCATCGCTCGCCATCCGCAGAACCGCGCCTACGGTGGCCGGTAGTCGTCTTGCGACTCTCGACGTCTTCGCCTGGGTCTTAGTCCGGGGCGAGAGGCTCGTCGTTGCCTCTCGCGCGCCGCCGCACGGTGGGCTGAAAATCGGCTTTCATAGACTTAGGGATTTCAATTTGCAAGTGCTTGTTTTTATGCCGGATATCGCTTCTATTAGTCATTACTATGTACAAAAATGACACCCGAGTTAATTCTACCCAAAAACGAAGGAAATATAATTTTTTTACGAAAAATTTGTATGAAGCTAGTATGAAAAATCGAATTATCTCCTAAACGGCATGTTTAACCGTAATATCCTTGGAGATGGTCATAGTGCTAATTATTTATGATTTTTTGGTTGGCAATTGGACGAAAAATTTAATGCCGTTTTTTTTTTAAAATCGTCAAAATATTTTTATTTGTTTTTACGTATGAAACGATTCCTTTTGGTGTTTATGTTGAAGAACACGGACTTTTAACTACACATAACATAAAATAGCATCACTCCTATATTTCCGAAGGAGTTGGCAGAGGTTTATAGTACACCCACACGTAGCCAACTATGTTTGAGCTAGATATTTATCAGCACAAAATGAGTTTTAAAACTTTTCATACAACCAAATTACCAATTGTCTTCTAATGAGTCCAAAAAGAAGTGATTAAGTAACTACACTGATTAGGTCTTCTAATGAGTCTTAATAGGTGATTTAATGATTTTCAATATCTCACGACAATGGATTATATTTAACATTTCCTGATAAGTAAGCTAATTTGTTAATGTTGGGTTAATAACATATCGAACTTTTTAACTTAAACACTAAAAGGGATCGTTTTACATTTTAAAATAAATAAAAATATTTTGACGATTTTTAAAAAAAAAACGGCATTAAATTTTTCGTTCAATCGCCAACCAAAAAATCATAAATAATTAGCACTATGACCATCTCCAAGGATATTACGGTTAAACATGCCGTTTAGGAGATAATTCGATTTTTCATACTAGCTTCATACAAATTTTTCGTAAAAAAATTATATTTCCTTCGTTTTTGGGTAGAATTAACTCGGGTGTCATTATTGTACATAGTAATGACTAATAGAAGCGATATCCGGCATAAAAACAAGCACTTGCAAATTGAAATCCCTAAGTCTATGAAAGCCGATTTTCAGCCCACCGTGCGCCGCTTCCTTCACTAGCATAACTGCTTCGCAGAAGGAGGCGATTGCATCCCATTCCGTCTCGCCCCGAAGCATGGCCTGAACCGGCGCCGGGCGCGAGAGGTCACCGCCGCCGATCGCCTTTGAGGTGACTATTACAGCACCATTTCAGCTCTGCATCTTTTTTTTGTCTTAACTCTAATTCAAATGACATAAGACTATGTGAACTTGAGAAAATTGTCCTAGACGTTTCACAATAATTTAACTACGTCGTCGAAAGGTTAAAATAATAGTTAAGTTACACTTGCTAGAAAATTTCAGTAAACCATTTCAAGATACTTAAAAAACCTCGTAGCTTAGTTCTCTTCACAAAAATATTCATCTGCCTAACACCATCAGCACACGATAAAAATATTACCAAGGTAAACAAAAAAAAATAACATAAAAAAGAAACCATATTAAACACCTCAGTAAAATGGGACTAATTGCAGTTACGTGGCTCCATTTTAGCGTTGCTCGGGAGTCAAACACAGGCCATGTTGGGGAGGCGGGCCCCTGACGCGGTGCCGCGCTCAGAGTAGCCCACTTAAGGAAAATTAGCTTCTTCTGTAAGCGTTAAGAACACTATCGGATGTTTTGTGCGAGCTCTGATACGCCCCCCGTTTGACGTAGTCACATGAAAGGGAAGGGCGCAGACGAGTTGGTGTCCCAATACACCTCGTTAATATCAGCCGGTACATTAACGAGGGTTATAGGAACATATACTTCTTATGCTATACGTGTACATATACCACCTGTTATTGATAGGGTCACAAGGCACGTTCGTGTTTTCCTCCTACATAGCAAGCCTTTGCAGTGTTTCACATTTCAAATTAGAGGTTCAAAAGTTTAAATGTCAGCCCAAAGTTCGTACGTTTTTACCTTTTCGCGACACAATAAAAGCAGCGTGAAAACCATCAAAAGTGACTGCTAACCGTCGGAAACTAGGAATATGATGTTAAAAGTTTCAGACGAGTGCACTCAGAGCTGCAACTTGCAGGTACACTGAGCATTTAAGCCTTATCCAGATAAAAGAATTTCTTTTACTGTAGTAGATAATTATTTAATTATAAATATAATATTAATATGTTGTTATACCTTACGTCACCAGAAGGTCAATTAATATTACGTAATTGTACTAATTGACAAATTAGTAAAAATGTAGAAATTCCTTTGAAATAACTAGAAAGATAATCACCCAACTTAAATGTATTTAATACATAACATGACCCAAATAACAGCCTTTTTAGACACACATTACTAGAATTCTTAGAATCTTAGAACTAAGAGAATCAGAGAATCTTATAACCTCCTATCCTAAAGGACCTAATGGACATTAATTAATTAAACGGTTATAAATAGATTTCTATACCAAGCTTATACTCTGGTCAGTCTGTAATCTCGTCAACATTCACCCAAGTAAGTCTCGCTTACCCCAGGGTAAGTGAGCCTTTAGAACTGTTGCTAAATAATACTAGCGGGCCGAGCCGCGGTCAGCGCCGGCCCACAAATGGCTAACTAGCCCGGCGACTTACTACCCTGACCCATTATGCAATGCATTTGTGCAAAATTTTATAAACTTTTTAAACACTTAATTAGATAAAAGCTAAAAGTAAGGTGTACTTTGTTTCATATTTAAAAGGAACTAAGCACTTAAGCTGTGTGAGCTCGGAAAAGATTGTATTTAATTCGATGCGTAACTACATATTTATACAGAAAAGGATTTCCTTGAAATAGGGAAAGTTTCCAAAAGAGCTTAGTAAAGGATTGTTTAGTACCTAACCAGTTTACAGTTTTTCCAGAGATACGATATTCTGTAAACGATAGAATAAAGCGGTACTTATAGAAAGCGCTGCTAAAACATCCACAGTACAAAATGTGTAAACTGCCAGAAAACTCGAACGGAAACATTCAGTTTACTTTTAAACTTTGTAGGGTGGATCACGGCATTGTTTGTTGGTGTTAGAACTCCGGCAAATCCACATTTATAGCAAGCGCCTGCGATTCAATTACAGGCAAAGTGTGGCAGCGGTGCGTATTGCATCGTAAACTGTCGGCCATAAGGCGCTATGACGCCGCGTTGAGAAATAAAAGCTACGAGTCTAGAACTACCTGTGACCTCAATAACACGAGTTTGAATAAATTTTATAATTTTCAGGCAGGCGATAACCGTTTCATATCAGTTAGTTTTTATTGTAGGTTGGGATAACAGCGCGTAAGCGCTAGGTTTATGGAAATAAAAACTTACCCTGGTTCAAGTTAACCTGTTAAAAGAAAATGTTAACATAAAACTGTGAACGTTTCAATTAGTAAATAGTTTTAACAGCTACGATAAGGAAAAATAAATATAGCACGTGTTTAAATTTTTTTATTGTCTTCGTTTTTTTGGGAGAGTAGTAAACCATCAAATGGTCATAGTAATATTGGTATAGAAGCACTTGCTTAGCAAGGCTTCATCTGGGCATAAGTATTTCTGTAAAAACATATATTATACGTAGTAAGTACAATTAGTTACTTCATACAGTCAAACTAGGTCGTAAGTTACAATGTGCAGAGCATAACATTTTTCATATAAAACTATAACAGAAAACCACTCAAGACTTCAGCGTTGGAATTATACACCTGCATCGCAACTACCTTCATTTAATTTAAAATGTTGCAAGCTACAAGTTCCCACTAGGCGTCGCGTGTCATGCTTTAAATGTTCCTTTTTCTTCCATTTTATGAGCCCCATTTTTATAACAATCAACAGTTTTCATAATCTACATTTTAATATTGTATCACGAAATTGATAAAAAAAATACCAGATTTTATAAATAAAATCATAAAAAGTTCCCACTCAGCAATCAAAAATGTTATTTTAAATTCTAATTACAAAAGAGTTTCTGAAACAAAAAGTTATTTTTTTGGAAGCCTTGTAAAATAAACAAGAGTGGAGAAAGTTCAAGAAACTTCAATTCAGGAAATCTTAGGTATTCCTCGGTAAGTTTCGAATATTTATTGTTAAGAGTTTCATTTCTTTCAGTTTTGTATTAAGCTAAACAGTAGAGCTTTTATTAGAGTACCTTACGATCAATTTTGACTAGAGTGCCTACTTGATCCCTGATTACATAAAAAGGGGATAGCACAACAAAAATATTCAACGTTTATCAAATCGGTAAGTAAATGGCCAACAGAATTACTTGAGTAATACCCGAATAAACGAGCAATACGAGCTAAAAGTCACGTTCTCCGGCCATCCGTGGCTCGTTTCGCAGCTCCCGAATGACCTTAACATTGTTTTCCATATCGCCTTCGCGAAAGGTCGGCATCGCAATAAATTATCAATAATCGTTTGGATTTTGTTAAACTTTCAGGATTTCGGCGCAAAGTGAAAATCCCGTTTATATTTTGATCGGTGCACGCTCCCGACGGAACCGGCGCTATAAACTGCCTCCCATTGTAATTTTGTTTTGTAACAAAGTTCCCGCCTTTAGGTCGAGCCGAAACGAAAGTTACAACATTTACTAGACTACCAACAATTCACATAAATTCATAAGCCCCAAAATGAAATTTAATTCTTGCCGCCTTATCGCCGCCTCATTTGGACTTGAATAACTATAATGGTACCAACTATTTATAAATTATTTCATAGCCACTGAAATATTATTCAGAAAATACGTGTATTATTAAAAATAATATTTTTACTGCGATAGCAATATTTGATTTATGAAAATTATTTTTTGTAGGTATAAATCATATGTTTTGATTTCGAGAGCAATATTGTATAGTATATTTCGAAATGGATACATCTCGATGCAGTAATAAATACACAGAATTTGTTACATTTAAAAGTAGCGTCTAACCAATGACGTGAACAAGCATTTAATCTTACGACAAATGTCCCCTGCTGGTCAGCGAGTAAAGTTTTAAATCGATTGAATAGTGCTATCTGTATGTGAAGTAGCAGCAATTCGTCAACGTCCCGATATAATCCCCCCCTCAATGAGTCCTAAGCCGGGCTGGAGGGACGTCGCGTCATCCATCACCGGGAGTACCAGCGATCTACCCGCGCCGCGAACCGCTAAGTCATCGCACACAAACTATTAAGTTGTTCTAAAAAACTTCAACACTAATAAATTACGGCTCAGACTGTGTTCTATTAGCGCTTTTTAGGGGACAAGGCTCTGTTCTACAGGCGATTGAGAAAAAGGTGTTCAATTTACTTCTCAAGATTAAGCTCTTGAGAAGGAGTCACGAAAGTAAAGGTACTTCGTTAAGTCTTGTTATCCGTTTTGCAGATCATTCTTATCAAGCCTAATAGATTGTTATGTAGTCAATGCAACTTCAGTGCAACTAAATAAGTTTTATACTGGATTGAAATAAATGAACGAAGTATGAGAAAGAGACCAGTCATTGTCAGCTGCTCGTCGACTTTATGTTCAGTTTACTCACACAACGTGACTTTGTCTGAGTAAGGTGACTGACACTGGTGAGATTACAAAATTGAACCAAACGATATACTTATACTTAATACTACCATATACTAAGACTATAAAACATCTCCACTGGATAAAGATTCCCCTCCAGGTTCTTGCTCACGTCTCTTTTTTACGCGAACAAAATAAACCTTAAAAATAATAATGTCAAGAAAGCGGTGTGTCTGGTCGTGTACAACCGGCGTGCACATCTGCTACCAAATCAATTTATCGTGGATACGTGATGTTGGCTCGCCGAGCCTCCAATACTCGAATCTGTGTCAATGAAATACTCCTACATTACTTATTACGATTTTCCCGATACCAGTAGTGGTATTTATTGAATACTCTGATCATCTATCAAGTCATATTGGATACTTGAGCAAAGTTTGTTTGTTTCGTCAAATGAGATTACAAGCCGAGTTCGCTGAATGTCTGCGTTGAGTTACGATCTTACGCTGTTGTCTGTCCCGAATCTCGATCCACTTCCCAACTTTCAAGTGAGAAGTTGGGAACAAATAAGCGGGATTTTTTTATTCACCTCATTAACTTCGTCGTAGTGGGTTTAAGTTTTCCTATAACAAGGGAGAAGATCTACGATTATTGACTAGGTATAGATACCTCTGTAACGAAAATAAGTACGTTACAACTTTATGAGAGCCGTCTGGTATTTGTTAGAACAGGACGAAAAGGGGAATTAATAACAAAGTAAGCCCCGCGATTCGTTAGAGAGAGGTAAACGTAACTACCACTAGATATAAACGTCTAGACAGGAAATCAAGGTAAGCCTTAATCCTATGTATAGAGACAATGAAATCGAGCATACTTAATTTGAAGACGCACATATCCATAAACTACAAGTGATATATTATGGTTGTTTGTTCGCTGTTTAATGGTTGTCAGGGCACGCCCCCACCGCCTACTCCAGCGAAGGTGGCTTACTTCAAAACTGTGTACAACACAAACACGTATGATCAGAAAGGCAAATAAACACGTGAGGCTTACATCAGAGATAAGAAGGTAGCAAACAAGCTGACGTTCCGGACGCGTTCCGCTCCGTCAGTTTCCGGATCCAGCAAGGGCGGAAATCTACCGCTGGCATTAACGTCGTAAACATAAGAGAACTAAAGAAATAGCTTCGCACACGACATCGCATGTGGGACATCAGATCTTTACTCTCCAACTGTTTTATTGATCCCTCAATGATGATGAATTTGTAAATTGTACGGAAAATTGTATCGGCCATCTTGTTCTGGCTATTTGTCGTGAAACTGTCCTATGAATGGCTGACAATTTACGCGACGTTTGTTGGATTGTTCATATAATAAGCTCGAAGCTTTTTGTCGTCTATTCAGATGATTTCACGCAAAACGCTTTTGAGCTTTTATAGCATCAGTCTAATTTGTTTCTTAAAATGTAAACTTGCCCATTTTTCTTTGTTCTATAGTCACATAGATGGAAGAATATCTTGCTTGGCCGTAATCTCGCATAAGATTGGCGTATCTACTGGAACAATAGCTGTCTCGGCAAAGTAATGGTTGAACATAATACTCTTGTTACATGGGCTTTTAGCACGTTAAACTGCGCTCAAATATGGCAAGACAGCGTAGAAATTTCTACTTTCCTTCCAACAGTAGAAACTCATTTGATTTCATTGCAAGTTCTATACCTGTCGAAATTGTGTATTACAAACCCCTATCTCCCATTACTGCGGATAAAATTAAGCTACAATATCCGAGAAACGGTTCCGTTTTTTATTTTCTATTACACAAGCATAGCTATTTCATAGAGCGCAGAATCCTAAAGCAATATGTTTGGATTATCCACTACTTTTCGCAGAAAGTTGCGTTGGAAGATTAAGGATTTTATCTCTTGGGATAGTATTTACTTGTTTGTGACTGTAAAAAATAGCTTTATGGAGTCTTAGACGCATGTGGGTTTCGATCGGTATCTCAGAGTAGCAGTGACATTGTTGTTTTAACAGCGGAGCAGGGACACCGCAAATCGTTTAATAGCGTTTTATGGCCCATTGCGAACCTCGGCTCTGTTTTATGGGTCGCTTGTCAACTCGCTTTTATTGCTTTTCGAATAATCACTCGTCAAACTCATCTCCGATAAACTTAAAATTGAACCTGATTAATAAAGTGGGGTGTAAAAAAGTATTGTGAATTTATTTGGTATTTTACAGCACGAATTAAAATGAAATAATTATTGTAGCAACCCCATGAATAATTATTTAGCATGGCCCCGAAGAAATAAAATTTGCTGTACAATTTTTCATATACGTGTGAAAACAGGCAAAAAAAGACAAGCATAAATATTCATAAAGGTGGCCGACCAAATTACTATGTAGTCAAACCGTTTTCGAAAAATATTGGCACCCAACAAATTTGGTTTCCGTCAAATATGCGGGTAGAAACAAGATTTGTGATTGATTTCCTGGCGCATACGTTTACTCGGCATTCAGGTGTTGAGAAAATATTGCCCGCATACACAGAATAAATAGTTCTTTTATTGAATCATGGTGATTGATGGCAGGGAGCTCCATCTACACATTGGCTGCCAGCTAAATTGAATATAAATGAACTTACTACGGCTTTCTATGTGTACTTTTTTTTGAGCTTTCGTAGTCTAGAACAAAATCGTATAATTTCTCCATGCCTGCTGTCTCGGTCCCTTCGTCCGACCACGGAAAAAACACTCTAACACTAGAAATCTGTATTTTGGTTTAGTATTATGTAAAAAAGTGCTAAAATATTATTTAAAGAAATAAAAAGTGCTAAAACAATATATACCTCCTTTCCTGTACATATAACGTAGTCTTTTTTGCATTTATTCCAACACAAACATTTATTTAAATCATAGTTTTGACATCCTATGTCAAATCTATATCACCAATACGCCAGCCATTTCATTTTACCTGGTGACTACCAAATGAATATCAAATGAACCTAAATGACTCGTTTTTCAAGGAAACTGATACAAATATAAGAGGATTAATTTAAAATTAATTAACGTAATTTTCAAGGATAATATTCATTACGCAAAGTGGTTTCCTTTCGCATAGTACTTATAGGGAAATATAGGAATCCTTACTGTGTTCGTGGTTCATATTTTTATTTACTAAGGAAAAATAACAAGTTTTTGCTATTTTAGAAAACAAAACCTGTAAAAAATTATAAGTTGCGTGAAAATAAGTTTTACTTAGATCTCCTTTGATTTGTTAGTTTCTATAGGTAATGCACATATATCCTACAGATTTCTAATAACAAAATTAGAGACGTCACACCAAGTTACTTAATCCCTCGAGTCCAGAGTGGCGTGTTCCTCTCCAGCCATGTTGACCGTTCGTTGCTGCTGTCTGCACTGCTGTCAATTAGTAATGCTACTACATTTTCTGACTAGTCTAGAGTCTAGACATAAATACTGCATCAGATGACCTATACATAGAGACAGCTTATTGCATTAAGTACTAAAATAACACGTAAGAATTTTAAATGAAATAATTCTAATAATTGCGATTACATTAGTGTTCCGAAACGCTTCATCTTTTGGCAAGACCTCCTTTCTATCTAACAATCGAATCAATCAGTGTCCATATTATAGTACATGTGTATTAAATGCAGATAATTCACTATTGCCAGAAAGTAGAAGTGCAACAGTGAGCTCCGAGTTTAAACCCCTACAGAACTACTTTTAATTAAGTTGAGCTCTCTTACCTGCACTCGGGAAACTTTTTTAAGTGATTTCGCGATAAACTTGGCAACAAACTGAAATAATACTTAGCCACTTACAATTGAAATAATATTCTTGTTGCTTTGCATTTTAATAAAAACTTACATTAGGTATAGCAGTTTGCGAACTGCACCTGCTTATGTAAAGTCTGTATTAACATTATTCAAGAAAAACCGGAACAGTTTTTCTTGCGAACTGAAACGGTTTGTGTTGTTGTAAATATTATTTTGTCTTGAAACGTATCAAGTGATTCCTTAAGCGTATCAGGTCATGAAATTTTATAAAACAAAATTACATTTAAAATGATCATAAATGTATTATGTAACTAATATAATATCGTTGAAGGCTTTTTGTTATTCTTTCCTTTTGAGTAGGTACACATGCGGTAATCTTTGAAACTGCTATGATAGCAGTAACCAAACATGTAAAATAATACAATAAAAATTGAGGGGGATAAGAAGCTTAAAAATAATTTCCTAAGCAAACATAACACATACAAATCTAATAACTACCAAAACACGATCCAATTTGGTGAAAAATAATGGACCCTCCTACAATGATTGTGAAACTATTGCGAGTGGCTCACAAGTAGTTCTGGCAAGTTATGACACAAGTTTCACTGGTGCTTATAGTTCTAATAAAATCTTAAATAACGGAGCAAAAACCGAAGAGGCGGTGTAAAAACTGTTACACGACAATGTCGTCAAGCCACGGTGGCCGCAAAAACTTTAATGGTTCCTTTTATCGGCCATTTGTGAAGCATAATGGTCACCTCCTTTTGTTCCTAGCAGCTGTAATCTTCTAAGTATTGTTAAATTTTCATGTAAAATTCTATGGGGTAATAAATTCACGTGTATGCACTTAGAGTACGCTGAATTATTTCGAGGCATAACTTAATTGCTTCGTTTACTTGTGGAAGTGCTGACGTTTGTGTGTTAAGATTTTTTCACATTTTAATATAAATAGATAATATTATGTTTATCACTAACCCAATTTTATTGACGTCTTAGGAGCCATGGAACCTTTTTAATAAATACAGCTTATATTATAGATGGTGAGCTTGACAGCTCGCTTTTCAAGCGCGACTGTAGTGCGTAGAGTCCCGGTTTCAATACCCAGGTAAGGCATAGCTTTAAATTTGAAATTTCTTATTAGTAGCCTGCAATTACGAAATTAGTAGTGTGACACTCCCATAATTCGCAAAGGTCGAAAGTCGTCAGTTGATGAGCCTGAACAGTCACCGATCATATTGGATTTTCGTGCGATCAGACTATTAGAGTGAGTGAAAAAGGAGTGACTTTGCGCACAAATCTATGCACTATAACATATCCTGCGTACGTGGCAAATCCTTAAAGAATTTTGCCCCATGAACGAAATTCGGCATAGCAGATGATTTTTCTAACCTCCCTCACCCAAGCATACAATTTTGTCCATATTAATCAACAAATTAATATTGGTATCTCACAGAATCTAATACAATCCAGTATTAGTTCCATTAAGAATATTGGGTGTATTTCGGTACCTTATCACTTGGGCAAGCATTAACAATACCTACTATTGTTTGTATTAATCTAGATTAAGGATCCTTGCATGACATGTTACTACGCTTTCGGATAATCACATTCTTAATTAATGAAGTCTTAATTAAATAAAGGTTTGTGTGGCTGGGTCCGTTTTAAATTATGTTTAATTTGTAATACCGGCTGTTTTTACTTTATCTTATTTTACAACCGATTCATACATTTAACTGTTTCGGATTTCAGTAGTTTTGTATTTTGTGAAGATATCTTTTGTATTGTATTTTTAAGTAATATTCAAACTCCGCTTTTTGTTAGAAGATAAGCCTTCAAGCTATTTTATTTCTACATGAGGCAATTTCGGCACCTACATTAGGGTTAAAATATTCAATTTCAGTCCTAAATTAACCTGCGCAACGAAATATGAGCAAACAAATAACAAATCGCTCTGTATTTGCTGTGTATTGGAAGGCTACTATTTACTAGGTATGCCTTTCTCTAATACTGAGTTCAATGTGCCCTAGCGATTGCGAGTATGTCATGCTCATGCTCAATCAAATGTCTCGCTGACGGTGACGCATACGTTGGATGATTCGGTGTGCAAAATGGTGCCAATCCGTACGTCATGTTCGTGAACGGACGCCGTAGGCTGAACTGTAGATGCCTCCATTGTTTTAAATTTATTTTCAATTGTTTTTACCGATTAATATACACACATCAAAAGTGTCTCGGGATATTTCAATTAAACCTAAATTACTAAAATTCTATTAACTTTTTGTTAAAACATGTACACATTAAAATAAACCTTGTTTAATAGACTATTTAATCTGATAATAAACTTTTAGATAAAGTTAAATTTAAAAAAAACTTAGAAGAAGAGGAAAAACTCAAACAAAATTTCAATCTTAACTTTATTTTTGAAACATCAAAACTTAAACAAAACAATAATTTTTTTTATAAAAATTCTTGAAAACTTAAAATTAATATTCCGTGGATCCACCTAAGACTCTCCTGACACATCTGCAGCGGTTCTGCATACTCAAAACAAGGGTGTCAATATCCTGTTGTGGAATACTGTCCCATAATTGCCGTTTCTGAAGCCATGAAGACCAGTCAGAGCGTTATATCCAGGCTTTGGTCATGTTATCGTGTCACGGAGGAAGTGGTGGAACGGCACCGAGGACCTCAACGCATTACAACACATGTACAGGACCGATTCATAGTAAATGCTGCACGAAGTCAACTAAATGCAGCAGCGATGCAATTGGTTCAAAGGCTACAGAGAGAGTATGGTTTGCTGGTAAGCGGTCAAACTTTGAGAAGGCGACTGCATGAAGTCAATCTACGTGCTCGTAGGCCATTTTGGGTATCAGCACTAAGGAGAGGCTATTGCACACGAAAACTGGAACCATTCTCAATGGTCACTTGTGCTTTTCACTGATGAATCTAGGTTTGGATTTCATCCTGATTCGCGAACGGGTACACGTTTGGAGAAAACCTGGACGTTGGAATCGACTGCAGCACCCACAACAAGTTCATGCATATTAAGGTGGCACGATTATGGTTTGGGCAGGAATTCGTCTCGGCGGTAGAACGGACCTCGTTTGGATACAAGGCAATATGACTGCTCGAAAATACCGAGATGAGGTGCTAGAGCCTGTAATCTTGCCCCACAAACAGCAAATGGGACAAAATTTCCAGCTAATGCACGACAATGCCCGTCCACATACGGCGCGTATCGTTACAAGTTGGTTACAACAGCATGTTATCCAAGCTTTAGACCGGCCTGCACAATCCCCTGACTTAAATCCTATTGAGCATGCCTGGAATATGCTTCAGAGAAGAGAACGTAGGAATTTCCCTGTTGATATTGTGCATCAAAACCAGCTTTTCTTGCATCTTAGCAGGATTTGGGACAGTACTCCACAACAGGATATTGACACCCTTGTTTTGAGTATGCAGAACCGCTCCAGATGTGTCAGGAGAGTCTTAGGTGGATCCACGAATTATTAATTTTAAGTTTTCAACATTTTTTATAAAAAAAAAATTGTTTTGTTGTTTAGGTTTTGAAATTTCAAAAATAAAGTTAAATTGAAATTTTGTTGAGTTTTTCCTCTTCTTCTAAGTTTTTTTTTTTAATTTAACTCTATCTAAAAGTTTATTATCAGATTAGATAGGCAATTAAACAAGGTTTATTTTAAAGTGTAGGTGTCTTAACAAAAAGTTAATAGAATTTTAGTTATTTAGGTTTAATAAAAAATTTCCCTAGACACTTTTGATGTGTGTATTTTACTCGAGAGTTCTGGTGTACGATTTTGACAAATTCTATTGATTACAGAAAGTGTTCACAGTAACTTACTGTTTCGGAAAGAACCAATAGCTTCAGCTTTCTGACTGACTGAATTCTTCAGAAACCTAAGGCCATTCAGAGTACTATTAGAGGCCTTTAGTAATTCCGGAATACAGTTCCGAAAAATAGTTTATTCGAATAAATAATATTGAGTTTAAGCAGGCATTCGACAAACATCGATTATCATCGCCATTGCACCCAAACTTATGTCAAAAGTTCCGATGCCTGAAATAAATGGATTATTATTATTATTAAAAGTGCAGGGTTACTTTAACTCACTTTGCTTTGGCAATGACTTTTCTACTAGCCCGCGAACACATAACTAAAGAGTGTTTGCACTATCATTCTTTGGTTCAGTCGATGTTGGCAGCTGTTGGGGTTTTTGTCTTGCAGACATGCCAAACGTTCTTTAATCTAATTTGATTTACCATTTTCTTTTTTTGTAGTTCGGTATGATTCAGGTACGAATCTAACAGGATATAATTTACTTTGACCATTGAATTTGTGTCCTTTTTGTTCATCATGTTTTATATTGTGACTTACCTACCTTAATCTTTCCTTATCTTACCTTACTTTGACCTTACAACTTTTGAAGAAATATCAAGTCTCAGTTACATTATACCTATTACCTGAATTACACGACCAGGTCAACATAATACGTAAGATATATCTGAGACAAACCTACCTAACTAATACAACGGTTGGTTGTTTCGTTGTTGTCGTCAACGTTAAAAAACTCTGTTTTATCCCAACATAAGATCCACGTGTGCCATTATAAAGCACGGTACAGACCATTTGAGCTCGCTACTAGGATAACATATTATAAGGGATACTGGCTGTTATTTTTATACCAAGTGCCCCTAGTGGACTACAAATCAAGATAACAAGCAAAGATAGAGGACAGACGGAAATATTTACACATTGTCCCGTATGTGCTTTATTCTGTACTACTGAATAATCATTTTCAATAGGGACTTACGAAAAAAGTGCCTTGTACATTGTGTACCAAGTTTTATTCGGCTGAACAAAAAAAACATTGCCTGTGGTTGTACGTACTTATTCAAACTACCAGAATATATAATATCTACATTTCTATACATCTGGACTGCTATTGAATAACACATCACCTTGTACTATATTAATCTTCGAACACAATAACAGCGCGACAGCCGGCTGTCGGGCTGCTATTGTCTTTCTATTGTGTCTCGAATCACGTGTGTTCGAAGGTGAAATTCACGTGGGTTTCAAACAAAAAATATAGTTCCTAGATAGTTAGCGTTTTCCTTAAAAAGCCATCGCCTTTCTTTGAACAATAACTTTGAAACAATGACAGCGCAGCGGTAAAGGTGTGGTCACTTACCGGAACGTCCGGGGTTCCAATAATCTAGTTGATTTACGGAGCTAGACTCATTCTTAGAATGCAGTTTAAATTTAAAAGGAGTCGCTAGAAGTAATATTGGCCATTAAAGTAGAAACATTTTCACCCGTTCTTATAAAAGTTGAATGACATTTAATATTAGAAGAATTATTAGCGATCGCTTAATACGGTATACATTTTGATTATTTAAGCAACATTAAACCTTCGAACACACGTCTTTCGAGACACAATAGAAAGACATAGCATCCCGACAGCCGGCTGTCGCTTGGTCGTTGAAGAAAAAAACTTTAATCAGTTTAAGTCATGCAGGATAAGGCAGAAAATCAATGACTTTGGATACAGTAACAAATAATCCACTGTATTAATCCCAGTCGATTGCCTAAATAGGATTACAGAGGTTAGCAAAACCACAATGACACTTAATTTTGTCAGTTACGTGACAATTTGACGGGCCTGTTGGTGTAGTGGTTAGTAGCCCTGACTGCTAAGCCGGAGGTCGTGGGTTCGATTCCCACCTAGAACAAACTTTGTGTGATGAGCATGATTGTTTGTTCTGTGTCTGGGTGTTATTTATCTATAATATGTCTATATTTGAAAATTATATAAATACCTATGTATATCAGTTGTCTGGCTACCATAACACAAGCTCTAAGCAGGGCTTAATTTGGGATCAGATGACCGCGTGTGTGTAAACAAAAAATATTTAATTACTATGACTATGTGTATGTAGGTATAAAAATATATGTAAGTTATATGTTTGATATAGTATTCATCTAAAAGAATACATACATATTTCAGAGGAGTAAAAGAAAATAATGGCATAAGGAAAGGAAATAAAATAGATTTTTTCCGTCATATCTATAAATAAGTACAAAGTTATATCAGAAAATAATGAATGAATACGGTATTTTTATGCGACAAACTGATATATCTTCCACTCTCGTTATTTATAAAAACAGTTGGGGGATGTGTGTTTACTCTGCAAACATTGATCTATAGAACTTTTCCTTTGGTAATCATAGATATAAACAAAACAACGTGTATCAGTCAAGAAAAAATCGTTATTACACCAAAACTAATCCTATATTTCTTAGAAAATAACTTTTTTTGTTTTACAAGATGTTATACCTAATTGAAATTGGCACACAGCTTTAACATGCTTTAATAGCAACTCACTTCCAATAACTATCATAATTAATTAAAGTAATTGACTACTAAAGCTTGCCAGACCATATTTGGCAATAGTACTTTGGCACTAATTAAAATGTCGTGATGGCCCAGTGGATATGGCGCCCGCCTCTCGTGTAAGAGGTTGTGGGTTCGAATCCGGGCAAGTACCAATGTGACTTTTTCTATTCATGTGTACTTTCTAAAGTTTATCTTAGACATCACTGACATCCCGTGCCTCGGAAAGCAGTTGGTCCCGGTTGTCATTCGTAGAACTTTGACAGTCGTTACTGGTTAATCAGAAACACGGTTGGGAAAAAGGCTAGGGAGATGATGATGACTTTGGCACTAATTACTACTTTACTAGTATTCATCGATAACTAGCTGTGTTTCTATCTCAACTATTCTTTATTAAGCCTTCGTGATTCGAGATACAATAGAAAGACAATAGCAACGCGACAGCCGGCTGTCGCTTGGTCGTCGGAGGTTAAAGAATCACATTAATATTGTAAGCCTAAAATTAGAATCACATGCAGTAGCATCCAAATAGATATTACACACAGTCATGTTCAATAATTAAACAAAAGTAACAATATTTGTTATGAATAAACGACTAGGCCTGGTAAGCAAACATAGATCATGTTAATAACTAGGCATAGAAGGTTAGTGCAATTCCAGTGGTATTGTGGTGACTGACTATGACGATGATGAATAGGTGTCTCCAATTCCGAATTTGGCATTGACATCCAATGCATAAGCAATCAATAATATTAATCGTGATACACAAGTCATTCGAGTCACAAAGCCCAAAACAAACAACAGTAAAGTTAATGGTTGTTATTGTTTACAGAGAAAATGTGACGGGAGTTTTACAATGTCTTATTTACCAACGGTAATTGGCTATTTGTTTGAGCGTAAATTAATATTACCGGCTGTCCGCTGTCCATTCGTCGTTCGTCCGGAATCCGCCATTACATAATAACATAATACGGTGACCTCTCCCGCCGACGTCGATGCCGGCTCACTCTCTTGTGATTAACTTCTGAATAAGGCAATTCTTCCAAAGAACAAGTTTATTACTTTCAAGTTCTCCGCTCAATGCGAGAAGGTCGCTGGAAATTCACTCGCACAATGGGCCCAATTACAGAAATCGTAAAGATTCGACAAATTTCACCAGTTTTCATCGTTTTTCGACACTTAATCTACTTTTGCTGAATGTCGGATATAATTATGGAAGTTTATGAATGCCAGAAACATTATTGCCGGGAGGTATTTGTATAAGAACGGTAATAACGCGTTCACGTGTGTGCGTACAATATTCTGCCATTGCTGGCTTTGTGTAAGCCCGTACAATAATTCTTATGGCTCATAAACTTGTGCAAACTTATTATAGGAGGTAATAGCTTTGTTTACTTTTGTTTACGCGTAGTTACCGCAAGTACCGTTTAGCATGCAGTGAAACGAAATTATAGTTATAAAGATGATGTCTATGTTGTGCAGGCGCGTTGGCACAACTCTTTTCTTGTACGTGGTGGCGGTGCCACACCCGCCGAACATCGCCGGCGAACCGGCACAATGTACATAGTTACAAGTTAAGACACGTTTTCTCTATTATTTATAAACGTTGTTTAAGCTTGGCGAACATTCGCCGGAAGAATTACAGCTGATTTAACTGGGACGTTGGTAGTTTTCTTCTCTTAATAAGAATTCTTTGCTCATCTGGGAATAAAAAAGAGCTTATTAGCCGCTCATCGTCTTACGTGAAGTTTTTATCTGTGGGATGGAATTATTACTATGTAATATTGAAGGTTCTTCATTACGACATAATCTCACTTAAATGAGAAAACACTTTGAATTATCTTGGGTCTTTTGAATACAGAAAGAAAGTGTATTTTATACTCATAATAATATTTCAAGTCATGTTTCGGTATAATTTTATGAAACATGCCTCATTGCTGCCATGTATCTGTAGCACATTCCAATTAGTAACAGATATTGCTATAGAATAGTACAATAATCTGAAATACCTATATTAAATTTCTGTATTATCCTTCCAGATAAATCCAATCACCATTTCTCGTTTTACTACCGCTGATATAATCGTGTAAACGGAACGTTAGAACAGTCGCTGCAGTGGAATATCTAATGAATCTGTCGTGATGAAACCGCTAGGTGTTAGGCATTGGCTTCAGAATATTGAACATATCAGAAGCCTCGCACGCGCATACATAGTACTAAGAATTGACAAATGTACTAATTTATAAATGTATAAACAAATACTTCTTCTTTCTTTTAGCTTCTTTTTCCCTTTCTTTAAAGGAAATTTTGTTGTTACTTGAATGTGTCAATAAAACAAGTCCGCTGCCGCGAATGTGTACCTTTTAAAGGTTAAGCGTGAAAATAGACATGTACCGAGAGTCATGTCTTGCTTCTACATTTTCTCTATATTTGTTAAAATGCAGATTGGAATCATGACCGAATTTACCTTCTGATTTGTTTTGTATTCTGTGGCGCCGGAATACACCTCGCTCGTTAACTTGATGATTGTTGTAAGCGCCACGATTTCGTGCTTTGTTTTATGACGCCACCGACAACGCTGCAATTTGTCAAAAGATTCAACTAAACGTTTATCCATTACCTTTACATAAAGCGAGCATATCTGACGCTATATTGCTGACATTTCGTTTAATCGAGGAAACAGAATGACTATAAATACTATGAAGGGTAGAATCGGGATAGGTTTTAGATTGACAATTTAATTAAATAAGGTTCTCGTGTTTAGAATTTTCTTTCTCCGCAACCGCATGGAACGTAACATAGTCTCTGTTAGTAATAAAAATGGTAACAGGTGAATAGCCTCTCTACAAGAGTGTGTTCTTTTTACAAGCTTACTTCAATTCTAATTTGAATGTATAAGGTGCATTCTGTATAGTTATCTTACATACGAAATTGATACCAGAGACCGGATTTGCATCAGATGCACACCAACAAACCATTTCTTACGTGTTTAAATTTCAAATGAAATCTCAATATTCAATTTGGAATTCATTCCGCTTATACTTACGTGAGTAAAACAGAAAAAGAGAAATTGCTCGCGTATGCAAAAAGTCTTTATGCATTTCAAGGGCTCACCCTAACCGCGGAACCAGCGGAATATGGTGGAGGAATTGAAAATAGAGCCCTTGTTATTTCGAGTACATGTGGAGTGGAATACAAAGGGGAACATTGTCTTTGGTTCGTCGTTATGCGACGCTCCAGACGTCTGATAACAAACCGCGGGTTAGGCACTCGAGCACAAAAGTATTATTTTATTTGTTACCCAGTTAGCTTTATTTTTGTGAAGTAGGTTGGTTGCAGTCATTCTATTGTACATGTTAGATAGTAAAGGCACTATGTTGTGGTTATGCCTGCGTAGGAAAGTTGTAGATAACAGTTGGGGGTGGCACTGGCTAAAATGGTCGTTTATACCGTAATGACATAATGTAGCAAAGATGTTCAGGCAAGGCTAAACGGCAGAAGTATTTCATAGCTTCAGGAAAATTCTGAAAGTACAGTAAAATCCTTACAAGTTTCTTGTTTCTCCTTCGTACATTTATTCTTGATAACCTCTACTCAAAGGAAGAGGGACGTGATCTCTCCCGGGAGACCACTTCCGCGGAGAAGCAACTGCTCAACACCTCGCCACATGCTGCTCAGTGAGTTTAGTTTAACTACTTATTATTTAAGAGTCAAAAATATTAAATGAGCGTCGTACTTTTGTTTAATTGATAAATTGATCTCATTAATATTGTTACCAACTAAGTTACTTATGGAAAAGCAAAAAAAATATTGAGTATTGAGTATTAATTCATTGTCTTCAAACCTTAGTGCACCGTGAATAATTATAAATCTAAATATGAAACCGCAAATCGAGAAGACACGCAAGGTAAAGACGTTTGTGTTTCATTCAATAATAATAAAAAAAATGAAAATAAATTATTGCCTGGTTTTTTTTTTTGTATTGTCTGTATTAAATTCTAAAAACGTTTAGTTTTAATAAATGAATGGAGATGAACCCAAGCAACGCAAAGATCCGCTCACTACGATTACTGCCATATGTGATAGCAATGTCATTACACACATACATCGACCGCAGATGTTGATTGAAATCATTTCCTGTGAATAATAGCTCGACCATCCTATATACATTCCATTCGTATTATACATTATGCGGTTTATAAGCCGCTCTATATATCACTATCCCATATCACACGGGTTTATGGCGTGCAAGCAATTGCTGCACATTCTTGGCATTTTGGGACTGTTTCTAAGGCTCAAAGGGTGTTGGCTCAGGGTCTTTGTGATATTTAGCTCCATATTACGAGTAAAATAATAATGCCATTGCAAAACTACAAGGAGATTGCGATGATTTTCTATTATTACGAAAAACAAAACCTCGCAAAGAGGAAAATCTGACAGGTCCTTAAAAGAAGAGAAAAAGAGCTAATAATCATGACTGAGAAAATGTGCTGTTTATTTATTTTAGTTGCAAAATTGATATAGATCACAATTTTTTTTTAGACTAGAGATTAAAAGGCTGAAAATCAAGTGCAATATTACCTAAAGAGTAAGGCATGCCACAAAATGCGATGGTATAAAAATTATCGTTCGTTTAACCACTCATAAAGGGAGATAAGATCGCACCTCACAAAGGGTATCTAGTGGCGTCCATACTTGCTAATTACACAAAGAGGAGCTAATTACAACGCGATATTACCCGTGGCGTAATCGAAGCGGTGTTTAATATTGTGTATGTAATTGCCTATGTATATATATAAAGCTGTAGATAATATCAAGCTCGGTTTTCACTAAAATGAGAACACTAGTTGAAATCTTAAAATATTAGCTGATATTGAGATTTCTTCTTGCATGGTTGGATAAAGTAATCTTTTCGTAGTAACCATCCTCAAGACTACACTTCATAAAACAAAGTCAGTTGCTGTCTGTCCTTATGTATGCAATCTTTAAAACTAATGGATTTTGTTGCGGTTTTGTATAGATAGAATAAACAGAGTGATTCAAAAGGAATGTTTATATGTATATTACATGCATAATAAAATAGAAAAAAGCCGGGATTCTTAGAGATTCGTGCAAAGCTGGGGCTACAGACAGTTAACATAGTACATTAGTTCATTTGAAGCGTCCTTGAAACGTCTATAGCCAAAGAAAGGCACAAATCTGAAATAGCCATAAACAAAAATGTTTATTCGTAACAAAAAGGTTTTCATTTACGTAATAGGTACATGACTTTGAACACATAAGTTGGAACAGTTTAAAACTAATGATAAATGGAACATGGGTTTGGATCGTGTACCCTATACACGGGCAGGACAGAACACGCGACATCGCGTTTTTGTTCATACCACACACTTCTAGTTCATGGCATGTGCTATGTTCCTGGAATCGTATAAATAGGTGTTAAAATGTTGTTACATTATCATCAAGATATTCCCATACCACCATACAATTAAAAAATTCTGCCCCGCTGCAATTTATTCAATTAACACTACAATTACAAACACTAATTTACTTAACGCCATTTTTAATATATTCAACTATAATTATAAAATTAACGAAGTGTCTAATTATAATTTAAATCAATTAAGTTTCCACCCAACTCATTATAGACCCTCATAAAACATGTTATGACAACAGCTGGTTCCTTTCCAAATATTAGTGCTCATTATGTAATTTTAAACTTTAAATTAACTTTAAGTACTTATTACTCTAATAGCAAAATTGTTAACTATTCACATCTTTAGGCCTTTCTGATCTATATTAGTGTCTGTCTCCAGTCAAACTGGATCCATCAGAGGACCATTGCTTTATATATCAAACCCCCACAACCCAGACCCTAACACGTGAGCCTGTCTAACCAGAGAAGGGTTAGACTGTCAGACAGTCTAGCTTCTGACTACTCGCGACTATCAAAGACCCAGAAATGACAAACAGACCCATCGGATTTCCAAAGCTTTCCAAGGCACAGGATGTCAGTAACTGAGAAAGTAAAATTAAAAAACAAATTGAACTGTACTGCGTTAACAAAACTCCAGTCTCATTTAAGCCTTATTTTGTAGGGCCCTTACAAGGCAAATATACCTACTCTTATGCAAGGGAATAAATCACACGTGTATTATATTCCTCCTGGGATCTTCGGCGACTTTGTATATACGGGAAATTGCATCCGAGTCCCTTATACCGATAATTTATTAATTTGTCCGCACACGCGGGGCACAGGCCCTCCCTGATGAATTATTAACTGCTAGTGTCTGACAACCTGGCGGAAGTCGACGAGGTAATGAAAGGAAGGAATTACATAAATCTTTTTGCTTCTATATATTTTTGTTCAGTGCTGTTTAACATTACTCTGCCTTGATGCCTTGATTTCTGTAGCTCTACTATGTGTTTGCACAGTGCCCCCAACAGTTATAGAAAGAATTGACAGTTACTTGTAAGATTTATAAATTAGACGACCACTAAATACTTGTACTAGTAGTAATTGACTAATTCTCAATATTTTTATAAAAACTCATGGTAGCCGTAATTGCCATAAAATAGCCGCTTGCGATAAAAAGTATTGTGGATACGATGTATGCTCCCTTAATAATGCATGTGCCATATGTCATTATGTACTAACTACTACCATACTACTGTATTATGTATTAATGTTTACCATTTGTTCATGTATTACCATTATATTGAATATTGATAAAAATGTGGTTTTTCGCTTATTCTGTCCTATACACAATAGGACGATTTTTTATACTGAAATTGATTACTAATTGTTTCTCCTCGCTCCTCGAGAAAAGATAAAGATCATCACACTCTTAGCGCATAAACAACATAGCAAGAAGAAAACAATACATTTCACTATCTGTCAATAAGGTTAAGTACCCGTATAGCCCGTAAGGCGACAGGCTACAAATCCCCAGACTTCCGCGAAACCTCATAGGCTACGATGTGATCCCCGATCGACTACCCACGTGTGTTATTGAACGAGCTTGCCTTGCTTGCGATTTCTAGTAAAAATAATTATTCCCTTTTTAAATATAGAGCAATTTCCAGGAAGTGTTTTTAAATAGGTTATTGTTGAAAAATGTGTTTTCTTTATGTGTTTGTTACTAATAATAATAGTAATAGACTGACTTATTACTGTTCCAGTGCTGGACAAAGACTTCTTTTTCATACAGAGACGGCACTCGAGCGTTGATCGTCATGCTTGTTTAATTTCAGAATTAATTATTAATTACAAGTCAACCTGAACTTGTAATAATTATTTATCTTAAAACTGTTTTACTTCACCGATATCAGTGATGTGCTTTAAAAACATAGAAAGCGCTCAAAAATTGAAAAGCTCACTTTGAACTCGAGGTTCGGGTTTTGAACCCGAACCTCGTGCTTGAGAGGCGTGCGCTATAATCATAATACCACTGGGGAATCATGACATTTAATTATTACTTTTACTCACAAATTTCAAACTTTACAATAATAGAGCTTATCTATTAGAATAATATATAGTCACAACATCACAATACACTGAAACCACGGGAGACAGTTAGTGCAAATAAACATCAATAATTTCTACACAGTTTGAGCAAAATGTCTAGCTTTCACAACACTTTAAGCAGTACACTAAGATTGACAAATTGTTAGCCTGTAGCCTGAGGACATCAACTACCGCAAATGTACGTAAACTCTACAGGTGCTGAATACACCGATAAACATTTCCAGTAGCACTATTTTATTATCTATGTTCATGATTAAATTATCTAAACTGCATGAACTGTATTAATAAGTAACTGTCAATGTAGATATACTTTGAAAAGGACGGACTTCATACCAAAATGTATTCTTCATAATTCCCTAAAGGGGTAGAACTTCAAAACTTCCGTAGTGCTAACCAACAGTGTAAGGAACCCGCATGTAAAATTTCACTGTACCAGCCTCAGTAGTTTAAGCTGTGTGTTGATACGTCAGTCAGTCATCCTTATATACATGCATTTGTAATATATAAGATAATACAAGAACACAAACAGAAGACTTGATCATTAGTCTGCATTTCAATTATTATAAACGCGACTTGATAAAACCCTTTGTTAAACATCTACGTACTATTTACCTACGCATAGTAAAATAACATCAAAATAATTACATACCGACAACGCCATTAATTAAAAGCGCCAGACAATTTCATCAGACAGCAGAGTTCACATTATGGAAAACAATTATTTTGACGCGACGACTTTCAAAGGGTGACACGTTACATGAAACATGACAAAGCATTGCCGTATATAATGCTGATGTACTGCATAAATATAACAGTACGTGTAGTACAGTCTGTCGGACAATGCAGTCCCTTACAATATTGTGTTCATTCATAGACGATATTAAATGAAATTGCAATGCAATATAGTAAATTAAAACAGATTCCAACTCGCGAATTTTACTGTAGCGGATGAAACGTATGGTTACGAAAAACAGATGCGCTGATATAGAGTACGTGTATGATATTAGTGGGTCCTTATTCGTGATTCACAAGGTTTTGTAGGAAACAGACACTAGAGGTTATTTATTATTATTACCTTATAAATATCAATTTTCTAATGACAAGATTCTCGGCCGATACCGAAGACGATTTTAACAATAAGCATGAAGGTTTAGACCATCGTCATACGAAGTTTTTAATTTTCATGTGCCGACAATTACTGCTAAAAAGTATCTCAATAAAGCCCCCGTCAGGAAAGAGAACCAAGATATATACTAGGAATAAGAAATATAAGTAAAACCAGCCCGATAGCACTGCAGGGTAAAACCCTCTTCTCATAGAGGAAAGGCACGATCATTGATAACCAGGGTTGCTCAAGGCGAATTGGTGATATCAGACTAAGCAGTCTTAGTTACTTCACGATGTTCTCCCTCAAAAATGTGTGCAATGTCCAAGATAAACTTTAGAAAGCTTTTTCACCTAAAATACTTGCAATATATTAGATTTGTTTAGCAATGGCAGTGTTATCATCATAATTATAACCGGTATTGTAAATAAACACTAGATAATTGCCACTAACGGTTATCAAATTGGACCATAAATCCCACTATATTGTATAACATAGAAACTATTCTGATTATGTTTACCTATAGTAAATAAACTGTTGCTAAATCAGATATGATATGAAACAAATAAAGCCACTTGAGACACAATAGCAGCGCGACAGCCGGCTGCCGCTTGGTCGTTGAAAGGTCACCTGCAATACGTGCATAGTATAGTTAAATTGAGTTCTGTTGGTAAGCAATAGAACCAACAACAAAACGAGCCATCTTAAACTAAATTAAGTGAAAAAAGACGGAACAACTTTTAAAAATGTTATATAGGATCGCAGGAATCAATTTATAACGTCAATTGGACAGTGCGGTCGGGTCGGTGCGACCTAAGCTAGAGTGGCGGCAATCCGTCAATGTCCGGAGTAAAGCCCCTTAAATGCGTTCTTAAATACGGCAGCCGCGGCCGGCCCGCAGGCCCACGGCTCGGCCCACGCCCACGCTGTCCACTCGGATGCTCACCGCGATCGATAACATCCTTCCCTATAAAACCTATGGCTCGCCTGTTTTCACGTACGGATTACACCAGTCGCCCAAGATACCTCGTCATTTATTTTTTCTGTAATTTTAAGGCTTCCACGGAAGACTTCCCTTTCAAGTCCAGTTTTCATATCTTTTCAATATTATCTTCTATTCAACGTTGAGTATGTACCAAAAACTTCTCCTTGGCACAAAACATTCTCTATCAAATATTATAAGCAAAAGGATCACTTCAAACTTAGTTCGTATATTACGTTTCCTTCAAGTCAAAGGTTACGTAAGTAAACATTATGTAGGATTCTAGCTTTATTCTATTTGCACAATCTTTATGACTTCAGACTTGTATGAGATTTGTTACCTAAATCCCTTACATAAAGTTTTAAACTCCTTTAACCCTAAATTGTGAAATCGGACACAACTTAGCTGTGAAACAAACTAATAATTTATCGCTTACCGATATACTAGTAAAAGAAAGAATAATCCGGTGTCTGTATTCCGAAGATAGGTTGTATGTGCAAGAAATGAGCAAATAAATCAATTACACACCGGCAGGCGGCGCCACGGGAAATAATTGGATTTGTACTCAAGCGCCCTGGGGGCCGATCGCCGGTTTATTGTCCAACATTCCTCGATTTCAGGGAAAAAACTGACAGCGCTTGAAACACCAGATATCTACGTGAGAAATTAGATGTCGAGTTCTACAGAGAAACCGTTGTTTATTTTCCAAGTCTTTGTTCAAGCAACATAGTATATCTAAACAATTTGCCAGAGTTTCAGACAAACTGGGTTTACAACATCACAGTAAATTGTTTCATCAGTAATCACGGGAGTTATTTAATTAAAACTGTTACATGTTACTCATAAAACTAAGCCTGAAATCTTTGTCGCCGACGCGCGGCCGACATAGCTGCGAAACTTGGCTCCAACTTATACCTACATTCGTTAACTTACAAGTGTAAAAGTTTTAACTACTCTTCACGCGATTATACCGACGGCATTATACACTTACTGTGTCTTGGCTCGTTTAGACGAATGATCTTTAACATTCGATAGTAGGGGACTTATTTTTTTGTGAAAAATACTAAGGTGTGATAATGCCTTCGGCTTTTATGCACCGTCTGAATCAATTACCAACGCGAATATACAGTAGTTCGATAAATTCACAAATGAATCTTATCTTATTTTTGGTAACTATAGGTTTGATAAATAAGATCATAAACTAGTTCAGTGACAAAAAATATTTCCCGTTGAGAAAAAATCAAGGATTTGCAAACACGGAAACAAAACCTATTCGACACAGGAGATCGAGGAACACTCAAGTCTACAAGCACCCTAACTTTTACCCGACTACGGAGCAAAGGAGGGTTATATAACAATAGAACTTGAGCTCGGAAACAAACACGGAAACTCGTAGAATCTTTCGACTTTATTATTCCTTTACGAAGTCTCATAATAGAATTCTAAACTAGTACAGTAGTTGATAACTGTAATGTGAGTTAACCGTAGTTTTCATACGGCATCGTTACGTTTTACAAGTCCCTGGTTATTTCTAGAGGCTAAAGAAAGATTCAATTATTTTTTAAGTGGAATTAACATTCGTTACTTATAAGTGTGCTGTGTAAAGTCTAAGATATTTTCTGTTTTGACAAAATATAGGTACTGAAATGTGAAATAGTTGATGACTGAACTATGCAACGCATATACATCACACACACACACAACACAAGACCATACAAAATTATAGTTATCTATTCTCTAATAATCTATTCGTGAACTTCAGTCCGCAACTTTAAGAAGAACACTTTTTTCATCTTATCGACTTTATTAAAATTAATGCTAATTTGTCTTAATTAGCCATCCTAAGAATATCAAAGCACAGTTTGCATGCGATCTACTTAAGTAGACTTGCATTTTAAACGTTCATTATTTGTGAGTGCAATCACAAATTGTCTTAATCTGAATATTATGTAAATAAGTGGTATGGGGATAATTGTGTCAGTTAGGAGGTAAGATACGCCGCACGTGTTATGAGGCGCATGACTTGCAGGCTAGAGAGGGGAAGAGGCCACATTGTAATCTAATTATGAAAAAGAAAGTGTGGGTGAAGTGAGTTTCAACACACGCTGTAATGTGTGCTGAATACGTGGGACTGGTTAGGGAATAAGGACTTATAAAATTGTTAAAAAGTAAGCTATGTCAAACTTAGGGCTCTTTCCATTTATAGGTTTCTTGCCGTAGGGTGTCGGTACCGCGAACGCTCGGCAACACCCTGCTGCCGCACCGCGCGATTTGTATAAAAACAGCACTGCAGCCGTATGATACGAAACACATAAATTAAAAGAACCCTTAGTTTTATATAGACATTTCAAAATAGCGTACTTTTGTCTACGGTGATGTACCTGACCCTAATCTCTGATAATAAAACAAGTAACTACGACACTCTAATTGGCATAGCACATAGCTACAGTAACATTAATATTTGGTACCAACAACTTATTACTTTAGTGTTTGGAATGTTTACAACCGTCTTTACTATTGACATTGTTATTAATTACAGAAACGCCGGCAAGCTGTCCAAGCAAATGGAATTGCAATTCCGATCATAGACCAGCTACTCAATACTCTTGCAATATAATAACCGTTAGGAGTCGATAACTATTCAATTCTGTGTACCAAACAAGTACATGTAATAGACCATAGTTCTAGCCATATTTATAGTTGTGTAAACGATATAGGCATAATAATTCATTAAGTTTAATCGGGTGGACTGCGTCAGTTTAAACGTGTTGGCTATATTTCTTTACGTGCAATGTTATGACTACGCTGTAAATAAAAACAATTTTCTATCTCTAAATAAAAATAATTTCACAAAAACTAGTCAAGTACGAATGTGACTCGCCCGAAATGGATTTTATTCATAAGAATATAATTGTAATTTGTTTATTTACAGATTATCTGTAAATAAAGAAATAATTACGGTGTATTATCAAAATGTTTTACTCAGTCACTGAACAGGTAGCATCCTAAAAAGTAACGTTTAATTCAAACTCCCTGCTAAAAACAGCTTACCGCCTTTCTTCTTAGAATGAAAGTTCAACACACAACACTGCAACAAAAATGAAAGACAAAACAAAACCCAATCGACGACATCGTGAAAGTTATGAGTTGTTTAGTAGAAGCAGAGAAGCAAACATAAAAACCTGCTGTGAACTATTAGCCGCACATTACCGGCTCACGGCACCGCCAGGAGTTAGTCGACTAACTGAAAATTGCGGCAACAGCAGGCCATGTCGCCTGCCAAACGAACTGTGAAAATAATGGGTACACAGTAATAATGGGTACACAGTAATGCGCGCCTTAAATCGACTAATGCACTCAACGCTGGGCCGCGACTCCTTCGCCATATTTCAACAACAAGCGCAAGCTCATCGACGTATAACCAGCTTAATGAAGTTTTGCTGTAGCTAACCTTTTCGGTATAGTATGGTTTGCTCTTCATCTTCTTAGAGAATTAAATTCCTTCTTACTCCGTTCTCTTATTTGTGTCTCTTTGGATAAAAATAATACTAATATTAACAGTCTATTATTTATGGGTCCACTGTGGGGCAAAATCCTTTTACAGAGAAAGTACAAGCATTGATCACCATATTTAATCGAAGCGGATTGGCTAAAACTTTTCTCACAAAGTTTTCATTCAGTGATGTCTATGATATACAAGATAAATTAAATGCATATACATGAGAGGCGGCCTTGGACAATCACGACTTTTTTTAACAAATTTAAATTAAAAAATATAAGCCAACAGACAGGGGTAAAAGAAAAGGTATAGGCAAAAAAGGCAAAAAGGTGAATGACCTAGCACATAACCACTGACAGGTACAAGTTAGCATAGTGCGTTCTGCCCTTAGTCGCGTTCCGCAGAGATGTGACCAGTGTTTGCCCAACCAACTATTTCCTCACTGAAAACACTCCGGAAATTAAAACCAGAGAAAAGTCTCACGGGACATTAACTCGACGAGAGAAAGGGATTTAATTTAAAATTTGTTTGGTGGCTTATATTTGTTTGCGGAAAGATGAATAAGTGCTAGTACTTTCCGGGGCTCGACGTAAAATGCTTTCAGTGACGGTTGTTTAAAATATTCGTTCCTTAAAAGGCTACGAAATGAAAGGCTGCGCTCAAAGTTAAATAATTTATAGGAATTCTTTTTGAGATGTTATTTTGTTTTTTTGGAGGTGTAAATATTGAAACATTGCTTTTTGGAACATTTCGAGAAAGTTTTTCTGTTTTATTTACTTTACTCAATCAATCGTGAATTTGGTGATTTGGTTTGCTTAAATCATTTTATGGGTATTGTGGATTGCGGATGATGAGAATAGTGTTAAGAATAATAAAGAAGGCAGCACTGTATACCAACAAACTTCAATCAGTTTTTCAGATTCATAAAAACGAATGAGTAATTAAGCTCTCAACTCTTTTACTCATAAAACAACCGTAGTTGATGTGGAAAGCCGACGTTACTAAACTTTTGGCAGCACACGAGTTAATAAATCCTCTTTATTAATCTGACGGCAGCTCTGTACCATGTAAGTCTACTTACGGTCGCCACCACTCGACAACTTATTAACGACTTCTGTAATGCGATTAGCTGTTTTAGAGAATGATATGGTACGGTAATTGAAAACATTCTTCTGTATATTTTGTTTTGTATATTGAAGTTATAATCAGAAATAAATGCTGAATCATTTTATTTCATTTATTTTCGCTTTAGAATTGTGTCGTGTAAATATATTGTCTATTTATACTTTATGGCACTAGTTTTTAGTGATTATTAAAACATTAAATAAATTTAAATCCATACTTAATATTATAAATGGGAAAGTGTGTCTGTCTGTCTGTATGTTTGTCTTTCTTTCACGGCAAAACGGAGCGATGTATTGACGTGATTTTTTAAGTGGAGATAGTTGAAGGGATGGAGAGTAACATAGGCTACTTTTTGCCTCTTTCTAACGCGAGCGAAGCCGCGGGCAAAAGCTAGTAACGATTATAAAAAAATCCAATGCTCACTTTAAGCAGCGTATATTACGCTTATTTATAACGCACATAGTTACTTGCTACGATGGCGTAGCCGGCGTAGCCTGACGTCATCACTTTGGGCTACGCCGTAGCAACCGCATGAACCTTTTTTGCAACATCGCAAACTATTATTTTTACTTCGGTCAGGCGATTTAATCTTACCAACTTGTGACATTTTCATTTAATCATTTTGATGAAGGCAAACATTAAAGTTGGTTTCTGCTAGTGACATGAAGTTAATCGACATCGGTAAATCACCTAATGTTTCATATAATATACTAGAGGATTAGTTGTATGTACAGCCAGAAAAGTATATAAGTGTCCAGCCGTCAGACGAAATGTATAGTTTATCAAAAACCAATGGATAGTTTTCTAAAATCATTTTAATATGTATAAACTGATGTAGAAAATAATAAATAAGATCCTTGGACAACTCTCTTGGATCCCAAACTAAGCAGAGCTTGTACTATGGTAACCAAACAACTGATAAACATTACATAATATAGATAAATTACAACCAAGACAAGACCAAAAAATCATGCTCATCACACAACATTTGTCCTGGAGGGAATCGAACCAGCATTTAAATTAAATGCTTTATTTAATTTAAATTTCAAGTAAATTATTCTACATCTAACAGCCCTGGATACTTATCTATTCTGCTGGTTTTCCAATATAACTTAAAAATTAGATTTCCGAGTCCGACAATGATATTATCAACTTTAAAAGTAATTCTCAATAAAGAACATAAGCCTTGTACAGTTCAATAAAATAAACTCCAAAATAAATACCTTTTGATGATTGCGACTAACGTATTAAATTTTTTATCAAAATGTAATGTATAAAATTCCCGAACGAAACAATTTGATGAATGCAAAAAAATTTAAAACCTTTTCATTTTAAATCAGATGTACCGTAATAAAGTTTATGAATTACAATGTTTTTGACGTCCGAATGTTGTAATATTACATACTAGTTTTTTTCCGCGTGTAATAATAGTTCCCGTTCCCGGGAGATTTTCGCAATGAAAACTATTCTATGTCCTTTCTCGGGTTCCAGACTATATCTGTACCAAAATTCATTCAAATCCGTTCAGTGGTTTAGGCGTGAAGAAGAGACAGACAGACAGAGTTACTTTCTCATTTATAATATTAGTATGAATTTTAAAAACAGAACGTCAAACATCATGTTGATAGATTATTTAATTATCTTATTTTGATGTACCATAAATCAGTTATTTCAAAATAAAGTCATGGTGTGATACACTCGTAAACTATATGATTTGCAGTAATCAAGGGGTCATGGTAATCATTTTGTGATAACTGCATGTAATCATGGTGAAATATAGTACAATTATAATAATTAAACCTTTAAACACACGTAATTCGAGACACAATAGAGAGACAACAGCACCTCGACAGCCGGATGTCGCTTGGTCGTCGAAAGGATAAATAAAATAGTAACAAAAAGTTTATTATCACAAATTGATACAGCTGTGTTATTTACTTATTTCTGTACTGTTTAGTAGCTAGGAAAATGGAAACAAATCGATATTGATGTTACAGATAAAGCCACTACCTAATATAAAACAAAATCGCTTTTTATACTTAGATTTTTAAAACTACGCAATGTATTATGATGCGTTTTTTTTAATAGATAGAGCAATTCAAGAGGTAAGTTTATATACATAATATCATCATATGATAGTAGAGAATGATGATGCGGGTCACTAGGGAGTAGACAGGTAAATCAAATATGATTTTTTTTTCTACATTATGTTATCTTAACCCATATCACAGTGTTGATATACATAAATATAATAATGTACGGTGTGACATAAACTGAATGACACGCAATGTTCAAGGGTCACGATGGCGTCTTTTAGTGATAATTACGTATAATCATGGTGAAATATGAGTAAACAACGTGACACCCGCGATTTAACGAAGTAATGATAATTAAAACAAAGAAAAAGTTTACTTTAGTGACAATTTGCAACAAAAATAATGCTATGGCTTGAAACAGTCAGACTTGTAAAATAATATTAATTATTATCATGATATATTTATTATTTCCAGAAGTGAAGACTTTTAATTGGCTGTTAGTCCCACACACTGTTTTTATTCTGTGTATTTTAGCTGTAAGTCTTCCATGTTTACTAAATAAATAAAAAAATAATTGTCAGTTCTCTTACCGGCTTAAAATAAACGGGATTACCTAGACGAAAACCGGAAGCGTGATGCTAACTGGCTTAGGTCGGTTGAAGTTCGATTCTCACATCGGTTCAGCATACAATGAAATTTTCCATCAGAATGTTCAGGCTAATGGCCGGAACCTCAATTTGAAAACGAAAAAAAACCCTGTGTGGAAAATAAAATAAATGAAGAGATAAAAAAAATTGCTCCTGCAGTTTACATATTTTTGCATTCACCGAAACCATTGTGAAAAGTAGTCGGACCAGCATTCCTTGGGGACGTCCTCAATGAATTTGTGGAACGCATTTACTGCTAAATCAGGGATCGGCGTACTTAAAATATGAGGCTTTGAGTTTTTCTTTAATTTCAGGAAACGAAAAGAAGTTTTGTAGGGCCTTAAGTCCGCTTATCGCGTACCTCTTTCAAGTTCTTTGGTGTTGTATAACATCAAAAGAAGCAACCATTTTCTTATCTATCCTCCGACTATTCTATACTCATGCCAGCAAATATTCAATACCAAGACCCATGTTATAGACAGCCAATGACAGAGGACAGTCATTAGCTGTCTATAACATGGTGGATTGGTGATAGGAAAGAACAATCAGTTAGCAGAATGGGTCTTGGTATAGAATATTTGCTGGCTATGAAACGTTTTTAAATTATCATTTTTCAGTACCAATTGACACACAGTCGTTTCTGTTCAGCAGTAAAATCATTTTTATCCATTGAGGACAAAACCGATAAAATATGCACATGCTAAATGTTTTGTATTTGGCTTATTCCGATGTCCACTAGAGTACGATTGTACGAAATTGCGGACAAGTATTTTTATTTAGTCGAATTCAATCAGCGGTATCAATATTGAATCCTGTAACCTTAGTTGTTGGCCAGCCTTTATGTGAGTACATTGTACATAATTATATCACTTTAACAACTCCTTTGATTAAGCAGTGTTTTATGAATCTAATTGTAAAAATAAAATTGTTTCCATATTATGCAAAAAAAATATTTTACTATATTTTTTTTGGAGTAGAAAATATTACCTTTAACAGAAAAAATATGGTCGGTATTTTACAACTTATTTCAAGAAAATCTATCTATTATAATTATTCTTAATCTATTATTTAAAGAAGATCTTTCTCTAGATAGATCTTCTTAATAAAAATCATGAAGTGAGTTTTGGTAAAAACGATAAATAAAACACATAAAATAATAATCTTCCCAATGGAAAAAAAACATTTATATAAACATGCTTGCAAAACAGCATTGTCATTATGTTTCAATGTAATTTACACAAACACCGATAATTAGTTGATACGATAAGTATGTGTATATAATCAGAACAGTAATTGAGTAAATAATCGGAGCTCTTACAATTATTTGGTATCGTTAGCAACGGCAGGACTAACCGGTTGTGTTATATTGTTATCTTATATATTAGTAGTAGAAGTATTAGCAAAAATTGACTAATCTTAAAAATAACGAGCAAATTTTTTTATATTTTTTTCTTTATAATTTGTATTGTTGTGAGGAAGTTTTTTTCCAACTGAATTAACAATAGTTGACAGCTGATACGTTTGTGAGTATATACAAATACTAACATAAATTATAAATTCGAATTCGAATACTAACATAAATTATAAATTCGATTATTATTTCAGTAACATTTTTAAATACACTGAGATAAAACCGTAGTTGTATTTTTTTTTATTCTATTCTAGCTTTCGCGCGGGTTCGTGGACACTATCTTGATTTTCTTTTTCTCTATTCCTCGGACTTAACCTATGTTTGAGAAAAAAGAAGCCGAATGGGTCCAGCCGTTCTTGAGTTTTGCGCTTAGCAACACATTCAATTTCGATATATATTCATGTAATCAACTTTAGACAATCATTAGTCATTGATACCTGGGGTCGTTTTTTTAGAACGTTCTTATCATAATCTGTGTCTGATAAAAATACCTACATTTTAAACAAGTCACGTTTCAAATGTAACATATATGTGATCCGGCTAACTGGATTGTTAACCTTTCGGCGACCAAGCGACAGCTGGCTGTCGGGCTTGCCTTTCTATTATGCCTCAAATCACGTGTGTTCGAAGGTTTATTGTAACTACTCTTACAAAAAAAGAAGTTGAAATAATAATGCTGATTATAGGCCCAGTTGTTTATTTTACTTAATTATCTTCAAAACTAACAAGCCATCACATGACGTACTTACTTCGTTTGCAAACAAAACAAAATACTTTAGATATTATTATTCGAATTTTGTTTTACACTATAATAGTGTAGTGACTATCATTCAGTATTATCATTTGGACTTTATCATGCTTGGATAAATAGGCGAATCTCAATTGAATCTCAGATTACCTTTTTTTGATATTTTTCAGATCCCAAGTCATGTCTTCTGAAAATTTGCGTGTATCTCCGGCGAAGATAGTGGACCGGCAGTTTGTGAAGCCGCTGCTGTGTGGCCCAGGACCGTGTGACTACTGGCCTTCCGTCGCGGAGGCACTCAGCAGACAAGTCATCACACCCAACTGTGACGAATTCTATAACGTATGTTTTTTTAAAAACCATGAAAACTTTGGGTACAATATTGTTTTCATATTTGAATTGAACTACTCATTGACTTTCGCACCCAAAGAATACATCATTACAATATCGTTAGTTTTTAATTACCACATTGACATACATAGGTTTGATAATGGTGCCGATTCTCTTATTCATAAACTAACCTAAATTTGAGTTTAGTGTATCTTTTTCTTACCATTTCACTAAGAAAAAGACAGAAGATAAAATATTAGTTAAGTCCAGTCAAATTTTGTCACTCCATAGATAATTTAGACGCGATTAAAAACATGGCGACTAAAGAAACGCCAATTTTTTTCAGGCGCTGTCTAATTAGACAGGATTAAACAAAAATGTATCTTCTGTCCTTTTCTTTAAGAAATGGAAAGAGAAAGATGCATTTAACTTAAATTTGGTTTAGTTTGTGAACAAGAGAATCGGCACCATTGTCATGATGGCCTACAGGTTGCAGCACGCTGATCATATAAGTAAAAACTTCTAGTTCTAATTATGGCAAGTACCAATGTGACTTTTTCAATTCATATATACTTTTTCAATTCATATATACTTTTTAAATTCATATATACTTTTTAAAGTTGATGTTAGACATCCCAAACAACAATGGCGGAAAACACCGAGAAGAAACCTGGACTTTATAAAGGTCTTCAGTTAGAGCTTCAACTGATAGGAAATCAAAGCAAACTTTGTTTGAAGATTTTGTATTGCTATTAGAATTATTTCCGTGATCCTATAACAATACTTCCAGATTCTCTCTTAGTGAATGTGTGTGCTGGGTCCTGGGATTCAAGACGCCCGGGAGTAATTGTTCCATGACAAAATTCCCCAGATGTACACACTACACAACCCTCTTTTAAAGAGAAGTCAGCATAGGAAGGGGCCCAACAGGGCCAACGCCTGCCGGGGTTGCGGAATGTTTATAATAGTTACCGTGACCCTGGAACATAAAGGGCAATCGAAAAGTCTGACACGCCCTCGCGTCGCACCCAGAAACCAAAAAAAACCCTCATTTAAATAAGAATCTTATATGGCGAAGGTACATTTAATAGTAGAACCGTGGTATGGTGTTCATTAAAAAATAAAGTCAATATCATTGTTGCAGGTTGTGGACGACATTCGCCATGGTTTGCAATACGTCTTCCAAACCCAGAGTAAGCTGGTGTTGGCGATGAGTGGTGCGGGTCACGCCGGCATGGAGTCAGTCATCAGCAACCTGGTAGGGCCTGGAGAAACCTTGCTAATCGCTTCCAGGGGCATATGGGATCAGCGCGCCGAAATCATTGCCAAGAGATTAGGTAACTCTTAGTTCACAGATACAAATACTTTTTAGAACAGATAGAAACTTTTTTAAGCTAATAATATTATGTTAACATTGTTTAAATCTAACTCGAAAGGGAATTGAAACTTAAAGAATAGTTATTAATTTAGAATCTAGTGGTTTTTTAATTTTTATTGAGTACAAAACTTTGCAATCACAAAGTTGAATATAAAAAAAACTCAGTTTTTTTAAATCATATTCGTATATCTTACCTACCATCTGTATATTATCAGGAATTGTAACCGAACTGGTCAAAGTTCCAATCAATACTACGTTTACTCTGGAACAACTGGAGCCTGAGCTAAAAAGGCTGCGTCCAGCTGCCCTGTTCATCACCCACGGAGACTCCTCCACCGGCACACTTCAGAAGTTAGAAGGTTTAGGAGAACTTTGTCACAAGTAAGTTGAAATGAAATATTAAACAAACATCGCCCAATCAGCCGTTTCGTTTCAATATTTTTCTGATTCCGGTAGAATAATATATTTTTCACAAAAAATGCAAACACAGGACTAACATGCATTGTCCCTTGTTATGAATTTAACTATCAAAGTTTGAATAAGAACAGTCTCACAAAAAAAGTACGTTTTGAGAGCATCATGTCATTTTCTTTTACCTTTGACCAGTAATAAAAGGTTTTTTTTAAATCGCGCTGCGCTTAATCAATGTGGCAACCTTGCTAATTACAAAAAACGTTTCTTATTATTTTTGGCGTTCAAACAAAATATTCACCCATCTTTTCAGATATGGGGCGTTACTCATAGTTGATACTGTAGTGTCACTGATAGGAGTTCCCTTCCATATGGACGCGTGGGGGGTAGACGGTGTGTTCTCCTCAACACAGAAGGCGTTCAGTGGTCCAGCCGGCATAGCTCCTGTGGCATTCAGCGCCCGCGCTGAGTAAGAAAGATTATGTATTTTTCTTAACATACAGTAGATTCACGATAATCCGGATATTGAGCGCCCCTTGATTCAATAATATATTATAATAAATTGCAAATAAAGAGACAAATATTCAATACAATATAAATTCTAGTTTGTCGAATTACAAGGTTTGTTTATTTGAAAAATTACTTTTAATTCTATTTCCGAAAAAATTTGAATCCAACATCGCCTTGCAAAGCATTTGTCGGGTACTACTGTATTTAAATCAATTTCTAAAAACTATAAATGAAAATTAAATGATTCTTTTTTAACATAGTTTGTTTTTGTTTCAGGCAAAAGATAAATAACAGAACCTACGAACCTCCATTCTACTTCGATGTCAAACTATTGGCTCAACAGTGGAACTGCTACGGAGACACGAGACAGTAAGTCATATATACAGGACGCCGCAGATATTTCATATACATATGTTTATACATTTGTGTTACCTTTTTGATTTATTTTTATATCTGCGGCTTTGACCGCACGAATTTTCTCGTCTTGCATTTCCAAAATTCACGCCATTACATCATAAAAAGAAACTACTACTTATGCAAGTGCACATGTTTAACTTCAATAGTGTCAGGCGTGCGTTAATTACCACACAAAATGTTTTTTTTTTATAGTGATAAAGCTTTTATATAAAGCAGATTATACCCTCTATAAACATCTTTGCCTCCTTATGACATAATTTCTTGAAAACCTTTCAGATACCACCACACAATGAGTCCTCCGATGCTATGGGCTCTTCGGTGCTGCCTGCAAGAGATCAACAATGAGACCCTGCCGGTGTCGTGGGCGCGCCACGCCGCCAGCACCGCTCATTTCCACCAGCGACTCCAAGAGCATAACTTCCAGTTCTTCGTCCCGAAGCCAGAAGAGAGACTGTCTACTGTCACCACTGTGGCGCTTCCACCAGGAGTCGACCACATGGTGTTCACTAGTTACATGAGGGAAAAGTAAGTTTCATTTCATTTGGCGAAGAACCTTAGATGAACATTCATACATAACAGCAGGATTTTCAAGTTTCATTTTCATGAGTTACATAACTTTTAAATAAATTGTTTTTTTTTTTCAATTTATTTTTTTATAATATGAAGAGCAAATATTATTGAACTGATTAAAACTGTAAGACAGTCCCTGTTCGTCAGATTAATTATAATATATCTGTCGCAGGTTTTTACAAAATTAGGTTTTTGATCAAAAACCTAGGTTTTTGATGAAAAACCGGAAGATGACAAATTTTAAACTCAATTTCATCATAAACCTGTTACAGTCCAGATTTTTAATCAAAAACCTGAACTAGTTTAGGTTTGTGATGAAGTGATGGCAATTAAACAATATAAACGGAAATTTTGTAAAAAAGTTCAAACTTTTATTAGATACCGTATTTACATTGATAAGTTAATATATTAATATTATATTCATGAAAAGTCCTGGCAAATCATGAATTATTGTAGAACTAATTTCATTGCCACAAAAATGATAATAGTGAGTAAACTATAAATTAGACATATGCTGTCGCGGACTTTTTTTCTTTTTAAGAGGGACAATTTTTTAACACACAAAATTTACGTAACTTCCACCATATATTAAATTGATTTTGTAATAAAACAAAGCAATTTTGCTCAGAACTTCATCATAAACCTAATCTAGTTCAGGGTTTTGATCAAAAATCTGGACTGTAACAGGTTTATGATGAAATTGAGTTTAAAATTTGTCATCTTCCGGTTTTTCATCAAAAACCTAGGTTTTTGATCAAAAACCTAATATTTGAAAAACCTGCGACATATCGAAGTCGATTAAAAACCACCCGGTCAGAGAAATAACTTAATGTTATGATGGGCAGAAACCCTGTCATAATCATGAAGTAGCTATTAAACACAAACTAATTCGATGATTTTAATTCAACAGACACAATATCCTGGTGCTGGAAGGTCGAGGTCCTACCGTGGGCAAAGCGCTGCGGATAGGCATCATGGGGGTGAACGCGACCACCGCAGTGGCTGACAGACTGGCAGACGCCATGGCGGACACTATTCGAGCTATATCTTCTAAATCATAACAAATACGATGTAATTAATACCTACCTACTAGATAAATACCTAATGTTTGTATTGTTATTTGTTTTTTTTTTGTAAGTAATAAAATGTTATTCCATAATTTCTTCTACTTCTTTCCTTTTGTTGCTTCATGCTTTTGTTATTCATGTTGAATAAACGTTTAAGCTAACTAGCAGGAATTTCAAATTAACCGGTAAAAATGTATACTTTAGCATGCTGTCACTTTTACCTTCAATTATTTTCAATTAACCAATCACCATAAGTTCAGAGAGGCTAAAATCTACATCACCATAATAATATATCTCATACTTCCCCAATGGAGAGCTAGCTTAATCGTTATTAGCTATACCAAAATTGTCTTAGGGGACTATTTATATATTTATGTTTTTTTTTTGAAATCCTCATCCCGGTTCGTAGATTTGTTATCTACGAACCGGGATGAGAGAAAAGAGTTAGCAAGGCTTCTAGGGCCATTTTCATGTAGGTACCTGCAAGTGTTATGGTACGGAACTCTGTACTGCTCATCTGATAGTTTCGACCCTCTACATGTTTACAAAATACATAGTATTGTAAGGGATGACACGACTACGTCACTAACGTCACCTGGCAAAAGTATAAAACCAGTGCAATTCGGTTCGTACGGCCATTTGCTTCTCTGATCTGGTGTTGTAGACGTCGGTTCCAATTTCGGTTTCGGAAGGTCACGTAAGCCATTTTTTTGTATTATCAGTTCGCTATCGTAATTTTTGTTGATCATTTGTGTAAGATTTGTAACTTTTAGTTTAAGTTTTGGAAATAAAATTGCGAGTTGATTATTAAACGGTTTTCCTGTTTATAACTTATTTTTTTTTATTGTTATTAGATAGATAGATAGATATATTTATTTGCATAAAACATGGTATATACAGGTGTTACATGAGTTAAGGAGATCATACATGTTTTGCTTATGACTAAAGCATGCAAAACGATTATCATTACTTATGTTCTAAATATTCCTTAATGCTATAAAAACTGTTCTCTCGTTTAGCCATTTAAACAATTGAATTTTAAACTGTCTGTTATTTAGTAATTTAAGTTTACATGTTAATTTGTTATATATACGTACTGCCATAAATAAACAGCTTTTATTATAATATTTAGTAATTCATATCTCATCTAAAACAAGTGTAAATTGGTCACGCCGACTCCTACAGCTTACATGTGCCGCTTTTTTGAATAGGTATTGGTGTTTTCGTACAAACATACACATTTCATACACATATAGTGCGGGTAGTGGCAGCAAACCAAGTTTTTTGACTATTGGTCGACAAGATACGCCCGGTGGAATGCCTTGAATAGCTCGAATACATTTTTTTTGAGCGATAAATGCATTGTTACGATCAGTACTGTTACCCCATACAATTAGTCCATATCGTAGTAAGGACTCGACATATGCGTGATACGACATTATAGCTGTGTTTATGTTCGTGACATTCTTAATTCGTTTAAGAGCGTACACTAATTTATTTATTTTATTACATACACTATCGATTTGTGCTTTCCACGTTAAATGTTCATCTATGATCGTTCCTAAAAACTTAGTGTGTGTTACTTGTTGAAGTTTTGGTATATTTAATTTAAAATTGAATTTGGTATTATAAGATTGATTGAATTGTATGTATGCTGATTTATTGAGATTAATGGATACAATTATTATTATTAAGCCAATTTATAACATTTTCTATTGTATTATTAATATCTATTTGGTGATCAATTACAGTTTTGCATTTTTTATCAGTAGTTACAATTATCGAAATATCATCAGCAAACAGAAAGCATTTGTGATTAGTCACGTCTACAATATCATTCACATACAAAATAAACAAAATCGGGCCCAATATGATGCCCTGAGGGACACCGCATTTGTTGTTTTTAAATTCGGAACGGTATGAGACCATTTCCCTATTAGCATTTATATTAGTGACACTAACGCACTGCTGCCTGTCAGATATATATGACGATATCCATTGCAACGGAGGTCCTCTTATTGCCATAGTCTCTAATTTTTTAATTAAAATGTTATGCGAGACCAGGTCGAACGCCTTCGATAAGTCTAAAAATAACCCCGTCGTCAGATGTTTATTGTTAATATTAGCCAGTACTGATTTAAGGAGCGAAAATATAGCTAGAGTTGTCGATTTAACTTTTTGGAAACCGAATTGCTCCTTGCTTATTATATCAAATTTCTCACAGTAACTAATAAGCCTTTTATACATACTTTTTTCGTAGATTTTTGACAGAATTGGTATTAAAGTTATTGGGCGATAGTTGTTAAGATCATATTTTCCACCTTTTTTAAACAGTGGTTTTACAATTGATATTTTTAATTTATCTGGAAACACTCCTTGGACAAAAGACAAGTTTATGAGATGCGTATTTTATTCCTTTACCTAATAATATTATAATATGCAGACTAAGTAACTATCTTGACTTGGCTCGCGAGGTTGTCGAAATGTGGGATGTGGATTCAGCAATCATTGTGCCGATAGTCGTGACGGCCAATGGCGTAATAGCGAAGAGCCTCGATCAACATCTGAGGAGGCTCTCGCTAGGCGGCTGGATCAAGGGTCGGGTGCAGAAAGCGGTACTCCTGGACACGGCGCGCATTGTCCGGAGGTTCCTCTCTCTAGAGCCCTGACCACCGGTTGCTTGGATCCTGTTCCCGATGCCGGTGGGATACTATTTTTTATATTTTTAAATGTTATTTTCCTTTTTATATTAATATTTAAAAATGTAAATATAGTGTTTAAAAAATAAATAAATGTAATTATAATATAAAAGTGCAATTACGACAGAAGTGTATGAAGTTTGTTACACGTTGGATTGCAGTCCAAGACAAAGGCGAAGGCGTAATGGAACCGAGAGTAGTCTATGTGCGACATTTTTCACACATTTTTAAGGAAAATCATATAAACGTTGCTACTATCTATAAAAATGACACATGGATTTTTATGTTCAAACTTAGAAGTGAAGTTGTCTTCACTTCTAAGTTTGAACATAAAAATCTGCAGTCCAGATTGAATTATGCCTGCGGGCGTCAGGGTTAGATCCGCTCGTGGGCATAATGCGAGTTGAACTGCGGATTTGATTTTCCTAGGATATGCTGTTGCTGTCTACTGCTTGTTTCAAAGTACAGTAAAAATATAGTATATTTGTGCCATACCATAACGTGCCATAACTGAAATAACGAAACCATTAATTATTAAAATGCTTGCTTTAAAACTACTTGCTAGAAACCGTTCTGTGTATGCATACAAATCCATATGATAAAGACAACAATGTCGTATGCTCTCATTATTGTAAATGATCCATGATGAGATATATAATTTAACTAATAAATATACTTATCGTTATTTCATCAAAGTGCACATAAACTAACGACCACCATTTAACGTCAGTTCTCGTTAGCCAGTGTTCGGGGACGCGTGGGCATTGTACTCATTATATTATGATTGCAAACAAATACTCAAGTTAAACTAAAGAAATAATTATACGGAATTCCATCAGTGATATTAAAGTGAGTTACTTAAATTACACTTTTCCGCCTACCTGTATTTGCTATGCAACCAAGTGCTAGTTCAACATTAGACAAGTTCCTCAGTGTACCTAAACAAACAAATATTTACGTCGCATTTCGCAATTGCAACAGTGACAAGACGATGATATTCCTGGCGGGCTCGCCGTGTTTGCGAGCGTAAAGGTCCCGGTGGCGGTCGTACGTCTTTCGCTTCGCTGTGTCCCGCCGGGAAGCCGGGATCGCTTCGACAGTCGCGATGGGAATCGAATCAATTTGTCGAGACAACATTGCGCTCGTTCGATCTTCATCCCACGTCTCAGACTTATATAACCTCGGTTCTAGCTCGAAAACGACGAACTATCATGTCAATAAGCGCGCTGCCAAATGCTCTCTTGACCTCCCTTATCTGTGGCACGGTTTAACGTTTAAAATATATTCCGGTTTGCATTTTTTGTAAACTGTGAATGAATGGTAAACTGGGATATATAAAAACAATTGTTAAACCGCAGGCTAGCGCCGATAGCATGTGGAACAAATATGAGGCTGGCAAGCGGCGCGCGCCCCGGGCGCCGCGCACTTGCCAAATGTGCCATCCGATAGCGCCAGAACATTGTAGCAAATTTACAACCACCCTATTAGCACTAAATCTAAACATTAACCCGATTCCGGTAACCAAACTTCACGTATACTTGCGCTGAATATCGGTCACTGAGTGCGGAGACTCTGAACAGAGCGAGACGCGCTTGTTTTTGGCTATCTTGGCTGTAATTGAACCTACAACTAAGTGTAAATTAAACGATAAATTAACAGTTTTCTTGAAAAGTAGTACACCATAGTACAACGTACTAAGTAGCAACTAATTTGATTACTTATGTTATCTCTTTAATTACCGTAAACATGATCATACCAGAATGATAAAAGAAAGAGTAAGCAGTCATCTGAACCACAACCACACCTAGTTATAACCAGTTGACCGTATAATATTCGAAAATTAATTTGTAATGTGAAAAAGTTTTCGTAATTGTTATGTTTAACCGTACATTCGGATTATAGATCGAACTATCCGACACATTCCAACAAATTAATTAACGTGTTGTTGTGGTACTTAACCTAACATGTGATTACCCATATTAACAAATTCATGATTTTGACTTTCTTGTGTCATACTTAACCACCGTCTTAAATTTTAGCAATTATAAAGAACCCACGATGTCTTCAAACAAGTTGATAGTGCCTCCGCCGAGGATTGTGGACCGACAGGTAGTGAAGCCGCTGCTGTGTGGCCCCGGACCTTCCGACTACTGGCCTTCCGTCGCTGAAGTACTCAGCAAGCCCGTCCTTTCACCCATCTGTGATGAGTTATTCAACGTAAGTTAATTCAGACTAACAGACTGCAGACTGTGTGAATAGATCTGAACTTTTAATTGAATTATAATCTTCCACATTATGAGGTTAGCGCTAAGTACCTTTTAACTTTTATTAGGCGTGGTTTGGTTCCCAGTCAAATTTAGTTTATTATTCCTGGTAAGTAGAGTTTACCAGGTTCCCAACCATTTTCATAGAGTTAGGATTTATGTGTGAGCATGTTTTAAACGTTAATCTTGGCGAGACATCACCGCTCAGAGCTACGAGGTACACGCCCGTTATGTAAAAACAAAGCCTTGGTTTCTTATGTATTCAGCTGAAATTACATGAATAATAAAGTAAGGTTTCCTTCATGAGTAACAAGAATGCTGCTCACCGCAATACTCCTGAGTGTTTTGAGAGGTAAACAACCTTTTTGAGTTTGTCCCCATTATATAAGGGATGGTAAACATACGGCCGGCCAAGGTCAGCCCTTGTCATATCTCAAGAGTAAGCTCAAATATGAGTAGAGGGTTTCAGGCTTTCAATGTGTATTCAATCTAAATGACGCCTTCTTGCGTTGAATACTTATTGAAACGTGATATTAAATGAGCAGGCTTTTTATATTTGTTTAAATGTAAGAGTAAGTAGGTAGCTGTTTTGTCGAAAGCACTTTGTTTTAAAAGCATGATAATCTTACTTTACAATACAAGGATCCTACAACTCTGAAAATGTGCAATGCCATTTTTTTAAATTAACCATTTTCCTGAACTTATTCAAAATAATGACGAACGTATTTATTTAAAAAAAAACAACGAAAGTTAAAACCATGAAATAATATTTAAAAAAAATACTAGAACCATTACTATTATTTTGGAGTTAAATTGCAAGAGTGGCAGTTGCGTTGTACAAAACAGGTTTTAAAAAGAAGAGTTACCTATCTTTACTATTGTCTACTAGTATAAAATGTAATAAAGGATTTGTGATGAAACAATATATTGATGATAATAATAAAAACTAAATGGGTATACTTTTCAATTAATTTATAATAACCCAATCCAAATCTACTCTTTACCAGGTCCTGGATGACATTCGTGCTGGCTTGCAGTATGTGTTCCAAACTCGAAGCCCACTGGTCCTGGCCATGAGTGGGTCCGGCCACTGCGGCATGGAGACGGTGATCAGCAACCTGGTGGCTCCTGGAGAAACACTCCTTATCGCCTCCCGGGGGATATGGGACCAACGCGCGTTTATGATGGCTAATAGATACGGTTAGGATTCTAACAGATTACATATAAAATTTAAAGGATTCAACATAGCCTTGAGGCAGAGCTTGTACTATGGCAACATAGCCTTGAGGCAAAGCTTGTACTAGCCACCTAACTAGGCAAGTGACACACATACGTGTATGTATAATGTGAAGTGTACCGTACCAGACTGACGAGTTTACCCAAACGGTTTTTTTCCGTAGAAGTGCCAAATGTCTGATAAACTGAAGGTATAACCGCAGGGCGCAGCTATTAATATAATAATACCATCCTATAACTGGGCCAGAGCAGGGCAAAGGCGTCTTCTCATACAGAGAACGTACATCAACACGCCTGCTCAAGGAGAATTGGTGATTTCGGATTTACATTATTTACTAGCCCAGGTTTCCTTACGGTGTTTTCTTTGACCGATGTTGCTGCTATATAGTTTCTATTTTATTCTATAATTCCATAATACTACCCTACCCTACAGACGTTGTCTTGTCTAATCCCGCAAAGAAACCCCGGTCTTCCAGAATTTAAAAATCTGGGAGTCTTTTCATAGAAAATTTTTCTCCATTTCAGGCATTAAAACCGAGGTGATTAGCATTCCTTTCGACATCACCTTCAGCTTGGACCAGCTGGAGCCTGAACTAAAGAGGCTGCGTCCAGCTGCCTTGTTTATCACGCATGGGGACTCCTCCACCGGCACTGTTCAGAACCTACAGGGCTTAGGTCAGCTTTGTCACAAGTAAGTAATTAAGTAATAAATAATACTTAAAGCAGAAATTCATAGGCGGGCTTCAAGCCTTACGGCCTTCTGCACTAATCTATCTAATCTTGCGGTAGGTTACTAGACACAGATATTTGACACAAGCTCTATACGATAATGGAAATGACCGCTAGGCAATCTCTGCCCTATCTCTATTTACTTTGATTTCTAGTATAAGGCGCCAAACAACATTGTTAATATTAATGCACTGTTAAATAGGTTAATAGCAAAAAGTTCCGTAAACTAATGGCATTCTGAAAATACTGGCTGGTTTGGATGAAAAAAAAAGTTAAAGCCATTAAATCATTATGAACAAATTAGTGAAAAAGAAAACATTAATGGCGTCACATAATTATTTTCAGCACGAATGGCCAGTTAACACTGCGTTAAAAAATGAGGAAAGAGGTTTTATGAATAGAATTAATTAATTTTTTTGGACTTATTCCAACATTTTTTTTATGATTACTAGATGCACTCAATTTTTTTTCTCGCTTATTTTTCTCTCTTCGTTTTCTTGTTAATGTTTGTGTTGTTTTATTATTTAATATTTATGAGAATTAAATGAATAATTCAAAATATTTATGTAAATTTCGTGAAAAGAAAATAAACTTAAAAAAAATCCTTTAGTACCCAAACCTTTTTATCCTTTCAATGATTTTTAAATACAATTGTATTCTTTTGCACTAGCAAATAAAGGATAATAAAATCACCGAATATGCTTAGTAACTAGTCTAGGTTGGAAAAAGGAAAATAGCCCCTAAAACAGTAGATTAAGTAGGTGCGAAGTAGTTATTGAGTTAAGTCTAGTCTTGATCCAATGGCGCGCCTCGGATTACTTTACCAGTGACCTAGACCTTTCTACATGATTGAGAATAATTAGGTTTACCTGGTATTGAGTAAATATAACTGGTATTGAGCAGCAAATGCTGAGCTTTTAGAAGAGCCTTTTAGACACGCACAGTTTTTTAGGGTTCCGTAGTCAACTAGGAACCCTTATAGTTTCGCCATGTCTGTCTGTCTGTCCGTCCGTCCTCGCTTAATCTCTGTGACCGTTAGCACTAGAAAGCTGTAATTTGGTACCAATATGTATATCAATCACGCCGACAAAGTGGTAAAATAAAAATTGGAAAAAAATGTTTCATTAGGGTAGCCCCCCTATATGTAAAGAGGGAAGTGTTTTTTTTTTTTTAATTCAACCCTGTCGTGTGATATATTGTTAGATAGGTATTAAAAAATGAATAGGGGTTTAGTAAAATCATTTTTTGATAATGTCAATAATTTCGGAAATAATCGCGCCAAAAGGAAAAATCAAAGCGTCCCCCCCCCCCTCTAACTTTTGACCCGTAGGTTTAAAAAATATGAAAAAAATCTGGAAAGTAGAACTTTATAAGGACTTTCTAGGAAAATTATTTTGAACTTGATAGAAAGAACAGTTTTTGTACAAAAAAGACAAAAAGGTTGTACAAAATAATTTCTGCGTACTTAGTATGACAACGTAACAAAAGCCTTTTTTAAACTTATATGTGGGAACACTTATTGTGACGGACGGGAAACTACGGAACCCTACATTGAGCGTGGCCCGACACGCTCTTGGCCGGTTTTTTTTTGTATTATGTGTATTATGTGGACGATTGTGTTAGATCCAAATAGACGTTTTTCTTTCGTTCTTTATTTTATTTAGTACCTACTGTAATCTTATGCACATGTATCTTAAAAAATTCTATTGCAATTTACAATGAGAAGAAAAAGAAATTGCCATAATGAAGTTAACCTATTTATTATTAATCTGTAAAAAGGTTAAGGCACACATATGTATTTTGTAAATTGCAATTATGCAGTCAAAAATATTAATGCATAATTATGAACTATGTATCTATATATTAATAGGTGAAGCAAAAAATTTGTACCCCTTGTGAAAATTGTGCGGACTGAGGAATTAAATTTCGCACACTTCTATTTCATACAGAGGTGTAAAGAAAGCTAAAATAAATTAATTCCACCACTTAAACCGCTTATGGGGATTATTTACAGAAGTTCTACTAAACAGTTCTACGATGGCCATTACTATTGATAATTTTATATCACCTTACTGCACTCGTACATTCATTATGAACGCAGTGGTCAAAACACCAAAACAAGCAAAACTAAACTTCAAGCGGAAGCTAGTTGTCCTTTATCCCTCCGTCTTTGCTCTCTGTCTGTCAACTTAACGAACTGTTATAAAAACCACAATCCGGGCTTTATCCAATCTGTGCTGAAACCATTCCTCCTGTCGCCCTTTTACTTCCAAATTAAAAAAGCAACGAACTTTAGCAGAAAACTATTCGATTGGCCAAGTAACACGAAGACTGGGACACGGGGACCGAACAATTTAATTACACTCGTTGTCTCTTTCATTCCTGACTTGGCTTTTTACTTAGATCCAGGTCTCCCTGAATACGTTCGAGTTGAAAACTCTTTAATTGCATCCTGTGAAGGAGTCTGCAATTAGCATGCAGTGGGAAATACCAAGCGCGGTAAAAGTTAAGATAAAAGTTTTCCAGTCATTCTGAACGACTATTGTAATTTTTTCATACTTCTTTAAGCTTTACGTGGTCGTTTGACTTGAGCTAAATCTGAGAGAACTCTCAGATTCATATAGTTATGTATTTTATTATCCTTCTATTTTGTACTCGTACCTGTGGTAGTCAGATCTTGTTATGAATCGCACACATTTCATGATTTTTTCTTCATTTCCTGAGGTGGATAGGCTAGGTGGAAACACTTCATAAAATAATAAATTTAGATAACTGACCGCCCCGTAGGGTATACCTACAGATAGTAGCATGTTCTTGAAAAAATATTTAATAATACTCTACTTAGAAATTATGGAATTTGTTCTTATGATTTTCAGATATGGCAGCTTGCTCCTGGTCGACACCGTGGTGACTTTGGGAGGAATCCCATTCTTTATGGACGAATGGGGAGTGGACGGTGTATACACCTCCACTCAAAAGGTCTTCAGCGGACCAGCTGGGATCAGTCCCGTGGCATTTAGCGCCCTTGCCGAGTAAGATATGATAAAAGAAGTCCTACGACAATCGATAATTTACTGTATGAATTTTATAGCTGCCATTTTTCATAATAAAAAATAACTGCTGATGCAACGTGAACAGCTAGCAACTTATCCTTTTAATAAAAACTTAAAATGAATATAATTTCTCTATTGATCTCTATTCACTATGCTGTTTTCATCAGTGGAATTTAAAAAAGTGTCCTAATAACCTTCAAGGATTCCTCACAGCAATAGAATTTTGAACCGATTTTCAACAGTATACAATAACGTAAGGTTTTCCTTTTAGGAAAAAAATTAAAAGCAGGAAGCACGATCCGCCGTTCTACTTTGACATTAAGCTGTTAGCACAGCAGTGGAACTGCTACGGTAACACTAGAGCGTAAGTGACTCTCAACTTTTATTATCTATATATTTACAAACATATTATAAAGTCCCCCACCTCGCCTGTATGTCTGTCTGTTTGCTATAAACTCGAAAACAACTGAGTGGATTTTTATGCTGTTTTCACTAGTTGACAGAGTGATTAGTGAAAAATGTGGCCGAGTTGTATAAATACAGTCATATTACAGCATTAAGCTGGGATTACTTGTCTAGCGACCTGCTTTAGTTTCTATATTTTGGTAAATGGACATTTTAATTATAAAAGTAGTGTTCATCAGTATTTCTCTTTTAAAAACCACAATACACTTCGTAAAAATCCTTCACTTAAACCCATTTACCTATTAACCTTTCAACGACCAATCGACAGCTGGCTGTCCCGATGCTAATTGTTTTCTATTGTGTCTCAAATCACGTGTGTCCGAAGGTTTAAATTAAACCATTTCACAAACCATGCTCACCTTCCATTTCTGTTCAGATACCACCACACTTTGAGTCCCCCACTCTTCTGGGCACTGCGTTGTTGCCTTCAAGTGATCGTAAAGGAAACCCTGCCAGTCTCCTGGGCTCGTCACGCCGCTACCACCGCACACTTCCACAAGCGTCTTCGGGAATACTCCTTCGAGTTCCTGATCCCGAAACCCGAAGATCGCCTGACTACTGCCACCACTGTAAAGTTGCCTAAAGGATATGATTACATGGAGTTCGTGAAATATATGAGGGCTAAGTAAGTAAATATGTTGAATTAAAAGCGTAAACTCAATTGCATAGACAAGAACAATATTAAGCTACTAACTTTAAAACTAGGGTTAATTATTGTTAAGTTATTGAAAAACTTTTCAACAACTATGGGCTGGTCCAGTTAAAGCTGACGCGATTACGTGTACCGCGCCGACGTGTGCCTTCTCCCAGAAAATTGTGGGTTAAATTCGATAACGAACCAGCAATGATTTTAGATTATCAGGAAACGTCATTAGTTTAAAAAATATATGACTGTATGTATACACATTTTCGACAAGAACTTTAAATTTATACCTAATACCTTTAAGTATTCAGGGATACTACATAAAATATTTTTAAAAAATTGAAATCATTTGATGACATTGGATTTTATCATCATATTACGTCGTTTGCTCTCTGCTTCCGTGTGCCATAGCGTGATGGTATTACCTATAACCTTCCCCGATAAAAGTGGTATCCAGTAGTTCCTGATATCAGCGCCGGGGTTTCGGAATAGTTCTAATATTTACCCGGAACATAAAGGGCAACCGAAGAAACATGAGTGGCTTTTATTCAGTAAAAGTCTGACACGCCCAGGGCGGATGAAGTCAAATTCTCAAACAAACCACGAAGGAGGTGGCGGGGTCTGTTGTAAATGAAAATTATTTTAATCGATATTATACAAAGTGATTATTTTTTTAAACGTTGTTCGAATTAGTAATATTACAACAAAAGTTGTTCTGCCAAACAAGGGTAAACCTACTTTCGATTGTACATCGATGATCGTTTAGCTGTTTGTAAAAGTGAAAGTTAAGTAGGGAGTTATTGGGCATTCTGAGCCACTTTCGTCCAGTAGCTCGGCAAGTAAGCCTCGCTACAGGACAGTGGCTCAGAACACCCAATAACCAATAATCAACTAGTAAAATGTGTAGCTTGGTCATTGTGTGAATTACTTTTTAAATGCAAAACGACTACAGCTAGCTTCATGCGAACTGTTTGCCGTTGTGACTAACATCAATCAAGGTATTTGAAATGCAAAACGACTGCAGTTGGCACATGCGAACTGTTTGTCGTTGTGACTAACATTTGAATTGCATAACGACTACAGCTAGCTTCATGCGAACTGTGTGCCGTTGTGACTAACATCATTCGAGGTATTTGTAACGCAAAACGACTACAGCCAGCTTCATGCGAACTGTTTGTCGTTGTGACTAACATTTGTAATGCAAAACGAGTACAGCCAGCTTCATGTGAACTGTTTGTCGTTGTAACTAACATTTGAAATGCAAAACGACTACAGCCAGCTTCATGTGAACTGTTTGTCGTTGTGGCTAACATTTGTAATGCAAAACGACTACAGCCAGCTTCATGTGAACTGTTTGTCGTTGTGGCTAACATTTGTAATGCAAAACGACTACAGCCAGCTTCATGTGAACTGTTTGTCGTTGTGGCTAACATTTGTAATGCAAAACGACTACAGCCAGCTTTATGTGAACTGTTTGTCGTTGTGGCTAACATTTGTAATGCAAAACGACTACAGCCAGCTTCATGTGAACTGTTTGTCGTTGTGGCTAACATTTGTAATGCAAAACGAGTACAGCCAGCTTCATGTGAACTGTTTGTCGTTGTGGCTAACATTTGTAATGCAAAACGACTACAGCCAGCTTTATGTGAACTGTTTGTCGTTGTGGCTAACATTTGTAATGCAAAACGACTACAGCCAGCTTTATGTGAACTGTTTGTCGTTGTGGCTAACATCTGTAATGCAAAACGACTACAGCCAGCTTCATGTGAACTGTTTGTCGTTGTGGCTAACATTTGTAATGCAAAACGACTACAGCCAGCTTTATGTGAACTGTTTGTCGTTGTGGCTAACATTTGTAATGCAAAACGACTACAGCCAGCTTCATGTGAACTGTTTGTCGTTGTGGCTAACATTTGTAATGCAAAACGACTACAGTCAGCTTCATGTGAACTGTTTGTCGTTGTGGCTAACATTTGTAATGCAAAACGACTACAGCCAGCTTTATGTGAACTGTTTGTCGTTGTGACTAACATTTGTAATGCAAAACGACTACAGCCAGCTTCATGTGAACTGTTTGTCGTTGTGGCTAACATTTGTAATGCAAAACGACTACAGACAGCTTTATGTGAACTGTTTGTCGTTGTGACTAACATTTGTAATGCAAAACGACTACAGCCAGCTTCATGCGAACTGTTCGTCGTTGTGACTAACATTTGTAATGCAAAACGACTACAGCCAGCTTCATGCAAACTGTTCGTCGTTGTGACTAACACAGTAAGTATCAGCTGAGAAAGGAAACATCATATTATAAAAAATATATTTGGTTTAATTTCAGTAAAGCATTGGTTTTTCTGGAAACAATGTATCTACCGAATGCACGAACTCTTGTAGTTTTCGCCACTGAGACGAATCAGGGTCGGTCTGGAACTTGAGTCGCACAAGCGCTTTCTTCCACAGCTCCTGGGAGTCGGTGTGGCGCACGTCGTCCGCCTTGTACACCTTACAGTCGATGTAGTAGTCTCCGGTGATGCTCGCTGCTCGCCGCTCGCAGCCGTTGGCGATACGGTTAACGAAGAATGACGATAAACATGTACTCGATGAATCGTCTTTTAGCAAGGTGTCAGACCCGCAGTTGTTACTGATACCGAATAAATCATTATCAGTATTGGATTTTGTACTGAAACAATAATGAAAGCTTCTATTAGTTCATCATACATTTACACAGGTACATGGTACATTTACTGTTTAGATAGGTATGCACAGGAAAAAATAAACACACTTGTCAATAAAATCTACACTAATATTATAAAGAGAAAAAGTTTGTATGTTTGATTGTAATGAATAGGCTCAAAAACTACTGGACCGATTTTTAAAATTATTTCACTAATTCGAAAGCTACATTGTCAACGAGTAATATAGGCTATAATTATAATATCACGCTATGTCCCACGGGAGCGAAGCAGTAACCAAAAAACCTAGTGTAACGTGGGTGAAACCGCGAGGAACAGCTAGTTATACAAATATATACTTGCAAAACATGAGACACTTACGAATAAACATATATTGAACATTTTTAACTAGTTTGGGAACTAAATTATTAAATTGTTTGTTTACCTTGTACGAATTAAATTCGTTGTTGACGTGTGCGACTTGCGTTTCCTGTTGTCTGCAGGCGGCTTGCGGCCGGGCTTCATTTTCTGGTCAGGGATCGAAGCTTGTTGGAAGTACTCGCACTCGGAGTCGGACCTGAAATAAAGATGCAACAAAATAATAGTCAAATATAATTATTACAATTACATACGTCGGGACAGAGTTTTGAGTTATGAACCAAGCGATAAAGTTTTATACTCACATTTCCTAATTATATCCAATGTATATAGCAGGCTGATGAAAGCAGGCAGGCAGGCAGGCAGGCGTAGTGACTGTCAGCAGCAGGCAGCGGTTAGCTGTCAACACTGGTATTGACAAGATAACGCAGCTGGATCGCAGAGCACTTCTTGAAGATTACTTCCACACTTGTAGACTCTAGTTGAATTGTAACAAGTACTTCGAAAACATATAGCTTATAAATCGAAAAACGAATGATAATGCACTACATTATAAATTGACTGCAAGCGTTTATAATAATGTTGCATTAACCAACATTTTTCCTTAGACGCATTATACTTGTGCTAAAAGTGAATAGTAAGGTATTTTCGAGTAGCACTGAATGACGAGACAGCGAAACGACTCAGGGTTGACAAAACGTTACACCTTATCCAGTAGATAACGAGTTATAATTAACGCTAATAGGGAATATTCTTACGAGTAATTTAATTATTGAGCAAACCAAAGACAATCATAAGATTAGTGTTTATCATTGTATAAGTTTTCTTTGTGATACTTTTATGTTCGAGTAAATCCTATACCTGTTTAGTACAGAAAGTAAATAAATAAACATTAATAGTTAGTTAAAAATTAAAATATAAATATATATATACATACAAATAACACTTAAATTGATACTATATTTAAGTGTTATTTGTATGTACTTGTTAGTTAAAAAGAACTTGAAATGAAAATTAAAAATGATATAAAAAATAAATAAACTTAATTTGGAATTCCTTTCTTAAAGTTAGTAAGCTACTTATACGTTTTATTTAATATTGGATAGTACACTTGGTTTCTAATACTTATAACCCTTAATAAGGATGTGTGCCAACCCTGACTAAAGTAGCTTACTGTTGCGAATACGATTATGCTGACGAAAAAAAATAATCAAGGTTACACGTGTAAGTTTTTACGCAATAATTATTAAAATAACAATTATTTCAATCAAATATTTCATTGATTTATCGGAAATTGATCGTATGAGTACCTACTCAGTAACGACTACTCCATACTTATTAGTAAAGTTTAGAAGCCAAAATTTAAAAAAAAATTAAAAATACTTTATCCGAATTCTACAATGCGTGGCGGTGTCTCAATTCTGTAACAATTAAAATAAATATTATGGATTAACAGCAAATATCAAAATATCAAGTCCTATAATCTCCCGAACCAGCTGTGAGCAGTACCTGAATTTTAGTATTGCGATCTGAAAAACACCCACACATTTGGACTACATAAAATTGGTACATTTATGTACAATACTGAGTATATAGCAAGAAGGTAATTATTAAATTTGTTTAGTTTTTTTTGTTAAAAATGTTGTTGATTTTCATTAAAATATTAGCTAATCGATCTTTCTTTTTTTGTTTCAGAAATACCCAATGAAATGTGCTAGTTGATGAAGAAGTAATCATTAAAACTGGAAGACGTATACCTGCTCTGGAGTCAATCATTCTATCACACTACACTTGCTTTGATTATTATTTATTAGTCGTTTGCGTAGGTAAGACCTTTAATTTCGAGATTATATTGGATGTTAGTTAATATCAAATAGTTACATAATGCCTCACTGTTTGATTTGCAACTTATTTGTAGATAATCGTCGTTGGTCTGGTCATTTACGTAGTAATACTCATAAAACCAATGGTGCGACCACTATTTCAGACAATGTTGCAATTATTAATTCAGCTTTTAAAAAACGAATCGTTAGTTACAAGATCATCGCTAATGGTCAGCAAATAAATAATTTTCCTGAAATGTTTCTTAATAGTATTAGTGAACAGGTTAAAACTCTAATAAATCGATCATTAATAAAACATACTGCTCTAAAAATAAATTTTGAACTTTTTTCTTTTTTTCTTATGTTTAAAAATGATCAGAAGGAAATGAAATCTTTCGCCACAAAAAATATTATTATAAATTTTAATTACGATTTTGATTCAATTTATAAAACAACGGTTAATTTACTGTTAAAGAAAATTGAAGAGTTTCAGGAGAGAGATAGTGGTTGGTCATTTTTGAGCAATTCACATGTAGAAATAAATATTAATAAATATCAGCCTCTCGGTGGATCTAAATTTATAACTTTACCAAAATGTATAAAAAATAAAAAAGCATGTTTGAATATTCGCAACAATGATGAGTATTGCTTTTTATGGTGCGTTGTGGCGGCTCTATATCCTGCTAAACTACACCCCAACAGAGTTTCATCTTATCCCTACTTCCAGGATGTTTTGAATATCGATGGTTTGGCATTCCCGATAACATTTTCGGATATAGCTGTATTCGAGAAAAATAATCCGTTTTTGAATATTTATGTGTATGGTTTAAAAAATAATAAGACTATCGTAGGGCCTCTGTATTCAACATCGAATAAAAAATCTAAAAGCATACATTTATTGTTCTTAGAAAATAATAGTAAAACTCATTATTGTCTTATCAATGATTTACCTCGTCTAGTCAGAACTCAGATAACTAAACATCATGGTAAATTATACTTCTGCGAAACGTGCTTATTGTTTTTTCCGACACGCATCCAAATTGAATCACACCTGTGTGGAGGAATTGCCACGGTATTACCAGAAAAAGGAACATTTTTAAAATTCAAAAATTTTGATAGAAAACAAGACATTCCTTTCGTCATATATGCCGATTTCGAAACGATACTCGAACCGATTTCCGGCCTTGAATTCAACTCCGCTAACACGACATATTCTCATCGTCATGTGCCAGCCGCGTTCGCCTACAATGTAGTGTCAGCATTTAACGATATGGTTGGCGGCTATAGAAGTTATCGCGGAAAAGATTGTGTTTCAAAATTCATACATTTTCTGACTGAAGATGCTAAAGCAATACACAGAACTCTTACTAAAGACCCACCTATGATTTTTACAGAAATAGATGCTCTAGATTTCAAACGCGCTATTAAGTGCTACCTTTGTGAAAATTTACTGTTGACAGATAGAGTAAAGGATCACTGTCATATTACAGGCCGGTACCGAGGTGCAGCACATCGACACTGCAACCTACAACACAAAGTACCAAAATTCATTCCAATATTTTTTCATAACTTATCCGGATACGATTGTCACTTATTTATTAAAAAGTTAGGTGAAATTCCCGGACAAATTAAAATTATACCTAAAACGAAAGAAAAATATATTTCGTTCACAAAGTTTATTCCTATTGCTGATAATGAGTTTATACAACTAAGGTTTTTAGATTCCTTCAACTTTCTAGGAACAAGTTTAGACAAACTTGCTAAAACTCTGCAAGTAGACGATTTTGTCAACCTTAAATCATTTTTTTCTGACGAATCACAATTTAGTTTGCTGATTCGTAAAGGTGTATACCCGTATGACTATATGAAAGATTGGAAATGTTACGAACAAAAGTCATTACCATCAAAATATTATTTCCATAATTCTTTGACTAATGAAGGTATTAGCGATGAAGACTATACTCATGCTCAGAATGTTTGGACTGAATTCAATATTACTGACCTAGGCGAGTATACAGATCTATACTTAAAAACTGACGTGCTTTTGTTAACGGACATATTCCAAAATTTTCGGAATACATGTAAACAATATTACAACCTCGATCCTGCCTTTTACATAACTGCACCCAGTTTATCGTTCGATGCAATGTTACTAAAAACAGGGGTTCAGTTAGAACTGATTTCGGATTTAGCTATCATTAGAATGATTCAAAGCGGAATACGAGGGGGCTTGTGCATGTGTTCTCATCGGCATGCAAAGGCAAATCACAAATACATGCCAGATTATGATGCGTTACAGCCTCAGAGTTTCATAGTATATCTAGACTGTAATAACCTATACGGGTTCAGCATGTGTCAGTATTTACCATATTCCAGTTTTAGATTTCTTGATGAAAATGAATTAACTAACTTTCGTGTCGAAAATGTCGAGAACAACTCTGAGTGGGGTTTTATATTAGAAGTCGATCTTTTTTATCCTGAACATTTACACAAACACCACAATGATTTACCATTTTGTCCTGAGAAATGTATACCTCCAGGAGGTAAAACGAAAAAACTGGTAGCAAATTTGCATAATAAATACAACTACGTAATACATTACGTTCATTTAAAAAAGTGTTTAGAACATGGTTTAATATTACGTAAAGTTCATAAAGCTATTACTTTTAGACAAAGTCCCTATTTGAAACAGTACATAGAATTAAACACTCGATTAAGACAAAAGGCAAAAAAGTTCTTTCGAACAAGACTTTTTTAAGTTGTTGAACAACAGTGTTTTTGGGAAGACATTAGAAAATACTGAAAATAGAGTAACCATTCATTTAGTAAATCAATGGTGCGATCAAACTAATCGAACTAAGAAATTTATATCCTCCGAGAGACTTGTAGCCAGCCCCTATTTCCATAGCGCGTCTATTCTAACTGAAAACTTAGTTGCAATACAAATGAAACCTGACCAAATTATTTTAGATAAACCTATTTATATTGGATTTACTGTATTAGAGCTTTCTAAGACACATATGTATGACTTTCATTATAATATTGTAAAACCTTTTTATAAAGATCGAGTGCAGCTGTGTTACACAGACACCGATTCGTTTGTTTATAAAATAATCACGTTTGATTTTTATCATGACTTAAAGTATAATTTTTTGCAATTTTTCGACACCAGTAACTATGATGATAAAAATGATTTTAACATACCAATTATGAACAAAAAAGTTCCTGGTTTGTTCAAAGACGAAATGGGAGGAAAATATATCTCAGATTTTGTTGGTTTGAGATCGAAGCTTTACTCAATAAAAACGATCGATAAAGTTATTAAAAAAGCAAAAGGAGTCAAAGCAAGTGTAGTAAGAGACTTAAATGTAACAGATTATGTAAATATTTTATTAAATGGTGGAGTTATTCGTAGCAAAAATATTATGTTTAAATCTATAAAGCACGAAATATTTACTAAGAGTGTCAACAAAATTGCTTTATCTCGAAATGACGATAAACGCTCGATATCTGTAGATCGAATATCAACGCTAGCCTGGGGTCACTCACTTATTTTAAAGAGCGAAAATATAGATTTAGCTTATTAGTTATAGAGTTCGAATATGATTTATGTATCCTACCTAATATAATCTCAATATAGTCATTAAAAATAGACCTAAGTAACTTTTAATGTATGATAATTAAAATTCATAGTTTTAAAAACCTAAGTTAATGTAAATATATCAATAAAATGTGATTGATTATAACTACATGTTTAATTAACGATTTACCTCATCCTCCTTTTTTGTAGTCGGTTAAATAAAATGAAACCTGACTGTGATTCAAGTTGAAACATGAAGTGCATGATGAAACTTAAATCGTTTATTGTCAAAGGGAAATGTGTTTTATATGTAATTAAATAAGACTGATTATACAAACTTGGAAGAGCCATGTTTGCGTTAATTGCAAATCGCTGATCACACAAAAACGTAACAGTGCATTACCCTTACAAATGCTTAGTTAACACTTTAATTTTAATTAGGAATGATCGCGATGGTATTTTTGTTATTCACGAAATAAAACTCGGCTTGAGTACTAGTACAGTAGTACTAAGCAGCGTTGTGCTTATCTCGAACATGTCATCGGTAAGTTTCTCAATTTATTCTTATATTATTATTTAGTAACTAGCTATTGATGTGACAGTAATTTTGCTCAAAGTTATTAGTGAATGTGCTATGAATGTTGTAACCTGGTGAAATTCGTTTATGCATCACTTTATCAACGTCTACGTTTTAGTTAACCTTTCAACGACCAACCGACAGCTGGCTGTCGAGCTTCTATTGTCTTTTTTGTGGTGTCTCGAGTCACGTGTGTTCGTTGGTTTAATGAACAGTACTTAATGATTGTTTTTTTTTTTTTGTTCCAGAATACAGATTCAGAAATAATGTTTAGCCAGTACGCTCAAAATCCTTATGAAGAATTTTCCGAAACGCTTTACAACGAACCCGAACACAGCAAACAAGTGCCAAACAAGAAATCAAAACAAAGATGCCGGGAAAAGTCGAAGAACACACATACACAGCACAATCCAACAAAATCTTTTGTGATGAGCCGATTACAGCGACGAGGCATCAAATTGATTAAAATAGAAGTTATAGATTTATGCAATAGTAATCTGCAAACCGGTGACAGTGAGAGTGACAGTGAGAACGTTATTTTAAGTGCTCAATATATTGTTAATAGCCTAAGAGCTGGTGAACCCTCCTACTAACGGTCGTCCTGTAAGGCTAGAAATTTGTGGAGTGATGAGTCATAGTACACCAAGGCCAACAACAATGACCTGGCAGGCAACAACCCTGCACGTCATCAGTCTTTTTATTTTTTTAAATGTAAAATAAATAATAAAAAAAAACGTTCTTCTGTAAGCTTCAAAATTTAATATAATTTAGTTTATTGATTAATAATTATGGAAAAAAATTGACAGGCGATTTGGGTAAGCAGAAGTATCTGCCAGGCGAATCGAAAGGTGCATAGTTTAGGGGGAAAAATAAACTTTCTCCTGTAAAGTTGAAATTTAAGTATGTGTTTGAGCAAATCATTAAAAAGAAATGTGTACAATGACAGGCGGTTCTGAGCAGCATAAGACCTTGACAGGCGAGGGGAAAGATGCTAAGAGCGTGCGAGTAAGAGGTGTAAAGTGAATGCGTATAGTGTGAATGACATTAAATAAAATTAAAAATTATAGATGCAATATTTTTTATTATTTGTAGTGTAATCTACATTATTTTTTACATTAATTATCATCATCATGTACGGATCAAAATGTCAAAGATTGGATAACGCACGCTATGAGAAGTTTCTTGCCACATATGACACGGAAATTATTAACTTATACATATTATACTATTTTGTATACAAATATAAGTATAATATAGATTTCAGTGTGTTTAAAATTGATTTACTTTTCAAAAAGTCAAATCTACATTTCATTCACGTACAAATATAAAAATATATTTCAAATCTATTTATTATCCAGGGTGGAACGTTTCAATGGGCCCTGGAAGAAAACTACCTTAAATCGTTGAGAGAGGTTATTTTACTTAAAGAAAACATTCCTTTATTTTTAAAAAAGAAACAAAACTGCATTCAAAGTTTTTCGAAATTTTGCTTACCACTCCCGGGAATCGAACCGATTAAAATCCAAAAAAGTCATCATCTCCCTAGCCTTTTCCCAACCGTGTTGGGGTCGGCTGCCAGCCTAACCGGATTCAGCTGGATACCGGTGTTTTATGTGGAGCGACTGCCTATCTGACCCCAAAAAATCCAAAAAAATCCAAAAAAGTAACACAGTCTATTTTTATGATGTCAAACGTTAGGGTCATTCATAAGGACAAAATCTCTTTAATAAACATGGTTATTTAAATTAAAGGAAAACCATACATTTTAAGAATTTTACTTTAGTTGAACGAAAATTTTGATAGCTAAAGTCGTCCTTTGATTTGACAAGTTAAAATTTCATGGTTTTCCATTTAATTTTATTTACCATGTTTGTTAGAAAGATTTGATCCTTATAAATGACCTATCTATTAACGTCATAAAAGGACACACGTACAGGATGTTGTTTTTCCATTTTAAGCCAGTTCAATTCCCGAGTGTGACAAGCGAATTTTCGAAATTTTTGAATGTAGTTCAGCGATAGTCCGCTTCGTTTGCCCAATGTACGAGCTTCCACAACTGCAATCAATCTTATAAACACCTGGTGTCTGCAGCGGTATGACATCCTTCGGTGTACCAACTAGGTTCGTGACTTTTAAGTCGATTAAAAAACCGGACTCAGTGAGTGTAGTGTGTACGCGGCTTTATAGTGGACATTCATTAACATCGAGGGTAGATGAAGATCAATCTACTTCATCGACGGAGTAGTGTCGCCGGACAGTCTGCTTGTGACCATGGCAGGTGTAACCTTGCCGAAACGTCAAGCAATAAACAAATAAAAGGTATGTGCGCGTTAAATCCCGTTATGTAGTGAAGTATAATCTATCTAAATGATTTAAGGTAGTTTTCTTTCAGGGCCCATTGAAATTTTCCATCCTGTATAGATATAAAAGAAAGTCGTGTTAGTTACACATTTTATAACTCAACAACAGCAGAACCGATTTGGTTGAAATTTGGTGGGGAGGTAGCTTAGGACCAGGGGACGGACATAGAATACTTTTTATATTCTTTTTTTGTTTTTATCCTATTTCCTTAGGACAATCTGATGTAAAGCTCTTTAAACTATGTTTTGACGCCTGGGCCTGTTGGTCTAGTGGTGAGTGACCCTGACTGCTAAGCCGGAGGTCTTGGTTTCGATTCCTACCCAGGACAAACTTTGTGTGATGAACATGATTGTTTTTTCTGTGTCTGGGTGTAATTTATCTATAATATGTATATATTTATAAACTATATAAGTATGTATATCAGTTGTCTGGTTACCATAATACAAGTTCTGCTTAGCTTGGGATCAGATGGCCGTGTGTGAATTGTCCTAAGATTATTATTTTTCCATTTATTCAGTATACATAATTACATACATATAAATTACATTTTTAAATAGGTATTAATATAAAAAATAACATTTAAAAATATAAAAAATAGTAGCCCACCGGCATCGGAACAGGGTCCAAGCTACCGATGGTTAGGGCACCAGAGAGAGGAACCACCGGACAATGTGCGCCGTGCCCAGGAGTACCGCCTTCTGCATCAGGCCCTTGATCCAGCTGCCTAGCGAGAGCCTCCTTAGGTGTTGGTCGAGGCTCTTAGCTATTATGCCATTGGCCGTCACCACTATCGGTACAATGACTGCTGAATCTACGTCCCACATGTCGACAACCCCGCGAGCCAAGTCAAGGTATTTAGACTGCTTATCCTTCTTGGCTTTCACGAGGTTCTCATCATGTGGAACGGCTATGTCAACAATCATTGCCCGACGACTCTAATCGATCTATTACCACAATGTCAGGCTTATTGGCAAAAATAGTTTTGTCTGTGATAATAGATCGATCCCAGCACATACCTGTAATACGGTACTCCCGATTCCACAATATTGTATTTCAGAGCAAGTTGCTGATGAATAATCCTGGCTATTATTATTATTTAATTCCTATAACAGCTTTTGTCGTCTTTTTATCCACTTTTTATTGTTTGTAATGTTTTAACTTACAAGGTACAAGTCTTCTAGGTACAAGTGATGTGCACTCCTATACATGACCACTATCATAAAAAAATATGTCATAAAACCTATTATTGTAACTAAGTGTATTAGTGAGTAAGTGGTTAGAGAGCCATAAAATAAATAAATAAAGCTGCGATAATCACTACGATTTCAATTGGTTTGAAGGAGATGCTGCCGAAGCAGCATCTCCTCGATTATGACGAAAGAAGTAGTAGTGAAGAAGTGTCGGATGATGATGATAATTAATGTAAAAAATAATGTAGATTACACTACAATTAATAAAAAATATTGCATCTATAATTTTTAATTTTATTTAATGTCATTCACACTATACGCATTCACGTTACGCCTCTTACTCGCCCGCTCTTAGCATCTTTCCCCTCGCCTGTCAAGGTCTTATGCTGCTCAGAACCGCCTGTCATTGTACACATTTCTTTTTAATGATTTGCTCAAACACATACTTAAATTTCAACTTTACAGGAGAAAGTTTATTTTTCCCCCTAAACTATGCACCTTTCGATTCGCCTGGCAGATACTTCTGCTTACCCAAATCGCCTGTCAATTTTTTTCCATAATTATTAAGCAATAAACTAAATTATATTAAATTTTGAAGCTTACAGAAGAACGTTTTTTTTATTATTTATTTTACATTTAAAAAAATAAAAAGACTGATGACGTGCAGGGTTGTTGCCTGCCAGGTCATTGTTGTTGGCCTTGGTGTACTATGACTCATCACTCCACAAATTTCTAGCCTTACAGGACGACCGTTAGTAGGAGGGTTCACCAGCTCTCCGGCTATAAAGACGCTATAGACAATGTTATGGACGAAACTGAATCTTTAGTTAAAAAAATATCTAAATCTTTAATAGACAATGATTTTTAGTACTACTTTCGGAACTGTTTTCGGAAGAAGTTGATTAGGCAAAAACGTAGTACTTATTGTTTGTTTATTTTATTTAAATTTGATTATTTTATTTTTAAAAGGTTGTTGGTTGTATAACAAAATAAAAAACAGTTTTACTAAACAAATGATTTTTTATTTATGAAAACCTTATAGCTAGGTACACATTTATAACTCTAAATACTTTTTTATACATAACACATTTTTAAGAGCACAATGCTTTAAATGTTTTATACAATTTAAATTAGTTCTTCCTTCACAGTATTTATTATGTAAAATAGAGAAATTAGGACATCCTTTGGTACCAAGGTCTGATACCTTACAGTTCTCACAAAGTTCCTTTATCCACTTTACTTTCTCCAAACCATTAACAACTATTTCCTTATTTTCTAGATAGGGAACGATTATGCGACGAAATTCTCTATAGTCGATATAACCTTCGTTCCAATAAATACCCCTGTTTCTCTCCAGCCATTTAACTTGCCTCTTTTCGTCACTTATTAAGTATTTATACAAGTATGGTGGTTTTATTAAAAATGTTTGCGTATAATCACGGGTAGCAAAAGATAACTCTTTTATTATAAAATTATTGTACATGTCTTTAAACCCTTGAACATCTAATATGACAGTATTCGTATTCATGATATTTTCCTGACTGTACTACTTAAAGGTTTATATTCAATAATACAGTCGTTCAGTATAAGACAATATGCAGAAGTTTGATCTGGTATTTCCGAATCACTCTCAATTTCCACTCTTACGTCTACAACAGGGCCTGTCTTTATATTATCCGCTTGTCTGGAGCAATCGATGACAAATAGTGGTGCCAAATCTTTAAATTGTTTTTCACTTAATAAGGGTTCCGCTCGACGCCCGTAATAAGACTGCTGAAATCTTACGTATTGCTCGTATAATAAAGCAATTCTGTTATTCGCGAAACTCACATTCAGGTTTTCATACGGAAAGTAAGTAGAGTTGAGGTACACTTTTACATCACGAACATGACAATGATCGAACTGAGACATATCAGAACTGCCATTGTTTTTTCTATTTGTCTGTAGTCCCATAATAATGTATCTTGGTTTTTCTATTTGCGAGGATGTTTTGATTGACCAGGTATGTTTTGTAGTTTTGGGTAAAGCCGGATATTCGTACAAATCCCAATTTCTGAATATCATCTGGAGTGGTCGATCTTTTTCTAATAGTTTCAGCAAACTTATTTTCTCTTTGTCAGACACTTTAACGTGCGGAACGCGCCAAATGATTTTATTTATCTGAACGTCTTCTATAGTTTCACCGGTGTTGAGTTTTACAGCGTTGAGGTTAGTATTACTTCGAAGCAATATCAGTTCGTGCCTACAATTTATAACTACTTTCTTGAAATCTTCTGCGAAACCGATGATATTACAGAGTGGTATAGAAGCAGAAAAATTACCCCCGTTAATATTTTTCGTACCATCGATATTCCAGCCCCACGAATTAGATATCTTTGATTCGTTTTCATTCATTGATATTAACGATTTTATTGTGGTAGTTACACCAGCATTTTTTATTCTATCAATTTCCACTCCATTTAGCTCGTACCTTATATCTTGAAACAAGTAGAGTAGTGCATTATTCGTAAACTGGACAGTAGTGGCTTTATCTTTCATATCCTTTTTGCTCACGATAACGGATCCTTCCAAATACAAGGTACTCGCTGACGGAAGAATGTACAAGTCCTGTTGGTTAATAGGAATGCGAATTTCGTCATTTCTATTAAAACTAGTAACATACGGTTTGTAAGAATGAAATTCAATTCCTTCAACTGTATTGTCATAAGTCGGAGCGGATAAAACGTCTAAGATATTCATTTTAGCAAACCAATCACTTTAAGAAATGCTTTGTTGTCTTTAGTTAATTTTATTTTCTTCTTATTACGACCTCTTATTAGGGTGGATGCTTGAGCAGGACTGATATTTTGAATTTGTTGGTGCACGTATTTATTGTAGTCAATCATTTTTTCTTCTCAGATGCAAGTACAGTTGCACTTCTTCACCCCGTAAATTTATTAAGCGGTTATTTATATCTATCAATCGGATATGTATGCAGTTTATGTTGTTTTGGTTGACTGGAAAGTATATCGCGTTTTTTGGAATTTCTATAATTCTATAACCGGGAGGTACGTTAAGGGCGAATTCGTGAATTATGTGACTCGGTTTTCCGTTTGTGTACGAGCCACTCACGATATCACATTCGATCCTGATCACTGTCGTAGGTAAAATGTTGACCGGAAACTGTGACACATGCCATTTATTTGGTTCCAAGATCTGTTTATCAAAACCTAGTAAATTTCTAATAGTATCCTCTTTACTAAAATTTATGTTTTTTGAACAGAATACAGAAGTTTTTAACGTATTGTTATTGCACTGCAGTTTGATTGATGCATCTTTAATTTTAGATTTCAAGTAATCATCAATATCTTGCAGTTCGTAGGTGCCTTCTGGTATTTCAATAACTTCGTTAGAACCGTAATAGAACTTATTATTTGTTTTGTCGATGTTTGGAATAGAATTAAATGTTGAGAAATGTAATAACGCACACTCGTACTGTTCGTTTAGTTGCAATGTGTTAGGATAATACGTAGATAAAGTTGACGAGTTTCCAGTTATTGACAATGTGAGTGACATCTTGCAAATGATTAAAATAAAACAAAATTATATTTTTTATACGTTTTTATTCCAAAAATTCCTTAGATATTCTAAACATAAGTGTCCACAGTTTTCTGTGTCAAATTTCTGATATCTATTATAGATATAAAAAACATTACATTTCTTGAAATATCGCATTAGTTCCAATGGAGGTTTCAAATCCCCAAAGCTATCAAAATATTCACAATAGTGGTTAACTTTAACATAAGCTACCCAATGCGTCCCGAGATTAGTATGATTATCCAAGTTAACGACACCGCATTCAATCTGTTTTGGCATCCTTGGTAATTGATCCTTCATGTAGACTCCTCGAAAGTAGGGGATGTTACGGGCATGCTTTTGAATATCTACATTAGTTAGAGGACGATTAGGTAGCTTATTTTTTAGTTTTTTGAAGATTTTATAAATAAACCTTTACCATTTTTATGTGATTTAATGTATAAACCCTTGCCCAACCTTAAAGACTCCATAGCCTTATTGTGTCTTACTGTTTCTTGCAAATTCTGCTGTCCAGCTTTGTAGTCGTTAACAGTTTTTGCAATACCCGCTGCACCGCCTGCTAAAGTACCTAAAGCCGATAAACCAGCAAAAATTGGTATTAAAGGTAGAATTCCTCCAGTTTTAGGTAACGGTATCACTCGTGGTACTCGAATTTTTGAGAGTTTTGGAAATATTTTTTTTGCTGCTGCGTAAGCAACGTTGATTAATGTTTTGCTGTCCTTTGGGTTCAGTTTCTTGATCGTTGATTTTATTTTTGATACGAAATTCTTAAACGTTTTAACGCCGGCACCGGATTTCAATTTGGCTTTCATAACTTTACTCACTATCCATGAACTCAGTTTTTCACCTTTTCCAGCATCATTTGACCTTAGTCTTTGTTTAGCCATATTTAATAGTTGTAAGTCAGCTTTGTGGCGATTTGGTAAGTCTGTGTGGTTTGCATAGGCAATGTCGTGATGCATACAAGCTTCGTCAAGCTTATTTACACCTCGATCACCTCGCTGTAATCGTTTCTGGAGTTTGGTTCCTGGTCCGCAATAATTGTAACCGGGCAAATGAAGTTCGAACGGTAGATTATTGATTAATGTATTAACTAGTTCACCTCCGTGCATTGTCCGAATTGTAATGAAGAAAATATTGTAAACATAATGTTTATATTATATTATCCTACAATTGCAGTTTTGTCAATCCAACTGTTTTCTTCATTGTTGAGACCGAGCCATTTAACAAAAATTTTTGATCCTTTTCTTTTTAAAACTCTTTCTATCAAATAAACACCAGGATAGTTACATTTTTGAAGTTCTTGCTCGTAAAAAGTTCCCAAAATTGCCTGCTTTCGCTGATCTTCTAAAGTATATGTAACAGGTATGGTTAAATTAATCTTTTTTATGGTGAATATTTCAGTTGACCAATTAGGTGTATAACCTTTCTCAAACTGATGTTTGTATTTACTGATCCGAACAAAATCACCAACTTTGAATTTAGGTTTTTTACGAATAGATGCATGTTTAAATGATTTTCTTATATTTTCTGCTATAACTGACATATTAGCCTTATTCACTTCGATTGGTTTAACTCTGATTGTTCGATGTTTTGTGTTGTTATATGTCCTTAATATATCTTGTAACGGTAAATCAAGCCATTTATAGTTTCCATTAAGACTAAAATATTTATATAAATTATTTTTAATAGTTTTAATCAGTCGCTCAACAATCGAAGCCTTTTTAGAAGAAAATGAAGAGTAATGGTTAATATTGTAAGACCTCATAAGCAGCTGAAATGAGTTGTTATAAAATTCTGTTCCCATATCCGTTTGTAAATTATCAGGTTTGCGTTTGCTGTTAATCAAAATTTTTTTAAACGCACGAGTAACATCGAGTTTATTTTTTGTTTTTAAAGGCTCCATCCAAGCATACTTTGAGAAGCAGTCAATCACTACTAAAATGTAATTGTAACCTTTATTATATTTGCTTAGGTTTTGCATGTCCATCAGATCAGCTTGCCACAAGTCATCGACTCCCTTTAGAATGACAGGACGCCTAAGAAAATTTCTTCGTGCTGCTTTGTGTATTTCATTAACAATTTGCTGTTTTGCCATTACTGAGTTTTTTGAAGTAATTTATCAACCTCTTCTTTAGTATAAAACTTTTCTTGCAAATGACTTACAATTGCAGGAATCTTGGCTTTTAAAGTAACCTGGACTGTTTCCCGTGCGTCTATAATACTTTGTGAACGCAATGTATGCAATGTACTAATAAGTGTATTAATTTCTTTTACCATATTAACACTCATTTGATCTACATAATCCTTGTTCACTGCATCACCAGCTTCTACTGGATTTTTTATTCCTGTGAGTCTTGATGTTTTTAAATCAAAATCTCCGTTTTCTGATTTTAATAATGTGTTATCTTTAATCTCAAACAACTCCGATAATCTCATTCTTTTATGAATATGATGTCCAAATTTATCTACGTTCATGTTTAAGGTGTATTGTGTTGTGTGGTTTATAATAAAATGAACACAAGTTTTAAAATATGTACTAATGTACGTGTTTTATTTATTTATAATTTTACTTTCACGCAATTCTTCAATTATAGATATAATTTCATTATCTAATCCTGTGTTACCAGCATCTCGAGATGCGATTAATAATTTTAATCTATCCACCAGTTCATTTGGATCGTCCCAATATACAAAATCAACATTTTTCTTCCAAATTTTTGTCAAGGGTAGTCCTTTTCCCTTCGATTGAGACTGAATAGTAAAAATAGGCTTAATAACTTGCATATACTTTTGTCCTTTATTACTTTTTATTGGTTTATCCGGCTCATAGTCTCTTCGATGTGCGTTTGTATCAAGTAGCATTGACTTATAATGTTGCATGTCATTCTCTGTAACCATGTTTAAATCAACGTTCTTCTTCAGTAACAACTGTTTCAAACCGGGCGTATTTCGGTATTTGCGTCCAGCTACAGTGATATATTCATCGCCGATCGTTATACGTGCAGAACCTAACATAAATTTCCCATTTTCTACTCTAACACCGAATGGAATATCTTTCAGGGCTTCTGAAGATACTGACCAAGATGACGTGTCACGACCTGGGTCGTTTTCAACTAATGATTTATATGAAGAGTCACTTTCAATATCAGATTCATATTCATCTGAATTGTCATTTTTATCATTGACTGCTTGATTCTGCAAAGTTTTATCAATAAATAGAAGTTCATCATTTTTTGTAGGACACAGGGAAGAGGTCTGCTTACTGACATTAGCAATCTGGTTGAGAGGTTCTGTTACAGGCTTGAAAACTGATTCCAGTGTTTGCTGATTGTTAATTTCAACATCTCTCATTTTTCGTACTTTTTTCTTGACAGCTTCGGCTGCAAGTACTATTTGTCTTTTTAACGATTTTTCCATAGCAGAAAAACGATAGTGATTGATTAAGCGATGACTGAAGAATAATAATATCACGATGGTAACAAACTTAAATATCAATATTCTCAATCAAAGACTACAAAGGTATCAAATTTGTTTCTGTAACATCCCTTATTTTTTAAACAATCTTTATTAATTACTACATAATTGAAGGGTTCATTCCATATTTCTGAACACATTTCACGAAATTGATTCCATGTCATATCAGTGTTCACATGTTCTTCATATATATGACGCAAATTAATGTCATCTTGTTTAAAAAGTATTATTAAGTTTGCGTTGTCTCTTACTAACTGTTTCGGGATTTTACTATAAGTTTGATTTAGATAAAAACAATCAATGAACTTGTGTCTTCCCATTGCAAAATAATCACGCATGCTATCTTGATTTTCGCAAGCAACATCATCAAATATTATCACAGAGTTTGGTTTTGCGTCTTGAACTGTAAGCACTTCCTCATTTCCATGATATTTCTGGAGTGAAGTACCTGGCACTCGTTGTAAAACTTTTTCTAAAAAAATGTATTTGGGCTGGTACAGAGTTTTCGAATAAACATAAACATTTTTAAACCTTAATCCATTTTCGTGTATAAGGAGACCAATCAATAAATTGGTTTTTCCACAATTGGATGGTCCGCAAATGATACATCGAATTGAGTCAGGTAATAATTCTCCATGACGAAAACTAGTCTTACAAACATCTTCGCAGATTGTTGGGACTTGCAGTGATTGTGGTTGCTTTACAAACTTCATGATTACACTTGAAAACGAACTGTTTGATTATGAGTAAATGTATCGGGTACATTAATATTTATAAACTGAAATAGCATTATTTATTGCGATAGAGCGTTTGTTTGAGCAATGGCAGACTAACAATATTGGTTGAATGGTATGGAGGCGATCCGTATCTACTCGCCTCGCTACTGGCGGTCAGTGATTTAATACACACAATGACCAATCTACACATTTTACTAGTTGATTATTGGTTATTGGGTGTTCTGAGCCACTGTCCTGTAGCGAGGCTTACTTGCCGAGCTACTGGACGAAAGTGGCTCAGAATGCCCAATAACTCCCTACTAAGTTATGCTCATCTCGTTCTTAAAAGGTTAATAGAATAGACTTTTTATCATTTTTTTTTTGTTGTACAGACACAACATCCAGATATTCGCGGGGCTAGGCCCGACAGTGGGCAAAGCTCTTCGCATCGGCATCATGGGCGTGAACTCTTCGATAAAGGTAGCAGACGCTGTGGCAGACGCCATGGCGGACACTCTACGGGCCCTTAAGAAATCTTCACTTTAAAATCCGGTATATACTTTGAATATGTATATCTGTAACAAAATGGAACTCAAACAAATGCTTAGATTTAGTGCCAACAGACAATAAAATAGAGAAATAACCGTTTTCCAGTTTAATTGAAATTTAGAAAACTACCAATCGGCTTCAGGAAAATCACTACTCTACATCTATTCTGACGGCCCTGGTTACTTACACCTATTTCGTTAACTGTACCTATGAATTTATACTGTAGTTAAAAACTTACGAAGTTCGATTTGTATGTTGTCTCCGCTGTTATTGTGTTATTATTAACCTTTTGCTATATTGAGTATTTGACAACCAAAACATTATATATGTTGTGTTACTTTTATTTTATGACAACATAATAATCCTGGTGTAACACAAAAACGGCTTATATACACTAGCTAAAAAAATATGTACGTATTCAAAATAAACGATGCAAAACAAATTTACCAGCAGTGTTTTTATTTACATCAAATCAGTGAGAACAAATGGACTCGAACCGTAAAGTATTCAATACTTAACAAGCCAACCTTGTATTAATTGTACTTAGTATTAATAAATTCAAATCATTTATAAAACGTAGATTATGCAAGAAATCTTATTACTCTGTTAAGGATTTTCTAGAGGATTCAAATGCTTGGGATTGAGCTGCATCAATTATATACACAGTTCAATATTAGTTTACTTTTACTCTTTTATATATTGACATGTTAATTATTGTACTAGATTGTACTTTTGACATTAATGTGTACTTTTCAAGTATCTTTATCTTTTCTATATTTTTATGTATAAATTTCATATTTATTTATTGACATGATAATTTTGTTGTATTGACATTGATTTGTACTTCTTCAAGTATGTTATTTTATATACCATACATATATATTTTTTTGTGAGTGTGAGGATTATGTGGGTCATTCATTATCCTAAGAATACACTTGTAATAATATATTTTCTTTGACTGACAGTTTGAGTAGTTATGCGGCCTACCCAAATGTCCTTACTTTGGTATTGTTCGTCAAAACGTTGGGCTCCTTACGTCTTAAGTTGAGCTAAACGATTGCCGACAAATGCTTGCACTGTCTGGACAGGTCCACTCAAATCTGTGTGCTTTTCTCATCAAGAAAGCACATCAGTCATTAACCTTCATGATCCTCGCATAATTTGACCAATACAATTGTATGGACTTTAAAAGAGACTTTGACCACTGAGTTTGTTTCGGCGGGGTTATTACCTATGAAACAGTGATCGCGCGGTAATCAAAAAAAATCGTATTATGTATGAACCGATTGCTAATCGCTCGCTGATTGTTGCACTTATTGCTACGATGACGATAAAGTAGCAATCGCTGGAATTAATTTAATATCACCTTTAACAAAAAAAACTTGACTTTGCTCTTAAAAACCATACTAAATACGAAACCACCAAACGAAAAATGCATATTTTAGTTAACTGATTGCTCCACAGAGGCAGCACTATCGCTAGATTGCTATTTGACATGACGTATTTTGAATTGACGTTTATATTGCTAAATTATCGCGATCGCTCGGCTTCTGCAAGATACGTAATCCCAGTGCCGATGTTTCTTCTCAGAGTAGTCAGTTACGAAACACCAGCACCATCGTTCGATTAAAATATAAAAAACAAAATATTGACGTGTAAAAGTGTTATATACATATAACCTATTTACAAAATAAAGATCATTTTAATCATTTTTTTTTAATCTTGCTGGACTATCATTTAAAAAAATTTCAGGCTCATAAGTTTACCTTGTAATATGTGGTAATATTATGCAAACTATCACTGGTTTAAAACTCTTATAAGATTAATAAATAAAACAAATCAATAAATATTGAAAAGATTTGTCGGTATCTTGCGACTAACTCTCACTGCTCTGAGCAAAGCTGATAACAGAGTTTCAGCGTTAAGTGTTCTCGCAAAACGTAAATACAAAACGTATGACAATGACATTACCAGCGGAGAACTCTCATGAACATAATAAATTTATTTACAACGCAAGCTTCACAGGGCGAACACGATCTTTAGAAATAAAGAACACGAACAAGAAGAACATAATAAAAAAGAGGTACATTGAAAGACATATCTGTTCACAGGTCATTTATTTCATATCAATGTATGACGGTTTACAAACTATTGACTGGATGCACCTAGACAACCCAAATGGCGTGGCGTACCACAAATTATTAAAATTTTCAAAGAAGTTTACATTTTCGAATTCAACCTAAAGAGATTTAAATAAAAAATAATATGAATATCATCCCGTTATAATACCATTACATCGGTATTGAATGCAGTGATTTATTAAATAGAAAAACAATGCAATACAAGCGAGTTCATAGTATTCTTTATGGCTATTAGTTATGTTATTCGCAAGCCATAGGTGACTACTTTTCTATTGTTAGATTATACAAAAAATATATTAGAACCAAGATAACTCTTGTGCTTACTTGAGTGATATTCTCGTAATGTCAAATTAAAATAAAATAATAGCCAATGTAACATTAAAATAATACAACAACTCCTCGAAATTTTGACTGGACTAGAACCCACAACGAAATGTGAAAAGTTTAATTTACAAGATATTTTTGGCAAATGGACTCTCTCTCAAAAAGAAACAAATAGCTAAAAAACGTGCTGTGACGGCACAATATTACCTTCAGGTCTCATTCTCACGAGATGTAAAAACTGCAGAGCTTTATAATAATCCAATATCAATTTGAGCGCCCGCGCATAACAATTGTAAAAGGCGTGTCATTCCCTAACACGTGAACGAACCTACTTAACGCTAATGTTTTTACACCTAGTGACTATGAGGCCTCCGATACAACTTAAGAGTAATAAATTCCTATTATAATCAGTATTGAAGACAGACGTATCGCTAGCTACATGGCATTCATATCCATCACATCGAAACATTTGGACTAGCTTCCTTAATTACGTAACTAAACCGTTAACCTAGTAATTAAACAAAACTAGTCACGAAATTTGCGTAAACTACACCTTATCTATATTGATTTATATCGGTACAATACGTAATAGGTATCTGTGTATACAGTACATATTGAAATGTAGACTCTAGAATCGTATTCATATTTACAAAATTTTATTAAGACAAACGTACATAAGTCTATTAATATGTATAAGTATTAAAACTTAATTTTCCCACAAGTAAGGTGAACCAGTGATTATTGTTTCTAAAAGCATGTATTCATGCCTAAACCACTGGGATTACAGTAACATTATATGTAATAATATCCTGACACAATATCAATTCTAAAAAGACGATTGTTATTGTCTGTAAAATAACATTAAATATCTCCTCTCGTGTTCATCTACAACTAGATAAAATAACGCAGGTAAAAGAAGTAAAGTTACCGATCATTACGTGTAACGACACTCGTATGGTATTAAATATAGATATACAAAACTAAAAGCAAATGCACAAACAAGGCGACCAATAGATAGCATTTGTGATGTTCATACACGATTACCTATACGTGCGGTTATCCCGTATCATATACAAAAGAGACGTAAATAAATATGCACATAAGTAGTATTATAATTTATATTTACATTTAAGAAAATATGGCACATCTGTTATCGACCGCGCTCGCAATCCTTGTCTAACGACCGAGCGATCGAGCCCTACCACTAAAATAATACGAATCAGTATCGGATCATGTAATGCGCCTAAATTTCGGGTTTCCATAATACCAATTAAAATACCGGTGGGTAAGTAAATATTCAACGCCGTTAAAATAATACACAGTAAAGCTACCGTCCGTTGTCGATCGACTCCGAGCCTCCGCGCGGCCGACTGTCTACCGCCTACTACCGAGCCACCGCCACCGAACTCGACGACCGCGCACCGCCAGCCTACACTCCGGTCATGACAATAACCTCTATGTGGCTAAGCCTCGTATTTTTATCATTTATACAATCGAATTATTTACTCCGTGCTCTTCGGTTAGAAAATTTAATTCTGTACAATTCATACTCGTACTAACAAGAGACGCGTCTTGCGCTGCACTGAAACTGTCAGTGAGCGGATCGTGTGAGTCGTGTCGCAGTCGTTCAGTTCGGTGACGGCGCAACCGATGACGCAATCTAAAACTAGAGACACATTCGAATCGCACGAGTACATAAAAATATGTCAGTCTATAGAGCTACGCGCTCACTCACTTAGCCTACGAGCAGTCTGGGGTATAGACGGGGTGGTCGGGCGCAGTAATACTGTGTCCTGGGAGGGTGGCGGGCGCGCTCAGCTGGGCGGCGGCGGCGCGGGCCGCTCGGGGCGCGGCGCGCGCTGCCGCCGGTCGCGCCGTCGCCGCGCGCACGCCGCGCGCCCGCAGCGTTTGCGGACACACGTCACCTCCCCGTCCTGGAACAGACGAAAATACATTAAATATAAATATGATCTGCCAGCCGCACCTAGATCTGATACCAGATTTTATAAATTTCTCTTAGAATTCTCCACTACCGTGGTTAAGAATAGGTATTCACCTTGCACCGACACGTGACGCAGCGCTGCTCCCCGTGCGAGTGTATGGAGGGGTGCACCTCCTTGCCGTTGGGCAGCGGCCCGTCAGGGAACTTGCACCCTCCCTCCGCCAGGATCTCCTCAGCCGTGCGCGGCGCACCTTGATCTTTTGGAGTCTCTTCGTCTGGTTTCTTTGCTTTTACCTGAGGTTAATAAAAATAAATCGTAGAAATGTCTTATCGTGCACAGTGACTTATAACCATATCGTGGATTCAGTTCTGTTCTCACCTCTGGGCATACACGGCAGCAGGCCTTCTTATCGGGCCTGTACGCCTCCTTTTCGCTGCAGCGTAATGGCGGACACTTCACCCGGGGGCACTGTATCTGCCTGGTGGCGAAGTTGCAGGTGCAGATGGCGCACGTGTCGTACCCGCCGGGCACCAGGTAGGGGTGCCACGACGAGCCGGGCGCGTAGCTCTGACCGGCTAGGACGCAGCTGCCATTCTCCGACCATACTGCTGTCGTAGAGTCTGCAAAATGAGATCAACACATTTCTATAGACGGGGAACCAGATGAGGCCCTAATATGCGTTAAAATTTAATGTATGTTTAAGTGTAATTGTGGTTTTTTGCCGTAGGGTAAAATTTCTCGGATGACATCTTTCCCATGCCCTTTATTCCTTCCTCAAAATGCTGTTGTATGTAGCTTAGTTTAATCTTTTTCATGGCAATGCACAAGTTCAGCGTAACATAATATACTTACTAGTACAGATAGGGCAGCACTGGCCAGGCGGCTTGACGGTGGGCACCAGGCAGTTGACGGGCGGACACTGCACCGGCTCGCACTTCGGAATACCCAGCACGCACCAGCATTTTGAACAAGTCTGTAATCAAAATGGAACAAGCATTCATTTGATGATGATGAGCTTGTTTGTCTGTCATTTGTGTTTTTTTTTAGTTTTTATTGTGCAAACATGAGTGTTCATACACGTACACGTATGTGTGTTGTTGGAGATTCTTTATAAATAAATTAAATAAAATTCAATGCAATGTAATAAACATTTCGGAGAACTCAAGATTGTCTCAGAATCTTAACGTGAGCATTGCCAGAAATCCATCTCGCTTATTTATTTTTAAGATGGTAAGTATCCTTAACCAAGGACCGAACCGTGTGAGGACAGCCAATTCCCCAGGAAGCGAGATGTCTACAAAAAAGAAAGAAGAAGAAGAATAAGGAGGCGGTTCACTTGGCTGTCTATGCAAGGGAAATTAGACAAGTATAAATTGCTAACAATGGGTTTTTTGCCAGAGCTAAAGCACTCAACGAATTGGATACTGACCTCAGTATCTGTCCAAGTCTCTCCCAGTTTGTAGAACTTATCTCTCTGCGTACAATAGTTGGCGTTGAGACGGAACAGAGAATAGTCCGTAATCTGGTCCTCCATTGGTCCTGGAGTATACTTGGCACTGAGCTCGTTGTCCGAGGTCCCTGGGAGCGCTGGCAAGCACGACGGTGGCACGCTTATCTGAAACCATAAAAAACTCTTTTCAGTCAAAATACTTTTTGAAATTTCATCAAGTACAAAGTAGTGTTAGTCATTTATCCACTCACCAATTAATTTTCCGTTCTGTGGCAGCACAAACAAATTGTTAGTCAATTAAATATAGTTCAGCTTAGTCTTATCTTAATTGTAAATGTTATTAAGTTTTTTAGAATTAGGGCGAGTTTGATTTATCTGTGCTATTAAGATTTTTTCTGTGTACTGTTTAATGATAATCTAATGAGCTCGTGATATTATAGTCTTTTTTATAATAATATATTCATTAACTAAATAAATTGTACGGCCCTTTTTTATTAATCCTTCAAACACGCGTGATTTGAGACACAATAGAAAGACAATAGCAGCCCTACAGCCGGCTGTCGGTTGGTCGTTGAAAGGTTTTAAGATTATAAATTTTTAGGGGTTTGAATTCAACAAGGAACCCCTATAGATTCGATATATCTGGCTGTGTATCTGTACGTATGCTTTACGCAGTTAATATTTAGATAGTATAGTTGATAGCCACAAGTAACTTGCCCACCTTAAAAACTAACTAATCTATACACTTTGCTTATATAATGTTTCAAACATTAAGGTTTATTCTATTTTACTCTATTTACCTGTGGTACTCGCGTGCGCAGGATGACAGTGACGTTGTCGTGCGCGCGCAGCTCCAGGTATGAGGCCCCAACATGCAGAGCCACCAGCTCTGCAGCAGTGGGCTCCAGGACCCACCCCTCTTCACCCCCCAGCTCTCTCGCCCCTCCCTCGGCGCCTGCGTGCGACTCCAGCCACCACGATGACCAGGAGCGAGCATTACCGCCAGTTACCACCGTCTAGGGAAAAGATTGAAGACTGTCAAATAGGAAAGTGCAATACAAAGAATTACTGACTATTCTTTTTTTCCGATTTATACCCAACACCGGGAACAAAGATGCACTATATGTAAGGAAACGGCCAACAATAAAGTTATTATGCCGCTTAGCTTCAAGTATGTATAATGATTTTGACGTCTGATTTCCATACATCTTTACTTAAACAGCTGAGACCCATTTGGTTAAAAATTAGTATTTATGGGTTGTTATGTATTTTGTTGAAACATAGACAGACCCGACAGAGAGCACGACAAGGCAGAACGACATCTGTTTAAATACGTGTGCATAAAATAAACTATTTGTAATTTCCGAGAATACCCTCTTTTTTGCTAGAAATTCAGACAAATGACTTTGAATGAAACAATCAAAGACCAAATATCTGACTTTGCAGCAAATAATAAGAAGGAATTAAAATTTTATTGATAACCGAGAACTAAATTTTTCTTACCTCATAATACAATCCACAAAGCGAGTCAACGGATAGCCAGGCCAGTCCAGCCATGTTCGCTGGTAGCCGCACTTGTCCCGTTCTGCGTAGAAGGGCGGGACCAGACCCGGCGGCATCAGGCAACATGCGGGATGTTAGTCGACCTCGCAGGATTGGAGGACCTAGAAACAAAGACTTGTTGTTAGTTTACGAGCTCTAATATAGATTACCACTGGAAGCATAGGTAAAATATGTTATAGGTAGGTTGACTTCTCAAAAAGTAAACAACATCTAGCTACGTCAAAATCAAAGAATTCTATTACTTACATAACTAAAGTCATTTAACATTCTTATAAAAATGGTCTATCTGCTAATTGAATCAAAGAACTAAATAAAACTAAAGCAATGTTCAGGCTCAACATAGTGCTTAAATTGAAGACGTTACTAAAAATGATTGACCTAAGATGCCTAAAGTCGTTTAAATTAATCAATCTGAATTCTCTAGATGGTTTTGTATCTCTATCACAAATCTCTGCCCAACGTTACTAATTCAAACTATTTGCTTAACGAAACCGAGGCACATCTTAATAGGAACCAACTCGATTAGGCATTCGTTTCAATTGAGTGCCTGACCAACTGCTACAGCGCAACATTTAATTGTTCTGACTTTTGTTTCCTTTTTGCTGATCAACTTTGTATGAACGTGGTTTAGCTGCAGTATTCTAGGAATACAGTGTTTTTTTTCGTCCTGGGTGCGGCGGGAGGGCGTGTCAAACTTTTACTGACTAAAACCCACTCATGTTCCTTCGGTTGCCCTTTATGTTCCGGGGTCACGGTAACTATTACAACGCAACAGGAGTGCAGTGTGAGTGAGTGACAAGTTCTTAATTGAATTCCGCCTAATCTGACTAAAATTTTGGTAACGTACCTCAAATGACAGCTTCAAGAATACATTTAACTATTCGGTTGCAGCATTTTAAAACCCAGTGAGTGATTTTGGAGCAAATTACTGATAAGTAATAAGATTCATTCTGACTGAACATCTTACTCACAACCCTTACTGATTGGAATCTTTACAAGTTTGCTTATACATCTGTTTAGACTTACGCCTTAAAACAAACTGTGACCAACAGAACTGGAAATAATAAAAAGCTGACTTACCGGTATCAGCGCTAATATGTACGGCTAGCTGGTCCTCGTACAATGGCTGGAAGATCCTGGCGCTAGGCCTGGCCAGCACGCCGATACGTGTGTCCAGTATTTCCACCTGAGAGTGACGCTTGCCTTGCTCCTCCACTAACGTGATCTTCGGGTCCGTTATACCCAAATTGTCTACCTGAAGAAGAGGGTAAAAATTATTAGTAAATAAATAGAATACATTACTTATAAAAGTTGTGAAGAAACGCTTTAACAATTGGGAGAGAGGGCAATACAAATGTATTCGGACTTTAGACCACCTTTCCGTCCGTCATTCTTTCCAACAATTTAATTTTCTATTCATGGGATTCAAGTCAAACATAATAAGGCGAAATCCACAGTATTCCTCTAATCCCGAAAGTTATGAAACAAAAAATATTTAAGTGCTAAAACTTGAAAACTAGTTAACTTAAAGTTTAACATCAAATATGTAAGAATTTTTTTTGCTCGTATATACGTATCACATAATACTGACTAAGGCTTGATTTGAAGAATTACTAAATTATTCTCTTAATCATTTAACTCTACACAAAAAAGAGAAGATGGAATTGCCCTACGACCCGATTGGGTTATGGTCCCTACGGCCTAAAATTTAAGCCGTAGTTAAGTGAAATCTTTAGGATTTCATCAGCTGTTTTTATTGAAAATAATCTTACTTTAGTCATAGGTAACTTAATCCAAACCAAATTAAGGAAACCATTAACACTTGTGTCCAATAAATTGTACCTCTTAATGATCTCAAGTAACCTATTAAGGAGCCCCTTTAAGCAATTTGGTTTTAAATGATGAATATCACCGAAATCATTTAAATTCTTTTAATTGAAACGAGTTTAGTCGTTCGAATAATGATATATTTTTTAATTAAGAGGTAATATAATAGTGAGTGGAAAAAATGTGAGAACGGCGCTAATCGGAGGAGTAAAGAATCGCCTAGAATGTGTCAACATCCATTCTTAATTACTTTATGGCACATCGCCTGGGCATGTTGTAAAAGTTTCTCCAAGAGGTGAATGCAGAATTAACAATCATTCATTAACATTACCTGCCCAGCACAAGCGAGTATCGTTTTGTTGTAAGTTGTAATTTATTCGTAAATGTGCAAACGAACATTTAACACTTTCATTAAGTGCAGATGATAGTTTCTAATAGCTACAGTAAAATCTGAACACCCTTTTAACATTATAGTTTACTAGCTGTAACCCGATGTTTCGCTAGCCTTAAATTAGATTTTCGTATCCGTTTTATTTTTTTGGAGATACGAGACATCCATAAATGTAGGATGTGTGGCTTTCTAATACGATCAATTTATGCAAAATTTCATGGCAATTGGAACAAAGGCGTCAAAATGGAGCAAAAAACAAGCAAACGCACTCACTTTTATTCACTTACACTCACTTCTATATTCATTTACCTGTATGTCATAGACGAGCGACCCCTCTTTGTCGATGTAAAGCAAGGCAAGTCCTTCAGGCGCAGGCGTGGCCGATAGCCTCTCATACACTAGTGGTGCATTGTACACTTCGCAGGCAGCTTTCTGCCGCACACTGCCCACAATCCTCCTCTCTGGAGTGCCGACGGCCTCCACAGTAAGGAGTAACCGACCTCTGGCGAGAGACCTCAGTTCTGCGGCCGACACCGGGGTCGACACCTCCAGGACATTGAAGTCGTAATGGGGTTTGCTTACCCTCTGCACCTGGAAAATCACATTAATTTACCTAAGACCTGCATCCATTCGTGACCAGTTTGAGAACATTTAAAGTTGTAAACACTAAATTCTTAGCGAACACATACTAAATTTCATGAGCTTTTAATACGTTCGTCTTGATTTAGGTTTATTGGCAGTAATAAGCTCTGTAAGGACCTCATTAACACAAGCCGGCCGAAATTTATTTATGTTACATCATGGTAAAAGGAGACAATTAATTTTCAATTTTAGTATATAAATAAATATGAATATACCTGATCAATGATGGTCTGATTTTTTTCCGGTAGTGTCAGCACTACTCTGACGAGATGCGATGTGACAGCAGTTTTGGGGAAGACTCCATTGAAGACCAGAGCCAGGTAGAGGCTGGGAGTGGCTCCGGCGACCGCAGTAATGACAGCAGTGCC